>CM042020.1:20397500-21640000 GCA_023525975.1 Smallanthus sonchifolius | reverse complement strand
TGAAAGGAAAGCTAGGGCTGAACTATTTGTACCTGATTCTTAACTGAAGTGAGATTTGAAACGAAAAGGGGGATGTAGTGGTTGCAGGTGGTGGTGCGGCCAGGTGGTGGTGGTTGCAGGTGGTGGCGGTGTAAAGGGGCAAAGCTCGTCGATTTTGGGAGAACAAAAGTGTGTGATTTTGGGGGGAGGAGCAGAAGTGAGGTCGTCGATGGAGGGAAATACCCTGCCAGATCTGTTTAAGTGTATTAGCTGAGACATGTCGCCGCTAAAGGCTTTAAAACCGCAGCCGTCCGATTAACTTTCAATCAACGGTTAGATCTTTGATTAAAAATGAAACGCGGATCAAGAGCAATAGCGGCGACAATTCTGGTGTCGTCGCTAATGGTGTCGCCACTATTGCGTCTTTTTCTTGTAGTGATATGTGAAATCAAGGAGGCGGTTTGGTCTTGTGGTCTCAAAAAGTCTCCAGGTTCGGATGGTTTCTCGTTTGGATTTCTAAAAAGGTATTGAGATGTTTTGAAGACTGAGGTGTATAATTTTGTTATGGAATTTTTTAACATGGGTAAAATTCCTTTTGGTTGTAATGCTTCGTTCATCACTTTAATTCCCAAAATGGATAGTCCCAAGGTGGTGTATGACATCAGACCTATTAGCCTTATTAATATTAAATATAAGATTATAGCTATGTTATTAGCGAATCGTTTGGCGCGTCTTATTGATTAAGTTGGCAGTTCGGTTCAATCAACTTTTATTAGGAGTCATCAAATTTTGGATGGCCCCCTTATTTTAAATGAGGTGATCGAGTGGTATAAAAAAAGAGTAAGCTACTTCTTTTTAAACTAGATTTTGTCAAAGCGTATGATTCTTTAAGTTGTGAATATTTAGAGAAGATTATGTCCTTTCTAGGGTTCGGTGATCGATGGGCCTAGTGGATTCGTTCTTGTCTTTCTTCTGCTACGGCTACTGTGTTGGTGAATGGGAGCCCGACAACAAAATTTCGATTGGAAAGAGGGCTTCGTCAAGGTGATTAGTTGTCTCCTTTCTTACGGTGGAGATTTAATCTTGGTAAGATATGACGGTAGAGATTGATTTGGACGGCGGCTGAGGAGATATATAATTGAGTGATTTTAATAAAACTTAAACTTATTTCCTTACTGTTTTAATTTTATTGTTAATTTTAAAACAAATTACTGTTTTCTTTTGTAAATTTTGAACTTTCAAGATTTAACCATAGAATTTAAATCCAAAAACCTAAATTTAAAAGAATATTATCTAAATTTTAGACAATATGTTTTAGTTTTACTTCTGTGCTTAGGACGCCCGTCACCATTTATTTGTTTTCTCAACAACAGTAGCATTTTATCAAATTAATTAATTTGTGTACTCTTTTTTAAGCATATCTCTAGTTTTTATTATATTTTCGACGTTCTAAAAAAATAATAATTTAAAAGCTTGATCTTCAATGACTTTTCAACTACCCATGTTCACTAATCTAAATCTTACTGTAAAGGTTTGAGTGAACTCTAAGTCATGATATTTATTTGGGATCATTTTTTAGAGCTTAAACATCATTTAGATAAGAGTCAAAATTCTAGGGTTAAAGTGCTCAAGAGTTGGTTTCAAGTGTGGGGGAGAAGTCTTGCTTAAATAAATGAGGAGAGGGAAAGCAAAATTTGTCTGGAACATGCCTCAACATAAGCGACCGCTTGGGCTCTTAGTAGACACATAAGTTTAAATGGTAGGAATTCATTTTGCATTTTCGTATTATCATACTAATCTAATGTGTGTCGTGTGTCGTATTTGTCTTATTTTTGCATATTTTTTGACAATAAAACTCCCCGCCAAACGACCGCCACATTCAAGAGCTCGTTCTAATGCATAGTATAAGGTTTACAGTTACATTGATTATATATACGATCCCTAAAGCTACAAAGTATCTTACTTACTTTTATGAAATAGAAAAATATATTTACAAGATAAAAAGAAAACAACACTAGGATATAATTCAAATCTTCAAATCTTTATCTTGATGTTTCATTTTATTTACGTGCATTCCTCAAAAGAATAAACTTTCTCATCACTAGTAAAGAATAAACTTTCTCATCACTAGTAGAAACTACTTCATCGGTATTAATAACTTTATCAACATAAAGTTGTTCTTTATAAGTAGTAACTTCCTAAGAGTAGCATTGTCTTTATAGGCAACAAGTTACCATAACTAGTAAGTTGTTGTTCTTGAGCAATTATTCGTGTTAGTAGCATAATAATTTAAACCGGGCTCTAGAACTCATACACATGCATTTAAAACCATCATTTTTGTCAATCATTCTTCCATAATGTTCACTGTACTAGTTTCACGCTTTAAATGTACCTAATCATCAAATTTTCATATATACCAAGAAATAAAGTTTCTAAAAATAGAAAACGAGCCTAAAAGCATCATGAACAAGTGATTTTACCGAAAAAAATCATACAATCTTTGTATCTAGTGTTTTTGCATCATTTCCATCAAACAAATTTCACTATAACCTATTCTAACAAAAACCCAAAAATTAAAGTTACTATAAATAGAACCAAACATGAAATCTCATATGATCAAAAGTTCTAACTAGCAAATCTACACATATCATCCATTATCTATACATATTCAACCATTTTCCATCATCAAATCACCCTAAACATGGCATCTATCATGAAACCCAATATTAAAGTTTCCTTAAATAGCAATAACGAGCATACATGTATCATCCAACAATTTTGACAACAAAGTTTGCACATATTATTCATCTATAACCATTACTACAAAATAATCCATCATCAAATCATCAAAAACACACCATCTAACATATGCTCATACAATAAAGTTTCCTTAAATGGAAACCGAGCCTAAGAACATAACCTGAGTTCAAAACCACTAACAATATGTACCATCTTTGTTATAAAACTCATTTTATTCAAGAATCCATGGTTAAACTTTCATAAAAATGTCTTTTATTTGGATGCATGTTGTAACACCGAAAAAATAAAACCGATTTAAACTTTTTAAATACGCGGAAGCGGTCCCAAATACATCATTTAACGTATTCACACGTTTTAGTTTTACAAACATACATTAAACTACAATATTTCCCACAAAAGTAGTTTAAGCAAAGGTTAACAATAACAAGTTATCCACAACTTGTAACGACACCAAATGGTTTGTAAAGACTCCCCGCGAGAAAGTAAACAAAATCATTTACAAAACACGTCCACGAGAATCCAATCCACATGATGTGAGACATGAGAATCACTCCGGGGCTTTCCTACATACAAAACATCAATTTGTATATGGTTAGTATAGATAAGTAGTCTTAGCGACCTCTTCATAAGTCCCCTCATGGGTAAAACCCAAGAAAAAGTAATTTTTAGTCCCGTCGTATCAGTACGCCACTTGCTGTACGAGTACGCCACCCAGAAAACAACTTTTCAGCGTATTGAGGCCGTAAGGCAGAGAACTTCTCCAGGTCTAGCGTAAGAGTACACTGATGGGCGTTAGAGTACGCCACTCATAAAATACAGTTTTGACAGCAACTCCGTTTTCTTCCTTTTCGAACCAATATAGTACATATCCATATATTTAAGAATCCATTAAAGTTACCCTACATCCTAACATGTAATGTTTCGTATTTTGATTCCTCAAATCCGAGTAGCATGACCCGTTTCCAACTTGTTAAGATTTTAACTCCCACCCCCACCTTTTCAGTTGTTTAAGCATACATTCAACTACTTTTTAAAGTCAATAATGACCTATACATAGTTTATAGTTTATCATTTGTTTATTTATTTAGGCATACAAAACCCTATGACTTCGACATGTATAGACCCATACAAGTCCTAACGTTACACCATTCATCAAATTGACATATCCACATGTCTATTGCGAGAGTCACCACTCGCTTTTTCGCATGGAGTATTTGACTCCATGCCGACCCATGAAGTATCCACACTTCATGTCATTCGTGAAGTACTTGACTTCACTTTCATCCGTGAAGTATCCACACCTCACGTAAACACCTCCATGAAGTATCCACACTTGATGTAATCAATCAATTTACTGTTTTACCACCAACGTTTGACTTTTACCATATTAGGTTAATTTTAGTCTAATGTTACCACATTCTACATTTTACTTGACTTTTGATCACATTGAGTCATTTACACCATTTAATCACATACCACACATTAGTTTGACGAATAACCACGTAAGTCAAGTTACATCTATTTACCACTTTTGTACATTCAAGTTTGACTATTAACCACATAGTCTAATTACATTTATTTACCACATTTGTACATTCAAGTTTGACTATTACCACATAGTCTAATTACACCAATTTCAACATAATAGTTTGACCATATACCACTAAGGTCAATTTACAACAATTTCACCATTATCCACGACGGTTTGACTTATACCACATTAAGTCAATTCATATCAGTTTCACCACATTCTATACTTTAGTTTGACTATATACCACATTAGTCAACTACACCTATTTACCACCTTATGTTTGACTATTTACCACATTAGTCAACTATACCAATATTACCACATTATGTTTGACTATTTACCACATTAGTCAACAACACCACTTTTACCACATTTCACACCTTAGTTTGACTATATACCACATAGTCAAAATCAACATACAACATATGAATAGAATTTACCACATTATTTACTTAAATATAAACTACTTATCAACTACTAAGTAAGTGCAAAGCACTTACCTTTGCCAATGAAGATTCCAATCGTTTCTCAAAGCTATCACCTTTATCGCATCGATCATCTAAATATCTCACATGTTTTAGTAATCTATTTTACCTCAACACATTCATCAATTGAAGTTTAACTCCCACCCAAGATCTTATCTTCACTATCATCTAATCTTAGTTAATTTAGCTTTTTACCCTTCTAATCAAAATCAACTCATTTTGACCCGTTAAAGATTTCACCAAAATTTCACAATTCCATCAATTCATAATTCACCCATTCAATTGAGTTTTATACTTGAAAATGTGTTTATATTACACCATAAACACTTATCCAAACTCAATTCACCATTTAAACACCTTCAAATACAAAACCCCCCAATTTGGGCCTCAAAAACCTAATTTTGAAATCATCAAATTGACTGGGGTTTCTTATAAATCAAAGTGTCTATTACCCCCATAAACACATACCAACCATCATTCCATCAATTAAACATCCCCAATTATAAAACCCCCAAATCACCCTCAAGAACCCTAACTTTATGATTCTTGAATTATGTGTAAAAAGGATGTTATTAACCACTCTTTAACACCAATCAATCTAGGTTTTAACTTTAAACAAGTTATTAACCACAAACAAAACCACCAATTCAGCCCCTAGCTTGATTTCTACCAAAACCCATCAAGAACATGAATCAATGGAGGTTTTGGAGAAAAAAGGATACTTACATGGAGCCTTGATGAAGATCAACACCTCAAATCCCACCGATTTTACATGCAAATCTTCAATTTCAGGTTTTGAGTCTTCCTCCCCTTCTCCTCTTACAAAAATTGCAAGAACACACACTCATGTGTGTATTCTCTGTTACCAACACCAACAAGTAAATCAGCTTTGGCTGATTTACACAAATGGTCCCCTAACTTTAGTTTTAACCTCCTTTTTACCATAAGTTAGTCAAAACCCTTAACTTGCAACATAAAATCCCCAAACTTCCATTTTATTTATTTATACCCTCTTATAGTATAATAAGTATATTATAAGGTGCAACCTGAAAGTTAGTTCGTTACACATGTTCATATGAACATGGAGATGAAAATGGAGAAAAAAGTGGGTTTGATGCTTACTAACATCGAAAAATGGATGGATTGATGGATGATTTCTCTTGCAAACTTGATAATCTTCACTTTGAGCTTGGATTTGATGGATGAATGATCAAAGAACAAAAAAAATGTAGATGGTGATGGTGCGAGGTGGTTTTGACCAAGAGAGAAGGAAGAGAGAGAGAGAGAGAGGGTGAATGGTGAAATGGGCGGGGAGTGGTATTTATAGGGTCTTGGGATACTGGGTGGTGAAAATCGAATAGTCACCGATTTATTGACGGAATTCACGAACTGGTATGACGAAATGATTTAAAAATAATTTGACTCATATCGGTATGTTTAACATATAAAATTTTTAGATTTTTATATGAAAATGTCGGTACATACTGCGTACTTGCCGGACATCGTTGAAACAGAAAGTTTCTCAGAAAAGTCCTGAAAAAATCACAGAGTCCTAAAATAATATTTCACAGTATTACATGTGATGTCGCCCAGACGGTCTATATAATTAACTATTAAACCTAACCTAGACTCCTAAGTAACTAAAGGAGTACCTTCAACTAAACCGCACTGACAGACAAGTGTACCTATCGAGTGTAGCACAGCGTAATGATAAACCGAGTTATCGAACCCTAGAGACACTATGTACCAATACTAGACTTTGACTCGGACTTAAGATTGATTTGCTTTGTGGGGGTTGACTACACTACTGAATTAAACTAATGAATGCAATAAACAAGGGTCGAATCAACTATCAAGACTAAGTAATAAGGTGAAATCGGAAGATGGGAAGAATACCACCTAGGTCGGAATCCTACTTGCAACGTACAACTTCTACTGGTTCTGGAAACTAAGATGGATCTGGGTTTCTAAGGATGACAACTAAAGACTACCTAGTGGATCCCTAATCACTCAAATGGTGTCACCAACTAAGCTAGCTAAAGTGTACTAAACTCACCAGATGGTTAGATCACCTCTCGGGTATTTCCAACAAATGATAATGTACCCTAAAGACAGATCACCTTTCAGTCTCACTGTCCACAATACATTCAAAGAATGTACGGGGTAATCTCATGTTAACAACTATGATTCTAACTAGCAACAATCACTAAACACCTAATACTAACGTCCTCTCAGACTGTTAACACTCGGATTCTTAATGACGAAGACTAGACAACTAATTCTCACCTCTCGGGTATTGAACTAGGACACACACTTAATCTAATCAAGGATTAACCAACACTCCTATGGATTACTACGTCTAGCAAACCACTCAGGTCACAAGCAATACGCAAACAACCTTAACATGCATCTATTAATGAAAGACATTCAACAAGACAACATGAGGAACATTAATTAACACGAAACCAGATTAAAGCATGCATATTCATCACTATTAATTATCAAAAGACTGTTTACAAAATCATTCAACCATCCTTAGAATCTAAAACCGAATAAAAATCATAACTTTAACACAGTATTCATCATGACCAAGGCAATATTAACGTTTTAGCCTAGAATCATGCTCAAAACATCCAAAACAGAGGAATTAAACACAATCATGGTTCAAACACAAGAAATAAAGATAAAGGTTCAAGCTTTGGAACCGAAAACGCTAAATCTAACGCACCCGGGATCAAAGATTCGACCTTTGCACTTCAATTCTCTCCTCCAGCATCAAAATCGCCTCTCAAAACTCCTCCGGGCGGCTAGAAATCGATGATAATGATAATGGAAGAGTCCTAATCTAATAGGTCAAAATTCGTGAATCTGGGGCCCCTCGCGTACTGCGAGGCCCACACGAAAGCTCCTCGCGTACCGTCGGAGTAACAGGTCGCGCAGATTTCTCGGTCCCTCATGTACCGTGAAGGAATGGCCTCCATCTCTCGCGTACCGTGAGAACAAACTGAATTTTTGTATTCTTCTTGTCGATCTACCCCAAATCGATATATTATGGGCCCCATAACTAATTTTCTAGCCCGAGATATGCCTCTTTGAAGTTTTGACTCTTTCCTAACCTTTTTCCGTTTCTCATCTCGTGTTCTCGTGGGCTTGTTCTTTCACAACTCTTGATCGTTTAAGCTCCAATTACTCCCGAACACCTACAAGTCAATACATGACTCAATACTAACTATAATAAACTCTAAATGACTCTAAAATTATACAAAAAACGACACAAAACACGACGAAAATGCATGTGTGCTTTGCGACACATCACCATGTAATTTGTACGCTCCAAATATACGTCTAAGTGTCTGCTTAGAATTAGTCACCTAGCTAGTGCACACTTTGTGTCTACCGGACTATGCTGAAAATAAAAGTATTTCTATAAATCACCAAAAAATTCATATAGCCATGATTTATTAAATCACAGTGTTACATATAATTTACATGCATAGATTATATGTCTAGGTATTTGTTTTAAATTATCACCACGGTCGTGCTGTAGGATGCGTGTTTGACCTGGTAATCTTCCGGATTACCGACACGTGTAAACGAATTGATTTGCTAAGTGTGAAATGAACTTAATTACCATAAAATTAAGTGTGATGCATGTCATATACTATAACCTATGTTTTAGCCGGGTATGGATAATAACCTGAAATTTGATGAGTATGGTGTCCCAAAACGGTTGAATACGTACGACGGGTAAGACGGAGGTACAGATCCTCCTGGTGGAATCAGAACTCCAGGACTAGCTCGAGGCCCTGAGACGGGCACTGGTGTTGGTCCACTACTAATAAAAGAAAACATCGGAGGTGTCACCTGGGAAGTTGGGATAGTAGAATACACCACCACTACCTTGCGGAGGTGTCGCTATTTGGTTTATAATTTCCGGAAGTGTTCACTACGAAGGGACCGACGAATTCGGTTGTTATACAGAGGTAGTCTCAGATTCATCTTCCTCCATTCCTTCCGACTGGCCAGATATCGGAGCCACATAATGCGCCAAAAGTTGGGTCCGTTGTTCAAACGTACGTTGTGGGACGAGATTGTGAAGTTGGGGAAGGAGGGAGGAACCAAAAGAACGGTAATCTACCATGAAAATCCTCAGTAAAATGGTGGTGAATGAGATTATTGGTCCCATGGATAGCGCCATTGTTAATATAAACTCAAATGGATACATGATTCGGATTAATGAACTAATACACGTTTTCCTAACCGATTACACAAGAAGCAGATTCACACACTCTTATTTCTAAATTCCTTCTCTATTTGTTAATGGTGGAAAAAACCCCTTTCTCCGAGATGGGGAAGTCCTATTTATACCTTATTCTATTGTAGTGGGCCCCCCTTTCTTGGGCTAATATGTCATGCCTTCCTAGCGTCATCTTCTGATTGGTGGACACCCTTTCCAAAGGGCCCCACCAGCCACGCGCCATAACCGTTTATGATAGTGACTTAAAAGGGTTCCGGGCCAGGTGCATGGGATCTACTTCAAGTTATGCGGCTTATACCTCTTTAGAAATGTAAACTATAACTTAGAGCTGATGGTTTAAAACATGATTGGGTTCAGTGGTTCACAAATAAAATGGGTTTTTATTTCATTTTATATTTTTAAGATTTTATACACATTCTTTTAATTTTATATTGACAAATTAAAAACTATTAGCTAAAATGCACACTTTTGTATATTTAATACATATAATATTGTAAATATTTTTATTAAAAGTTTTAACATATATTTTTTTATTTATTTGAAAATAAATTGATTTTTACATCATCCGGTTCTTAATTATTGTTCAACCGGTTTGACTCACTGGTAAGATGAAATGTTCGAATCTGGTCCCATTTGGAAACATTGCTTTTTTATATCTTTATGTTGTAGAAATACATTGTGTTCTGGATTATTTGTTTTAAGTGTTGGGCATTCTATCATTCTATGCCCAATTTCTCCACACTTAAAATATTCGGTCTTGGTAAGGCAACTATATGCCAAATGCCCAGCTTTCCCACATCTAAAGCATGTGCCGGATCCCATCCTACGTTCTCTAGCATGTGATTTACCGTATTTGGCACATACTGTGGAACCACCCGCAATTACCTTATTCTTCCATCCTTCTCCATTTTGCTTCTTCTATCCTTGGGATATATAAGAAAGTTTTTAGGGGGTGGAGGCGAGGACAAGAAAAAGATTTATTGGGTTGCTTGGGAGAGAGTCACATTGCCTAAAGAGGATGGTCGTTTAGGGCTAACATCTCTTAAAGACATAAATTCGGCTTTGCTCTCAAAATGGGTTTGGCGTTTTAAAAATATACCTCTTAGTTTATGGAGGAGTGTGATTGTGGCCCTTCATCCGAATAATAGATCTTGGTCGGCTATTCTGTTGAATAAATCGATAACTGGAGTGTGGAACAATATTTCAAGTTCGAATCTAACTTTCAAATAAATAACGAAAGGCTGGGAAATCTGATCAAAGGTAAGCTGGGAAATGGGAAGCTGATTCGTTTCGTGTTGGATCCTTGGTTCCTATATGTGTCGTTAAATTCGGTCTTCACTAATCTCTTCTCTTAGAAATTCGATAAAAGATGTTATAATGTTGATTGCTACACCTTGCATTACCAATGTTTATCCTGGAAGTGGAGGTGGAAGCACTTCCTCTATCAGTTATGGAATATAGGGAGCTGATGCAGTCCAACAGCTTGCTGCTGCAGGTTCACATGATGTGTGGATCAGACTCTTTGATTTAGTTAGGTAATAATTCGAAGATCTTCTCCGTTAAGGCTGTCAAAGAGCTAATTACAAGGAAGGTTGATGATCTCTGGTTTTTCAAGATGGAATGGTGCAATTTGATTCCAATCAAATGCAATATTTTGGGTTGGAGATCTGAAATGGACCATCTTCCAACTTTGGTGGTCCTCAGCAAGCGTAATATTCAGGTTGATTCCATTCGGTGCCAGTTATGCAATGAGGAGGCTGAATCAATGGATCATTTGTTTACGTCTTGTTACATCGCTTCAGTCGTTTGGCAACACGTCAGTAGTTGGTGTAAGTTCCAACCTATTTTTGCCTTTTCGATTAAGGATTTGTTGGTTCTTTTCCGGATAGATTTGGGTGTTGGGATTCATTAGATGATTTTTCATGGGATCATCCTTATCTCTTTTTGGTGTATATGGAAAGCTAGGAATGACTTCATTTTCTCAGACAAACCGGTCAAAGATGAGAAAATTATTGAAAATATTAAGGCTCTTGATTTTTTATGGGTCAAAAATGGGTCTAAACTTAAAGATGTCTCTTGGATAGATTGGGTTTGTTTCAATTTTTTTTAATCATGTAATCTTTGGTTGTTGGGTTCGTTGGTGCAGTCCCTTGGTTTTGCTTGGTGCTGCCTTTCCAAAAAAATTATATAACAAATAATAAAGATTTAAGAATTATAAAATTGTATTTTAAGATAAGATATAATTGTAATTTTCTTATCATTTAGTAACTTTTAATAAAATATCAGAATAAATTTTAGATATTTAATTATTTAACATCATTATTATTATTATTATTTAATAGAAGAGAGGGGTGGCAAACAAAAATCTAGAATTCACCAAAAGTCGACACGTAGCAAGTATATTTATTCATTATTATAATATAGGTTAGAAACCCGATATATACACATGTTGAATAAATGCAATGTTATATATACTTAGTAATAATAATTTACATATTACATATTTATGACATATTACATATTTATGACATATTACATAATTTTTTAGTACAAATTTTAGAAACGTTATATAGTTATTTTTTTAAAAATGTTTTATAAAAAGAATAAAGAAATGTTCAAATTATAAAAATATTTTTTATGAACAAAGCTATTCCTTTTAATATAAAAAACATTTTATAAAAATAATTATAGAAGTTATTATTATTTAATAGGAGGGAGAGAGACATGAAACAAAAATTATAAAAAAAAGAATTAAAAAGTTTTATATAATTAATAGGAGAGAGACGGGAAAAAAATGTTAAGTATGTATATGAGAGTGACAAGTGTTCCAAAAAAACTTTTATTTATTACATGGTACATATCGTTGTTTCTTAATTAATTACTTTCCTAAATAATGTTTTATATCTTATGTCCATAATCTATAAATTATTTTAACATCCCACCAAAGTAACAAAAATGTCGTCAAATTTTCTTGGAATTTTTTAAATATAAAATTTGAAATTTATTAACATCAAAGAATATAAAAACATCATACTTTTATCAAAAGCATAGTTATTGTCACAGTCAAATCTTACTATTATAACTTTGAATCATATTTATGAATAACAATCAAATAAAATTAATGAATACAGTAGTTTCACTTATTTGATGCATACTTTTTTTCAATCCAACTCATTTTCCTAAAATTCGACACGTATGAAAGACATGAATGAATAAGGCAACTTAACTGCTAATATTTTTACATATTCATTAACATGACATCTTTTAAAAGTACACGATCATCACTAACATAATCAAATATTATTGCAACTGCGTATATCTATTATAATTGCAACTGCGTATATCTATTCCAATGTGTGCATGGCAGGCAAACAATGGGCACCTAGAAGTGTTGTAGGAAGGTAGAGGCCTAGGCCAAGATTCAGTAAACGTGTGGCAATAGTCGAGGTGTGCAACAAGTAGTTCAAGTGGACCAGCTCTATGATTTACTAATCCAGGACTTTCGGTCATGTCAATCGGCTTAGTTGATTGCTTTTGGAAATCAAATCCATGTATTATGCTGGCGAGTATAAACTGCACAATTTCAAGAGCAAAGGAGCTTCCCAGGCATATTCTTCTACCACTTCCAAACGGAATTAACTCGAAATGCCGACCCTTCACATCGATTTCTTTTTGGCTTGTCAAGAACCTCTCTGGTTGGAACTCAAATGGATCAGTCCATATTTGTGGATCGTGATGAATCTTCCAAATATTTACCAAAAGGCGAGTGCCTTTAGGGACGGTGTAACCGCCTACAATGCAGTCTTCTATAGACTCATGAGGACCAGAAAGGGGTGCAGCTGGATAAAGACGCAACGTCTCTTTGATAATGGCTTGAAGATAGACCAAGTTGCTCATGTCTGACTGTTCAACTTTTCTATCTCTTCCAACATGGTTTTCAAGCTCTTGTTGGGCTTTTCTTAACACTAGAGGGTTGTTGACTAGTAAAGCTAAAGCCCATGTTAGAGTCACTGTTGTCGTGTCTGTAGCTGCTGCAAATATTGCCTAAGAATATAAAATAAAAATCAAAAAAATTTATTAGAGTCAAGTTCTTTTTTGTAATATTGAAGGAAAATTTCATAGAAAAGTAAGAGAATTTGTTAGTTTTTTTATTTTCTAATGGACTTAGGAAAATGGTTTTAGTTTGTAGACGAAATTTGAATTCAAAATGGTTTTAGGCAAGCTGATCCTTGAAATAACGGATTCAATTTTCCTCGTTGTTTAACATTTAAGGAGTTATCCTCATTAGATTCACATGTGAATGACAAAAAAAAACATAAAGAAAAGTTGGTTAGCTTGGGGAAAAAGGTAGTTTATATGTAGTTGATTTGATTTCCTTGTATTTAGAATTATATTACGAGTCTAAAATAGTTTTACTTTTTCATCAAGTTTATTTAGTATAAATAGACTTCTATGGTTCATGTTTTGTTACAGTTTGATTATAGACTAAACTGTTATTTTCGTTTTTGTGGTTTAGTCACTTTTGTCAGTTTCATTCACAAAGTTTATTTTTCTCCTGTCTTTTTTCGTGATTTACAAAACTTGTCATTTTCATCCAATCGGTTAACTCTATCCATATTTTAACGTTAAGAAATGGGGCATTTAGCTCTTTTTATATATTTCTTTATTTTATCAAGAAATATAAAAATATATTGATAGAATAAAGAAGTATATAAAATACCTAAATACCTTTATTTTACGTTAAAATATGGATGAAGTTAACTTACTCGGTGGAAATGACAAGCTTTGTAAACCACGAGTATACACATGACAAAAGTAAACTTTTTGGATGAAACGGACAAAAGTGACAAAACTATAAGAACGAAAATAACAGTTTACTTTTGATTATAATAGGTTGGAGTTTACCATAAACCCGATTATTCTTGTTCCTAACCAAACCAAACCAAACCAAACGTACCCAGTATAATCCCACACATAGCTAACGCTATTAGTAGGGTCTGGGGAGGGTGAGATGAGGGCAAACCTTACCCCTATCCCAAGGGATAGAGAGGCTGCTCCCGTTTAGACCCCCGGCTCCTCGGTTATTCTTGTTCCTGTTTATCATAAAATACGGTTTATTTGTATGTGTGTTTATCGACGCGGGCCGTGAATTGATATCAAAGAAACGGGTTAACACAATAGCTGTCACAATTAGTTCGAGTAGAAAAATGGTTTGGTGAGGTCGGCAATTGGAGGTGACGGAAAAAAAGGAGTATGCGAAGAAGATGATCAAAAGAAAAGGGAAAAGGGGGAGCAAGCAAACAAACACTTTTGAAAACTTACTGCCACGATCGAAAAAATGAAAGAAATAAAAGAGTTGAGCAAGCATCTCTAATAATTTGTCGTTTGAAATCATCTAAGAAAGAAAAATTAAACCGAGGACGTGGGTATGAAAAACCGAGGTTGCGTTGTAGGTGAGTATGGCCGTGGAAGAGGATCAAGTAGAGGAGAGAACGAACATGAAAGAAGACAATGAAACTTCAATAAGAGTCATTAATAACTTTAGATGCTACATGTGTGGAGCGTTTCGCACTATGCATATGAGTGTACAAAGGGAAAGGAAGATCTAGGTAACCTATCTTAAGGAGCCATCACTGCTCTAGATGAGAAGCAAGCCTGAATAAGGATTAAGGGGAAGAATGAAAGAGTACTTAATCCTAATTAGATTCACATGTGAATGAAAAAAGATATAGATAAGTTGGTTAGCTTGGGAAAAGCTAGTTTATATTTAGTTGATTTGGTTTCCTTCGATTTTGAAACAGAATACGAGTCTAAAGTAGTTTTGTTTTTCCTCAAGTTTGATTAGTATAAATAGACATTTTACAGTTATGTATTCTATGGTTAAAGTTTTTTATTTCGGTTTGATTATAATGAGTTGTGGTTGGAGTTTACCACAAACTCGATTGTTCTTGTTCCTAGTTATCATAAAATTCGGTTTGTTTGTATGTGTGTGTATCGATATGGGCTAACAAATGGTATCAGAGCAAAGGGTTAATAAATCAGCCGTCACAATCTGCTCGGATCTGAAAGAGCGGCGTTAGTGATACGGATCTTTTGATGCAAGCAACCTGACGTTTTCAAGACGATGTTGGAGGCATGGCTCCAATTAGAATTTGGGACCTTTTGAGGAATTCGCCGAAATGGCAACAAATTTACCTCAAAAAGAACGGACCCGGATCGTCAAAGAAACGATCCTCAAACGACATGGCCAATAGTCCCGCCGCATCCGATGGAAGATCTTGGTATGATATCAACGTAGAGGAAACGGATGAGGAAGACGCAATTGTACGATCGATCGGGAAGAAAAAAGCAAAAGCCCAAGCATGGGGCTCCCACTCCGTTCCAACACACATCAAGATCTGTCAACAAATGACCAAGGAAATGCGACAATTTAACTTGACTCAAAAAGAGATGAATGATTGGAAAAAAGAAAAAAAGATGAGATGGATATTCTCGCACTCGACTTTGATCGCTTTCACGGGGCCAGACGAGCCTTTTTCGAGAGAAAACAAAACGCGATCAAGGCAAAATATGAGATTGATGACTAGTTTTTTTGTTTATTTTTAAATTTATGTAATTTTTATTTTATGTTTTTTTATTTATTATTTTAATGAAATTTGAATTTATTTTATATTTTTGTTTAATTTAAAAAAAAATTTGAATTGTTGCATTTAATGCTCACTTGGACATGCCTCACTTAGGTATTTCTCTTACCAAGTGAGAAAGCAACCAAGCTGAAGTGACGACTATGTGGTAGAAAAGGTACTCTCACTTGGGTATTTTTCTTACCAAGTGAAAAAGCAACCAATCTGACGTGGCGACTATGTGACAGAAAAGGTACTCTCACTTGGGAGACCCAAGTGAGATTATACCTCATACTCTTATAGCCATGATAAAAAAAGGAAAGAAATAAAGAGTTAAGTATGCAAAGCATCTCAAATAACTTGTGGTTGGAAATCATCTAGAAAAAAGAAAAGAAAATTAAATCAAGCTCCGAAGCAAGTAGCTTATTTGTTTACAGCCGAAGAATAAATCAAGCAAGCAAACACGTAAAGCAAGCAGGAGAATTAAATCTAAGAGAGCATGCATTACTTAGAGTCGAGGCACATCAGTCGAGCAAAACCTATTAAGCAAGAAGCAAGAACAACAAAATAGCAAAAACAACAAAATAGCAAAAACAAGAAGCAAGAACCGATCATAGCAAGAATAGCATGATCAGTAAGAACGGCAAGAAGCAAGAACCAATAGCAAGAAATTGATTATTAGCAATGCCAAACACGGATGCAATGTCCCAAGTTTACAACCCCGAAATACTCAACTTGGGCTATTATGGTGGAATCAATATTGCAAGCTCATGGTTTATCAGAAGCATTATCTCTGGAAATTGGAGTTGCAGTGGAAAAAGAAAGAACTTGAATTCTATGACGTTCATCTTTGAATCCCGAACCAGAGATAGTCTCCTTCAAGTCGCAAAGCATAAATATTTAAAGGATGTTTGGGACTTAATCTGGGTTCGTTTTAACGGCCTGTCTACAGACTTTAATAAGTGAATCGAGGATGTTAAAGATGAATGAAAGTGAGTCTAATGACGAGTTCGAAGGATAGATTAATGACGTAGTGGCTAAGTTTCGAGAACTTGGATCAACTCCAGAAGATGAGGTGCCAGTAAGAAAATTTCTCAACTCTGTTCCACCTAAAATTTTGCAAATAGGAGCATTGATCGAGTAGTATTCGTACCACGAGAAAAAGTCGTTTGAAGAAGATGTTGAACGACTGGAAGCTTACGATGCTGCAAGTGTGGAGTGTTTGGTGTACCAAGTGAAAGAAAGATGAAGCAAACCTTGCTCAAGGCTAAGAAGATGAGCGAGCACTGCTCTAGACGAGAAGCAAGTCCGAATTAGTATTAAGGGGGAAAATATAGGAGTTAATCCATTTTAGATTCACATGTGAAAGAATAAAGATAAATATAAGTTGATTAGCTTGGGAAAAGCTAGTTTATATTTAGTTGATTTGGTTTCCTTTTATTTAGAATTAGAATACGAGTCTAAAATAGTTTTTCTTTTCATCAAGTTTGTTTAGTTTGAATATAATAAAAAGATTTGTTGTTAAAGTTTACCGCAACCATGTTGTTCTTGTTTATGTTTATCAACAAGGTTGTTCTTGTTCGTGTTTAGTTTGATTATAATCCGCTACTTGAATCAACAGATTCAATGTATTTTGCTCTTTGAGATAGTGGATTTACCTTGACTCCTCATTCAATTCTAAAGTAGCATATTACCTATAAACCATTTTGAATTCAAATTTCACCTATAAACCAAAACCATTTTGCTAACTCCAGTAGAAAAGCAAAAAAAATCAGAATTTGCTCAGTTTAGGGTCGAAGTTGCCATGGTAGTGAGCGAAATCATACCGAGCATGTAGCTTTCACGATCTCATCAGTGGTGAAGCCATAAAGTTCCTCTTCTACTTCATCTTTAACACGGGATAACAATGCAGCCATAAAGACTGGTTGGTCTCTGCTCTCATCTACCTGCAGTGGAGAAGCAGAATTCATCTTTTTGTGGTCTTCTAACCATCCATTAAATACAACATCCACCTCTTTCGCAGTCTTCTTCATCTTCTTCTCATACCCTCCTAAATCGAACCACCTTAACCATGGAATGGCATCTGATGGCACAAACGCACCCAGCAGGACCAAAAACCGCTTAATGGCCTTCTGAAACTGATCTCCGTTTTGTTCACCAGGCGTAAAATGATTGCCAAACATCATCCTTACAACCATGTTCACAATTAAGTTTCCAAACCATTGTTTCATGTCAACCATTACCATTTCAGAAGATACTTTATTTCTTTCCCAACTTCTGTAGATGTCTATTATGGATGACTTCACTTCTGAGACCTGGATATCTGCAAGCAATTGAAGGCAATGCTGAGACGCAAGTTCAAGCACAACTATCTTCCGAATCTGACGCCAGTATGCTCCATATGGTGCAAGACCGAAGCTAGCATAGTTGTAGCCCATCAGCTCGGTTGCCATGGCTTTTGGTCGGCTAGCAAAGACTCTATCGTTGGTGGTTAAACACTCCTTAGCCATCTCAGAACTGCTAACAACTAAAACTCGATGAACACCAAGTTTGATAGTGAAGATTGGTCCAAACTTGTCAGCCATAGAGCCCAACAGTTTGTGAGTAACTTGGGAACCAGCTAAAAGATGCAAGTGACCAATTATTGGCCATGATCCAGTAGCTTCTGGTACCATCTTAACTCCATTTCTTGTTGATTCAAGATGACGAAAGATAAGAAAACATAATATGCTGGCTACAAAGATTTTGAGTAACAAAAGTAATTCCATAAAAACCTTTCTGGAAGATCTACGGAAATTAGAGATGATAATTGTAGTGGAGAGAAAGGGTTTAAAATTGAGAACAATGCATTATTTCAATCAGATTTCAACAATTTGTGACCTTGTGTGGCCAGGATGGAATGAGTCACATGTTACAATGCTATCCATATGTGTGTATATAAAATAAAATAAAAAATTATTATAAGAGATTTTCATCTTCACCAAGATTATTAAATGCGTGTTTATCATATTATTCAATGAAAAGAAAGTGAGCGGTCTTTGTCGGTCAGTCCACGATCACCCAGATGGTTTCAAAACCTTTAGTTGTGCGATATAGCTTGGTAATAAAGTCCATTGTGACGTGGTGTTTCGTACTCGTTATGGTATTACGAGTTTACTGTTATGCCTTTCAGTCTAACTAATGCGCCCGCAGCTTTCATGAATCTCATGAACCGGGTGTGTAGACCATTCCTTGATCGTTCGGTTATCGTGTTTATCGATGACATCCTTATCTATTCACGCAGTGAGGGCAATCACACGCTAAAAAGGAGATTTTTGCCTAAGTAGCCTAAAAAGTATTTTTAAAAATTAAATATCCGTCTCTAACGAACTCCGTTGCTATACCCTAAGGCTAAAACCTAAACACAAATCTTTAAACCATAAACCTTAACACTAAACCCTAGAGCTAAACCCTTACACTAAAACTTAAAAGCTAAACCCACAAACCTAAACCCTAAACCCAAGAGCTAAATCTTAAAGCTAAAATCTAAAAAACTAAACCTTAAATGCTAAAACCCAAAAGCTAAGCCCTAAAAGCTAAACCCTAAAAGTTACAATATCAAAGCTCGACTAGACGGTTCCAATGTCGCTGAATGAGTTCAATCGGAGTTCGTATGAGCCGGATATCTAGTTTTTAAAAATTCTTTTTAGGCTAGTTAGGCAAATCCCACTTTTTATTGATCCTCCCTCTTTCAATCACATAATTTAGATTTTATTTTATTTTAATTTTTTTAAATGATATTTTAGTAAAAATAGATCCATTTAAATTAGGTAATTATATATTTATTTATTGAATCCCTTAATTATCTCAACTTTCTCTCTTAAATCTCCTTTATGTCTAGAATTCAAAAAGTAATTGGAAGAATTATACAAATGATTTGTACGTAATTTTTGGGCACAGAAAGATTTGTTTTAGTCAAAGGCTATGTTCTTGTAACTATAGTTTTAATCCGTTTTCGTTGTATTTGTAAGGCTCTAAACTCGGGAAACCTCACTTATTGGGTTTACTTATCAACACATAGCTCATAAACATAAGACATTCTACAATTCGCAGTGGAAAATATTTAAACTTTAACATAACGGTGAAAGCAAAACATGGCTAAGCATAACTTGTATGGTATAATTAAAATTTGTCTAAAACAACATAAACTTAAACATATAACGGGCTACCCGATTCTGAATCTTCAGGGTAACTCTTCTCGCCAAGCCAAGCATCCGCCTTCATCTACAGCCACCTACACTTAACTGATGTGCATACAAAAAAATCAGCAACGCTGAGTGAGTTTTAACGTTTACTTTAAACATTCATACAAGAAGGATTTACTAAAACATACATGACACCATTAAGGTAAAACTTTACATACTTTACCTGTAAAATAGTTTAAGTCATACATTAACCGTCAATCCCCTTTTCATTGTACCGCCCCCATGGCTCACTTCCATGAACCGGCAAGTACCGCTTAACCTGTACTGCCCTCACTACTCACGTCCATGAACCAATGAATACTGGCACTCCGACAACATCGCTTAACGCTACAGGGAGGTTGTGTGGACCTGCCGAGTAACCGCCGTCACCCATCCCAGATGTATAATTGTTAACGAACCACAAAGGCTCTTACTAATGGCCATAACCTATAACTGACATCTGGTACATGTAACATCAGTCCCCGAAGGAACCTTAACGAGCTGGTACACATTCCCGTAGGAAAACTGTTCACTTCTTTTCATAAAACATTCTTTAACTTGTTCATAACTTAAACATATATTTTGTGTTTGTTTATGTATATAAAAAAATAATAAACGCTTGCCATAAATATAACTATACTTTACATAAATTGGACTTTTGCCTCTTTTAAACGTTTACCTAAAACATAACTTTTGCTTTTGTTTATTGATATAAAATATATAATTAACACTTTCCACTAAGTATGCACACCACCCCTAAAGCTGGCAAAAAGGGGATTAGAACTCACATGGTACTCGGTCTACAGTGAAAACTAATAAGCTTTGGGCTAGACAAGCACTACGTGAACTGTACTAATAAAATACGTGAAACCGGTTAAACTTTGCTAGTGTCGCCACAGACAGTGTCACCTAAGCATTAGTGTCGCCAACACTTGAGTCGTCTGGCTCCAGGGATAAGTGTCGTCTGATAAGTGTGTCGTCTGATAAGTGTCGCCAGTCCTTGTAGTGTCGCCAAATGGCATTGGCGACACTCCTTAGTAACGTGCACATGCATGACGACACTCCTCAGTGTCACCGATGGAATGACAAATGTCCCAATCATTGGCGAACCTCGGGATACGCACACCATCGTCCCCAATTAGTGTCGCCCCATGAAGATGGCGACACTAATATTGTCGCCTCAAGAACAGAAAACCCTAATTGCCGATTTTTGATCCGAAGTCTTAATTTTTTACGTCCAAACCATTTATCTTGCTTCCTTGAAGCAGGATCTAATCTTTGTTCATGTTTTAACACGTAAAGATTCGACCTTCAAGATGAAAACCCTAGTTTTACCCCAAAAACCCATTTTATGCTAAAACAGAGATTTCAGGTTAGATCTCTACCTCAAATATGTCGTTTCTTGGTGTTTCCTTGCTCTAAATCAGTGGAGAAGAAGTTTGTGACCGATATTGAATCTAAAAAATGAGTACTTGCACTTTCTTTCTCTAGAATTCTCTTTAGAAAACATTAAATTGAAGACATTGACAGACCCATATGTTCTCATTTAAAAAGCGATATTTAGTCATATGCTCAACTTTAGGGATGCTGTCTGTGTGTGTATGGTTCAGGAAGGAAGCCAATTCAGTTAGGAATTAACTAATGATGTGGTGGTACACTCCGGTTTAATTGTCGTTGCTACATTCATAATATATATATTTTTTATGCTAAGATTTCAGTGTCTTGATGTTAAAGTTGCAGGGGATATCAACCTTATGTGTACTATTAGTGGGGTATGATAGTAAGTTCAAAATTTACTCGCAGATTTTGATTTGTTCTCAGAATTGGGATTTTGTTAAATTAGTTGAATAATATGTTTCAGGTCTTGCTAGCAAGTTAAGCATTCTACATATTCGAATACGGGTGTATGATGATGATTATGCACATGCTTAGTGTGGACCGAACTTGGTAAGGATTTCAATTGTACATGTAGGATATGTTGGAAACCAGGCCCAAGAACACGAAAAACAGGATTTAATCTTAACTAATATCGACTCTTTTATTAATATTGAAAACCAAACCACATTTACAAGTAATCCCTAACCAACTATTTATAATAAACTCTATACTAATCCTAACCCAACTCAAATTCAATTAAATAATTAAATAAATAAATAAACTCACTCCTAGTCTAATAGGAACTCAACCAAACAATTAATAAACTAATATTAATAATTATCTACAATCAAGATTAATCCTTCATGTTCCTTCTTAATCTTGATTTGTACATACAAATCGCTTGGGTCTTCAATGCCACTTCCGAACTCACCCTTCACGGGTTTCTTCTACACAGGTATCGCAGCTTCATCCGCAATTTGAATCACTCAAATTCTTCACCCCGTTTCACACGGTCTTTAATCTTGTTGCACACAGAACTTTCTTGATCTATCACAGATCTTCTTCCACGCAGCTCTCACAACCTTTTTAAACAATCTCTCACATATTGGATTTATCGTTCACTTCGTTTGAACCAATCACAGGTTCTAATACTTCTTCACCGGTATCACACCGTACCACCCTGAATTGCACAAGTAAACACTTTGCAGATCCATCAACACCCTTCGCAGATGATTGACCTTTCACTCAATCTGAATCGCTTAGATCGATATCTTCCTTGGTTGATTCGCACAACCCTTCGTTACTTGGCTGTCATAGCCGCTACTCACCACCACTAATCTCCCGTCACCGCCAAACAAACAACTAACACCACCGTCTCTTAAACATGCTGAACCATTTGTTGTTTGCTCTTTGCCAAAAGAACCTGTTGGGTTTTTTTTCTTGCTTTCAAAAACCGAGAAAAATCTTGCTATTTGCTTCGCTGTTACAAACCCAAAGGCCAAGGACACCCAAGAAAACAAACCTCTTTTTTATGTCTTTTCTTGCGCTGACCAAAAAATATTACTCGAATCTACTCTTGTGAACCTTTCAAACTCACCACAAAAACACACTATTTTCTTCTTTGTAAATCTCTAACACAAATATTAAACTTTGTGCCAAGCCTTATCCACAAAAAGGTCAGACTTGATTTTTTTTTTATTTTACCCTCGCACAGATCTGTTCAGTCTTTGACCAGAATCACTCTGGTCAAGTCCAACCAACTTGAATAACGCCTCTTGATTGCTACACACAATCGGCTTGCTTTCGCAGATTCGATCAACTCTTTGATGGCTTCGTTCTTCCAAGGATTCACAGGTCTCTTTGATCTTCCTATTGATTTTCTCTTGTTTGCAGCCCTGCAGGCTGCTTCCCTTCTCGAAAAACGACTCTCAAACGTCCTTTTTTAACCTGTCTCTGATATCAATTGTTGGAAACCAGTCCTAAGAACACGAAACACAGGATTTGATCTCAACTAAGATCGACTCTTTTATTAATATTGAAAACCAAACCACATTTATAATTAATCCCTAACCATCTATTTATAATAAACCCTATACTAATCCTAAACCAACTCAAATTCAATTAAATAATTAAATAAATAAACAAATTCAATCCTAGTATAATAAGAATTCAACCAAACAATTAATAAACTAATATTAATAATTATCTACAATCAAGATTAATCCTTCAGGATATTGAGCCAAAACAATCTGTAAGGCCTATCCCATACTCACTATCATGTCTTCCAAACATAACTAACATGTAAGTGACTAAGATTTGAGTTTTTGTTTATTTTTGTTGGTGTCGTTGTAACTTTCTGTATGCAGTTTACTTGGTTACAACAACCTCAGTGGTCAAATACCTAATCGTTTATTTCAGGTTTCGAAATTCAAGTATGTGTATTTGAATTTACTAAGCATTAATAACTTTACTTGTCGGGATGTTTGACCTTTATTGCTTTCTACAGTTTTAATGGGAACGGATTGTACTGTGGCTTAAATAATACCCACCCATGCACATCTGGTTCTGGAGGTACGTTTTCAAGCTTTTGTTATACTATGATATTCAATAGCAATGCCATTTCAACCCTAATCGGTATAAGGGTTGATTTGGGCTATACTTTGTCTCTGATGGGTCATTTTGAAGAAGTAGCTAATATGGAAATGGATCGAAAGTCACCCACATACCATTGTAATAAAGTTATTCGATTCTTGATTTTCCGAAAGTTAAATCAGAGAACCGACTCAAACAAAAAAAATTGAACTTGGTTCATTCGAATTAATTGAATTTTCAAAAAGGAAATAAAAAATACATGTATTTCTTAATAAATATGTCTATAATTCGAATTCAAATATTCGGGTTGAATCGGTCTAGGGCTGTAAACAACCTGCGCCGAGCACGTGGTCGAGTAGGTTCGAGCTCAGTTCGTTTCTTCTGTTTGTTTTTTCCTTTTACTTTTTTTTACTAACATTATGAAAATAAGTTTTATAAAAAGATTTCTATATAGATTAAAATGGGTTATTTACACTTTCAACTAACTAAACCCGTTTGACCCGTCTCATTTTAAAATGTGTTGTTTACATCTTCAACTAATTAAACCCGTTTAATTTTTAGGTACATTTTAAAGTTTTATGCCTTCAATCAAATATTTGAGACTTGATAAGAATAAAAGTTTTTTTTATATATTTTGTTTTGTTAATAAGGAAAGTAAAAGCTTACCCGAGGTTGGACCCGCCAATCAAGTTTTATGCCTCCAGGTACGTTTTTTAGTTTTATGCCTTGAATCAAATTTTCGGGTTCGTGTCGGGTTTGACCCGTCAACCCGCGAACACGACCTGTTTAACACCCCTACTTGGGTCAGTGTCAACATGTTTCACCCATTTCCTTTTTAGCCATTTTTTAATGAATTAATTACACGGATGGCCCCTATGGTTTACACGGATTTCACTTATGACCTTTATGAATGAGAAACTACAATTTTGGCCCAACACCCCGATTGTAACACATTTGGCCTTTGAAGTGGATGTTAGTTAAGTTTTTCTGTTAAATGAATATAAAAAGACCAAAATACTTCGAAATATAAAAAATTAAAAATAATAATAATCCATTAAAATACCACAGGGGCCATCCTCCCATTACAACGCCATCCTCCCTCCATCGGCATTCAGAAAGGAGCAAACTGCAAACCAGAAGCTTGAAGGTGTGGCTTTTCCGCCGGAGTTCGCGTCCGCTTGATTTGGTCGCCGCCGGTACTGTCAAACCAGCCCACCGCCGGAGTTCGCGTCCGCTTGATTTGGCCGGGTACGCCGCCGCCTAATTTGGCCAGGTACGCCGGAGCCTGAGGTGTCTCTGCCTGATTTGGCCGCGTACGCCGCCGCCTGAGGTGGCCTCCACCACCACCGCCGTCTGCTGAGACCATCACCTTTTTCTTCGTCGATCTGAGCCGCCATGGAGGCCTTCTTCATCCGCCATAACTTACACCTGGTTTTCGTTTTTTTTGCCATTTTCCGGTATTGGAGAAAATGGAGAACATATAGAAGACAAGCGTTTAGGGTAAAAGTTCTGAAGTTTCACCTTAAAACTCCTTTTATAGGGCTCTCCAAAAAGTGAGGCACGATCGTGCCTATGGAAGAGGCACGACCGCGCTGAGGAGAGGTGGGGCACGACCGTGCCAAGTCTAGGCACGACCGTGTCTTTTGCCCGGTTGACATAGAAACCTGATTTTATGAATAGTATTCTAAACCCGACTGCGATTCTTCCAAATTATAATTTCTGAAAATTCAGAATACATACCAGTGACGTTCCAATCCATATCTCCAATTCGCTCGATCCAAAACATTTTTCGAATACCTAAACTCAAAAACAAACGGTAAAATCCTAGAAAAATAAAAAAATAAAAATAGGAAAATAAAAATAGAAATAAAATCTAAGAAATGTTAGTAAAGATGCGACCGAAACAGGCTAAGTTTATTAACGAGTCGTTAGCTAGACTCAAGCACAACATCAGGTCTAGGGCTTCCCGTTTCGGTCCGATATCCGACCCATGATGCGAGCCTTGAACATTACGCCTTTAGCCTTCAATCAATTGTGTCTTTCTCTTCTGTTATAGGTTAACATACTTTTTTTCTGAAGATTTTTAGATCATTTGAAAAAATTAGTTCCCAAACAGCAATTCAAATGTTAATTGATGGTGGGTTCTGTTACAATTTAGGGGGCAATTGATTTTGGTATTAATTGATGAGCAAATAGCTCAATTGAATAGGGTGCGGTGATCAAGAGGGTGAAGTGGAGTAACAGGAGAAGATGACCGGAGTGTGGGGGTTCAAGAGATGTGTCAAGTGGGTCTTATTTATTAAATTTAGATTTTCTTTTTTTAAGCCTAAGGGTATTTTGGGTATTTTTTTACAGTTTACCAAAAAACTTAACTGACATCCATTTTAGGGGCCAAATGTGTTACAATCGTGCAAACTATCGGGCCAAACTTGTAGTTTTCCATTCATATGGGCCATAAGTGAAATCCGTATAAACCACAGGGGCCATCCGCGTAATTAATTCTTTTTTAATTATAACCATTTGACCCAATAGAGATAAACACGTAACCCAAATTGACCAATTAATCAGAGAGTCACTTGGTGCATTTTCATGTTCTTTTGGTACTGTTCATCATGCTGATTGGAATGGAGAAGTAGTAGTAATAGTAGTAGCAGTTCTTTTTTCTATTTTTTTTTCAGGATTTTATTATGTTGAACATGCATTCTTTTCTCGGGTTTTATTTATTTATAGTTGATTACATATAGCCTCTCTATAGCCTATAGCCCTCCCAATTTGGCTTCACTGTTAATTACTTATGGATGTTGCTGCGAAAACACTTCCCTTGGAACAAGATTTTCATGTCGGGAAATTCAACGAATTTTGGCGGAAGGCAAGAAATTTCTTATTACTAATTATTTATTTCGGTGAAATTATGTATTTATTATTTAGTGATTGTCGCTTTGTTCTACCAATTCTTTTGGATTGCAATAATAAGATGCTTGCAGCATCCAAATATTGTTCTTTTTTTGGGATTTGTCACTTAGCCATCAAATCTTTCGATAGTCACTGAATAATTACCAAGGTAGGCATCGCCCTTATGCAGAAGGTAATAATAAAATTTATACTTACCTTTTGAAGACTAACCCAGATCAACCTATTGGCAAGTATGAGTTGAAATTGTTGGAGACAATTGATATGATATACACTTGAACACGATCTGTTTTGAAGAACTTCTCAAACTCTTTTCTTTAATATATCACGTAAAAGAAAGATTACAGACTCTACTATTAGACTACCATATGCTTGACTATTTATAGGACTTTTACCAATTTGAATCCTACACAACTACTGTGACCGCCTCCAAATAAAATAAATAATTAAATTTAAAATTTAAACAAACTTAAAGAAAACTATGATCTCCTCCTTATCCTCCCCTTGAGATCAATCTTGCCACCCCGAGACGTTTATTAAATTACGAATTAGGATTAGTTCGTTCATTCACCCCCCTAATTCTGATACGTTCCTTCCAAATTCATTAACCGAAGTAACTTTCTCATTTCTTCGAACTTTATCTTGGGCAACGCCTTAGTCAGAATATCGGCTCGCTGTTCTTCTCCCCTCACATGTTCTACTTGTACTTCACCTCGTTCAATACATTCCCGAATGAAATGAAATCTTGTATTTATATGTTTACTACGTCCATGAAAAACTGGATTTTTCATTAAGGCAATTGCAGACTTGTTGTCTATCTTTAACATCACTTCTTTCTCGTCACAACCTGTTAAATCACTCAACAAACCTCTTAACCACAAAGCTTGACAAGCGGTGGCTGCTGCCGCTGATTCACAAGATGAAAGTGCAACCGTTTGTTGCTTTTGTGAATTCCATGATATTAGTGCATTTCCGTAATAAAATGCCATTCCCGTAGTACTCCTTCCATCTGTTTGATCCGTGGCGTGACTACTGTCACAAAACCCAACCAACTTCTCATCTCCGTCACGCCCATAACATAAACCAAAGCTTAAAGTTCCTTGTACATACCGTAGGATATGTTTAATAATTTGCATATGGGATTGCTTTGGTTCTTGCATGAACCGGCTTGCCAATCCAACCGAAAAACTTAAGTCCGGCCTTGTGTGTGTTAGGTATCTTAAACTTCCAATGACTCTCATGTACTCGGTTGCATTTACAGGTTCCCCTTCCTCATCTTTAGTTACTTGTAGGCGTCCATAGGATATCGGGTTGGGTTGCACTCGTCCATTCCTGTTTTCTTCAATAATTTCTTTGCATAACAACTTTGTTTCAATGTTATTTGACCTTTCTGTTGCAACACTTCAATTCCCAAATAATATGTGAGTAAGCCAAAGTCTTGCATATCAACCTCTCCTTTCATTTGAGCTTTGAATTTTTCAATTTCACTTAGACTAGTTCCAGTGACTATAAGATCATCGACATAGACTCCGACAATGATTAAGTCTTTCTTCTCGCTACGAGTGTACACCGATGATTCTCTCGGACATCGGTTGAAATTTAATTTCTTTAACGTCTTGTCAAGTTTCTCGTTCCATGCTCGAGGAGCTTGATGTAGTCCGTATAGAGCCTTGTGTAACTTATACACCATGTATTCCTTTCCGGGAACAATAAAACCATCAGGTTGTTTTACGAACACCACCTCCTTTAGTTCTCCATTTAAAAAAGCCGATTTAACGTCCAAATGGAATACTTGCCATTCTCGTTTAGCTGCAATTGCTAGTATAAGACGTATGGTTTCTAGCCTCGCTACCGGGGCGAACACTTCGTCAAAATCCACTCCTTGTTCTTGTACATAGCCTTTTGCCACTAACCTTGCTTTGTACTTCGTTATAGCACCGTTTGCATCTCGTTTTATTTTGAAAGCCCACTTTAAACCGATCGCTTTATGACCGACCGGTAAGTTAACTAGCTCCCATGTTTTGTTTTGTTCGATTGAAGTCATCTCGGCCTGCATAGCTTTTACCCAATTCCTATCACTTTTTGTTTCTTCATGATTAGTAGGTTCATCGTCTTCCTGGAGACTTTCTTCTTGTTGTAAAAGTACGAAATCATCAAGTCTTTTTGGCATGGTTCTTACCCTAGATGATTTACGTGGAACAAAATTACCTTCTGTTTTAGCTGGTTCAAATTGACCGGTATTTGTTCCATACGTGGAGGCTTCACCCTGGTCTAGAACTGTTTGAGGCTCATGTTCATTCAGTGCCTCATTGGGTTGTTGCTTGTCTATTTGACTTGTTAACTCTTCATTATTCAATTGAATGGTGAACTCGGCCCACTCTTGTCCGGATCCAACATTCATGGTATCTTTGTAACGGGCCCAATGAAAGCTTTTGTCTTCTTTGAATCTTACGTCCCGGCTCACCAGAATTTGGTTCTCAGCTGGATCGTATACCCTATATGCTTTAGTACCCGGTTCGGATCCAAGGTGTACCACTTCTTTGCTCCGGTCATCTAGTTTTTTTATGTTGTTTGTAGGAATTTTCATGTAACTTCGGCATCCAAATACACGCAGGTGTGCTATGTTTGGTTTTCTTCCTTTTAGAGCTTCATATGGCGTCACATTTTTTAACGCGTTGGTGGGGACTCGGTTTAAAACATACACCGCATGTCTCACCGTTTCTCCCCAAAGATTCTGAGGGAGGCTCATAGCTTTCATCATACTCCTTGTGGCGTTTAAGATTGTTTAATGTGATTTTTTTATCATTAAGATTTTACTAAAATCATTAGACTGTGCTTGGGTTACTTTGCCATTTTTGAAGTGTGTATTTCTTTAACCTAATAAAAAATTTTCTTGTAGGTAATGCTCGCCCATAATTGCTTAGACGGAAGAACTCGGGTCAAAAGTGTTTGAATGGAGTTGTTAGTCTATCGATCCTCGGTATTTGCTGCTGCTATCTCCCTTTTTAGGATGCTAATAAAAGGCCAACAAGAGTACATATAGGTAAACTGGTTGTATCAAATTGCTGTATTCGGAGGGGAAATACCTAGTAAAGGATAAGATGCAAAAAGTTGAGATTTTCACCCAATAGAAATCGAATATTATGTTCCTGATGAACCAGAATCAGTGGAAGAAGGTGCCACATGCCCCTGTACGTATAGCAGCATACAATTGTCAAGAACGTAAATAATATTATTATGTTATATAACATCATTCTGATCCTCACCTTTATGTATAAGAATACACAAAACACTAAGCTTCCGAAAATGAGTACTGAATATAAGTTAGTCTAGTACACACTATTGGAATTTAAAAGCAAGTCATTCAACTTATAAAATGTATATTAGAATAAATAAAACAAAGAACAAAAATATGAACAAAGAAATAACTTTGGAATTTAAAAGCATGTCATTCATGACTTACTCGATTGGAATCCATTTCCAATGCAAAACCTTTTCCAACCACTTCGTTGTATTTTTGTAGCCTAATTTCTTCCATTTTTAAAATACTCTCAAATAAGAACTATAATCGAAAAGGTAAAACCACAAAATCATATATATATATATACATACACACCCATACACACATACATATACATACCTACACACATACATATACATTTACACATATATACAAAATCAAGCAAACAAATTATAACTGGGGGTTTACCTAAACTAACCATTATACCTACACTAATCAGCAATTAAAAAAATTAAAAAGAAGACTAACCGGAAATTGGGGGTTTGACAAGTAGGGGATCGAATTCCCGTGTAAATTGGGGGTTTGCGACGGCGACGTTGAATTCTGGCGGTGGTGGTGGTGGTGCTGAACTATTTGTACCTTAAGACTTTTATTCCATTATACAAGAAAATGATTAACGGTTTGAAAAGAAAGCTAGGGTTGAACCATTTGTACCTGATTCTCAACTGAAGTGAGATTTGAAACGAAAAGGGGGATGTAGTAAGTTGCAGGTGGTGGTGCGGCGAGGTGGTGGTGGTTGCAGGTGGTGGCGGTGTAAAGGGAAAAAGCTCGTCGATTTTGGGAGAGCAAAAGTGTGTGATTTTGGGGGGAGGAGCAGAAGTGAGGTCGTCGATGGAGGGAAATACCCCGCCAGATCTGTTTAAGAGTATTAGCGGAGACATGTCGCCGCTAAAGGCTTTAAAACCACAACCGTCCGATTAACTTTCAATCAACGGTTAGATCTTTGATTAAAAATGAAACACGGATCAAGAGCAATAGCGGCGACATTCCTTGTGTCGTCGCTAATGGTGTCGCCACTATTGCGTCTTTTTCTAATAGTGATATGTGAAATCAAGGAGGCGGTTTGGTCTTGTGGTCTCAAAAAGTCGCCAGGTTCGGATGGTTTCTCGTTTGGATTTCTAAAAAGGTATTGGGATGTTTTGAAGACTGAGGTGTATAATTTTGTTATGGAATTTTTAACATGGGTAAAATTCCTTCCGGTTGTAATGCTTCGTTCATCCCTTTAATTCCCAAAATGGATAGTCCCAAGGTGGTGTATGACATCTGACCTATTAGCCTTATTAATATTCAATATAAGATTATAGCTGTGTTATTAGCGAATCGTTTGGCGCGTGTTATTGCTTAAGTTGGCAATTCGGTTCAATCAGCTTTTATTAAGAGTCATCAAATTTTGGATGGCCCCCTTATTTTAAATGAGGTGATTGAGTGGTATAAAAAAAGAGTAAGCTACTTCTTTTTAAACTAGATTTTGTCAAGGCGTATGATTCTTTAAGTTGTGAATATTTAGAGAAGATTATGTCCTTTCTAGGGTTCGGTGATCGACGGGCCTAGTGGATTCGTTCTTGTGTTTCTTCTGCTACGGCTACTGTGTTGGTGAATGGGAGCCCGACAACAAAATTTCGATTGGAAAGAGGGCTTCGTCAAGGTGATTAGTTGTCTCCTTTCTTACGGTGGAGATTTAATCTTGGTAAGATATGACGGTGGAGATTGATTTGGACGGCGGTGGAGAAGATATATAATTGAGTGATTTTAATAAAACTTAAACTTATTTCCTTACTGTTTTAATTTTATTGTTAATTTTAAAACAAATGACTGTTTTCTTTTGTAAATTTTGAACTTTCAAGATTTAACCATAGAATTTAAATCCAAAAACTTAAATTTAAAAGAATATTATCTAAATTTTAGACAATATGTTTTAGTTTTACTTCTGTGCTTAGGACACCCGTCACCATTTATTTGTTTTCTCAACAACAGTAGCATTTTATCAAATTAATTAATTTGTGTACTCTTTTTTAAGCATATCTCTAGTTTTTATTATATTTTCGACGTTCTAAAAAAATAATAATTTAAAAGCTTGATCTTCAATGACTTTTCAACTACCCATGTTCACTAATCTAAATCTTACTGTAAAGGTTTGAGTGAACTCTAAGTCATGATATTTATTTGGGATCATTTTTTAGAGCTTAAACATCATTTAGATAAGAGTCAAAATTCTAGGGTTAAAGTGCTCAAGAGTTGGTTTCAAGTGTGGGGGAGAAGTCTTGCTTAAATAAATGAGGAGAGGGAAAGCAAAATTTGTCTGGAACATGCCTCAACATAAGCGACCGCTTGGGCTCTTAGTAGACACATAAGTTTAAATGGTAGGAATTCATTTTGCATTTTCGTATTATCATACTAATCTAATGTGTGTCGTGTGTCGTATTTGTCTTATTTTTGCATATTTTTTGACAATAAAACTCCCCGCCAAACGACCGCCACATTCAAGAGCTCGTTCTAATGCATAGTATAAGGTTTACAGTTACATTGATTATATATACGATCCCTAAAGCTACAAAGTATCTTACTTACTTTTATGAAATAGAAAAATATATTTACAAGATAAAAAGAAAACAACACTAGGATATAATTCAAATCTTCAAATCTTTATCTTGATGTTTCATTTTATTTACGTGCATTCCTCAAAAGAATAAACTTTCTCATCACTAGTAAAGAATAAACTTTCTCATCACTAGTAGAAACTACTTCATCAGTATTAATAACTTTATCAACATAAAGTTGTTCTTTATAAGTAGTAACTTCCTAAGAGTAGCATTGTCTTTATAGGCAACAAGTTACCATAACTAGTAAGTTGTTGTTCTTGAGCAATTATTCGTGTTAGTAGCATAATAATTTAAACCGGGCTCTAGAACTCATACACATGCATTTAAAACCATCATTTTTGTCAATCATTCTTCCATAATGTTCACTGTACTAGTTTCACGCTTTAAATGTACCTAATCATCAAATTTTCATATATACCAAGAAATAAAGTTTCTAAAAATAGAAAACGAGCCTAAAAGCATCATGGACAAGTGATTTCACCCAAAAAAATCATACAATCTTTGTATCTAGTGTTTTTGCATAATTTCCATCAAACAAATTTCACTATAACCTCTTCTAACAAAAACCCAAAAATTAAAGTTACTATAAATAGAACCAAGCATGAAATCTCATATGATCAAAAGTTCTAACTAGCAAATCTACACATATCATCCATTATCTATACATATTCAACCATTTTCCATCATCAAATCACCCTAAACATGGCATCTATCATGAAACCCAATATTAAAGTTTCCTTAAATAGCAATAGCGAGCATGCATGTATCATCCAACAATTTTGACAACAAAGTTTGCACATATTATTCATCTATAACCTTTACTACAAAATAATCCATCATCAAATCATCAAAAACACACCATCTAACATATGCTCATACAATAAAGTTTCCTTAAATGGAAACCGAGCCTAAGAACATAACCTGAGTTCAAAACCACTAACAATTGTACCATCTTTGTTATAAAACTCATTTTATTCAAGAATCCATGGTTAAACTTTCATAAAAATGTCTTTTATTTGGATGCATGTTGTAACACCGAAAAAATAAAACCGATTTAAACTTTTTAAATACGCGGAAGCGGTCCCAAATACATCATTTAACGTATTCACACGTTTTAGTTTTACAAACATACATTAAACTACAATATTTCCCACAAAAGTAGTTTAAGCAAAGGTTAACAATAACAAGTTATCCACAACTTGTAACGACACCAAATGGTTTGTAAAGACTCCCCGCGAGAAAGTAAACAAAATCATTTACAAAACACATCCACGAGAATCCAATCCACATGATGTGAGACATGAGAATCACTCTGGGGCTTTCCTACATACAAAACATCAATTTGTATATGGTTAGTATAGATAAGTAGTCTTAGCGACCTCTTCATAAGTCCCCTCATGGGTAAAACCCAAGAAAAAGTAATTTTTAGTCCCGTCGTATCAGTACGCCACTTGCTGTATGAGTACGCCACCAGAAAACAACTTTTCAGCGTATTGAGGCCGTAAGGCAGAGAACTTCTCCAGGTCTAGCGTAAGAGTACACTGATGGGCGTTAGAGTACGCCACTCATAAAATACAGTTTTGACAGCAACTCCGTTTTCTTCCTTTTCGAACCAATATAGTACATATCCATATATTTAAGAATCCATTAAGGTTACCCTACATCCTAACATGTAATGTTTCGTATTTTGATTCCTCAAATCCGAGTAGCATGACCCGTTTCCAACTTGTTAAGAGTTTAACTCCCACTCCCACCTTTTCAGTTGTTTAAGCATACATTCAACTAGTTTTTAAAGTCAATAATGACCTATACATAGTTTATAGTTTATCATTTGTTTATTTATTTAGGCATACAAAAACCTATGACTTAGACATGTATTGACCCATACAAGTCCTAATGTTACACCATTCATCAAATTGACATATCCACATGTCTATTGCGAGAGTCACCACTCGCTTTTTCGCATGGAGTATTTGACTCAATGCCGACCCATGAAGTATCCACACTTCATGTCATTCGTGAAGTACTTGACTTCACTTTCATCCGTGAAGTATCCACACCTCACGTAAACACCTCCATGAAGTATCCACACTTGATGTAATCAATCAATTTACTGTTTTACCACCAATGTTTGACTTTTACCATATTAGGTTAATTTTAGTCTAATGTTACCACATTCTACATTTTACTTGACTTTTGATCACATTGAGTCATTTACACCATTTAATCACATACCACACATTAGTTTGACGAATAACCACGTAAGTCAAGTTACATCTATTTACCACTTTTGTACATTCAAGTTTGACTATTAACCACATAGTCTAATTACATTTATTTACCACATTTGTACATTCAAGTTTGACTATTACCACATAGTCTAATTACACCAATTTCAAGATAATAGTTTGACCATATACCACTAAGGTCAATTTACAACAATTTCACCATTATCCACGACGGTTTTTATACCACATTAAGTCAATTCATATCAATTTCACCACATTCTATACTTTAGTTTGACTATATACCACATTTGTCAACTACACCTATTTACCACCTTATGTTTGACTATTTACCACATTAGTCAACTATACCAATATTACCACATTATGTTTGACTATTTACCACATTAGTCAACAACACCACTTTTACCACATTTCACACCTTAGTTTGACCATATACCACATAGTCAAAATCAACATACAACATATGAATAGAATTTACCACATTATTTACTTAAATATAAACTACTTATCCACTACTAAGTAAGTGCAAAGCACTTACCTTTGCCAATGAAGATTCCAATCGTTTCTCAAAGCTATCACCTTTATCGCATCGATCATTTAAACATCTCACATGTTTTAGTAATCTATTTTACCTCAACACATTCATCAATTGAAGTTTAACTCCCACCCAAGATCTTATCTTCACTATCATCTAATCTTAGTTAATTTAGCTTTTTACCCTTCTAATCAAAATCAACTCATTTTGACCAGTTTAGGATTTCACCAAAATTTCACAATTCCATCAATTCATAATTCACCCATTCAATTGAGTTTTATACTTGAAAATGTGTTTATATTACACCATAAACACTTATCCAAACTCAATTCACCATTTAAACACCTTCAAATACAAAATCCCCCAATTTGGGCCTCAAAAACCTAATTTTGAAATCATCAAATTGACTGGGGTTTCTTATAAATCAAAGTGTCTATTACCCCCATAAACACTTACCAACCATCATTCCATCAATTAAACATCCCCAATTATAAAACCCCCAAATCACTCTCAAGAACCCTAACTTTATGATTCTTGAATTAGGTGTAAAAAGGATGTTATTAACCACTCTTTAACACCAATCAATCTAGGTTTTAACTTTAAACAAGTTATTAACAACAAACAAAACCACCAATTCAGCCCCTAGCTTGATTTCTACCAAAACCCATCAAGAACATGAATCAATGGAGGTTTTGGAGAAAAAAGGATACTTACATGGAGCCTTGATGAAGATGAACTCCTCAAATCCCACCGATTTTACATGCAAATCTTCAATTTCGGGTTTTGAGTCTTCCTCCCCTTCTCCTCTTACAAATATTGCAAGAACACACACTCATGTGTGTATTCTCTGTTACCAACACCAACAAGTAAATCAGCTTTGGCTGATTTACACAAATGGTCCCTCAACTTCAGTTTTAACCTCCTTTTTACCATAAGTTAGTCAAAACCCTTAACTTGCAACATAAAATCCCCAAAATTCCATTTTATTTATTTATACCCTCTTATAGTATAATAAGTATATTATAAGGTGCAACCTGAAAGTTAGTTCGTTACACATGTTCATATGAACATGGAGATGAAAATGGAGAAAAAAGTGGGTTTGATGCTTACCAACATCGAAAAATGGATGGATTGATGGATGATTTCTCTTGCAAACTTGATAATCTTCACTTTGAGCTTGGATTTGATGGATGAATGATCAAAGAACAAAAAAAATATAGATGGTGATGGTGGGAGGTGGTTTTGACCAAGAGAGAAGGAAGAGAGAGAGAGAGGGTGAATGGTGAAATGGGCGGGGAGTGGTATTTATAGGGTCTTGGGATACCGGGTGGTGAAAATCGAATAGTCACCGATTTATTGACGGAATTCACGAACTAGTATGAACGAAATGATTTAAAAATAATTTGACTCATATCGGTATGTTTAACATATAAAATTTTTAGATTTTTATTTGAAAATGTCGGTACATACTGTGTACTTGCCAGACATCGTTGAAACAGAAAGTTTCTCAGAAAAGTCCCGAAAAATTCACAGAGTCCTAAAATAATATTTCACAGTATTACATGTGATGTCGCCCAGACGGTCTATATAATTAACTATTAAACCTAACCTAGACTCCTAAGTAACTAAAGGAGTACCTTCAACTAAACCGCACTGACAGACAAGTGTACCTATCGAGTGTAGCACAGCGTAATGATAAACCGAGTTATCGAACCCTAGAGACACTATGTACCAATACTAGACTTTGACTCGGACTTAAGATTGATTTGGTTTGTGGGGGTTGACTACACTACTGAATTAAACTAATGAATGCAATAAACAAAGGTCGAATCAACTATCAAGACTAAGTAATAAGGAGCAATCGGAAGATGGGAAGAATACCACCTAGGTCGAAATCCTACTTGCAACGTACAACTTCTACTGGTTCTGGAAACTAAGATGGATCTGGGTTTCTAAGGATGACAACTAAAGACTACCTAGTGGATCCCTAATCACTCTCATGGTGTCACCAACTAAGCTAGCTAAAGTGTACTAAACTCACCAGATGGTTAGATCACCTCTCGGGTATTTCCAACAAATGATAATGTACCATAAAGACAGATCACCTTTCAGTCTCACTGTCCACAATACATTCAAAGAATGTACGGGGTAATCTTATGTGTAAGGCCCCAAACCCGGGAGGCCCCACTTGTTGGATTTACTCATTCACAGACAGTTCTTAAACATGAATATCAAATAACGCAGCGGAAAACTTCATTCATTCATCATAATTAAAACTTGTTCATACATGCGGAAGCGTAAACATAGTTTAAAACATATTTACATCATAACTAAACATAACGGGATGCCAGTCTTCATGATCAGCCGGGTAACTCTTTTCGCTTGCCAAGCATCGCCGTCCATCCTCATAACCTGTCTTAACCTGAATGTGCACACTAAAAACGTCAGCTACGCTGGTGAGTTCTAGTTTTAACATAAAACCTTAACTTCAAATAAATTGCCAAAAACATCACTTCATACTTCATTTAATAAAAAGCGTACGTAAATAATGCAATAACAAACATAACACTTCATAAGTCAACGAACATATAGAATCTGCGCCTTCTCGTAACCGTCAAATCCAAACGTTACATACTGGTTGAATAACTTAAGGATCACCACCACTAGGCCCATCATCACCGTACTGTCCTTCGGGTGAGGAACTCCTAGGGCCCGATACTTAGGTCATCCAACCCTTCAAGCACGGCGTCCCAAAGGATAGCGCGTACCAAACTTCAAGCACTGCGCCCCGTCGGGCGCAAGTACCAAACTTCAAGCACGACTACCCCGTAAGGTAAATCGTACCAAACTTCAAGGATCACGATAATCCCCTTGGTGACCGTCATCACCCCAGTTGTACAATAGTTGGCCAGCCACAGAGGCCCCTAAAAGGTAAAGGCCCATAACATACTTCCCATCCCTTAACCTTCATTCCCTAAGGAATAGTGGCAGATTCGTTCGTTTGTGACTTTCGTAAACCTTCGCTTCTTTTACTTCAAAAACTTCAGCTAAAGCATTCGTACGTTTTATTAAAAACATTCTCATTCGTTAAAACACTTCGTAAACTTCTTTTGGCAAAATATTTCATAAACACTTCCTTCATAAACATCATTTTATAAAACGTTACATACTTCCTTCATAAACATCATTTTATAAAACGTTACATACAACCTTCGTAAATATCGTTTCATAAACATCGTTTCATAAACATCGTTTCATAAACATCGTTTTATAAAATCATCACGTGTGCACACCAGCCCAAAAACATTATTAAAACATTTAAAAGAGGGCTTCTAGAACTCACCTTATAAGCTAGTCTCGGTTGTCCTAAACAAAGGTCCAACAACTTCACTTCCGATCTGAATGGATTAGTTAAATACACATCAGACCAATACCGACTTTAACGGTTTAACCCTTCTAAACATACTGACTTCACTTAATCAGTTCTGATGTCTGCACATATCGAAACTAGGTAGTTTCGATGGGCCTGCACATATCGAAACTTGTAGTTTCGATGGACCTGCACATATCGAAACTTGTAGTTTCGATGGACCTGCACATATCGAAACTTTTAGTTTCGATGGACCTGCACATATCGAAACTTGTAGTATCGAAACTAGTAGTTTCGATGGGGTCTGCACAGATTGTCTTCCCAAAATCCAAAGCTTTTGCATGCGAGTCTGATCGAGTCAGTATCTCAACTTTTCTTAGATCAAAACGTTCGGTTTTCATTCTAGATGCTATACCTAAGCTCATTTTTAAGTTCCATCCGCAAAATCGTTGCCTTTTTAGCCAAAACCCGAAAATCCCAAAAACGAACAAAAACTCAGATTTAGGCAAGATCCTTACCTGTATCGAGATTCTGATCTGGAGGTTCTTCTCACGAGTGCAAGAGACACGAGCGGGTGTAATCTTGTGCGATTCCGACACTTTCTCTCTCTACGGTTTTTCTCTCTCTAGAATTGCAAATGAGAGAAACATGTGGTGACCTTGGCTATTTATAGGGGAGACCTCCCCAAGCCCGGTTCGCGACTGACCCGGCCCGACTTCGGCCCGCTTGAACTCGTTAACTTTATTTCTCGACATTTTGGGATGTTACAAGTCTACCCCCCTTATAATAGGTTTCGTCCCCGAAACCTATCACAAGTCAAACAATTGAGGGTACGACTCCCTCATTTCCGCCTCCGTTTCCCATGTAGCCTCTGATCCCTTTCGGTGCCTCCATTGGACTTTAACCAATGGAATAACTTTATTACGCAAACGCTTCTCCTTTCGGTCTAAGATAGCCACAGGTTCTTCGATGTAATTAAGGCTGTTGTCGACCTCGATGTCGGTAAGCGGTACGTGAGCCGATTCATCCGCCAAACACTTTCGCAAGTGTGATACATGGAAGGTTGGATGAATCCCATTTAACTCATCCGGCAACTCCAACCGATAAGCGACTTCCCCAACCCGTGCCATTATCCTGAACGGTCCGACAAACCTCGGACTTAACTTTCCTCTCTTCCTGAATCGTATGATTCCCTTCCGGGGCGACACTTTCAACATTACTCTGTCCCCAACATCAAACTCGATAGGCCTTCGTCGTCTATCCGCATAGGATTTCTGGCGATCTTGTGCGGCCTTCATTCGAGCTTTGATTTGATCAAACCTTTCCGACGTTTCTTTTATGACTTCCAGACTTCCTAACTCCTTTTGTCCAATCTCACCCCAACAAACCGGGGTCCTGCATCTTCTACCATACAACATTTCGTAAGGCGGCATGCCTATAGTCGTGTGATGACTATTGTTGTAGGAGAATTCGGCTAACGGCAGATGACTGTCCCAACTGCCACCGAAGTCGATAATACAAGCACGGAGCATATCCTCCAATGTCTGAATGGTCCTTTCGGACTGACCATCCGTTTGCGGGTGGTATGCTGTGCTGATATTAAGCCTCGTGCCCATCGCTTCGTGAAATCTTTTCCAGAACCTCGATGTGAATCGTGTGTCCCGGTCGGATACTATCGTCAAAGGCATCCCATGCCGTGCTACTACTTCGTTAATAAATACTTCCGCTAACCTTTCCGACGAGAACGTCTCGCGAATAGGTAGGAAATGAGCACTCTTTGTTAATCGGTCCACAATTACCCAAATGGTGTCATGACCTCTAGCTGTGCGAGGTAGATTGGTTATGAAGTCCATGGTAATGTGTTCCCACTTCCATTCTGGTATATCAAGTGGTTGAATCTTTCCATACGGTTTCTGGTGTTCAGCCTTTACTTGCGAGCAAGTCAAGCACTTGCTTACATACTTCGTTACATCACATTTCATTCCAGGCCACCAGTAGTCCTTCTTCAGGTCTTGGTACATTTTGTTGGTACCGGGATGGATAGAGTAACGAGACTTATGAGCCTCATCCAAGATTTTGGTTCTAAGCTCGCCACCCATAGGTATCCATACCCGTCCATAACGTGTTCTAACACCAAGGGTGTTATATTCCAACTTGTCCTGTTGGCCAACCATCCTTTCCTTCTTTATGTTTTCTTCTTTAAGTGCCTCATCTTGAGCTTTTTCGATCTCGCTCATCACATCCGTTGTTACCACCAACTGGCAAGCTTTCACTCTAATAGGAGTAGGCACATCCTTTCGGCTTAGAGCGTCAGCCACCACGTTTGCCTTTCCAGGATGGTACATTATTTCACAGTCATAGTCCTTCAGGAGTTCCAACCATCTCCTCTGCCTCATATTAAGCTCCTTTTGTTCGAAGAAGTACTTCAAACTTTTGTGGTCGGAGTAAATAGTAAACTTCACCTCGTAAAGGTAGTGCCTCCATATTTTCAATGCGAATACAACAGCAGCAAGTTCCAAATCATGAGTCGGATAGTTAACTTCGTGAACTTTCAACTGCCGCGACGCATATACAATCACTCTCCCGTTGACAGATTCCCGTTGATAGATTCTTATGTAGTCTTGACTATGCCTCTCTCATTCCTGATAGACGTTATCTTTTTCAGCATCGTACACCACTAGTCGGTCTTTCACATCTAACCGTTAGGGTTCTTATATCGTCATTCTATGTGAAATGTCCTATCAAACTCGGAGTCATCCACAGAAGACTCCATGGCCATAATTTCAACTCCTCGTTAAGGTTATCCACCTTGCCATCTGGACGGTTACTATCGGTCGTCTTTCGACTATTTGGATTATTGTGTATACCTCATAAGCTGTCCATGGTGCATTCGTCCTTGAAGGACCATACCATGTCGTTCTCGAATGAATCATACCATCCCGAATGATTCCTACTATCAAGTTCTTGAAGGTACCGTACCATCTCATTCCTGAAGGAATCACATCGTCTCGTTCCCTAAGGAACCATATCGCTTCATTCCAGAAGGAACCGTATCGCTTCGTCCCCGTAGGAACCGTATCGCTTCGTTCCCGTAGGAACCGTATCGCTTCATTCCCGTAGGAACCGTATCGCTTCGTTCCCGTAGGAACCGTATCGCTTCGTTCCCGTAGGAACCGTATCGCTTCGTCCCCGTAGGAACCGTATCGCTTCGTCCCCGTAGGAACCGTATCGCTTCGTTCCCGTAGGAACCGTATCGCTTCGTTCCCGTAGGAACCGTATCACTTCGTTCCCGTAGGAACCGTATCAGGTATCCCCCAAACATATGAGGTATCCCTTATTACACTTAACTTGTCGGGAAGGTATTCATTCGGATGGAACACTAGTCGCTCGAACTTTTCATTCATATTTTCACACACAATCTCCTTCTAGTCTTTCTTTCAAGCGTACTTGTCAGGTTTTACGTTTCACCTCGTTAGTTCCTTGAACACCATTCTTCCTACATATCACTGGATGGTCTTAGGGATTGGCATCCCATCTGACCGACAATATATATTCTCTAGCTACTCGTTTCCATTAGCCTTTTCTGCATGCATTTCTTCTAAAGTCACATTCGTTGGTCTTACTATGGATAAATGACACGTGCGGTGACACTTGTACTTTCATTTCCTTTCTAGTTTCAGTGGGTCCCTCAACGGCTTTCCAATTCTAACACTCGCAGTTGTTGATTTGACTTAGACATAGTAGAGCGTTCTCTGAGTCGCCTTGAATTTCTTCTTAGTGCACATGCCTTACTTCACATTGTTGGTCAAAACTTGTCCTTCACATTCATTCTAGACAAACAATCCTTGGGTCGGATCTGGTTTCTATTTTCCCGTTTCAGCAGATACTCTTATTAGTTGTCTTGGATTGTCTTCTACATGGAAAGATGCCATTTGTGCATTCATGCACTCATATATCCTTTGGACATACACTTGTGTGGTTATTTCCTTCATGCTCATGCATACTTCAACAGTAGACCGATTCTTATTCACCATAACGTTTTTGTGCTAAGCGTAGTCCACCCTAGCTCCTTGGCATCCTTCATACGTACGCTCGTATGACTTAGGTAAACTGAAGTTTCATTCCTCCTCATCTTGTCCGTGGCTCATACTCGTTGACATCCTTCACCTCTGTAAGGTATACCATCTCTGACATCGTTACTATCACTAATGATGTTCATCAATCTCTTTGAATCGCTACTCGGGTGACTAACATCTCGTAGTCGTGGTTGAGTAATTGGATCAACTCTGATACGTAAGCATTAATCAACACCATAAAATTCGCTATCATGCACGTGCACCTGTAAATTCACAATTTCGCGGATCCAAACGAAATTGCCAATTTACCTTACTCGAGCATTCTAATTCCTCTTATAACACTTCATAATACTCGTGTCTCTTCAAAGTTGAGATTTTGTCCCGGTATTCTCCTCGACAATTCTTACCACTTCCGCGCTAAGTCAACACAACAGAGGACATCTCGCATCACACTCGTACGGTCTCATGCACACTACCTTCCGGTTCCGCAAAAACACTTGCCTCTTTACTATAAACTTGGTGGGCGGGATTCCTACCGTGTCATCCGGTACGACCCCCCCCCCCACCACGCCTTCCACCTATTCTACCCTCCATTTCGTTCTAAAAGACAAGGAATCTAATGTTATCACGCTAGTTAACAAATAAAATTCAACAAGTACTGTAAGATGTTAATATACACTGGCCATCTGTAATTAACCATTACACTACCTTTCGATTTCTATTTGACCACCTTTGTGATTTCATCAGAACACAAGTCCTTACCTAACCCTTTCTAAGGCATACTATATACGTAATTATGTATACTACCTTCATACCTGATGCTGTGGCTCGAGTTACCCGTACTGGCATCCGCTTTCGGTCCCATTCAAAGTTTAAGTTCAGACACTGGGAGTGTCCGAATCTCTCAAACTATTGCTCTGATACCAACTTGTAAGGCCCCAAACCCAGGAGGCCCCACTTGTTGGATTTACTCATTCACAGACAGTTCTTAAACATGAATATCAAATAACGCAGCGGAAAACTTCATTCATTCATCATAATTAAAACTTGTTCATACATGCGGAAGCGTAAACATAGTTTAAAACATATTTACATCATAACTAAACATAACGGGATGCCAGTCTTCATGATCAGCCGGGTAACTCTTTTCGCTTGCCAAGCATCGCCGTCCATCCTCATAACCTGTCTTAACCTGAATGTGCACACTAAAAACGTCAGCTACGCTGGTGAGTTCTAGTTTTAACATAAAACCTTAACTTCAAAGAAATTGCCAAAAACATCACTTCATACTTCATTTAATAAAAAGCGTACGTAAATAATGCAATAACAAACATAACACTTCATAAGTCAACGAACATATAGAATCTGCGCCTTCTCGTAACCGTCAAATCCAAACGTTACATACTGGTTGAATAACTTAAGGATCACCACCACTAGGCCCATCATCACCGTACTGTCCTTCGGGTGAGGAACTCCTAGGGCCTGATACTTAGGTCATCCAACCCTTCAAGCACGGCGTCCCAAAGGATAGCGCGTACCAAACTTCAAGCACTGCGCCCCGTCGGGCGCAAGTACCAAACTTCAAGCACGACTACCCCGTAAGGTAAATCGTACCAAACTTCAAGGATCACGATAATCCCCTTGGTGACCGTCATCACCCCAGTTGTACAACAGTTGGCCAGCCACAGAGGCCCCTAAAAGGTAAAGGCCCATAACATACTTCCCATCCCTTAACCTTCATTCCCTAAGAAATAGTGGCAGATTCGTTCGTTTGTGACTTTCGTAAACCTTCGCTTCTTTTACTTCAAAAACTTCAGCTAAAGCATTCGTACGTTTTATTAAAAACATTCTCATTCGTTAAAACACTTCGTAAACTTCTTTTGGCAAAATATTTCATAAACACTTCCTTCATAAACATCATTTTATAAAACGTTACATACTTCCTTCATAAACATCATTTTATAAAACGTTACATACAACCTTCGTAAATATCGTTTCATAAACATCGTTTCATAAACATCGTTTTATAAAATCATCACGTGTGCACACCAGCCCAAAAACATTATTAAAACATTTAAAAGAGGGCTTCTAGAACTCACCTTATAAGCTAGTCTCGGTTGTCCTAAACAAAGGTCCAACAACTTCACTTCCGATCTGAATGGATTAGTTAAATACACATCAGACCAATACCGACTTTAACGGTTTAACCCTTCTAAACATACTGACTTCACTTAATCAGTTCTGATGTCTGCACATATCGAAACTAGGTAGTTTCGATGGGCCTGCACATATCGAAACTTGTAGTTTCGATGGACCTGCACATATCGAAACTTGTAGTTTCGATGGACCTGCACATATCGAAACTTTTAGTTTCGATGGACCTGCACATATCGAAACTTGTAGTATCGAAACTAGTAGTTTCGATGGGGTCTGCACAGATTGTCTTCCCAAAATCCAAAGCTTTTGCATGCGAGTCTGATCGAGTCAGTATCTCAACTTTTCTTAGATCAAAACGTTCGGTTTTCATTCTAGATGCTATACCTAAGCTCATTTTTAAGTTCCATCCGCAAAATCGTTGCCTTTTTAGCCAAAACCCGAAAATCCCAAAAACGAACAAAAACTCAGATTTAGGCAAGATCCTTACCTGTATCGAGATTCTGATCCGGAGGTTCTTCTCACGAGTGCAAGAGACACGAGCGGGTGTAATCTTGTGCGATTCCGACACTTTCTCTCTCTACGGTTTTTCTCTCTCTAGAATTGCAAATGAGAGAAACATGTGGTGACCTTGGTTATTTATAGGGGAGACCTCCCCAAGCCCGGTTCGCGACTGACCCGGCCCGACTTCGGCCCGCTTGAACTCGTTAACTTTATTTCTCGACATTTTGGGATGTTACATTATGTTAACAACTATGATTCTAACTAGCAACAATCACTAAACACCTAATACTAACGTCCTCTCAGACTGTTAACACTCGGATTCTTAATGACGAAGACTAGACAACTAATTCTCACCTCTCGGGTATTGAACTAGGACACACACTTAATCTAATCAAGGATTAACCAACACTCCTATGGATTACTACGTCTAGCAAACCACTCAGGTCACAAGCAATACGCAAACAACCTTAACATGCATCTATTAATGAAAGACATTCAACAAGACAACATGAGGAAGATTAATTAACACGAAACCAGATTAAAGCATGCATATTCATCACTATTAATTATCAAAAGACTGTTTACAAAATCATTCAACCATCCTTAGAATCTAAAACCGAATAAAAATCATAACTTTAACACAGTATTCATCATGACCAAGGCAATATTAACGTTTTAGCCTAGAATCATGCTCAAAACATCCAAAACAGAGGAATTAAACACAATCATGGTTCAAACACAAGAAATAAAGATAAAGGTTCAAGCTTTGGAACCGAAAACGCTAAATCTAACGCACCCGGGATCAAAGATTCGACCTTTGCACTTCAATTCTCTCCTCCAGCATCAAAATCGCCTCTCAAAACTCCTCCGGGCGGCTAGAAATCGATGATAATGATAATGGAAGAGTCCTAATCTAATAGGTCAAAATTCGTGAATCTGGGGCCCCTCGCGTACTGCGAGGCCCACACGAAAGCTCCTCGCGTACCGTCGGAGTAACAGGTCGCGCAGATTTCTCGGTCCCTCATGTACCGTGAAGGAATGGCCTCCATCTCTCGCGTACCGTGAGAACAAACTGAATTTTTGTATTCTTCTTGTCGATCTACCCCAAATCGATATATTATAGGCCCCGTAACTAATTTTCTAGCCCGAGATATGCCCCTTTGAAGTTTTGACTCTTTCCTAACCTTTTTCCGTTTCTCATCTCGTGTTCTCGTGGGCTTGTTCTTTCACAACTCTTGATCGTTTAAGCTCCAATTACTCCCGAACACCTACAAGTCAATGCATGACTCAATACTAACTATAATAGACTCTAAATGACTCTAAAATTATACAAAAAACGACACAAAACACGACGGAAATGCATGTGTGCTTTGCGACACATCAACATGTAATTTGTACGCTCCAAATATAAGTCTAAGTGTCTGCTTAGAATTAGTCACCTAGCTAGTGCACACTGCGTGTCTACCGGACTATGCTGAAAATAAAAGTATTTCTATAAATCACCAAAAAATTCATATAGCCATGATTTATTAAATCATAGTGTTACATATAATTTACACGCATAGATTATATGTCTATGTATTTGTTTTAAATTATCACCACGGTCGTGCTGTAGAATGCGTGTTTGACCTGGTAATCTTCCGGATTACCGACACGTGTGAACGGATTGATTTGCTAAGTGTGAAATGAACTTAATTACCATAAAATTAAGTGTGATGCATGTCATATACTATAACCTATGTTTTAGCCGGGTATGGATATTAACCTGAAATTTGTCGGGTGTCACAAAACAGGTGGCACCAAACAGGAACGGACCACTACTCTACCCCTCCCGCGCTAACGAAGACGTTTACATGGTCAACCGGGTCCGTTGTACCATCATATTTTCCAACCATAGATGGCATCTTAAGCTTGCTGGGAATGTCGGTTGGGCTATGCATGGTGTAAACTTGGATTGTGAAACTAGCGCCGCAAGCCTAGATGGTTTAGTCAAATATTTCTCCGATGCATTTCTCATAACTGTGTCTGTATCATTTGGGACTACTGGATTTGACGTTGCAGTTCCCGCCAGAGGTAGTGACGGGGATACAAAGCCCTCTGACTGAGTACCGGCGCCTGGCGTGGAAAATTTCCCGTTATTAAACGTAGTGCAAAGACTCAGCAACTAGGATTCACTTTCCATACGCTCATAAGCTTGTGCCTGTCACAGTTGTCCTCCCCACCAATAGTTAACCACCCCAGTGGGAGGCATCATTGGTACCCCTTGCGGTCCTTCTGGCATGGGAGAAACCGCGAAAGGAGGGTATGATGAGTATGGTGTCCCAAAACGGTTGAATACGTACGACGGGTAAGACGGAGGTACAGATCCTCCTGGTGGCATCAGAACTCCAGGACTAGCTTGAGGCCCTGAGACGGGCACTGGTGTTGGTCCACTACTAATAAAAGAAAACATCGGAGGTGTCACCTGGGAAGTTGGGACAGTAGAATACACCACCGCTACTTTGCGGAGGTGTCGCTATTTGGTTTATAATTTCCAGAAGTGGTCGCTACGAAGGGACCGACGAATTCGGTTGTTATACAGAGGTAGTCTCAGATTCATCTTCCTCCATTCCTTCCGACTGGCCAGATATCGGAGCCACATAATGCGCCAAAAGTTGGGTCCGTTGTTCAAACGTACGTTGTGGGACGAGATTGTGAAGTGGGGGAAGGAGGGAGGAACCAAAAGAACGGTAATCTACCATGTAAATCCTCAGTAAAATGGTGGTGAATGAGATTACTGGTCCCATGGATGGCGCCATTGTTAATATAAACTCAAATGGATACATGATTCGGATTAATGAACTAATACACGTTTTCCTAACCGATTACACAAGAAGCAGATTCACACACTCTTATTTCTAAATTCCTTCTCTATTTGTTAATGGTGGAAAAAACCCCTTTCTCCGAGAGGGGGAAGTCCTATTTATACCTTATTCTATTGTAGTGGGCCCCCCTTTCTTGGGCTAATATGTCATGCCTTCCTAGCGTCATCTTCTGATTGGTGGACACCCTTTCCAAAGGGCCCCACCAGCCACACGCCATAACCGTTTATGATAGTGACTTAAAAGGGTTCCGGGCCAGGCGCATGGGATCTACTTCAAGTTAGGCGGCTTATACCTCTTTAGAAATGTAAACTATAACTTAGAGCTGATGGTTTAAAACATGATTGGGTTCAGTGGTTCACAAATAAAATGGGTTTTTATTTCATTTTATATTTTTAAGATTTAATACACATTCTTTTAATTTTATATTGACAAATTAAAAACTATTAGCTAAAATGCACACTTTTGTATATTTAATACATATAATATTGTAAATATTTTTATTAAAAGTTTTAACATATATTTTTTTTATTTATTTGAAAATAAATTGATTTTTACATCATCCGGTTCTTAATTATTGTTCAACCGGTTTGACTCACTGGTAAGATGAAATGTTCGAATCCGGTCCCATTTGGAAACATTGCTTTTTTATATCTTTATGTTGTAGAAATACATTGTGTTCTGGATTATTTGTTTTAAGTGTTGGGCATTCTATCATTCTATGCCCAATTTCTCCACACTTAAAATATTCGGTCTTGGTAAGGCAACTATATGCCAAATGCCCAGCTTTCCCACATCTAAAGCATGTGCCGGATCCCATCCTACGTTCTCTAGCATGTGATTTACCGTATTTGGCACATATTGTGGAACCACCCGCAATTACCTTCTTCTTCCATCCTCCTCCATTTTGCTTCTTCTATCCTTGGGATATATAAGAAAGTTTTTTGGGGGTGGAGGCGAGGACAAGAAAAAGATTTATTGGGTTGCTTGGGAGAGAGTCACATTGCCTAAAGAGGATGGTCGTTTAGGGCTAACATCTCTTAAAGACATAAATTCGGCTTTGCTCTTAAAATGGGTTTGGCGTTTTAAAAATATACCTCTTAGTTTATGGAGGAGTGTGATTGTGGCCCTTCATCCGAATAATAGAACTTGGTCGGCTATTCTGTTGAATAAATCGATAACTGGAGTGTGGAACAATATTTCAAGTTCGAATCTAACTTTCAAATAAATAACGAAAGGCTGGGATATCTGATCAAAGGTAAGCTGGGAAATGGGAAGCTGATTCGTTTCGTGTTGGATCCTTGGTTGCTATATGTGTCGTTAAATTCGGTCTTCACTAATCTCTTCTCTTAGAAATTCGATAAAAGATGTTATAATGTTGATTGCTACACCTTGCATTACCAATGTTTATCCTGGAAGTGGAGGTGGAAGCACTTCCTCTATCAGTTGTGGAATATAGGGAGCTGATGCAGTCCAACAGCTTGTTGCTGCAGGTTCACATGATGTGTGGATCAGACTCTTTGATTTAGTTAGGTAATAATTCGAAGATCTTCTCCGTTAAGGCTGTCAAAGAGCTAATTACAAGGAAGGTTGATGATCTCTGGTTTTTCAAGATGGAATGGTGCAATTTGATTCCAATCAAATGCAATATTTTGGGTTGGAGATCTGAAATGGACCATCTTCCAACTTTGGTGGTCCTCAGCAAGCGTAATATTCAGGTTGATTCCATTCGGTGCCAGTTATGCAATGAGGAGGCTGAATCAATGGATCATTTGTTTACGTCTTGTTACATCGCTTCAGTCGTTTGGCAACACGTCAGTAGTTGGTGTAAGGTCCAACCTATTTTTGCCTTGTCGATTAAGGATTTGTTGGTTCTTTTCCGGATAGATTCGGGTGTTGGGATTCATCAGATGGTTTTTCATGGGATCATCCTTATCTCTTTTTGGTGTATATGGAAAGCTAGAAATGACTTCATTTTCTCAGACAAACCGGTCAAAGATGAGAAAATTATTGAAAATATTAAGGCTCTTGATTTTTTATGGGTCAAAAATGGGTCTAAACTTAAAGATGTCTCTTGGATAGATTGGGTTTGTTTCAATTTTTTTTAATCATGTAATCTTTGGTTGTTGGGTTCGTTGGTGCAGACCCTTGGTTTTGCTTGGTGCTGCCTTTCAAAAAAAATTATATAACAAATAATAAAGATTTAAGAATTATAAAATTGTATTTTAAGATAAGATATAATTGCAATTTTCTTATCATTTAGTAACTTTTAATAAAATATCAGAATAAATTTTAGATATTTAATTATTTAACATCATTATTATTATTATTTAATAGAAGAGAGGGGTGGCAAACAAAAATCTAGAATTCACCAAAAGTCGACACGTAGCAAGTATAGTTATTCTTTATTATAATATAGGTTAGAAACCCGATATATACAGATGTTGAATAAATGCAATGTTATATATACTTAGTAATAATAATTTACATATTACATATTTATGACATATTACATATTTATGACATATTACATAATTTTTTAGTACAAATTTTAGAAACGTTATATAGTTATTTTTTTAAAAATGTTTTATAAAAAGAATAAAGAAATGTTCAAATTATAAAAATATTTTTTATGAACAAAGCTATTCCTTTTAATATAAAAAACGTTTTATAAAAATAATTATAGAAGTTATTATTATTTAATAGGAGGGAGAGAGACATGAAACAAAAATTATAAAAAAAAGAATTAAAAAGTTTTATATAATTAATAGGAGAGAGACGGGAAAAAAATGTTAAGTATGTATATGAGAGTGACAAGTGTTCCAAAAAAACTTTTATTTATTACATGGTACATATCGTTGTTTCTTAATTAATTACTTTCCTAAATAATGTTTTATATCTTATGTCCATAATCTATAAATTATTTTAACATCCCACCAAAGTAACAAAAATGTCGTCCTTTACAAATTTTCTTGGAATTTTTTAAATATAAAATTTGAAATTTATTAACATCAAAGAATATAAAAACATCATACTTTTATCAAAAGCATAGTTATTGTCACAGTCAAATCTTACTATTATAACTTTGAATCATATTTATGAATAACAATCAAATAAAATTAATGAATACAGTAGTTTCACTTATTTGATGCATACCTTTTTTCAATCCAACTCATTTTCCTAAAACGTCATATATTTGATTAATGTTTTAAAATCACATGTGTTTGATGAATAACACTCAGCTGGTTAAAAACTCTTTTTTATATCTTTATGTTTTGTAGAAATACATTGTGTGGTGGCTAACGCATAAATTTGTATGAAAGACATGAATGAATAAGGCAACTTAATTGCTAATATTTTTACATATTCATTAACATGACATCTTTTAAAAGTACACGATCATCACTAACATAATCAAATATTATTGCAACTGCGTATATCTATTATAATTCCAATGTGTGCATGGCAGGCAAACAATGGGCACCTAGAAGTGTTGTAGGAAGGTAGAGGCCTAGGCCAAGATTCAGTAAACGTGTGGCAATAGTCGAGGTGCAACAAGTAGTTCAAGTGGACCAGCTCTATGATTTACTAATCCAGGACTTTCGGTCATGTCAATCGGCTTAGTTGATTGCTTTTGGAAATCAAATCCATGTATTATGCTGGCGAGTATAAACTGCACAATTTCAAGAGCAAAGGAGCTTCCCAGGCATATTCTTCTACCACTTCCAAACGGAATTAACTCGAAATGCCGACCCTTCACATCGATTTCTTTTTGGCTTGTCAAGAACCTCTCTGGTTGGAACTCAAATGGATCAGTCCATATTTGTGGATCGTGATGAATCTTCCAAATATTTACCAAAAGGCGAGTGCCTTTAGGGACGGTGTAACCGCCTACAATGCAGTCTTCTATAGACTCATGAGGACCAGAAAGGGGTGCAGCTGGATAAAGACGCAACGTCTCTTTGATAATGGCTTGAAGATAGACCAAGTTGCTCATGTCTGACTGTTCAACTTTTCTATCTCTTCCAACATGGTTTTCAAGCTCTTGTTGGGCTTTTCTTAACACTAGAGGGTTGTTGACTAGTAAAGCTAAAGCCCATGTTAGAGTCACTGTTGTCGTGTCTGTAGCTGCTGCAAATATTGCCTAAGAATATAAAATAAAATCAAAAAAATTTATTAGAGTCAAGTTCTTTTTTGTAATATTGAAGGAAAATTTCATAGAAAAGTAAGAGAATTTGTTAGTTTTTTGATTTTCTAATGGACTTAGGAAAATGGTTTTATTTTGTAGACGAAATTTGAATTCAAAATGGTTTTAGGTAATCTGATCCTTGAAATAACGGATTCAATTTTCCTAGTTGTTTAACATTTTAGGAGTTATCCTCATTAGATTCACATGTGAATGACAACAAAAAACATAAAGAAAAGTTGGTTAGCTTGGGGAAAAAGGTAGTTGATATGTATTTGATTTGATTTCCTTGTATTTAGAATTATAATACGAGTCTAAAATAGTTTTACTTTTTCATCAAGTTTATTTAGTATAAATAGATTTCTATGGTTCATGTTTTGTTACAGTTTGATTATAGACTAAACTGTCATTTTCGTTCTTGTGGTTTAGTTACTTTTGTCAGTTTCATTCACAAAGTTTATTTTTCTCCTGTCTTTTCTCGTAGTTTACAAAACTTGTTATTTTCATCCAATCGGTTAACACTATCCATATTTTAATGTTAAAAAATGGGGTATTTAGCTCTTTTTATATATTTCTTTATTTTATCAAGAATATAAAAATATATTGATAGAATAAAGAAGTATATAAAAGACCTAAATACCTTCATTTTACGTTAAAATATGGATGAAGTTAACTTACTCAGTGGAAATTACAAGTTTTGTAAACCACGAGTATACACATGACAAAAGTAAACTTTTTGGATGAAACGGACAAAAGTGACAAAACTATAAGAACGAAAATGACAGTTTACTTTTAATTATAATAAAAAAAAAGGTCGTGGTTGGAGTTTACCATAAACCCGGTTATTCTGGTTCCTGTTTATCATAAAATACGGTTTATTTGTATGTGTGTTTATCGACGCGGGCCGTTAATTGATATCAATGAAGGAGTACTTAATCCTTTTTAGATTCACATGTGAAGGAAAAAAGACATAGATAAGTTGGTTAGCTTGGGAAAAGCTAGTTTATATTTAGTTGATTTGGTTTCCTTTGATTTTGAAACAGAATACGAGTCTAAAGTAGTTTTGTTTTTCCTCAAGTTTGATTAGTATAAATAGACATTTTACAGTTATGTATTCTATGGTTAAAGTATTTTATTTCGGTTTGATTATAATGAGTTGTGGTTGGAGTTTACCACAAACTCGATTGTTCTTGTTCCTAGTTATCATCAAATTCGGTTTGTTTGTATGTGTGTGTATCGATATGGGCTAACAATTGGTATCAGAGCAAAGGGTTAATAAATCAGCCGTCACAATCTGTTCGAATAAAAGGGTTTGGTGAGGTCGGATATTTGAGGTGATGACAGTAGAGAGTCGGCAAAGTGGAGGATCTGAAGAAAAGGAAAAAGGGATGCAAGCAAGCAAACAAATACGTGCTGTATATTGATTGATAAAGGAATCGAAAATAGCAGGTCAGTGAAATTGTATTAGAAGGGATGAGAAATTACAGGAATGATTATGATGAAAGAGATGAGAAACAGACTAACAAACTCATTCATTTAGCATGACCTTATACACTCACCCTTCCCTCTACTTATGGCTGATGCCTGCATTCTGTTATTCGCTTTGCTGACCCACTTGGTTTGTTACCCGTTAGCCCATTCACAACAACACCCCTGTAAATGAGTTGTGGTTGGAGTTTACCACAAACTGACGTGGCGACTATGCGGCAGAAAAGGTACTCTCACTTGGGAGAGCTAAGTGAGAGTATACCTCATACTGTTATAGTCATGATAAAAAAAGGAAAGAAATAAAGAGTTATAGAAAAAAGAAAAGAAAATTAAATCAAGCTCCGAAGCAAGTAGCTTATTTGTTTACAGCCGAAGAATAAATCAAGCAAGCAAACACATAAAGCAAGCAGGAGAATTAAATCTAAGAGAGCATGCATTACTTAGAGTCGAGGCACATCAGTCGAGTTAATTCAAGAACATTAGCAAAACCTATTAAGCAAGAAGCAAGAACAACAAAATAGCAAAAAACAAGAAGCAAGAACCGATCATAGCAAGAATAGCATGATCAGTAAGAACGGCAAGAAGCAAGAACCAATAGCAAGAAATTGATTATTAGCAATGCCAAACACGGATGCAATGTCCCAAGTTAACAACCCCGAAATACTCAACTTGGGCTATTATGGTGGAATCAATATTGCAAGCACATGGTTTATCGGAAGCATTATCTCTGGAAATTGGTGTTGCAGTGGAAAAAGAAAGAACTTGAATGCTAGGACGTTCATCTTTGAATCCCTAACCAGAGATAGTCTAGTCGCAAAGCATAAATATGCAAAAGATGTTTGGGACTTAATCTGGGTTCGTTTTGTTGGAGTTGATAGTGTAAACGGCCTGTCTACAGACTTTAATAAGTGAATTGAGGATGTTAAAGATGAATGAAAGTGAGTCTAATGACGAATTCGAAGGATAGATTAATGACGTAGTGGCTAAGTTTCGAGAACTTGGATCAAATCCAGAAGATGAGGTGCCAGTAAGAAAAATTCTCAACTCTTTTCCACCTAAAATTTTGCAAATAGGGGCATTGATCGAGTAGTATTCGTACCACGAGAAAAAGTCGTTTGAAGAAGATGTTGATGCGGCAAGTGTGGAGTGTTTGGAGTGTTTGGTGTACCAAGTGAAAGAAAGATGAAGCAAACCTTGCTCAAGGCTAAGAAGATGAGCGAGCACTGCTCTAGACGAGAAGCAAGTCCGAATCAGTATTAAGGGAGAGAATATAGGAGTTAATCCATTTTAGATTCACATGTGAAAGAATAAAGATAAATATAAGTTGATTAGCTTGGGAAAAGCTAGTTTATATTTAGTTGATTTGGCTTCCTTTTATTTAGAATTAGAATACGAGTCTAAAATAGTTTTTCTTTTCATCAAGTTTGTTTAGTTTGAATATAATAAAAAGATTTGTTGTTAAAGTTTACCGCAACCATGTTGTTCTTGTTTATGTTTATCAACAAGGTTGTTCTTGTTCGTGTTTAGTTTGATTATAGTCCGCTACTTGAATCAGCAGATTCAATGTATTTTGCTCTTTGAGATAGTGGATTTACCTTGACTCCTCATTCAATTCTAAAGTAGCATATTACCTATAAACCATTTTGAATTCAAATTTCACCTATAAACCAAAACCATTTTGCTAACTCCACTAGAAAAGCAAAAAAAAAGAAGAATTTGCTCAGTTTAGGGTCGAAGTTGCCATGGTAGTGAGCGAAATCATACCAAGCATGTAGCTTTCACGATCTCATCAGTGGTGAAGCCATAAAGTTCCTCTTCTACTTCATCTTTAACACGGGATAACAATGCAGCCATAAAGACTGGTTGGTCTCTGCTTTCATCTACCTGCAGTGGAGAAGCAGAATTCATCTTCTTTTTGTGGTCTTCTAACCATCCATTAAATACAACATCCACCTCTTTCGCAGTCTTCTTCATCTTCTTCTCATACCCTCCTAAATCGAACCACCTTAACCATGGAATGGCATCTGATGGCACAAACGCACCCAGCAGGACCAAAAACCGCTTAATGGCCTTCTGAAACTGATCTCTGTTTTGTTCACCAGGCGTAAAATGATTGCCAAACATCATCCTTACAACCATGTTCACAATTAAGTTTCCAAACCATTGTTTCATGTCAACCATTACCATTTCAGAAGATACTTTATTTCTTTCCCAACTTCTGTAGATGTCTATTATGGATGACTTCACTTCTGAGACCTGGATATCTGCAAGCATTTGAAGGCAATGCTGAGACGCTAGTTCAAGCACAACTATCTTCCGAATCTGACGCCAGTATGCTCCATATGGTGCAAGACCGAAGCTAGCATAGTTGTAGCCCATCAGCTCGGTTGCCATGGCTTTTGGTCGGCTAGCAAAGACTCTATCGTTGGTGGTTAAACACTCCTTAGCCATCTCAGAACTGCTAACAACTAAAACTCGATGAACACCAAGTTTGATAGTGAAGATTGGTCCAAACTTGTCAGCCATAGAGCCCAACAGTTTGTGAGTAACTTGGGAACCAGCTAAAAGATGCAAGTGACCAATTATTGGCCATGATCCAGTAGCTTCTGGTACCATCTTAACTCCATTTCTTGTTGGTTCAAGATGACGAAAGATAAGAAAACATAATATGCTGGCTACAAAGATTATGAGTAACAAAAGTAATTCCATAAAAACCTTTCTGGAAGATCTACGGAAATTAGAGATGATAATTGTAGTGGAGAGAAAGGGTTTAAAATTGGGAACAATGCATTATTTCAATCAGATTTCAACAATTTGTGACCTTGTGTGGCCAGGATGGAATGAGTATTTGTTGGCATATGTTACAATGCTATCCATATGTGTGTGTATATAAAATAAAATAAAAAATTATTATAAGAGATTTTCAACTTCACCAAGATTATTAAATGCGTGTTTATCATATTATTCAATGAAAAGAAAGTGAGCGGTCTTTGTCGGTCAGTCCACGATCACCCAGATGGTTTCAAAACCTTTAGTTGTGCGATATAGCTTGGTAATAAAGTCCATTGTGACGTGGCGTTTCGTACTCGTTATGGTATTATGAGTTTACTGTTATGTCTTTCAGTCTAACTAATGCGCCCGCAGCTTTCATGGATCTCATGAACCGCGTGTGTAGACCATTCCTTGATCGTTCGGTTATCGTGTTTATCGATGACATCCTTATCTATTCACGCAGTGATGGCAATCACATGCTAAAAAGGAGATTTTTGCCTAAGTAGCCTAAAAAGTATTTTTAAAAATTAAATATCCGTCTCTAACGAACTCCGTTGCTATACCCTAAGGCTAAAACCTAAACACAAATCTTTAAACCATAAACCTTAACAATAAACCCTAAAGCTAAACCCTAGAGCTAAACCCTTACACTAAAACTTAAAAGCTAAACCCACAAACCTAAACCCTAAACCTAAGAGCTAAATCTTAAAGCTAAATTCTAAAAAACTAAACCTTAAATGCTAAAACCCAAAAGCTAAGCCCTAAAAGCTAAACCCTAAAAGTTACGATATCAAAGCTCGACTAGACGGTTCCAATGTCGCTGAATGAGTTCAATCGGAGTTCGTATGAGCCGGATATCTAGTTTTTAAAAATTCTTTTTAGGCTAGTTAGGCAAATCTCACTTTTTATTGATCCTCCCTCTTTCAATCACATATATTAGATTTTATTTTATTTTAATTTTTTTAAATGATATTTTAGTAAAATTAGATCCATTTAAATTAGGTAATTATATATTTATTTATTGAATCCCTTAATTATCTCAACTTTCTCTCTTAAATCTCCTTTATGTCTAGAATTCTGTAGGTCCCCTAGTGTTAGATCGATTGACGTATAGGAGATGAAACCAATCAACAGAGTACGGAATCCTCTGTGATTAGCTTGAACAAGATGACTAGATATGATGAGAACAAACACAAGTATATAAAACTTTGTCTATTAGCATCAAACAACTGATTACAAAGGGTTTTCTCTCAAGAACTTGTTCAGACCTATTTTCTACAAGAACCCTAACAGCTATTTATACTCACAGACTCAGGTTGCGTACTTGCTAAGTACGCATCCACTAAAACAACCGAAAACACACATGAACAAAGACTCGAATATACAGCTCGATCAGATACAAACGACTCTCATAAACTACAAACAATCTTCAAGCTGCTTGTCACAAAACATGCTCCAATAGACTCCCCCTTGACAACAGCTCTGAAGATGTTTGTCACATGCTTCCAAATAAGCTCTAACAGACTCCCCCTTGACAACAGCTTCAGAAGTCTTAAGAAGTTGTCTTCAAGTCTGCTCACATCATGAAGTCTAGCCTGTATCTGCAGTCCTTGCCTAGTATATCTGCACTTAATCTCGAACAAGACATAAGAAAGAGAACTATTTGTCTACATTCAAGGATTCTCAAACACTTAATTTCCCAAGTCATAAAAATGTGAACTTCATGGAAGTTTAGAAACAAAATATATATATAATTTTATTTAATAAATGAGAAAGTGATTAGAATATACAGGAAAATAACAAAGTTATTTACAGAATTATTTTCAGAAAGCTATTTACCAAGCAACTTCTTTTTGTTCAAGAGTCGCGAGAAAGGGAATCATACCAGATAGAAATTGACTGACACACACATTGAACTAACTTCTATGGGTTCTAGTATCAATTTCAGCCTTAATCATGAACTGCAAACAGTTAAATAATTCATTATTTCAAGATTAAATAGCAATGATACTATAGACATCATAGAATATGGGATCATGTCATGGATTACTATTTATTCATACATAATAAGCATATAAACAAGTAATTCAAGTTGACAATATTATAAGATTTGAAACTATAAACATCTTTGTATCACGTTCTTGAGTGTTAAGGTATGGATTATAAGATATACAACGTGTACCCCACTGATATGCTACAGTAATGTAAGTTGCACTATCTCAAGGCATCTAAGATTTTCCCAATGATTTTCTAGATTTTCAGAGTGAAGCTACATCTATTAGCATAGGAAAAATCAAGTAGAATCCATAAGGATTATCGGGAATCATAAGATTCAGAATCGAGTGATTCATTTGTCTTGGTTTCATGTGATTTTCTTCTTTGAATATCGGGATGATGATTCAGGATAATAGATATGGTGTTTAATTATCATGTAAGGGGATCCAACTTTTATCTGGATTTGATTTCAATGAATCAGGAGTGATTCAAGGGTGAAAACATGCTCAACGGTTAATGCAGAGACATGTCTTGATTCAATCTCTCCTTGCATACTTGTGAGTATGGGCAGTGAGATGAACCGCATTAATTGTGCTAACGACATAACCCGATACTGATCTCAGAAGAAAATTATTGCCAAGATCTAACATCCTTTATCTGATAATGATCTTTTGCATTCTTTTACGCACACACACTAGCATACATGGGTTCAAATCACAGTTGTAATTTAGATTTAGTTTCCACACTACTAGTGATTCAAAGACGCATACAGCCTACTGACAATTCAAATTACTAGTAAACAAGCAGATTAAAAACATAACAATTTAAACAATTAAGTAAGCATGACGCAATCATTTCCCATTTGTGTAGTCTTAGATGTCTAGATCAAAGTAAACTTCGATTAAACACTTAAACTACCATTTCAGTCCGAACAATCACCTGATGTACTATCATTTCCCCTAAAACTTCAAACGACCTTGATTTTTCAAAATTTTCTATATATATGTATATATATATATATATATATATATATATATATATATATATATATATATATTTATAGATTTTTGTCTTAAGATCTGTACAAAATTAAAAGAAATGTACAAAATAAAAGGAACTGTACATGTGAAAGTAAATTAAATTAAAAAGACCTTAAATGAAAGAAAAATTAAAAATAAACACTTCCATGAAAAACCGTTTTTTTTTTTTTTTTTTTAAACTTGGGCAAAATGTTCAAGATGAGATAGAAGATATCATCAGAAGTTATCAATAACAGCGATATGTCAACACAACAAAAACTAAAACTTTATCACCCGAGTGGTAGACTCCCCTTGTCCAGATGACTCCCCTTGAACACTAGAACTAGGTACAACATCAAAAGCTTGATGCCCACTCACCTACTTCTTGTGTCAAGACTCATTGTCATCTTAGACACATCTACTGTGTGACCTCAAAATCCAGATACCTTCTTCAACTTCTCCCTCTAAGCATCAAGTCATTGAAATATCTCAACGACTCATTTAGTGCAATGGTTATGCCATGTCGCCACATCCAACTGATTTTCGAAATTTTGTAGAAGTGTGACATGCCTATTATGTGCCATGAAACAACCACTATTGACCTACATCAAATCAATGTTAAAAAATAAAAATTTCAGGTAATAGTTCTCTTTGGTTGACCCTGCACATACAACAACAAACACATTAGTTTGAAATAGAAACCCAAGCCATCGTTGTCTTGGGTCGTCCATCTTTACCAATATAACTCACTTCTCTAAGTTCACAATCAAGCCCATCATCAAGTTGTGGTGATTGTAACTTAGAGTTAGAACCAGAATCAGAGACTGGATCTTTTCTTTCCCAAACGTTCTTGTTTTGAACCTCTTTCTTTTGAAAACTTTGGTGTTTTGAAAACTCAGGTACAATCGTTTTGTGGCTATACTCTGTAAAATCAGGTTTTGAAAACTTTGGTCTTTCACCAGTTAGCTTTCTAGAAACAGGTTTTGGATCAAACTTACCCTCAAGAAATTCTCTTTCTAATTTTCTCAAACGTTTGTTCAGTCTCCGTTTCTGTGGTTTAGAAAGCTTCACCACAGGTGTCTCAAAATATTGTTCACCAACTGATTTTGTAATATCCGTACTTTCCACATCATCGTTTATTTACATTTTGTACCCTTGTACATTCATTTTTGAATCCATTGTAACCCGAGACTTATGATCAATGAATTTATTAGATTTATTCAATTACATGTTTACAACATACATTACATTTATACATATGCAAGACAACATCACACGTGCAATATTACAAAATTATATTACAAACACGCGTTTCACTTTTTTTTACACATTTATATTCTCGTTTCACGTCCATACACGCTCGGTTTATTATTATTATTATTAGTAGTAGTATTACTATCATTATTATCATTAGTACTATTATTATTATTATTTCATTTTTTTTCTTTTTAAAAAAAAAGAATCACCTCCCTTTCAACCACCAACTCCCAACTAACTCATTTAATACCGCAAAACCCTAATTCACACTTATAAATACCCACTCCCTTTCACTCCACCCTTACACCCTCCAAATTCTCTCACAAATCTTTCCAAGTGCTCCATTTCTTTCAAGATTTTTGGCAGAATTTTATAAGGTAAAAACCTTATTTTTCTTCAAGTTTCATCCTTTTTTTTTCTTAACAATTCTTCCTTCACCCTCTTGGATAAACCTCTAGGATCTTATCATTTGTTTACCTTGGTAAACATCTAAGATAAGTCACCATTTGAGGTCCAAGTTGTGGTCTTTCAACTAACATTTCTTCTTCTTCTTCATGTTCTTGTTTAGATATTTTACATCAAGTTGTGGTAAAACCAAACCAAGCTTCCATCAAAATTCTATGATGGAAGCCTTGTGCTAAGGTATTTGGATGAAGTAGATGAACATAGGTTCATCTACCATAAGACATCCAATTGCCACAAGGTATTCAAATCCTATACATAAATATTATAAATAAATCTAACAAGGTTTGTGGATTTCCCAACCTTTCTCTTGGCCACTTCAAGTGGTATATTACTAACTATACTAACTTTTGACCATCTGAATTCCTAACTAAGTTAGGGGTTTGTGTTTCGGTCCGCCGTCGGCGATGCATGACCAACTTGATACTATTATACATATATATGTTATTTATTATTTCTTCTCCACCGAACTTATGCCTACGTTACCTTTTAGGTTAACCGGCATTCCCGACTCTTCACCTTCCCGTTCATCCTTTCGTTACCACGCCAAACCGTGAGTTTCATACTTGCCCCTTTTACATTTTTGCACTTTGGGACTTGAAAAAATGTACATATTCAAAACACATACACTACAAGATTCACACTTTATTCAAACACAATTCATTAACATGCTCATGTGACAACAACTTAACTACATGCTTAAATACAACCTGTTAATACAATAGTTCATTAATTCTTGCAAAACCGCACTTAACAAGTGTAGCGCTATAGGATTGACACCCGTCGACTTTTCGTTACCTTTATGGAGCCCCCGGTCTTGTTATGTTATTTATTCGACTAGTATTCTTTGGATGCTAGGTATGCTATGTCAACAATAGGTTTGAACTATATCATTACAAATTGTATGAACATTAGTAAAGTATGTCTATGAATGTGAATTGTTGCTTTAAACATGATTATTATATGTATGAAACTTGTATGAACTCACCAACTTTATTGTTGATCAAATATTATTTTACATATTTTCAGGAGATGTTTGATGCTACCATGGAAATGGAATCTAGGGACTTTGCCATAGATATCAAATTTAAATATTTTTGTCTTTTGTTTATAAATGTATTTCCTTTAATTGAAACAATTGTATTTGGAATTCTTAGTTTAATGAAATCGGTTAAATTTATATTTCAACAATAGTGCCACGATGTCTTTGAACAATCCTACACGTCACGTTCGGTGATTCCGCCGCCGAATGGGTTGTGACAGATTGGTATCAGAGCCGTGGTTATAGGGAATTAGGAAAATTGCTTATTTGACCTAGCCTATAACTAAGGACCCGTTTTAGACCATTCCTTATGACTCTTTATACGCTTGTTCTACCACCTTTGCTTCTTACTTATTCTTTGGACTAAATACACCGTCATGGATTTCAAGACATCAAGACACTCATATTTCACCAAAGAAACGAACTCACCAAAAGAGGGTAATTCCTCATTCGGTGATAAGTTTCACTCCGCCTAAGACTTAGGAATTTACCATCAAGTTAGGTGTGAAAACCTCACCTTGACGGTAAAAGAATTCCACTCACAAACGCTCTTGGGAAACCTTACCGTTAAAGTTAGGAGTGATTTCCTATCTCAAACGGTTAAGGCACCAACCCTATACAAAACGGAACGACACCACCAAACTAGGAGTGAAATCCACAATTTGGTGATTAGTTCCACTCTTAAAATTTTCAATCTCGCCAAAGTCTCGGCTTTGCTATTGACTAGGGACACGTAGTAACCGGAAGGGTAAAATACCGTTAACCGAATTACCGACGAGAGTATTTTATCTATTAGGCCAAAACGTGTTTCCCGAACTCAATAGAAGGTTTGACCACTTGGGTTAGTCGACGTTTTCGTTAGTTCAAGAGCCGAGCTAACGAGACACTCCAACTTTTTACAAACAAGCCTCTCTTTTATATATAAACTATTTTCACTACTATTATTATACTAACTTGGTTCGATCTCGTGGACGCTCGCTTTTCGCTACTCGCCTTACTAACTTCAAAACGCTAATACATTCGAGAACCAATTAAATTTATGCTCTTTCATCGTCACATGTTTGTTATATACACTATTTCCATACATGATTCACATGACCAGACGTGCTATTACATGAAATTACTTGATTACTTGTGCCATACGTGAAATTTACATACTCATATGACAACAATTTTTTATGCAAAACCATTTATCTAAGTCTCACAATCCCCTTTTGTAGATGTCTTCATCTCGCCACTCTGCTACCGCCAGGAACAACAAGAGGGACAAGCGTTTGGCTGCACTCGTGGCCAAGCAAATGGCCCAAGTCATCCCTGGCCTCATCCAGAACCTCACCCCCAACGGATAGGTCGAATCCAACACCGAAACTCCTAACTCCCACGCCCAACACTACCGAACCTTCCTTGCTTGTCGTCCCGAATCTTTCACGGGACTCGAAGGTGCAACCAAGCTCCTTAGCTGGTTTGCGATCATGGAAAACACCTTCTCGGTAAGCGAGACCCCGGACCACCTCCTGACTCGCTACGCCGCTAGCCTCTTCAAAGAGCAAGCTCTCGCTTGGTGGGATAGCGAGAAGGAGCTCGACGAGGAGATCGTCACCCTGTCTTGGAAGGAACTCAAAGCGCTTATGCGCGAGGAGTACTGCCCTCCCCACGAGTTGCAAGCACTCGAGGAGGAGTTTTTCACCCTCAAACAGGATAGCGGTGACAATGCTGCCAACAACCTCCGCTTCCAACAACTCTCCGTCCTTGCGCCTCGCCAAGTTGACACCATAGAGAGATCCATTGCCAAGTACATACAAGGCCTCCCATCCATCATCAAGGACACGGTCGCCGCCGCCGAACCCACCAACCTCGCCAAGGCCATGCGCCTTGCGGCCGCTTTCTCCCGAAACCGTGTTCAGGATGGTACTTTAACCATTCGGGGCACCAAGAAGCACGCCACCCAAGCCACCGTTGAGCCCACCGAACCCAAAGTCACCGAACCAAATTCCGCCAAAACCCCTACTCACCAAAACAACAAAAAGCGCAAGTCCCAAGCCCGGAACTATGCGGTTGTCACCCCCGTTAACCAAGTGCCGATGAACCAAGACCCGACACCCCAAAAGAAACCGTATGGTGGATCTTACCCATTATGCAGCACTTGCCAATACCTCCACCCAAACAACCTCCCATGCCGAAAATGCACCTCGTGTGGCAAATTCGGACACCTTGCCAACCTATGCCGCAACCCACAACAACCCCAAAACACCCAAGCTCCCCCACCAAACCAAAACCCACCGGCCATCACAAATGGTCGGGCTTGCTACCGTTGTGGTGATCCAAACCACATGAGCGCACAATGCCCACAAAACCAAAACCAACACCACCACAACAACAACCCCACCAACAACAACAACCGCAACCAACCAACCACCCAACCAAAACCAACCCACAAACCCAAGAGGCCGTGCTTACAACATCAATGCGGTGCAGGCACAAACTGATAACGACGTGGTGAACGGTATGTTTCCTATCAATGGTCGGTATGCTTCTGTTTTATTTGATACCGGTGCGGATAAAAGTTTCGTATCGCTAGAATTTGAACTTATGTTAGCTAAGACCCGATCTAAGTTAGAGAACTCCTTCACTGTCAAAATCGCGGACGGAAAATCCACCTTTTGTGACACGATTATCCTCGATTGTACTCTCGACCTTAATGGTCATCCCTTCTCGATCGATCTCATACCCATGCAATTGGGGAGTTTTGATGTCATAGTAGGCATGGATTGGCTTGCCAAGAACCATGCCGAAGTCGTTTGCTTTGAGAAATTCATCCGTATTCCCCTTCCATCCGGTTAAGTTTTGCAAATCCATGGCGAAAGGCCATCCGGTGGACTCAAACTCATGTCTTGCACCAAAGCCCAAAAATATTTACTAAAGAACTACGTGGCCTTTTTGGCCCAAGTAGTGAAAAAGAAAGAAAAGGGCAAAGGAGTAAAAGACATTCCCATCATTTGCGATTTCCCCGAAGTCTTTCCCGAGGACCTACCCGGTCTTCCTCCATCCCGTGAGGTCGAATTCCGAATTGATCTCATGCCCGGTACGACTCTGATTGCCAAAGCTCCTTACCGCCTTGCACCCTCCGAGATGCAAGAACTTGCCGGTCAACTTCAAGAGTTACCCGACAAGGGTTTCATTCGTCCGAGTTCATCCCCGTGGGGCGCTCCCGTTTTATTCGTTAAAAAGAAAGACGGATCGTTCCGCATGTGCATCGATTATCGTGAGCTTAACAAACTCACTATCAAGAATCAGTATCATTTGCCTCGCATCGACGATCTTTTCGACCAACTCCAAGGTGCGTCTTGTTTTTCCAAGATTGATCTCCGTTCGGGATATCATCAACTTCATGTTCATGAGGACGACATTCCCAAAACCACATTTCGAACCCGATACGGACACTACGAATTTATGGTGATGCCTTGCAGGCTAACCAATGCACCTGCGGTTTTCATGGATCTCATTAACCGAGTGTGCAAACCGTATTTGGACAAATGCGTAATCGTCTTCATTGATGACATTCTCATCTATTCCAAATCCCGATCCGCCCACGAGGAACACATTCGCTTAATATTGGAGTTACTAAGAAAAGAACAACTTTACGCCAAATTCTCCAAGTGTGAATTTTGGCTTAAGGAAGTCCAATTTTTGGGACACATTATTAGTGATAAGGGTATCCATGTGGATCCAGCCAAAATCGAAGCAGTCAAGAACTGGATTGCTCCGAAATCTGCTACCGAAGTCCGCTCATTCCTTGGTCTTACGGGCTATTACCGTCGTTTCATCGCCAACTTTTCCAAGATCTCCGTTCCTCTCACCGCATTAACTCAAAAAGGGAAACCCTACGAGTGGGGCCCTAATGAAGAGGAAGCTTTCCAAACACTTAAGGATAAGCTTTGCAATGCTCCGATCCTTACTCTTCCCGACGGAAACGACGACTTCGTGGTGTATTGCGACGCCTCTAACATTGGTCTCGGTTGTGTTCTCATGCAACGAGGCAAGGTCATCGCTTACGCATCCCGTCAACTCAAGATCCATGAGAAGAATTACACGACTCATGATCTTGAACTCACCACCGTCGTCTTTGCTCTCAAGCTATGGAGACACTACCTTTACGGTACCAAATGCGTGGTCTTCACAGATCACAAGAGTCTCCAACATCTTCATAACCAAAAGGATCTAAACATGCGCCAACGCCGAGGGATTGAAACAATCAAAGATTACGAATGCGAAATTCGCTACCATCCCGGTAAAGCGAACGTCGTTGCCGATGCCCTCAGCCGAAAGCACCATGTGAAGTTCCTTTGTGCTCGTATGCAACCCGACATCCATGTCCGTATTTGTGAAGCCCAACATCTTTCGGTCACCGAAGGCGACATGTACAATGAAATGTCTTGTGGTGCCGAACTCCAACTCGAGACCAAACCCAATGGTTTATTTTATTTCATGAATCGTGTTTGGGTTCCCAATCGTTCCGATCTTCGTTCTTCCATTATGCATGAGGCTCACAAGTCTCGGTATTCGGTCCACCCTGGTACAGACAAAATGTACAGGGATCTGCGTTCTATCTACCGGTGGCCCGGTATGAAAAAGGATATCGCGCTCTATGTGTCGAAGTGTAATACTTGCGCTAGAGTGAAAGCCGAGCACCAACGTCCATCTGGTTTGCTCGTGCAACCGGAGATTCCAGTTTGGAAATGGGAGAGCATTGCTATGGATTTCATTACCAAACTCCCATTGACATCCTCTCGTCATGATTCCGTTTGGGTTATCATCGATCGTCTCACCAAATCTGCTCACTTCATTCCCATCCGCGAGAGCTACCCCGTTGCAAGGCTAGCTCAAATCTACATCGCGGAAATCGTTAGTCGTCATGGTGTTCCTTTGGACATCATATCCGATCGTGACAGTCGTTTCACCTCCCATTTTTAGGAATCCTTCAATGAAGCCATGAGTACTGAACTCAATCTTAGTACGGCTTACCACCCTCAAACGGATGGTCTGACTGAACGTACTATCCAAACTCTCGAGGATATGCTTCGATCGTGTGTAATTGATTTCAGTGGTAATTGGGGCGTGCACTTGCCTTTGATCGAGTTCTCTTACAACAATAGTTACCATACCAGCATCGGCATGGCTCCATTTGAGGCACTTTATGGTCGAAAATGTCGGTCACCCATTTGTTTGACCGAGATCGGCGAAACACAAATTACCGGACCCGAGTTAATCCAAGAGACCATAGACAAGATCCTCAAAATTCGCGACAACCTACGTACCGCTCGGAGTCGACAAAAGATTTACGCCGACCGAAAGCACAACGCGGTTACTTTCGAAGTTGGAGATTTCGTTTTCCTTAAGGTTTCACCTTGGAAAGGAGTCTTTCGCTTCGGGAAGCGAGGAAAACTATCCCCACGTTATGTTGGTCCTTTCAAGATTTTCGAGAAAGTCGGTTCTGTTGCATACAAACTTGATCTCCCTACCGAGCTTAGCAACATCCACCCCACCTTCCACGTCTCTAACTTGAAAAAGTGCTTATCAAATGAAGATCTCCAAGTTCCACTTGAAGACGTTCAGATCGACCCAACAATGCACTTTGTCGAGAAACCTGTTGAGATAATGGATCGTGAAGTCAAACAACTCAAGCGTAGTCGTATTCCAATCATTAAGGTACGTTGGGAAGGAAAACGTGGTGCAGAATTCACTTGGGAACGTGAAGACCAAATGAAAGCCAAGTACCCGCATCTTTTTTCATAGTCTTCCTCATGAAAGAAATTTCGGGACGAAATTTTCTAAAGTCGGGGAGACTGTAATATCCGTACTTTCCACATCATCGTTTATTTACATTTTGTACCCTTGTACTTTCATTTTTGAATCCATTGTAACCCGAGACTTATGATCAATGAATTTATTAGATTTATTCAATTACATGTTTACAACATACATTACATTTATACATATGCAAGACAACATCATACGTGCAATATTACAAAATTATATTATAAACACGCATTTCACTTTTTTTTACACATTTATATTCTCGTTTCACGTCCATACACGCTCGGTTTATTATTATTATTAGTAGTAGTAGTATTATTATCATTATTAACATTAGTACTATTATTATTATTATTATTATTTCATTTTTTTTCTTTTTAAAAAAAAGAATCACCTCCCTTTCAACCACCAACTCCCAACTAACTCATTTAATACCCCAAAACCCTAATCCACACTTATAAATACCCACTCCCTTTCACTCCTCCACCCTTACACCCTCCAAATTCTCTCACAAATCTCTCCAGGTGCTCTATTTCTTCCAAGATTTTTGGCAGAATTTTATAAGGTAAAAACCTTATTTTTCTTCAAGTTTCTTCCTTTTTTTTTCTTAACAATTCTTCCTTCACCCTCTTGGATAAACCTCTAGGATCTTATCATTTGTTTACCTTGGTAAACATCTAAGATAAGTCACCATTTGAGGTCCAAGTTGTGGTCTTTCAACTAACATTTCTTCTTCTTCATGTTCTTGTTTGGATATTTTACATCTAGTTGTGGTAAAACCAAACCAAGCTTCCATCAAAATTCTATGATGGAAGCCTTGTGCTAAGGTATTTGGATGAAGTAGATGAACATATGTTCATCTACCATAAGACATCCAATTGCCACAAGGTGTTCAAATCCTATACATAAATATTATAAATAAATCTAACAAGGTTTGTGGATTTCCCAACCTTTCTCTTGGCCACTTCAAGTGGTATATTACTAACTATACTAACTTTTGACCATCTGAATTCCTAACTAAGTTAGGGGTTTGTGTTTCGGTCTGCCGTCGGCGATGCATGACCAACTTGATACTATTATACATATATATGTTATTTATTATTTCTTCTCCACCGAACTTATGCCTACGTTACATTTTAGGTTAACCGGCATTCCCGACTCTTCACCTTCCCGTTCATCCTTTCGTTACCACGCCAAACCGTGAGTTTCATACTTGCCCCTTTTACATTTTTACACTTTGGGACTTGAAAAAATGTACATATTCAAAACACATACACTACAAGATTCACACTTTATTCAAACACAATTCATTAACAAGCTCATGTGACAACAACTTGACTACATGCTTAAATACAACCTGTTAATACAATAGTTCATTAATTCTTGCAAAACCACACTTAACAAGTGTAGCGCTATAGGATTGACACCCGTCGACTTTTCGTTACCTTTATGGAGCCCCCGATCTTGTTATGTTATTTATTCGACTAGTATTCTTTGGATGCTAGGTATGCTATGTCAACAATAGGTTTGAACTATATCATTACAAATTGTATGAACATTAGTAAAGTATGTCTATGCATGTGAATTGTTGCTTTAAACATGATTATTATATGTATGAAACTTGTAAGAACTCACCAACTTTATTGTTGATCAAATATTATTTTACATGTTTTCAGGAGATGTTTGATGCTACCATGGAAATGGAATCTAGGGACTTTGCCATAGATATCAAATTTAAAATTTTTGTCTTTTGTTTATCAATGTATTTCCTTTAATTGAAACAATTGTATTTGGAATTCTTAGTTTAATGAAATCGGTTAAATTATATTTCAACAATAGTGCCACGATGTCTTTGAACAATCCTACACGTCACGTTCGGTGATTCCGCCGCCGAATGGGTTGTGACAGATTTGGGCACATTTAGACTAGCCTTTGGTATTCTAACAGGCTGTCCTTTTGAAATACCTTTCTTCTGAACTGGTGGTCTTTTATCTTTCTGAACCCGTGGAGCAACAAATCTGTCCATTAGTTTGATCGGTGGCTTCACAGATGATTTAACTTGTTGTGGATCAACTGGTTGCTTACTCTGGTTCTTGTGAGGACACTTCACCACAATGTGTCCTACAATACCACAATGAAAACAAGCTCACTTCTCTTTGTAAGTCCTCCTGTAAGGCTCTGATACCACTTGTAGGTCCCCTGGTGTTAGATCGATTGACGTATAGGAGATGAAACGAATCAACAGAGTGCGGAATCCTCTGTGATTAGCTTGAACAAGATGAGTAGATATGATGAGAACAAACACAAGTATATAAAACTTTGTCTATTAGCATCAAACAACTGATTACAAAGGGTTTTCTCTCAAGAACTTGTTCAGACCTATTTTCTACAAGAACCCTAACAACTATTTATACTCACACACTCAGGTTGCGTACTTGCTAAGTACGCATCCACTAAAACAACATAAAACACACATGAACAAAGACTCGAATATACAGCTCGATCAGATACAAACGACTCTAATAAACTACAAACAATCTTCAAGCTGCTTGTCACAAAACATGCTCCAACAAATTCAAAAAGTAATTGGAAGAAATATACAAATGATTTGTACGTAATTTTTGGGCACAGAAAGATTGGTTTTAGTCAAAGGCTATGTTCTTGTAACTATAGTTTTAATCCTTTTTCGTTGTATTTGTAAGGCTCTAAACTTGGGAGACCTCACTTATTGGGTTTACTTATCAACACATAGCTCATAAACATAAGACATTCTACAATTCGCAGTGGAAAATATTTAAACTTTAACATAACGGCGAAAGCATAACATGGCTAAGCATAACGTGTATGGTATAATTAAAATTTGTCTAAAACAACATAAACTTAAACATATAACGGGCTACCAGATTCTGAATCTTCAGGGTAACTCTTCTCGCCAAGCCAAGCATCCGCCTTCATCTACAGCCACCTACACTTAACTGATGTGCATACAAAAAAATCAGCAACGCTGAGTGAGTTTTAACGTTTACTTTAAACATTCATACAAGAAGGATTTACTAAAACATACATGACACCATTAAGGCAAAACTTTACATACTTTACCTGTAAAATAGTTTAAGTCATACATTAACCATCAATCCCCTTTTCATTGTACCGCCCCCATGGCTCACGTCCATGAACCGGCAAGTACCGCTTAACCTGTACTGCCCTCACTGCTCACGTCCATGAACCGATGAGTACTGGTATTGCCCTCCGACAACATCGCTTAACGCTACAGGGAGGTTGTGTGGACCTGCCGAGTAACCGCCGTCACCCATCCCAGATGTATAATTGTTAACGAACCACAAAGGCTCTTACTAATGGCCATAACCTATAACTGACATCTGGTACATGTAACATCAGTCCCCGAAGGAACCTTTACGAGCTGGTACACATTCCCGTAGGAAAGCTGTTCACTTCTTTTCATAAAACATTCTTTAACTTGTTCATAACTTAAACATATATTTTGTGTTTGTTTATGTATATAAAAAAATAATAAACGCTTGCTATAAATATAACTATACTTTACATAAATTGAACTTTTGCCTCTTTTAAACGTTTACCTAAAACATAACTTTTGCTTTTGTTTATTGATATAAAATATATAATTAATACTTTCCACTAAGTATGCACACCACCCCTAAAGCAGGCAAAAATAGGATTAGAACTCACATGGTACTCGGTCTACAGTGAAAACTAATAAGCTTTGGGCTAGACAAGCACTACGTGATCTGTACTAATAAAATACGTGAAACCGGTTAAACTTTGCTAGTGTCGCCACAGACAGTGTCACCTAAGCATTAGTGTCGCCAACACTTGAGTCGTCTGGCTCCAGGGATAAGTGTCGTCTGATAAGTGTCGCCAGTCCTTGTAGTGTCGCCAAATGGCATTGGCGACACTTGTCACACCCCCATATTTTATTTACTTATTAAATAAATACAGGTTGTAACGATTGGTTCATTACACGATAGCGGAAGCTGTAATAATGATTTCTAAGACTTGATTACATACACAAATGCTAAGACTAAGTAATACTAGGATCTAAGTTCTTCTAGATCAACGATAGACTTGAGTCTTGATATTCTACGTCCTTCCAGCTACTAGGAATTGATCCAACATAGCTAGCTTATTCCAACCGTGCCATGGCTAACAGTTACCTGAGAAATATACTTGAAAATGTCAACACAAAGGTTGGTGAGTTCACAGAGTTAGTTATAATAGTGCTTATAGTTTTTCCCAAAAACATGTTCATGACTTTACCGTCATAAAACTAAGTAGTTTTCATTTGAAAACATTATCATGACTTAACCGTCATAAAATATGAAGTTGTCCTTTGAAAACATTATCATGACTTAACCGTCATAAATTCAATATTTAAACATGATCCTTATAACCTGATCAGAATCCTTTTGTATAAACATGATTTCTTTAACCGGATCAAAACTCTTTTGTTTAAACTCAATTGTTCGTAAATAGTTCCAGTTGCATGTGATAATCAGAATAAGAATTGTTGACCCATTTGTAAACTAGCTAGGAATACAAATAATATGTTCATACATGAGGCGTAACCAAACCATGACATGTGTGAGCCCCTATTAAGCGTTATCAGATTCTATGCGGCCATAAATCCTCCAGATTGTGGTTAGCGCGACTAACCATGACCGGGAGACGTCACTCTCCATAGTACTATTCATAGGACCCTAGGCTACAGTTAATGGTTACTACGTTGTTCCAGGGGACTTTAGCGGCCTCCAATTGTTGTTCTCATCTCATGTAAACATAAAAGTCGTGCCTTATTCTCTTGTTATCCCATAAAATAGTTGTAAGTATGTTTTTCCCCCAAATCGTTGAGTGTTGTTCATCCGAACAATCGTTGTGTGTTGTTCACCCGAACAATCGTTGTGTGTTGTTCATCCGAACAATCATTGTGTGTACTTGTGTCCGGCTGTTTAGTTGGGCAAGTTTTCTCCCCGTTTGTTTTAAAACAATTTAAGAACAAGTAGTAAAAGTAGGGCCAGGAGATTTACAAAAAGTTAAACCGAAATGTTCATATTGTCAAACATATAAGCAATGAAATTCATGTTTTCAAAATATAACAGGCAAGTATATTTCTCCCCCGATGTTTACAAAACAGTAAAGAGTTAAAAGGGGGCCGTGAACTCACCTTGAGTTTGTGTATACTTGTAATGATACTTGTTGTAGTCAAACTTGACTATTCGTACCCTAGATACCAAAGGGTAAATTGTGTTAGGACCGAACGTCTTATATTGCAAATTGTTCACCGACTTTGTAAATCTGGTTGCTTTTGTTTAAAATATCCTCTTAGTTGTACAATACTTGTTTTGTTATAAAACAGATCTTAGTTACTGCCCAAAGGGGACTGACACAGGTATCGAAACTTCATAGTTTCGATTGGGCAATTGAGTATCGAAACTTCATAGTTTCGATTGAGTAGTTAGGTATCGAAACTATCTAGTTTCGATTGAGTAGTTAGGTATCGAAACTATCTAGTTTCGATTGGCAAGAAGGGTATCGAAACTATCTAGTTTCGATTGAGCAATATGTATCGAAACTACCTAGTTTCGATTGAACAACTAGTATCGAAACTCCCAGTTTCGATTGAGTAAACTGGTAATCGAAATAGGTATCGAAACTCCCAGTTTCGATTGAATAACAGGTATCGAAACTCCTAGTTTCGATTGAACAGGTATCGAAACTCCTAGTTTCGATTACTGCACTTTGATTGACAGAATTCGTCCTGTATATTTTTATGTTCAAATCTTGAATTTGACACACTTTTCTTGTTATCTTACTTGCGATTGAACCTTTTGTATGCTTAGATACGGTTTTAAAGAAAATAAAGTGGATAATATCGAGTTTTTACCTCTGGACAGAGATGACGATTTTTGAGAGAAAAAGAGAATGATCTTGACTTCTCCTGCTAAAACCCTTTGAGAAAACACTTGGAACTATCCTTATAGCACCGAAATAAAGGATTCGAGTCTTCGATTATGGAAGAACCCCAAAAGAAAATGGAGATAGGTATTCTTGTTGTTGTCGTAGAAGAAGAGAGAGATGACAGGGGTTGAGGGTTTTTGCTCTTGATGAATTGATAGAAAATGAGGTGGTATGGGAGATTGCTTAAGAAAGTAGAAGATGTTGAAATTTAGGGTGTGGGATGGACCCACATGGCCTTGAGGCCGAGATTTCTGGTCAACGGGAGTGGGTGGGGTTAAATAAATCAAACAATTTGATTTAAGTGTAAATTTAACCACTAGTGTTCGTATTTAGTCGGGTTATCCTGGTACGTGAACCGGTAACTCCTAGAATTACCAGAATATGAAAAGAGACCCTGTACGATTTTTGTTAGACCTTAATGTCCTTGTTTGTGAAATTAAGTAAATCACAAAACAATTATAATTTAAACTTGTTTATAACATGTACGGATATTGACCTGAAATGTCGGGTGTCACATTCTCCCCATGTTAAAAGAATTTCGTCCCGAAATTCAATTTGTGTCCTCTTGAACTGTTGTATCCTTAAACAAGGATGGGTATTTTTGTTTTCATTTGATCCTCTCATTCAAATGGTTCAACGTACCTAGGATTAAGCTTGCCACGGTTGCCAAATTTTTGCCACTCTTTTCCAAGGTGAGACCTTCATCGTGACTTTGTCTATCACTTGGAATTCTAGTGGTTTTCGTCTGTTGCTAGCTCCACTCTCTTTCGTCTGTCTTGAGTGGCTTTCAGACGATCTTTTATTTCGACGATCTTGTCAGTGGTTTCCTAGCCAATATCAGGACCAGTCAAATGCTTTTCGCTAACTCCCGCCCAACATAGCGATGAGTGACACTTATAACCATACAAAGACTCAACGGAGCGGCTTTAATGCTGGTATGGTAGTTGATATTATATGAAAACTCATCCAACGGCGGTGAGTATCCCTATTTCTTCTGAAATCGATTACGCACACACGGAGCACATCTTTTAAAGTTTGGATAGTCCTTTTACTTTGACCGTTCATCTGGGGATGATATGCAGTGGTCATGTAAAGGCGTGTGCTCAAGGCTTCTTGTACAGACTGTCAGGTTCTTGACATGAATCGACTGTCCCTTTTTGTGAAAATGGAAACTGGCATACCATGCCTAGCCTTAATTCCCTTAATATTTAGCCTTGCACGCGTCTTACTTTTATCTGTCTCCTTTATTGGTAGGGAATGCGCGGATTTCGTCAAACGACTGACGATTATCATATAGTATCATAGTTGCTAGGTGTTCTGGGTAACTTTGAAATAAAATCCATTGAAATTTGTTCCCATTTCCATTGAGGTATCTCGGGTTGTTATAACAATCCCGACGGTTTCTGATGTTCTGCCTTTACCTTTGAACATGTCAGGCATTTACAGTCGTAATTAGCAATTTCTCCTTTCATGTTCGGCCACCAGTAGAGTTCTTTCAGATCCTTATACATTTTATCCGAACCTGGGTGAATGGAGTACCTGGACTTGTGGGCTTCGTCCATAACCAACTCCCGTAAGTTACCAAAACATGGCACCCAAATTCTATTTGCAAAGTATATAGTATCATCTGATTTTGGCTCTAAATGTCTGATCATTCCTCATATAGCTTCACTCTGAATGTTTTCTTCTTTGATTGCCTCCTGTTGTGCCATCCGGATTTGAGTCGTGAGACTCGCATGAATTGTCAATCCTAGGGCACGAACACGGAGAGTTTTAACCCGTTCCTTACGACTCAAGGCATCTGCTACGACATTTACCTTACCAGGGTGATACTTGATGTCCCAGTCGTAATCATTCAGTAGTTCTACCCAACGAAGTTGACTCATGTTGAGTTCTTTCTGATTAAAGATGTGCTGGAGACTCTTGTGGTTTGTAAAGATAGTACATTTTGTACCATATAAAAAAAAATGTCTCCAAATCTTGAGTGCAAACACGACAGCACCCAATTTCAGATCGTGAGTCGTATAATTTTTTTTTTTTCTCATGTACTCTTAGCTGTCTGGATGCATACGCTATGACTTTTTCTCCTTGCATCAATACACATCCCAGACCTTGGTGTGATGCGTCGCAGTACACGATGGAATTGTCAGTTCCTTCGGGAAGGGATATAATTGGTGCACTGCAAAGTTTTTGCTTCAACAATTGAAACGCTGATTCTTGTTTATCAGTCCAATCAAACTTTTTGTCCTTCTGAGTTAACGTGGTCAAAGGCAAGGCTATTTTTGAAAAATTCTCGATAAATCGCCTGTAATATCCTGCCGAACCCAGAAATTGACGCACCTCAGTCGGAGTTCTTGGTGCTTCCCAGTTTTTGATAGCTTCAATCTTGGTTGGGATTACGTGAATACCCTTCTTATTGATGACGTGTCCGAGAAAGTGAACCTCTCGAATCCGAAACTCACACTTAGAGAATTTGGCATAACGCTTCTCATTCCGGAGTAGTTCCAAGATTGATTTCAAATGATGTTCATGTTCCTCATTGGTTTGTGAATATATTGATATGTCATCGATAAATACAATCACGAATTTATTCAAGTATGGCTTGCACACGCGGTTCATTAGGTCCATGAAAACGGCCGGTGCATTAGTCAAGCCAAATGGCATAACTAGGAACTCGTAGTGACCGTAACGAGTCCTAAAAGTCGTTTTTGGTATATCTTCTTCCTGAATTTTCAGTTGAGGATATCCTGATTGTAGATCAATTTTAGAATAGAAACTGGACCCTTGAAGTTGATCAAACAAATCGTCTACTCGAAGAAGAGGATACCGGTTTTTGATTGTCAGCTTGTTTAACTCCCGATAATTGATGCACCTTCTAAAGGTTCCATCCTTTTTCTTTACAAACAGGACCGGAACTCCCCATGGTGAGAAACTCGGTCTTATGAAAAAAATTTACTCGACGAGGTGTCCAAGTTTTTGTTGTATATTGGGTAGAAATGAAAAAGTATGAAAATGAAACTTTATGTTTGTCCCTCTTATGCTTTTCGAAAGCATTTTCCCGGACTAAGACTTTTCTCTTATTTCAGGTTTCATGTTTTCTAGGATTTTCCTCTCCATGTGCCTTCATGGAGCTAGGAATTGATGTTCCTCGGGAGCTCTTATTTGCAAACTTCGAGTCTAATCACTACTTTACCCCTTTGTTTGCACTACTTTTCAAGGCATACTAGCCTTTGGGTTGTAGCGTCCTGATATGTAAACTCATGTCTCGACTACCATACCTTCAAAGTATGTAAGCCATACGAAGTTTGATGTTTGTTTGGGATATTCATATTCCGTCTAGCTGAGGGAATGAATAATAATACTGTAAGAATGGTCTCATCGAATTAGTGTTTTCCCCAAAATAGGCTATGGGTTTGTCAACTCATTAAGTTGGCAGAAAGAGTTGATAGTCAACTATTAGTCATACGGTGTGTATGCACTCCCTTAGTGTTTGAATGGTACTTTGGTGACTTACCATTACGTATTCCACTCATTCAGGTTATAGCCTCAAAATCCTTAGCACAAGGATAAACTGGAGGTAGTGAGTGTTGAACGTCGAGACTTTTATATTCTAACTGAGTCTACTCCAAGAGATCATTTCTTAACAATAGATGCTCTAGAGCTTCCCAATTATAGAAAACTAGGAGTGAAAGATGCAATCACACCTCTCTTCTAGGCTAAATCTGGGATCCATCCAACAAGATGAACTTTGGGAAAGTGCGAGTATAAAAGAGTAATAAATTATTCTTCTCAACTCTTTGTGGACAGTGGCTTGTTGTGAATAGCTCGAGCTTACGTCCTTTATGCATATCATGAGCTAATGAGATTAGCATGAAATTCTGCATTTGGGACTCCTTTAAGAGTTTTGCATGTCGTTTTGGTTAGTGCGACAATAGTCGTTAGTCCACACTTAGGTTTCTTTGGCATTCGCTTGAGCATCAACCCCGGCTTATCCATTGTAGAGAGAATAGTCAGACTTAAAGATATATTGAATGTCAATGGCTGCGAGAGCAATCCTGTTTGACCGACATTCTGAAATGTCCGATTTCCTACTTGTCTCATGTCGAGCTTCCACAATATCCATAGGTGCCATGTGTATGCGGGTCAGAATAATATCCTGCCCTATTACTGAAGTTAGTGCATAACACTCTTGGCGCAACTTTCAAGCAATTGTGAGATTAAACTGTATAATGGATCCTGAGATTACGCTATAATCTCCCACAATAGTTGTGCAATTATTGTAAGCGTGGGTTGTGGTAATGCTCAATTTAGGGCTATCTTGACCAGTAGAATCTCAAGGAATGAATGTGCGGATTCCTTCGCCGTTCAGGATTCACTAAGGATTGGTTGAATTCAATTTGAATTTCTCTCGTTCCTCCAAAACTAGGAGAATGCTTTGTGAGCACCTAATTGAGAAGTCTGATTTGTTGAGATCCAATCCTTAATCAAGTGATTGAGAACATGAGTTGATCATCAGCTTAGACAGCAAGACTCACTAAAGTTCCCATGCACTGCAAATTATGATTACGTGTGCACCCGTAATGATAATTTGCCTTGCCTGATCCCTATAGTGTTTCTTCTATCCCTAGCTTTTAATCAAAAGGGACTTGAAATAATCATTAGATTGCGTGTGCACATTTGTACATGAGTGTGTATTGTTTTATCGGATTACTCTTAATTATGTGTACCAATACTCATGACTCTGCCGAATATGGCTGTTGTGGGATGAGGCTAATGGTAGAGAGGCACCACCAGTGTCTCTTAAAATAAAATGTGTATGGTGAAATTCAGGCACTATGTGTTGGGCAGAGATCCTCAAACGAGTGTCGAGCAACTCATGCTCCAAGTCCATGTATATGCATGGATCCACATGATCCTGATGTATGTCTGGGTCTCCTGACCCTTGGAGTTCTCTCCCATTTAGTCCTGCTTATTCACCTTGAATTCCCTTCTGTCTGGGCAATCATGCCTGCCATACATCATGGCGAGAGTCTAGGCATCCGATCCGACAACTTATGAAGGAGATTATTTATACCGTACATACGTTTGGAAGATAGTTGCCTCCAAGGCTGGAGTAGTTGTCGTGCAGGTATAGGTACAGATTCTGGTACGAGTTCAGCCTGTTGTGATACCAAGATCGGTAACTGACGATCGTTGTCGTCGAAGTCCAAGCTCAGCTCGTAACTCGATCTTCTAAGGTTGCAGTATGTTGAGTACCCGTTATTCTTGACTCGTAATCCGAATAGTAACATGTTGTAAGTGTTTATTATTTCCACATTATTGTATGTGTTTAAGTGTTCATTACATGTACCATGTAATTGTATTAGTGTAGCTAATGGTACCCTAGTGTAATTTCCATACACTAATAGTCTACACAAATTGTTCGGCAACGGTTGGAATTCCTATGCTCAAGTCTTGGGTGTTTTTTAGTGTGATGCAAGTCTTAGAAATCTTGGTCCCTAGATGAGTCCGGTTAGAGCCTAGGTATCACTAAGGACACCTAATTCGCTAAAACCATTGCTCTGATACCAATCTGTCACACCCCCATATTTTATTTACTTATTAAATAAATACAGGTTGTAACGATTGGTTCATTACACGATAGCGGAAGCTGTAATAATGATTTCTAAGACTTGATTACATACACAAATGCTAAGACTAAGTAATACTAGGATCTAAGTTCTTCTAGATCAACGATAGACTTGAGTCTTGATATTCTACGTCCTTCCAGCTACTAGGAATTGATCCAACATAGCTAGCTTATTCCAACCGTGTCATGGCTAACAGTTACCTGAGAAATATACTTGAAAATGTCAACACAAAGGTTGGTGAGTTCACAGAGTTAGTTATAATAGTGCTTATAGTTTTTCCCAAAAACATGTTCATGACTTTACCGTCATAAAACTAAGTAGTTTTCATTTGAAAACATTATCATGACTTAACCGTCATAAAATATGAAGTTGTCCTTTGAAAACATTATCATGACTTAACCGTCATAAATTCAATATTTAAACATGATCCTTATAACCTGATCAGAATCATTTTGTATAAACATGATTTCTTTAACCGGATCAAAACTCTTTTGTTTAAACTCAATTGTTCGTAAATAGTTCCAGTTGCATGTGATAATCAGAATAAGAATTGTTGACCCATTTGTAAACTAGCTAGGAATACAAATAATATGTTCATACATGAGGCGTAACCAAACCATGACATGTGTGAGCCCCTATTAAGCGTTATCAGATTCTATGCGGCCATAAATCCTCCAGATTGTGGTTAGCGCGACTAACCATGACCGGGAGACGTCACTCTCCATAGTACTATTCATAGGACCCTAGGCTACAGTTAATGGTTACTACGTTGTTCCAGGGGACTTTAGCGGCCTCCAATTGTTGTTCTCATCTCATGTAAACATAAAAGTCGTGCCTTATTCTCTTGTTATCCCATAAAATAGTTGTAAGTATGTTTTTCCCCCAAATCGTTGAGTGTTGTTCATCCGAACAATCGTTGTGTGTTGTTCACCCGAACAATCGTTGTGTGTTGTTCATCCGAACAATCATTGTGTGTACTTGTGTCCGGCTGTTTAGTTGGGCAAGTTTTCTCCCCGTTTGTTTTAAAACAATTTAAGAACAAGTAGTAAAAGTAGGGCCAGGAGACTTACAAAAAGTTAAACCGAAATGTTCATATTGTCAAACATATAAGCAATGAAATTCATGTTTTCAAAATATAACAGGTAAGTATATTTCTCCCCCGATGTTTACAAAACAGTAAAGAGTTAAAAGGGGGCCGTGAACTCACCTTGAGTTTGTGTATACTTGTAATGATACTTGTTGTAGTCAAACTTGACTATTCGTACCCTAGATACCAAAGGGTAAATTGTGTTAGGACCGAATGTCTTATATTGCAAATTGTTCACCGACTTTGTAAATCTGGTTGCTTTTGTTTAAAATATCCTCTTAGTTGTACAATACTTGTTTTGTTATAAAACAGATCTTAGTTACTGCCCAAAGGGGACTGACACAGGTATCGAAACTTCATAGTTTCGATTGGGCAATTGAGTATCGAAACTTCATAGTTTCGATTAAGTAGTTAGGTATCGAAACTATCTAGTTTCGATTGAGTAGTTAGGTATCGAAACTATCTAGTTTCGATTGGCAAGAAGGGTATCAAAACTATCTAGTTTCGATTGAGCAATATGTATCGAAACTACCTAGTTTCGATTGAACAACTAGTATCGAAACTCCCAGTTTCGATTGAGTAAACTGGTAATCGAAATAGGTATCGAAACTCCCAGTTTCGATTGAATAACAGGTATCGAAACTCCTAGTTTCGATTGAACAGGTATCGAAACTCCTAGTTTCGATTACTGCACTTTGATTGACAGAATTCGTCCTGTATATTTTTATGTTCAAATCTTGAATTTGACACACTTTTCTTGTTATCTTACTTGCGATTGAACCTTTTGTATGCTTAGATACGGTTTTAAAGAAAATAAAGTGGATAATATCGAGTTTTTACCTCTGGACAGAGATGACGATTTTTGAGAGAAAAAGAGAATGATCTTGACTTCTCCTGCTAAAACCCTTTGAGAAAACACTTGGAACTATCCTTATAGCACCGAAATAAAGGATTCGAGTCTTCGATTATGGAAGAACCCCAAAAGAAAATGGAGATAGGTATTCTTGTTGTTGTCGTAGAAGAAGAGAGAGATGACCGGGGTTGAGGGTTTTTGCTCTTGATGAATTGATAGAAAATGAGGTGGTATGGGAGATTGCTTAAGAAAGTAGTAGATGTTGAAATTTAGGGTGTGGGATGGACCCACATGGCCTTGAGGCCGAGATTTCTGGTCAACGGGAGTGGGTGGGGTTAAATAAATCAAACAATTTGATTTAAGTGTAAATTTAACCACTAGTGTTCGTATTTAGTCGGGTTATCCTGGTACGTGAACCGGTAACTCCTAGAATTACCAGAATATGAAAAGAGACCCTGTACGATTTTTGTTAGACCTTAATGTCCTTGTTTGTGAAATTAAGTAAATCACAAAACAATTATAATTTAAACTTGTTTATAACATGTACGGATATTGACCTGAAATGTCGGGTGTCACAACACTCCTTAGTATCGTGCACATGCATGACGACACTCCTCAGTGTCACCGATGGAATGACACGTGTCCCAATCATTGGCGAACCTGGGGATACGCACACCATCGTCCCCAATTAGTGTCGCCCCATGAAGAGTGTCGCCTCAAGAACAGAAAACCCTAATTGCCGATTTTCTTGGTGTTTCCTTGCTCTAAATCAGTGGAGAAGAAGTTTGTGACTGATATTGAATCTAAAAAATGAGTACTTGCACTTTCTTTCTCTAGAATTCTCTCTAGAAAACATTAAATTGAAGACATTGACAGACCCATATGTTCTCATTTAAAAAGCGATATTTAGTCATATGCTCAACTTTAGGGATGCTGTCTGTGTGTGTTTGGCTCAGGAAGGAAGCCAATTCAGTTAGGAATTAACTAATGATGTGGTGGTACACTCCGGTTTAATTGTCGTTGCTACATTCATAATATATATATTTTTTATGCTAAGATTTCAGTGTCTTGATGTTAAAGTTGCAGGGGATATCAACCTTATGTGTACTATTAGTGGGGTATGATAGTAAGTTCAAAATTTACTCGCAGATTTTGATTTGTTCTCAGAATTGGGATTTTGTTAAATTAGTTGAATAATATGTTTCAGGTCTTGCTAGCAAGTTAAGCATTCTACATATTCGAATACGGGTGTATGATGATGATTTTGCACATGCTTAGTGTGGACCGAACTTGGAAAGGATTTCAATTGTACATGTAGGATATGTTGGAAACCAGTCCCAAAAACACGAAACACAGGATTTGATCTCAACTAAGATCGACTCTTTTATTAATATTGAAAACCAAACCACATTTACAAGTAATCCCTAACCATCTATTTATAATAAACCCTATACTAATCCTAACCCAACTCAAATTCAATTAAATAATTAAATAAATAAACAAACTCACTCCTAGTCTAATAGGAACTCAACCAAACAATTATTAAACTAATACTAATAATTATCTACAATCAAAATTAATCCTTCATGTTCCCCCTTAATCTTGATTTATACATACAAATCGCTTGGGTCTTCAATGCCACTTCCGAACTCACCCTTCACGGGTTTCTTTTACATAGGTATCGCAGCTTCATCCGCAATTTGAATCACTCAAATTCTTCACCCCGTTTCACACGGTCTTTAATCCTGTTTCACACAGAACTTTCTTGATCTATCACAGATCTTCTTCCACGCAGCTCTCACAACCTTTTTAAACAATCTCTCACAAATTGGATTTATCCTTCACTTCGTTTGAACCAATCACAGATTCTAATACTTCTTCACCGGTATCACACCGTACCACCCTGAATTGCACAAGTAAACACTTTGCAGATCCATCAACACTCTTCGCAGATGATAGACCTTTCACTCAATCTGAATCGATTAGATCGATATCTTCCTTGGTTGATTCGCACAACCCTTCGTTACTTGGCTGTCATAGCCGCTACTCACCACCACTAATCTCCCGTCACCTCCGAACAAACAACTAACACCACCGTCTCTTAAACATGCTGAACCATTTGTTGTTTGCTCTGTGCCAAAAGAACCTGTTGGGTTTTTTTTCTTGCTTTCAAAAACCGAGAAAAATCTTGCTATTTGCTTCGCTGTTACAAACCCAAAGGCCAAGGACACCCAAGAAAACAAACCTCTTTTTTATGTCTTTTCTTGCGCTGACCAAAAAATATTACTCGAATCTACTCTTGTGAACCTTTCAAACTCACCACAAAAAACACTATTTTCTTCTTTGTAAATCTCTAACACAAATATTAAACTTTGTGCCAAGCCTTATCCACAAAAAAGGTCAGACTTGATTTTTTTTTGATTTTACCCTCGCACAGATCTATTTAGTCTTTGACCAGAATCACTCTGGTCAAGTCCAACCAACTTGAATAACGCCTCTTGATTGCTACACACAATCGGCTTTCTTTCGTAGATTCGATCAACTCTTTGATCGCTTCGTTCTTCCACGGATTCAGAGGTCTCTTTGATCTTCCTATTGATTTTCTCTTGTTTGCAGCCCTGCAGGCTGCTTCCCTTCTCGAAAAACGACTCCCAAATGTCCTTTTTTAACCTGTCTCTGATATCAATTGTTGGAAACCAGTCCCAAAAACACGAAACACAGGATTTGATCTCAACTAAGATCGACTCTTTTATTAATATTGAAAACCAAACCACATTTACAAGTAATCCCTAACCATCTATTTATAATAAACCCTATACTAATCCTAACCCAACTCAAATTCAATTAAATAATTAAATAAATAAACAAACTCACTCCTAGTCTAATAGGAACTCAACCAAACAATTATTAAACTAATACTAATAATTATCTACAATCAAGATTAATCCTTCATGTTCCCCCTTAATCTTGATTTATACATACAAATCGCTTGGGTCTTCAATGCCACTTCCGAACTCACCCTTCACGGGTTTCTTTTACATAGGTATCGCAGCTTCATCCGCAATTTGAATCACTCAAATTCTTCACCCCGTTTCACACGGTCTTTAATCCTGTTTCACACAGAACTTTCTTGATCTATCACAGATCTTCTTCCACGCAGCTCTCACAACCTTTTTAAACAATCTCTCACAAATTGGATTTATCCTTCACTTCGTTTGAACCAATCACAGGTTCTAATACTTCTTCACCGGTATCACACCGTACCACCCTGAATTGCACAAGTAAACACTTTGCAGATCCATCAACACTCTTCGCAGATGATTGACCTTTCACTCAATCTGAATCGCTTAGATCGATATCTTCCTTGGTTGATTCGCACAACCCTTCGTTACTTGGCTGTCATAGCCGCTACTCACCACCACTAATCTCCCGTCACCTCCGAACAAACAACTAACACCACCGTCTCTTAAACATGCTGAACCATTTGTTGTTTGCTCTGTGCCAAAAGAACCTGTTGGGTTTTTTTTCTTGCTTTCAAAAACCGAGAAAAATCTTGCTATTTGCTTCACTGTTACAAACCCAAAGGCCAAGGACACCCAAGAAAACAAACCTCTTTTTTATGTCTTTTCTTGCGCTGACCAAAAAATATTACTCGAATCTACTCTTGTGAACCTTTCAAACTCACCACAAAAAACACTATTTTCTTCTTTGTAAATCTCTAACACAAATATTAAACTTTGTGCCAAGCCTTATCCACAAAAAAGGTCAGACTTGATTTTTTTTTTATTTTACCCTCGCACAGTTCTGTTTAGTCTTTGACCAGAATCACTCTGGTCAAGTCCAACCAACTTGAATAACGCCTCTTGATTGCTACACACAATCGGCTTTCTTTCGCAGATTCGATCAACTCTTTGATCGCTTCGTTCTTCCACAGATTCACAGGTCTCTTTGATCTTCCTATTGATTTTCTCTTGTTTGCAGCCCTGCAGGCTGCTTCCCTTCTCGAAAAAGTACTCCCAAATGTCCTTTTTTAACCTGTCTCTGATATCAATTGTTGGAAACCAGTCTCAAAAACATGAAACACAGGATTTGATCTCAACTAAGATCGACTCTTTTATTAATATTGAAAACCAAACCACATTTACAAGTAATCCCTAACCATCTATTTATAATAAACCCTATACTAATCCTAACCCAACTCAAATTCAATTAAATAGTTAAATAAATAAACAAACTCACTCCTAGTCTAATAGGAACTCAACCAAACAATTATTAAAGTAATATTAATAATTATCTACAATCAAGATTAATCCTTCATGTTCCCCATTAATCTTGATTTGTACATACAAATCGCTTGGGTCTTCAATGCCACTTCCGAACTCACCCTTCACGGGTTTCTTCTACACAGGTATCGCAGCTTCATCCGCAATTTGAATCACTCAAATTCTTCACCCCGTTTCACACGGTCTTTAATCCTGTTTCACACAGAACTTTCTTGATCTATCACAGATCTTCTTCCACGCAGCTCTCACAACCTTTTTAAACAATCTCTCACATATTGGATTTATCCTTCACTTCGTTTGAACCAATCACAGGTTCTAATACTTCTTCACCGGTATCACACCGTACCACCCTGAATTGCACAAGTAAACACTTTGCAGATCCATCAACACCCTTCGCAGATGATTGACCTTTCACTCAATCTGAATCGCTTAGATCGATATCTTCCTTGGTTGATTCGCATAACCCTTCGTTACTTGGCTGTCATAGCCGCTACTCACCACCACTAATCTCCCATCACCTCCAAACAAAAAACTAACACCACCGTGTCTTAAACATGCTGAACCATTTGTTGTTTGCTCTTTGCCAAAAGAACCTGTTGGGTTTTTTTTCTTGCTTTCAAAAACCGAGAAAAATCTTGCTATTTGCTTCGCTGTTACAAACCCAAAGGCCAAGGACACCCAAGAAAACAAACCTCTTTTTTATGTCTTTTCTTGCGCTGACCAAAAAATATTACTCGAATCTACTCTTGTGAACCTTTCAAACTCACCACAAAAAACACTATTTTCTTCTTTGTAAATCTCTAACACAAATATTAAACTTTGTGCCAAGCCTTATCCACAAAAAAGGTCAGACTTGATTTTTTTTTTATTTTACCCTCGCACAGATCTATTTAGTCTTTGACCAGAATCACTCTGGTCAAGTCCAACCAACTTGAATAACGCCTCTTGATTGCTACACACAATCGGCTTTCTTTCGCAGATTCGATCAACTCTTTGATCGCTTCGTTCTTCCACGGATTCACAGGTCTCTTTGATCTTCCTATTGATTTTCTCTTGTTTGCAGCCCTGCAGGCTACTTCCCTTCTCGAAAAACGACTCCCAAATGTCCTTTTTTAACCTGTCTCTGATATCAATTGTTGGAAACCAGTCCCAAAAACACGAAACACAGGATTTGATCTCAACTAAGATCGACTCTTTTATTAATATTGAAAACCAAACCACATTTACAAGTAATCCCTAACCATCTATTTATAATAAACCCTATACTAATCCTAACCCAACTCAAATTCAATTAAATAGTTAAATAAATAAACAAACTCACTCCTAGTCTAATAGGAACTCAACCAAACAATTATTAAAGTAATATTAATAATTATCTACAATCAAGATTAATCCTTCATGTTCCCCATTAATCTTGATTTGTACATACAAATCGCTTGGGTCTTCAATGCCACTTCCGAACTCACCCTTCACGGGTTTCTTCTACACAGGTATCGCAGCTTCATCCGCAATTTGAATCACTCAAATTCTTCACCCCGTTTCACACGGTCTTTAATCCTGTTTCACACAGAACTTTCTTGATCTATCACAGATCTTCTTCCACGCAGCTCTCACAACCTTTTTAAACAATCTCTCACATATTGGATTTATCCTTCACTTCGTTTGAACCAATCACAGGTTCTAATACTTCTTCACCGGTATCACACCGTACCACCCTGAATTGCACAAGTAAACACTTTGCAGATCCATCAACACCCTTCACAGATGATTGACCTTTCACTCAATCTGAATAGCTTAGATCGATATCTTTCTTGGTTGATTCGCACAACCCTTCGTTACTTGGCTGTCATAGCCGCTACTCACCACCACTAATCTCCCGTCACCTCCAAACAAACAACTAACACCACCTCTCTTAAACATGCTGAACCATTTGTTGTTTGCTCTTTGCCAATAGAACCTGTTGGGTTTTTTTTCTTGCTTTCAAAAACCGAGAAAAATCTTGCTATTTGCTTCGCTGTTACAAACCCAAAGGCCAAGGACACCCAAGAAAACAAACCTCTTTTTTATGTCTTTTCTTGCGCTGACCAAAAAATATTACTCGAATCTACTCTTGTGAACCTTTCAAACTCACCACAAAAAACACTATTTTCTTCTTTGTAAATCTCTAACACAAATATTAAACTTTGTGCCAAGCCTTATCCACAAAAAAGGTCAGACTTGATTTTTTTTTTATTTTACCCTCGCACAGATCTGTTTAGTCTTTGATCAGAATCACTCTGGTCAAGTCCAACCAACTTGAATAACGCCTCTTGATTGCTACACACAATCGGCTTTCTTTCGCAGATTCGATCAACTCTTTGATCGCTTCGTTCTTCCACGGATTCACAGGTCTCTTTGATCTTCCTATTGATTTTCTCTTGTTTGCAACCCTGCAGGCTGCTTCCCTTCTCGAAAAACGACTCCCAAATGTCCTTTTTTAACCTGTCTCTGATATCAATTGTTGGAAACCAGTCCCAAAAACACGAAACACAGGATTTGATCTCAACTAAGATTGACTCTTTTATTAATATTGAAAACCAAACTACATTTACAATTAATCCCTAACCATCTATTTATAATAAACCTTATACTAATCCTAAATCAACTCAAATTCAATTAAATAATTAAATAAATAAACAAACTCAATCCTAGTATAATAGCAACTCAACCAAACAATTAATAAACTAATATTAATAATTATCTACAATCAAGATTAATCCTTTAGTATATTGAGCCAAAACAATCTGTAAGGCCTATCCCATACTCACTATCATGTCTTCCAAACATAACTAACATGTAAGTGACTAAGATTTGGGTTTTTGTTTATTTTTGTTGGTGTCGTTGTAACTTTCTGTATGCAGTTTACTTGGTTACAACAACCTCAGTGGTCAAATACCTAATCGTTATTTGAATTTACTAAGCATTAATAACTTTACTTGTCGGGATGTTTGACCTTTATTGCTTATTACAGTTTTAAAGGGAACGGATTGTACTGTGGCTTAAATAATACCCACCCATGCACATCTAGTTCTGGAGGTACGTTTTCAAGCTTTTGTTATACTATAATATTCAATAGCGATGCCATTTCAACCCTAATCGGTATAAGGGTTGATTTGGGCTATACTTTGTCTCTGATGGGTCATTTTGAAGAAGTAGATAATATGGAAATGGATCGAAAGTCACCCACATACCATTGTAATAAAGTTATTCGATTCTTCATTTTTCGAAAGTTAAATCAGAGAACCGACTCAAACAAAAAAAATTGAACTTGGTTCATTCGAATTAATTGAATTTTCAAAAAAGAAATAAAAAAATACATGTATTTCTTAATAAATATATCTATAATTCGAATTCAAATATTCGGGCTGAATCGGTCTAGGGCTGTAAACAACCTGCGCCGAGCACGTGGTCGAGTAGGTTCGAGCTCAGTTCGTTTCTTCTGTTTGTTTTTTTTTCCTTTTACTTTTTTACTAACATTACGAAAATAAGTTTTATAAAAAGATTTCTATATAGATTAAAATGGGTTATTTACACTTTCAACTATCTAAACTCGTTTGACCCGTCTCATTTTAAAATGGGTTGTTTACATCTTCAACTAATTAAACTCGTTTAATTTTTAGGTACATTTTAAAGTTTTATGCCTTCAATCAAATATTTGAGACTTGATAAGAATAAGACAAGTTTTTTTTATATATTTTGTTTTGTTAATAAGGAAAGTAAAAGCTTACTCGAGGTTGGACCCGTCAATCAAGTTTTATGCCTCCAGGTACGTTTTTTAGTTTTATGTCTTGAATCAAATTTTCGGGTTCGTGCCGAGTTCGACCCGTCAACCCTTGAACACGACCTGTTTAACACCCCTACTTGGGTCAGTGTCAACATGTTTCACCCATTTCTTTTTTAGCCATTTTTAATGAATTAATTACACGGATGGCCCCTATGATTTATACGGATTTCACTTATGGCACCTAGGAATAAGAAACTACAATTTTGACCCAATACCTCGATTGTAAAACATTTGGCCATTGAAATAAATGTTAGTTAAGTTTTTTTGTTAAATGAAAGTAAAAATACCAAAATAATCCATTAAAATACCACAGGGGCCATCCTCCCATTACAACGCCATCCTCCCTTCGTCGGCATTCAGAAAGGAGCAAACTGCAAACCAGAAGCTTGAACGTGGGGCTTTTCCGCCGGAGTTCGCGTCCGCTTGATTTGGTCGCCGCCGGTACTGTCAAACCAGCCCACCGCCGGTACTATCAAACCAACCCACCGCCGGAGTTCGCGTCCGCTTGATTTGGCCGGGTACGCCGCCGCCTAATTTGGCCATGTACGCCGGCGCCTGAGGTGTCTCTGCCTGATTTGGCCGCGTACGCCGCCGCCTGAGGTGGCCTCCTCCACCACCGCCGTCTGCTGAGACCGTCACCTTCTTCTTCGTCGATCTGAGCCGCCATGGAGGCCTTCTTCATCCGCCATAACTTACACCTGGTTTTCGTTTTTTTCCGCCATTTTCCGGTATCGGAGAAAATAGAGAACATTTAGAAGACAATTCAAGCACAACATCAGGTCTAGGGCTTCCCGTTTCGGTCCGATATCCGACCCATGATGCGAGCCTTGAACAGTACGCCTTTAGCCTTCAATCAATTGTGTCTTTCTCTTCTGTTATAGGTTAACATACTTTTTTTCTGAAGATTTTTAGATCATTTGAAAAAATTAGTTCCCAAACAGCAATTCAAATGTTAATTGATGGTGGGTTGTGTTACAATTTAGGGGGCAATTGATTTTGGTATTAATTGATGAGCAAATAGCTCAATTGAATAGGGTGGGGTGATCAAGAGGGTGAAGTGGAGTAACCGGAGAAGATGACCGGAGTGTGGGGGTTCAAGGGACGTGTCAAGTGGGTCTTATTTATTAAATTTAGATTTTCTTTTTTTAAGCATAAGGGTATTTTTTTACAGTTTAACAAAAAACTTAACTGACATTTATTTCAGGGGTCAAATGTATTACAATCGTGCAAATTATCGGGTCAAACTAGTTTTTCATTCATAGAGGCCATAAGTGAAATCCGTATAAACCACAGAGGCCATCCGCGTAATTAATTCTTTTTTAGTTATAACCATTTGACCCAGTAGAGATAAACACGTAACCCAAATTCACCAATTAATCAGACAGTCACTTGGTGCATTTTCAGGTTCTTTTGGTACTGTTCATCATGCTGATTGGAATGGAGAAGCAGTAGTAATAGCAGTAGCAGTTCTTTTTTCTATTTTTTTTAGGATTTTATTATGTTGAACATGCATTCTTTTCTCGGGTTTTATTTATTTATAGTTGAATATATATAGCCTCTCTATAGCCTATAGCCCTCCCAATCATTAGACTGTGCTTGGGTTACTTTGCCATTTTTGAAGTGTGTATTTCTTTAACCTAATAAAAAAAAATTCTTGTAGGTTATGCTCGCCCATAATTGCTTAGACGGAAGAACTCGGGTCAAAAGTGTTTGAATGGAGTTGTTAGTCTATCGATCCTCGGTATTTGCTGCTATCTCCCTTTTTAGGATGCTAATAAAAGGCCAACAAGAGTACATATAGGTAAACTGGTTGTATCAAATTGCTGTATTCGGAGGGGAAATACGTAGTTAAGAATAAGATGCAAAAAGTTGAGATTTTCACCCAATAGAAATCGAATATTATGTTCCTGAATCAGTGGAAGAAGGTGCCACATGCCCCTGTACGTATACAATTGTCAAGAACGTAAATAATATTATATTATGTTATATAACATCATTCTGATCCTCACCTTTATGTATAAGAATACACAAAACACTAAGCTTCCGAAAATGAGTACTGAATATAAGTTAGTCTAGTGCACACTATTGGAATTTAAAAGCAAGTCATTCAACTTATAAAATGTATATTAGAATAAATAAGACAAAGAACAAAAATATGAACAAGAAATAACTTTGGAATTTAAAAGCATGTCATTCATGACTTACTCGATTGGAATCCATTTCCGATGCAAAACCTTTTCCAACCACTTCGTTGTATTTTTGTAGCCTAATTTCTTCCATTTTTAAAATACTCTCAAATAACAACTATAATCGAAAAGGTAATACCACAAAATCATATATATATACATACACACAAACACACACATACATATACATACCTACACACATACATATACATTCACACATATATACAAAATCAAGCAAACAAATTATAACTGGGGGTTTACCTAAACTAACCATTATACCTACACTAATCAGCATTTAAACAAATTAAAAAGAAGACTAACCGGAAATTGGAGGTTTGACAAGTAGGGGATCGAATTCCCGTGTAAATTGGGGGTTTGCGACGGCGACGCTGAATTCGGGCGGTGGTGGTGGTGCTGAACTATTTGTACCTTAAGACTTTTATTCCATTATACAAGAAAATGATGAACAGTTTGAAAGGAAAGCTAGGGCTGAACTATTTGTACCTGATTCTTAACTGAAGTGAGATTTGAAACGAAAAGGGGGATGTAGTGGTTGCAGGTGGTGGTGCGGCCAGGTGGTGGTGGTTGCAGGTGGTGGCGGTGTAAAGGGGCAAAGCTCGTCGATTTTGGGAGAACAAAAGTGTGTGATTTTGGGGGGAGGAGCAGAAGTGAGGTCGTCGATGGAGAGAAATACCCTGCCAGATCTGTTTAAGTGTATTAGCTGAGACATGTCGCCGCTAAAGGCTTTAAAACCGCAGCCGTCCGATTAACTTTCAATCAACGGTTAGATCTTTGATTAAAAATGAAACGCGGATCAAGAGCAATAGCGGCGACAATTCTGGTGTCGTCGCTAATGGTGTCGCCACTATTGCGTCTTTTTCTTGTAGTGATATGTGAAATCAAGGAGGCGGTTTGGTCTTGTGGTCTCAAAAAGTCTCCAGGTTCGGATGGTTTCTCGTTTGGATTTCTAAAAAGGTATTGAGATGTTTTGAAGACTGAGGTGTATAATTTTGTTATGGAATTTTTTAACATGGGTAAAATTCCTTCTGGTTGTAATGCTTCGTTCATCACTTTAATTCCCAAAATGGATAGTCCCAAGGTGGTGTATGACATCAGACCTATTAGCCTTATTAATATTAAATATAAGATTATAGCTATGTTATTAGCGAATCGTTTGGCGCGTCTTATTGATTAAGTTGGCAGTTCGGTTCAATCAACTTTTATTAGGAGTCATCAAATTTTGGATGGCCCCCTTATTTTAAATGAGGTGATCGAGTGGTATAAAAAAAGAGTAAGCTACTTCTTTTTAAACTAGATTTTGTCAAAGCGTATGATTCTTTAAGTTGTGAATATTTAGAGAAGATTATGTCCTTTCTAGGGTTCGGTGATCGATGGGCCTAGTGGATTCGTTCTTGTCTTTCTTCTGCTACGGCTACTGTGTTGGTGAATGGGAGCCCGACAACAAAATTTCGATTGGAAAGAGGGCTTCGTCAAGGTGATTAGTTGTCTCCTTTCTTACGGTGGAGATTTAATCTTGGTAAGATATGACGGTAGAGATTGATTTGGACGGCGGCTGAGGAGATATATAATTGAGTGATTTTAATAAAACTTAAACTTATTTCCTTACTGTTTTAATTTTATTGTTAATTTTAAAACAAATTACTGTTTTCTTTTGTAAATTTTGAACTTTCAAGATTTAACCATAGAATTTAAATCCAAAAACCTAAATTTAAAAGAATATTATCTAAATTTTAGACAATATGTTTTAGTTTTACTTCTGTGCTTAGGACGCCCGTCACCATTTATTTGTTTTCTCAACAACAGTAGCATTTTATCAAATTAATTAATTTGTGTACTCTTTTTTAAGCATATCTCTAGTTTTTATTATATTTTCGACGTTCTAAAAAAATAATAATTTAAAAGCTTGATCTTCAATGACTTTTCAACTACCCATGTTCACTAATCTAAATCTTACTGTAAAGGTTTGAGTGAACTCTAAGTCATGATATTTATTTGGGATCATTTTTTAGAGCTTAAACATCATTTAGATAAGAGTCAAAATTCTAGGGTTAAAGTGCTCAAGAGTTGGTTTCAAGTGTGGGGGAGAAGTCTTGCTTAAATAAATGAGGAGAGGGAAAGCAAAATTTGTCTGGAACATGCCTCAACATAAGCGACCGCTTGGGCTCTTAGTAGACACATAAGTTTAAATGGTAGGAATTCATTTTGCATTTTCGTATTATCATACTAATCTAATGTGTGTCGTGTGTCGTATTTGTCTTATTTTTGCATATTTTTTGACAATAAAACTCCCCGCCAAACGACCGCCACATTCAAGAGCTCGTTCTAATGCATAGTATAAGGTTTACAGTTACATTGATTATATATACGATCCCTAAAGCTACAAGGTATCTTACTTACTTTTATGAAATAGAAAAATATATTTACAAGATAAAAAGAAAACAACTCTAGGATATAATTCAAATCTTCAAATCTTTATCTTGATGTTTCATTTTATTTACGTGCATTCCTCAAAAGAATAAACTTTCTCATCACTAGTAAAGAATAAACTTTCTCATCACTAGTAGAAACTACTTCATCAGTATTAATAACTTTATCAACATAAAGTTGTTCTTTATAAGTAGTAACTTCCTAAGAGTAGCATTGTCTTTATAGGCAACAAGTTACCATAACTAGTAAGTTGTTGTTCTTGAGCAATTATTCGTGTTAGTAGCATAATAATTTAAACCGGGCTCTAGAACTCATACACATGCATTTAAAACCATCATTTTTATCAATCATTCTTCCATAATGTTCACTGTACTAGTTTCACGCTTTAAATGTACCTAATCATCAAATTTTCATATATACCAAGAAATAAAGTTTCAAAAAATAGAAAACGAGCCTAAAAGCATCATAGACAAGTGATTTTACCGAAAAAAATCATACAATCTTTGTATCTAGTGTTTTTGCATCATTTCCATCAAACAAATTTCACTATAACCTCTTCTAACAAAAACCCAAAAATTAAAGTTACTATAAATAGAACCAAACATGAAATCTCATATGATCAAAAGTTCTAACTAGCAAATCTACACATATCATCCATTATCTATACATATTCAACCATTTTCCATCATCAAATCACCCTAAACATGGCATCTATCATGAAACCCAATATTAAAGTTTCCTTAAATAGCAATAACGAGCATACATGTATCATCCAACAATTTTGACAACAAAGTTTGCACATATTATTCATCTATAACCATTACTACAAAATAATCCATCATCAAATCATCAAAAACACACCATCTAACATATGCTCATACAATAAAGTTTCCTTAAATGGAAACCGAGCCTAAGAACATAACCTGAGTTCAAAACCACTAACAATATGTACCATCTTTGTTATAAAACTCATTTTATTCAAGAATCCATGGTTAAACTTTCATAAAAATGTCTTTTATTTGGATGCATGTTGTAACACCGAAAAAATAAAACCGATTTAAACTTTTTAAATACGCGGAAGCGGTCCCAAATACATCATTTAACGTATTCACACGTTTTAGTTTTACAAACATACATTAAACTACAATATTTCCCACAAAAGTAGTTTAAGCAAAGGTTAACAATAACAAGTTATCCACAACTTGTAACGACACCAAATGGTTTGTAAAGACTCCCCGCGAGAAAGTAAACAAAATCATTTACAAAACACGTCCACGAGAATCCAATCCACATGATGTGAGACATGAGAATCACTCCGGGGCTTTCCTACATACAAAACATCAATTTGTATATGGTTAGTATAGATAAGTAGTCTTAGCGACCTCTTCATAAGTCCCCTCATGGGTAAAACCCAAGAAAAAGTAAATTTTAGTCCCGTCGTATCAGTACGCCACTTGCTGTACGAGTACGCCACCCAGAAAACAACTTTTCAGCGTATTGAGGCCGTAAGGCAGAGAACTTCTCCAGGTCTAGCGTAAGAGTACACTGATGGGCGTTAGAGTACGCCACTCATAAAATACAGTTTTGACAGCAACTCCGTTTTCTTCCTTTTCGAACCAATATAGTACATATCCATATATTTAAGAATCCATTAAAGTTACCCTACATCCTAACATGTAATGTTTCGTATTTTGATTCCTCAAATCCGAGTAGCATGACCCGTTTCCAACTTGTTAAGATTTTAACTCCCACCCCCACCTTTTCAGTTGTTTAAGCATACATTCAACTACTTTTTAAAGTCAATAATGACCTATACATAGTTTATAGTTTATCATTTGTTTATTTATTTAGGCATACAAAACCCTATGACTTCGACATGTATAGACCCATACAAGTCCTAACGTTACACCATTCATCAAATTGACATATCCACATGTCTATTGCGAGAGTCACCACTCGCTTTTTCGCATGGAGTATTTGACTCCATGCCGACCCATGAAGTGTCCACACTTCATGTCATTCGTGAAGTACTTGACTTCACTTTCATCCGTGAAGTATCCACACCTCACGTAAACACCTCCATGAAGTATCCACACTTGATGTAATCAATCAATTTACTGTTTTACCACCAACGTTTGACTTTTACCATATTAGGTTAATTTTAGTCTAATGTTACCACATTCTACATTTTACTTGACTTTTGATCACATTGAGTCATTTACACCATTTAATCACATACCACACATTAGTTTGACGAATAACCACGTAAGTCAAGTTACATCTATTTACCACTTTTGTACATTCAAGTTTGACTATTAACCACATAGTCTAATTACATTTATTTACCACATTTGTACATTCAAGTTTGACTATTACCACATAGTCAAATTACACCAATTTCAACATAATAGTTTGACCATATACCACTAAGGTCAATTTACAACAATTTCACCATTATCCACGACGGTTTGACTTATACCACATTAAGTCAATTCATATCAGTTTCACCACATTCTATACTTTAGTTTGACTATATACCACATTAGTCAACTACACCTATTTACCACCTTATGTTTGACTATTTACCACATTAGTCAACTATACCAATATTACCACATTATGTTTGACTATTTACCACATTAGTCAACAACACCACTTTTACCACATTTCACACCTTAGTTTGACTATATACCACATAGTCAAAATCAACATACAACATATGAATAGAATTTACCACATTATTTACTTAAATATAAACTACTTATCAACTACTAAGTAAGTGCAAAGCACTTACCTTTGCCAATGAAGATTCCAATCGTTTCTCAAAGCTATCACCTTTATCGCATCGATCATCTAAATATCTCACATGTTTTAGTAATCTATTTTACCTCAACACATTCATCAATTGAAGTTTAACTCCCACCCAAGATCTTATCTTCACTATCATCTAATCTTAGTTAATTTAGCTTTTTACCCTTCTAATCAAAATCAACTCATTTTGACCCGTTAAAGATTTCACCAAAATTTCACAATTCCATCAATTCATAATTCACCCATTCAATTGAGTTTTATACTTGAAAATATGTTTATATTACACCATAAACACTTATCCAAACTCAATTCACCATTTAAACACCTTCAAATACAAAACCCCCCAATTTGGGCCTCAAAAACCTAATTTTGAAATCATCAAATTGACTGGGGTTTCTTATAAATCAAAGTGTCTATTACCCCCATAAACACATACCAACCATCATTCCATCAATTAAACATCCCCAATTATAAAACCCCCAAATCACCCTCAAGAACCCTAACTTTATGATTCTTGAATTATGTGTAAAAAGGATGTTATTAACCACTCTTTAACACCAATCAATCTAGGTTTTAACTTTAAACAAGTTATTAACCACAAACAAAACCACCAATTCAGCCCCTAGCTTGATTTCTACCAAAACCCATCAAGAACATGAATCAATGGAGGTTTTGGAGAAAAAAGGATACTTACATGGAGCCTTGATGAAGATCAACACCTCAAATCCCACCGATTTTACATGCAAATCTTCAATTTCGGGTTTTGAGTCTTCCTCCCCTTCTCCTCTTACAAAAATTGCAAGAACACACACTCATGTGTGTATTCTCTGTTACCAACACCAACAAGTGCTGATTTACACAAATGGTCCCCTAACTTTAGTTTTAACCTCCTTTTTACCATAAGTTAGTCAAAACCCTTAACTTGCAACATAAAATCCCCAAACTTCCATTTTATTTATTTATACCCTCTTATAGTATAATAAGTATATTATAAGGTGCAACCTGAAAGTTAGTTCGTTACACATGTTCATATGAACATGGAGATGAAAATGGAGAAAAAAGTGGGTTTGATGCTTACTAACATCGAAAAATGGATGGATTGATGGATGATTTCTCTTGCAAACTTGATAATCTTCACTTTGAGCTTGGATTTGATGGATGAATGATCAAAGAACAAAAAAAATGTAGATGGTGATGGTGCGAGGTGGTTTTGACCAAGAGAGAAGGAAGAGAGAGAGAGAGAGAGGGTGAATGGTGAAATGGGCGGGGAGTGGTATTTATAGGGTCTTGGGATACTGGGTGGTGAAAATCGAATAGTCACCGATTTATTGACGGAATTCACGAACTGGTATGACGAAATGATTTAAAAATAATTTGACTCATATCGGTATGTTTAACATATAAAATTTTTAGATTTTTATATGAAAATGTCAGTACATACTGCGTACTTGCCGGACATCGTTGAAACAGAAAGTTTCTTAGAAAAGTCCTGAAAAAATCACAGAGTCCTAAAATAATATTTCACAGTATTACATGTGATGTCGCCCAGACGGTCTATATAATTAACTATTAAACCTAACCTAGACTCCTAAGTAACTAAAGGAGTACCTTCAACTAAACCGCACTGACAGACAAGTGTACCTATCGAGTGTAGCACAGCGTAATGATAAACCGAGTTATCGAACCCTAGAGACACTATGTACCAATACTAGACTTTGACTCGGACTTAAGATTGATTTGCTTTGTGGGGGTTGACTACACTACTGAATTAAACTAATGAATGCAATAAACAAGGGTCGAATCAACTATCAAGACTAAGTAATAAGGTGAAATCGGAAGATGGGAAGAATACCACCAAGGTCGGAATCCTACTTGCAACGTACAACTTCTACTGGTTCTGGAAACTAAGATGGATCTGGGTTTCTAAGGATGACAACTAAAGACTACCTAGTGGATCCCTAATCACTCAAATGGTGTCACCAACTAAGCTAGCTAAAGTGTACTAAACTCACCAGATGGTTAGATCACCTCTCGGGTATTTCCAACAAATGATAATGTACCCTAAAGACAGATCACCTTTCAGTCTCACTGTCCACAATACATTCAAAGAATGTACGGGGTAATCTCATGTTAACAACTATGATTCTAACTAGCAACAATCACTAAACACCTAATACTAACGTCCTCTCAGACTGTTAACACTCGGATTCTTAATGACGAAGACTAGACAACTAATTCTCACCTCTCGGGTATTGAACTAGGACACACACTTAATCTAATCAAGGATTAACCAACACTCCTATGGATTACTACGTCTAGCAAACCACTCAGGTCACAAGCAATACGCAAACAACCTTAACATGCATCTATTAATGAAAGACATTCAACAAGACAACATGAGGAACATTAATTAACACGAAACCAGATTAAAGCATGCATATTCATCACTATTAATTATCAAAAGACTGTTTACAAAATCATTCAACCATCCTTAGAATCTAAAACCGAATAAAAATCATAACTTTAACACAGTATTCATCATGACCAAGGCAATATTAACGTTTTAGCCTAGAATCATGCTCAAAACATCCAAAACAGAGGAATTAAACACAATCATGGTTCAAACACAAGAAATAAAGATAAAGGTTCAAGCTTTGGAACCGAAAACGCTAAATCTAACGCACCCGGGATCAAAGATTCGACCTTTGCACTTCAATTCTCTCCTCCAGCATCAAAATCGCCTCTCAAAACTCCTCCGGGCGGCTAGAAATCGATGATAATGATAATGGAAGAGTCCTAATCTAATAGGTCAAAATTCGTGAATCTGGGGCCCCTCGCGTACTGCGAGGCCCACACGAAAGCTCCTCGCGTACCGTTGGAGTAACAGGTCGCGCAGATTTCTCGGTCCCTCATGTACCGTGAAGGAATGGCCTCCATCTCTCGCGTACCGTGAGAACAAACTGAATTTTTGTATTCTTCTTGTCGATCTACCCCAAATCGATATATTATGGGCCCCATAACTAATTTTCTAGCCCGAGATATGCCTCTTTGAAGTTTTGACTCTTTCCTAACCTTTTTCCGTTTCTCATCTCGTGTTCTCGTGGGCTTGTTCTTTCACAACTCTTGATCGTTTAAGCTCCAATTACTCCCGAACACCTACAAGTCAATACATGACTTAATACTAACTATAATAGACTCTAAATGACTCTAAAATTATACAAAAAACGACACAAAACACGACGAAAATGCATGTGTGCTTTGCGACACATCACCATGTAATTTGTACGCTCCAAATATACGTCTAAGTGTCTGCTTAGAATTAGTCACCTAGCTAGTGCACACTTTGTGTCTACCAGACTATGCTGAAAATAAAAGTATTTCTATAAATCACCAAAAAATTCATATAGCCATGATTTATTAAATCACAGTGTTACATATAATTTACATGCATAGATTATATGTCTAGGTATTTGTTTTAAATTATCACCACGGTCGTGCTGTAGGATGCGTGTTTGACCTGGTAATCTTCCGGATTACCGACACGTGTAAACGAATTGATTTGCTAAGTGTGAAATGAACTTAATTACCATAAAATTAAGTGTGATGCATGTCATATACTATAACCTATGTTTTAGCCGGGTATGGATAATAACCTGAAATTTGATGAGTATGGTGTCCCAAAACGGTTGAATACGTACGACGGGTAAGACGGAGGTACAGATCCTCCTGGTGGAATCAGAACTCCAGGACTAGCTCGAGGCCCTGAGACGGGCACTGGTGTTGGTCCACTACTAATAAAAGAAAACATCGGAGGTGTCACCTGGGAAGTTGGGATAGTAGAATACACCACCACTACCTTGCGGAGGTGTCGCTATTTGGTTTATAATTTTCGGAAGTGTTCACTACGAAGGGACCGACGAATTCGGTTGTTATACAGAGGTAGTCTCAGATTCATCTTCCTCCATTCCTTCCGACTGGCCAGATATCGGAGCCACATAATGCGCCAAAAGTTGGGTCCGTTGTTCAAACGTACGTTGTGGGACGAGATTGTGAAGTTGGGGAAGGAGGGAGGAACCAAAAGAACGGTAATCTACCATGAAAATCCTCAGTAAAATGGTGGTGAATGAGATTATTGGTCCCATGGATAGCGCCATTGTTAATATAAACTCAAATGGATACATGATTCGGATTAATGAACTAATACACGTTTTCCTAACCGATTACACAAGAAGCAGATTCACACACTCTTATTTCTAAATTCCTTCTCTATTTGTTAATGGTGGAAAAAACCCCTTTCTCCGAGATGGGGAAGTCCTATTTATACCTTATTCTATTGTAGTGGGCCCCCCTTTCTTGGGCTAATATGTCATGCCTTCCTAGCGTCATCTTCTGATTGGTGGACACCCTTTCCAAAGGGCCCCACCAGCCACGCGCCATAACCGTTTATGATAGTGACTTAAAAGGGTTCCGGGCCAGGTGCATGGGATCTACTTCAAGTTATGCGGCTTATACCTCTTTAGAAATGTAAACTATAACTTAGAGCTGATGGTTTAAAACATGATTGGGTTCAGTGGTTCACAAATAAAATGGGTTTTTATTTCATTTTATATTTTTAAGATTTTATACACATTCTTTTAATTTTATATTGACAAATTAAAAACTATTAGCTAAAATGCACACTTTTGTATATTTAATACATATAATATTGTAAATATTTTTATTAAAAGTTTTAACATATATTTTTTTATTTATTTGAAAATAAATTGATTTTTACATCATCCGGTTCTTCATTATTGTTCAACCGGTTTGACTCACTGGTAAGATGAAATGTTCGAATCTGGTCCCATTTGGAAACATTGCTTTTTTATATCTTTATGTTGTAGAAATACATTGTGTTCTGGATTATTTGTTTTAAGTGTTGGGCATTCTATCATTCTATGCCCAATTTCTCCACACTTAAAATATTCGGTCTTGGTAAGGCAACTATATGCCAAATGCCCAGCTTTCCCATATCTAAAGCATGTGCCGGATCCCATCCTACGTTCTCTAGCATGTGATTTACCGTATTTGGCACATACTGTGGAACCACCCGCAATTACCTTATTCTTCCATCCTTCTCCATTTTGCTTCTTCTATCCTTGGGATATATAAGAAAGTTTTTAGGGGGTGGAGGCGAGGACAAGAAAAAGATTTATTGGGTTGCTTGGGAGAGAGTCACATTGCCTAAAGAGGATGGTCGTTTAGGGCTAACATCTCTTAAAGACATAAATTCGGCTTTGCTCTCAAAATGGGTTTGGCGTTTTAAAAATATACCTCTTAGTTTATTGTCACAACCCCGGGCTACCCCTGCCCGGGCGTCGCGAGACAACGCTGGTATCTAAATGAGGTCCCATAAATTTGGACAGCGGAAGTCTTTGTTTTTACTTGATGCCTTTTTGTAATGAAATGTCATGTAAATAACCTCAAGGGTTAATTCTGTATTTTTTTTCAAAACTTGGGATCCACGTCCCTTTTCATTTCATGATAATAGACATTCAAAAGTCTATTATATAATGTACATCTGCTGAATTAATTTACATAATACAAGCCATTCAAAATGTCTAGGATCTACGTCCATTCCAACATTTGGTCTTGTATTAGTCTGCCACAGGGATTTAAATATGCCTAAAGATCTTGTCTTTACTGCACCACCCTGAATTTAATGATTTCTTTCACTACCTGTGAAAAACGTTTTGAAAATGAACATCAGCATAAAGCCGGTGAATCACATTTAACTGACACGAAAAATGATTTCTAACATAAACCAAATTAAAGCCTTTAAGCACGTTTCTGTATGGTAAATCTACACATTCAGCAGTCTTTTTCACCTGAAGTATATACCACCTACATACACTGGGTTAACTGCCATGGGGTCAACTGGCTGAGCTCTATGTCTCAGACTGATAGCCTATTCCCAGGGTCGTGATGCTAAGAACCTTGTTCTTAGTCTTACATGATACTCAGGAACTCGTCCCTCGTATAATCTGCTAAGGAACCATATCCTCAGTCTTATGATGCCCCCTTTCATGATCTGTACCCAGCCACGGACCGGACTTTCACCCGTCACATGTATACCATTTGATCAAATCTACGTATGCTTATGGCCTGAATGCTATCACGTAGATTACCCTTATGATTAAAGCATTTAATTTGTTTCATGCCGTTTTCGTAAATAAAATGGTTTTATCGTTTGAAAAGCGTTAAATGTGTTCACCTTGATTTTGATGGCTGGTAGGGTTGTAGGCTTCGGAATTTGAGCAGAACCTCGACACGTTTCTTCCTAGGGAAGACACGATTAACGAGAATATATATATGAGAGAATATATATATAATTGCGGCTATATATATATATGAATAGTTTTAATGATACCTACTTCACGGGATTTGGACGGAACTACGGCTTGAGCAGGGTTTCGCTGGAAGGTTGGACGGCGGCTTGGAACGTCGTAGAGTTTTGAGAGATCGGGTTTGTGTATAAGGAATGTTTGGAAACTGTACAGAATTTCAATCCCGTTGAAGGCCTTTTATAGGCTGGAATTCCGGTCTCTCGCGTACCGCGAGACTGGCCAAGGAAATCTCTCGCGTACCGCGAGAGGATGAGGTGTCACGAACGGTGCTGAGTCAGCATGACACGTGGCGGCTGGTGGCAAGGGTGAATGACACGTGGTTTCTGGCCCTGACGCGTGTACTATCCCCTCGCGTACCGCGAGGCTTGGTTGGGAATCTTCTCGCGTACCGCGAGAAGATGTAAATCTGGCGTATAAGCAGCTTCTTCGCGTATCGCGGGGCTTTGTCAAAATCTCCCTCGCGTACCGCGAGGGAGTGAAATTTTGAATTTTTCTTTTCTTTTTATTTTGGGTGTTACATCCTCCCCTCCTTTAGAATAATCTCGTCCTCGAGATTCATTGAAAGAGATGTGGATACTTTTTGCGCATTTCTGACTCAAGTTCCCAGGTATATTCTGGGCCACGTCTGGAATCCCATCTTATTTTGACCAACACCAATTGTTTCCGTTTAAGCTTTTTGATTTGTCGGTCTTCAATTTGTAACGGTCGTTCAATGAATTTGAGCTTTTCATTTACTTCCACATCTTGTAAAGGCATAAGCAAGGATTCATCAGCTAAACACTTACGTAGGTTTGATACATGGAATACATCGTGTACTCCACCCATCTCTACTGGTAGTTCAAGCTGATAGGCAACAGATCCGATTCGTTTAATGATTTTGAAAGGTCCAACAAAACGTGGGCTTAACTTTCCTTTCTTTCCGAAACGAATAACACCTTTCCAAGGTGAAACTTTTAATAACACCTTGTCACCGAATTGGAATTCTAACGGCTTTCTTCGTTTATCTGCATAACTCTTCTGTCGATCTTGAGCCGCTTTTAAACGTTCACGTATTTGTAATACTTTATCAGTGGTTTCTTGGACTATCTCTGGTCCTGATAACTGATTTTCTCCGATATCTGACCAACATACAGGCGTTCGACATTTCCGTCCGTACAATGCTTCAAATGGTGCGGCCTGAATACTTGTGTGATAACTATTGTTGTATGAGAATTCCATTAGAGGTAAATGATCATCCCAATTACCTCCAAAGTCTATCACACAGGCTCGGAGCATATCTTCTAGGGTTTGTATGGTTCTTTCGCTCTGCCCATCAGTTTGTGGATGATAAGCAGTGCTAAGATTCAATCGAGTTCCTAGAGCTGTTTGAAAACTTTGCCAGAATCGAGATGTGAAGCGACTATCTCTATCTGACACTATGGATAGAGGCACACCATGTAACGTTACAATTTCATTAACGTAAATTTGCGCCATTTTGTCCATACTCATGGTGTCCTTGATAGATAGAAAGTGAGCTGATTTGGTTAAACGGTCAATGATAACCCAGATTGCATTATTTCCACGAGTGGTTCGAGGAAGTTTTGTAATAAAGTCCATAGTTATCAATTCCCATTTCCAAACTGGTAATTCTAACTGTTGCAATAATCCAGCTGGCTTTTGGTGTTCGGCTTTGACCTTGGAACAAGTCAAACATTTTGCTACGTAGATAGCAATGTTCTTTTTCATACCAATCCACCAGTAACTTTCTTTGAGGTTCTTGTACATTTTATCACTTCCTGGGTGCATGGTGTATTTGGACTTGTGTGCTTCTTCGAGGATTCGCTCTCGAAGATCACCTGTAACTGGTACCCAAATACGTTTATTCATGCGAAGGATATTATCTTCTCCTTTGATCAGTAAATCAAGCATTCCTTTCATTCCTTCTTTTTCAAAGTTACCTTCCTTCAAAGCTAACTCTTGTGCCTCTTTTAACTGACTTACAAGATCAATTTGTAGTTCAAGTCTGAGAGAACGTACTCTCTTTGGCTTGACATTTTCTTTTCGGCTCAAGGCATCCGCTACTACATTTGCCTTTCCTTCATGATAACAAATTTCACAATCATAATCATTCAGGATTTCCATCCATCTTCTTTGTCTCATATTTAACTCTTTCTGGCTAAATATGTACTTGAGACTTTTATGATCAGTGTAGATTGTGAACTTAACCCCATAGAGATAGTGTCGCCATAACTTTAAAGCAAAGATTATAGCACCCAATTCTAGATCGTGGGTTGAATAGTTTTTCTCATGAATTTTCAACTGACGAGATGCATAAGCAATGACTTTCTTGCGTTGCATTAATACGCAACCTAAACCAGTATGTGAGGCGTCGCAGTAAACTACGAAGTCTTCAATACCATCTGGTAAGGATAAGATAGGTGCGTTTGTCAGTTTTTGTTTCAAGGTTTCAAAAGATTCAGATTGTTTGCGTCCCCATTCGTACTTTACAGATTTCCGAGTTAGGGATGTGAGTGGGATTGCTATACGAGAAAAATTTTGAATGAACCGGCGGTAATATCCCGCTAATCCCAGAAAACTACGAATTTCGGTGGGTGACTTGGGAATTTCCCATTTGGATATAGCTTCAATTTTGGAAGGATCTACTTGAATTCCGTTCACGTTGATGACATGACCAAGAAATTGTACTTCCGTTAACCAAAATTCGCATTTGGAAAACTTAGCATATAATTTCTCTTTTCGAAGAAGTTCAAGTATGGTTCGAAGATGAGTTTCGTGTTCAACTTGGTTTTTGGAATAAATAAGTATGTCATCAATAAAAACTATGACAAACTTATCCAAGTAAGGTTTGCAGACACGATTCATCATGTCCATGAATGCGGCAGGAGCATTTGTAAGTCCAAATGGCATAACCGTGAACTCGAAATGTCCATACCGTGTTCGAAATGCAGTTTTCGAGATATCGTTATCATGCACTTTCAACTGATGATAACCTGAACGAAGATCGATCTTTGAAAAATGACAAGCTCCTTGGAGTTGATCGAATAAATCGTCAATCCTTGGGAGTGGGTATCGGTTTTTGATGGTAACTTTATTCAATTCCCGATAATCAATACACATGCGCATTGATCCGTCTTTCTTCTTAACAAAGAGAATTGGAGCTCCCCAGGGTGAAGAACTTGGTTGGATAAAACCTTTCTCAAGAAGTTCATCCAATTGTTTCTTGAGTTCTGCCATTTCTGTGGGTGCCAGTCTGTACGGGGATTTGGCAATTGGAGTTGCACCAGGTACAAGGTTGATTCGAAATTCTACCTCTCGTTCTGGTGGTAATCCAGGCAGTTCTTCAGGAAAAACGTCTGGGAATTCAGATACTACATGTACTGATTCTATCTTCTTCTCCTTTTCCAAGGCAGTAATTGATACCAGACATGCCAGATATCCTTTTCTTAAGCACTTGGTTGCTTTAAGTATGGAGATTATCTGGATAGGTTTTGTGGGTTTATCACCTTGAATAGTTAGAGTTTTGTTTGTTGGTGTAACGAGTTTTACAACTTGTTGATTACAAAGGATTTCGGCTTGGTTATTGGATAACCAATCCATCCCCAAAACAATGTCAAAGCCAGTTATTGACATTGGTAACAATTGTACTGGGATAGTGAAACCAGCCAATGTAATGTAACAATTGTTCAGTGATTGGGATATTTTTATCAAATCACCGTTTGCTGTTTCTACTTCATATGTTTCAGCTAAGGGACTTAAAGGTTTATTTAATAGATTACAAAAATTATAATCTATAAAACTCCGGTTCGCACCTGAGTCAAATAAGACCTTAGCATAAACATTATTAAGAAGAAATGTACCGGTAATTACGTCCGGCGTTCTCTCAGCTTGGTTAGCATTCATGACAAAAGCTCGTACGGTCTTTTTGTTTTCTGGAGTGATCTTGGCTCCTGATCCTCCAGCTCTTCCGGTCCTTGCAAACTTAGGGCAATTAGTGCTGATGTGCCCCAGCTCTCCACAATTGAAACAAGTAATCATTCCCTTTCTCTTGAAGCAATTCTCAGTAGTGTGACCTGAGACCTTGCAATGATTACAGAATGGAGTTTCAAAAACACACTTTCCACTATGCCTGCGTCCGCATGTTTTGCATGATGGATTGTTAAATGGTAACCCCTTTTGCCCAAAGTTCTTGCTAAATCTTTTGGCCTCGGGTTTTGATTTTATAGAGGATTCGACTTTCTTCTTTTCCTCTATATTTCTGATTAGTCCAGCCGTCATGGTACCGGTCAATTCTACGGTGGACTCAATGGTTTTTGGTGAGACAACCTTCACCAAATCACGGATCTCTGGAACTAAACCGTAAATATATCGAGTTATGAGAACCGACTCGGGTTTAGCCAGGTGAGGTGCCAAACGGGCATATTCAAAAAATTTGGTAGTATACTCTCGATCATTGGTACCGACCATTCGGTGCTCCAGAAATTTTCTTTCAGCTTGTTCTTTTTCAGTCTTGGGGCAAAATTTCTTTTTCACCTTTGCCCGAAATTCTTTCCAATCCATGGCATTGGTCTTTCTCCTCCCTTTGGCAGAAATGATTGAATTCCACCATTCCAACGCTTCATTTTTGAAGGAGTTTGAAGCATACAGTACTTGATCTTTCTTAGCACACTTGCTAATTGCTATTACTGACTCCATCTTCTCTAGCCAGTGAAGAGTAGCAATACCGCCTTCTGTGCCCTTAAATTCATAAGGTTTACAGTCCTGAAAGGTTTTATAAGAACACCCTTTGTGTCTATACCTTTTTGTTTCATTCTCTTCTTCTGAGCTCTCACTGCTTAGATTTAACGATTCTTCAGATTCAGAATACTTATTGCTTGATGTTCTGGATCTTTTCGAGGTTTGAGGTTTACGAGAGCTTGCTACTTGCTCTGTGTGGGTTCTCGAAGGGTTTTCCATTCTTTTTGAAGGAAGAGTTACGTGGCTTGGAGTTTTGATGTTTTCTTGTACTTCCTTTATTATGGCAGGAAGCATTTCTTTAATGCTTTGTTTGACCAGTTGTTGCAATTCTGGTTGTGGAGTAGTTATTTCAGGATTATTATTAACTTCTTTTCCTTTTTCCTTGATAATGTAGGTAGATGGACCGCTATTGTCATTGTTTTGTTGAGACATCTAAGAATACAAGACAAGAATTTGGGTCAAAATTTGAAGTTTATTATCGCTTAAACTTCATCTATTTGTTACAAATACAGAAATATAGATATGCATCTATATCACTTAAAGTTAGCTAATTATACAAATACTATCATTAACTTTAATCGAGAAGCACATCTCCCAAATCTTGATAGAATCTCCCCAGGGTCTCGGTCATAGCACCCTTCTGGATCAACTGATCTGCCACCCATTGTTCTGCGTACTTCCTGTCTTCCTGGGCTAGTTCGTAGTCAAATATAGTTTGTTCGTTTTTAACTACGACTTGTCTGGTGAAGTACAGTTCAGCACGTAGATCGTCAGCCTCTCTAAGAGCACGATCGAGGTGTTCATCAATTGATTTTGGCAGTTCATCATGGTATCCATAACAAGGAGGTGGTTCCCTGTGTCCCATCCTAAGATCGTGATATGCTGAGTTAACAGACCACACGACTTTTCCGTCGGTTGCATACTGACGTCCATCGGAGGGATCTACATAGAAGAAAGGTTCCTTGAAAACGGGATGTTCTGGAATAGGATCAAAGAAATACTTTCCACCACTGCCTTCACAAACGGCAGCCTTGTCGGATTCAGAAATCGAATGTGGAGTTTCTTCACTTGGACTGGGTGGATGTTCTTGAATTGTTCCGGTAGGGTATACTATGTCTAACGATTGAGGTAGTGGCATAGATGTCATAACAGGACGTAAAGATTCTCTTGAATCTACCATTTCCACTGAATACTCTGATTCTTCCCTCAGAGGTTCAAGCCTTGCTTGAGTCTGCTCCACTTGTTCTGCGACCATTCTGTTCCAATTCTCCGGGGTCGGCAGGTAGTGGACATAATCATCATAGCTTGGTACTATTTGATCGTTTCTTGGATTAGATAATTCTCCAGGAAAGAAGTTTGGGTAGTTATAAGGATAATAGTATGGATCTGACATCCTGTAATTTATTGGTTATGTTAAAGGCATCTTCCTACCGTTCGTTTAGTAGGCACAACTATTGGTTAAAGCTAAGATACTATCATACAAGTATCTAATTTTGCTAAAACCCTTAAATGTGGCTCTGATACCAACCTGTCACAACCCCGGGCTACCCCTGCCCGGGCGTCGCGAGACAACGCTGGTATCTAAATGAGGTCCCATAAATTTGGACAGCGGAAGTCTTTGTTTTTACTTGATGCCTTTTTGTAATGAAATGTCATGTAAATAACCTCAAGGGTTAATTCTGTATTTTTTTTCAAAACTTGGGATCCACGTCCCTTTTCATTTCATGATAATAGACATTCAAAAGTCTATTATATAATGTACATCTGCTGAATTAATTTACATAATACAAGCCATTCAAAATGTCTAGGATCTACGTCCATTCCAACATTTGGTCTTGTATTAGTCTGCCACAGGGATTTAAATATGCCTAAAGATCTTGTCTTTACTGCACCACCCTGAATTTAATGATTTCTTTCACTACCTGTGAAAAACGTTTTGAAAATGAACATCAGCATAAAGCCGGTGAATCACATTTAACTGACACGAAAAATGATTTCTAACATAAACCAAATTAAAGCCTTTAAGCACGTTTCTGTATGGTAAATCTACACATTCAGCAGTCTTTTTCACCTGAAGTATATACCACCTACATACACTGGGTTAACTGCCATGGGGTCAACTGGCTGAGCTCTATGTCTCAGACTGATAGCCTATTCCCAGGGTCGTGATGCTAAGAACCTTGTTCTTAGTCTTACATGATACTCAGGAACTCGTCCCTCGTATAATCTGCTAAGGAACCATATCCTCAGTCTTATGATGCCCCCTTTCATGATCTGTACCCAGCCACGGACCGGACTTTCACCCGTCACATGTATACCATTTGATCAAATCTACGTATGCTTATGGCCTGAATGCTATCACGTAGATTACCCTTATGATTAAAGCATTTAATTTGTTTCATGCCGTTTTCGTAAATAAAATGGTTTTATCGTTTGAAAAGCGTTAAATGTGTTCACCTTGATTTTGATGGCTGGTAGGGTTGTAGGCTTCGGAATTTGAGCAGAACCTCGACACGTTTCTTCCTAGGGAAGACACGATTAACGAGAATATATATATGAGAGAATATATATATAATTGCGGCTATATATATATATGAATAGTTTTAATGATACCTACTTCACGGGATTTGGACGGAACTACGGCTTGAGCAGGGTTTCGCTGGAAGGTTGGACGGCGGCTTGGAACGTCGTAGAGTTTTGAGAGATCGGGTTTGTGTATAAGGAATGTTTGGAAACTGTACAGAATTTCAATCCCGTTGAAGGCCTTTTATAGGCTGGAATTCCGGTCTCTCGCGTACCGCGAGACTGGCCAAGGAAATCTCTCGCGTACCGCGAGAGGATGAGGTGTCACGAACGGTGCTGAGTCAGCATGACACGTGGCGGCTGGTGGCAAGGGTGAATGACACGTGGTTTCTGGCCCTGACGCGTGTACTATCCCCTCGCGTACCGCGAGGCTTGGTTGGGAATCTTCTCGCGTACCGCGAGAAGATGTAAATCTGGCGTATAAGCAGCTTCTTCGCGTATCGCGGGGCTTTGTCAAAATCTCCCTCGCGTACCGCGAGGGAGTGAAATTTTGAATTTTTCTTTTCTTTTTATTTTGGGTGTTACATTTATGGAGGAGTGTGATTGTGGCCCTTCATCCGAATAATAGATCTTGGTCGACTATTCTGTTGAATAAATCGATAACTGGAGTGTGGAACAATATTTCAAGTTCGAATCTAACTTTCAAATAAATAACGAAAGGCTGGGAAATCTGATCAAAGGTAAGCTGGGAAATGGGAAGCTGATTCGTTTCGTGTTGGATCCTTGGTTCCTATATGTGTCGTTAAATTCGGTCTTCACTAATCTCTTCTCTTAGAAATTCGATAAAAGATGTTATAATGTTGATTGCTACACCTTGCATTACCAATGTTTATCCTGGAAGTGGAGGTGGAAGCACTTCCTCTATCAGTTATGGAATATAGGGAGCTGATGCAGTCCAACAGCTTGCTGCTGCAGGTTCACATGATGTGTGGATCAGACTCTTTGATTTAGTTAGGTAATAATTCGAAGATCTTCTCCGTTAAGGCTGTCAAAGAGCTAATTACAAGGAAGGTTGATGATCTCTGGTTTTTCAAGATGGAATGGTGCAATTTGATTCCAATCAAATGCAATATTTTGGGTTGGAGATCTGAAATGGACCATCTTCCAACTTTGGTGGTCCTCAGCAAGCGTAATATTCAGGTTGATTCCATTCGGTGCCAGTTATGCAATGAGGAGGCTGAATCAATGGATCATTTGTTTACGTCTTGTTACATCGCTTCAGTCGTTTGGCAACACGTCAGTAGTTGGTGTAAGTTCCAACCTATTTTTGCCTTTTCGATTAAGGATTTGTTGGTTCTTTTCCGGATAGATTTGGGTGTTGGGATTCATTAGATGATTTTTCATGGGATCATCCTTATCTCTTTTTGGTGTATATGGAAAGCTAGGAATGACTTCATTTTCTCAGACAAACCGGTCAAAGATGAGAAAATTATTGAAAATATTAAGGCTCTTGATTTTTTATGGGTCAAAAATGGGTCTAAACTTAAAGATGTCTCTTGGATAGATTGGGTTTGTTTCAATTTTTTTTAATCATGTAATCTTTGGTTGTTGGGTTCGTTGGTGCAGTCCCTTGGTTTTGCTTGGTGCTGCCTTTCCAAAAAAATTATATAACAAATAATAAAGATTTAAGAATTATAAAATTGTATTTTAAGATAAGATATAATTGTAATTTTCTTATCATTTAGTAACTTTTAATAAAATATCAGAATAAATTTTAGATATTTAATTATTTAACATCATTATTATTATTATTATTTAATAGAAGAGAGGGGTGGCAAACAAAAATCTAGAATTCACCAAAAGTCGACACGTAGCAAGTATATTTATTCATTATTATAATATAGGTTAGAAACCCGATATATACACATGTTGAATAAATGCAATGTTATATATACTTAGTAATAATAATTTACATATTACATATTTATGACATATTACATATTTATGACATATTACATAATTTTTTAGTACAAATTTTAGAAACGTTATATAGTTATTTTTTTAAAAATGTTTTATAAAAAGAATAAAGAAATGTTCAAATTATAAAAATATTTTTTATGAACAAAGCTATTCCTTTTAATATAAAAAACATTTTATAAAAATAATTATAGAAGTTATTATTATTTAATAGGAGGGAGAGAGACATGAAACAAAAATTATAAAAAAAAGAATTAAAAAGTTTTATATAATTAATAGGAGAGAGACGGGAAAAAATGTTAAGTATGTATATGAGAGTGACAAGTGTTCCAAAAAAACTTTTATTTATTACATGGTACATATCGTTGTTTCTTAATTAATTACTTTCCTAAATAATGTTTTATATCTTATGTCCATAATCTATAAATTATTTTAACATCCCACCAAAGTAACAAAAATGTCGTCAAATTTTCTTGGAATTTTTTAAATATAAAATTTGAAATTTATTAACATCAAAGAATATAAAAACATCATACTTTTATCAAAAGCATAGTTATTGTCACAGTCAAATCTTACTATTATAACTTTGAATCATATTTATGAATAACAATCAAATAAAATTAATGAATACAGTAGTTTCACTTATGTGATGCATACTTTTTTTCAATCCAACTCATTTTCCTAAAATTCGACACGTATGAAAGACATGAATGAATAAGGCAACTTAATTGCTAATATTTTTACATATTCATTAACATGACATCTTTTAAAAGTACACGATCATCACTAACATAATCAAATATTATTGCAACTGCGTATATCTATTATAATTGCAACTGCGTATATCTATTCCAATGTGTGCATGGCAGGCAAACAATGGGCACCTAGAAGTGTTGTAGGAAGGTAGAGGCCTAGGCCAAGATTCAGTAAACGTGTGGCAATAGTCGAGGTGTGCAACAAGTAGTTCAAGTGGACCAGCTCTATGATTTACTAATCCAGGACTTTCGGTCATGTCAATCGGCTTAGTTGATTGCTTTTGGAAATCAAATCCATGTATTATGCTGGCGAGTATAAACTGCACAATTTCAAGAGCAAAGGAGCTTCCCAGGCATATTCTTCTACCACTTCCAAACGGAATTAACTCGAAATGCCGACCCTTCACATCGATTTCTTTTTGGCTTGTCAAGAACCTCTCTGGTTGGAACTCAAATGGATCAGTCCATATTTGTGGATCGTGATGAATCTTCCAAATATTTACCAAAAGGCGAGTGCCTTTAGGGACGGTGTAACCGCCTACAATGCAGTCTTCTATAGACTCATGAGGACCAGAAAGGGGTGCAGCTGGATAAAGACGCAACGTCTCTTTGATAATGGCTTGAAGATAGACCAAGTTGCTCATGTCTGACTGTTCAACTTTTCTATCTCTTCCAACATGGTTTTCAAGCTCTTGTTGGGCTTTTCTTAACACTAGAGGGTTGTTGACTAGTAAAGCTAAAGCCCATGTTAGAGTCACTGTTGTCGTGTCTGTAGCTGCTGCAAATATTGCCTAAGAATATAAAATAAAAATCAAAAAAATTTATTAGAGTCAAGTTCTTTTTTGTAATATTGAAGGAAAATTTCATAGAAAAGTAAGAGAATTTGTTAGTTTTTTTATTTTCTAATGGACTTAGGAAAATGGTTTTAGTTTGTAGACGAAATTTGAATTCAAAATGGTTTTAGGCAAGCTGATCCTTGAAATAACGGATTCAATTTTCCTCGTTGTTTAACATTTAAGGAGTTATCCTCATTAGATTCACATGTGAATGACAAAAAAAAAACATAAAGAAAAGTTGGTTAGCTTGGGGAAAAAGGTAGTTTATATGTAGTTGATTTGATTTCCTTGTATTTAGAATTATATTACGAGTCTAAAATAGTTTTACTTTTTCATCAAGTTTATTTAGTATAAATAGACTTCTATGGTTCATGTTTTGTTACAGTTTGATTATAGACTAAACTGTTATTTTCGTTTTTGTGGTTTAGTCACTTTTGTCAGTTTCATTCACAAAGTTTATTTTTCTCCTGTCTTTTTTCGTGATTTACAAAACTTGTCATTTTCATCCAATCGGTTAACTCTATCCATATTTTAACGTTAAGAAATGGGGCATTTAGCTCTTTTTATATATTTCTTTATTTTATCAAGAAATATAAAAATATATTGATAGAATAAAGAAGTATATAAAATACCTAAATACCTTTATTTTACGTTAAAATATGGATGAAGTTAACTTACTCGGTGGAAATGACAAGCTTTGTAAACCACGAGTATACACATGACAAAAGTAAACTTTTTGGATGAAACGGACAAAAGTGACAAAACTATAAGAACGAAAATAACAGTTTACTTTTGATTATAATAGGTTGGAGTTTACCATAAACCCGATTATTCTTGTTCCTAACCAAACCAAACCAAACCAAACGTACCCAGTATAATCCCACACATAGCTAACGCTATTAGTAGGGTCTGGGGAGGGTGAGATGAGGGCAAACCTTACCCCTATCCCAAGGGATAGAGAGGCTGCTCCCGTTTAGACCCCCGGCTCCTCGGTTATTCTTGTTCCTGTTTATCATAAAATACGGTTTATTTGTATGTGTGTTTATCGACGCGGGCCGTGAATTGATATCAAAGAAACGGGTTAACACAATAGCTGTCACAATTAGTTCGAGTAGAAAAATGGTTTGGTGAGGTCGGCAATTGGAGGTGACGGAAAAAAAGGAGTATGCGAAGAAGATGATCAAAAGAAAAGGGAAAAGGGGGAGCAAGCAAACAAACACTTTTGAAAACTTACTGCCACGATCGAAAAAATGAAAGAAATAAAAGAGTTGAGCAAGCATCTCTAATAATTTGTCGTTTGAAATCATCTAAGAAAGAAAAATTAAACCGAGGACGTGGGTATGAAAAACCGAGGTTGCGTTGTAGGTGAGTATGGCCGTGGAAGAGGATCAAGTAGAGGAGAGAACGAACATGAAAGAAGACAATGAAACTTCAATAAGAGTCATTAATAACTTTAGATGCTACATGTGTGGAGCGTTTCGCACTATGCATATGAGTGTACAAAGGGAAAGGAAGATCTAGGTAACCTATCTTAAGGAGCCATCACTGCTCTAGATGAGAAGCAAGCCTGAATAAGGATTAAGGGGAAGAATGAAAGAGTACTTAATCCTAATTAGATTCACATGTGAATGAAAAAAGATATAGATAAGTTGGTTAGCTTGGGAAAAGCTAGTTTATATTTAGTTGATTTGGTTTCCTTCGATTTTGAAACAGAATACGAGTCTAAAGTAGTTTTGTTTTTCCTCAAGTTTGATTAGTATAAATAGACATTTTACAGTTATGTATTCTATGGTTAAAGTTTTTTATTTCGGTTTGATTATAATGAGTTGTGGTTGGAGTTTACCACAAACTCGATTGTTCTTGTTCCTAGTTATCATAAAATTCGGTTTGTTTGTATGTGTGTGTATCGATATGGGCTAACAAATGGTATCAGAGCAAAGGGTTAATAAATCAGCCGTCACAATCTGCTCGGATCTGAAAGAGCGGCGTTAGTGATACGGATCTTTTGATGCAAGCAACCTGACGTTTTCAAGACGATGTTGGAGGCATGGCTCCAATTAGAATTTGGGACCTTTTGAGGAATTCGCCGAAATGGCAACAAATTTACCTCAAAAAGAACGGACCCGGATCGTCAAAGAAACGATCCTCAAACGACATGGCCAATAGTCCCGCCGCATCCGATGGAAGATCTTGGTATGATATCAACGTAGAGGAAACGGATGAGGAAGACGCAATTGTACGATCGATCGGGAAGAAAAAAGCAAAAGCCCAAGCATGGGGCTCCCACTCCGTTCCAACACACATCAAGATCTGTCAACAAATGACCAAGGAAATGCGACAATTTAACTTGACTCAAAAAGAGATGAATGATTGGAAAAAAGAAAAAAAGATGAGATGGATATTCTCGCACTCGACTTTGATCGCTTTCACGGGGCCAGACGAGCCTTTTTCGAGAGAAAACAAAACGCGATCAAGGCAAAATATGAGATTGATGACTAGTTTTTTTGTTTATTTTTAAATTTATGTAATTTTTATTTTATGTTTTTTTATTTATTATTTTAATGAAATTTGAATTTATTTTATATTTATGTTTAATTTAAAAAAAAATTTGAATTGTTGCATTTAATGCTCACTTGGACATGCCTCACTTAGGTATTTCTCTTACCAAGTGAGAAAGCAACCAAGCTGAAGTGACGACTATGTGGTAGAAAAGGTACTCTCACTTGGGTATTTTTCTTACCAAGTGAAAAAGCAACCAATCTGACGTGGCGACTATGTGACAGAAAAGGTACTCTCACTTGGGAGACCCAAGTGAGATTATACCTCATACTCTTATAGCCATGATAAAAAAAGGAAAGAAATAAAGAGTTAAGTATGCAAAGCATCTCAAATAACTTGTGGTTGGAAATCATCTAGAAAAAAGAAAAGAAAATTAAATCAAGCTCCGAAGCAAGTAGCTTATTTGTTTACAGCCGAAGAATAAATCAAGCAAGCAAACACGTAAAGCAAGCAGGAGAATTAAATCTAAGAGAGCATGCATTACTTAGAGTCGAGGCACATCAGTCGAGCAAAACCTATTAAGCAAGAAGCAAGAACAACAAAATAGCAAAAACAACAAAATAGCAAAAACAAGAAGCAAGAACCGATCATAGCAAGAATAGCATGATCAGTAAGAACGGCAAGAAGCAAGAACCAATAGCAAGAAATTGATTATTAGCAATGCCAAACACGGATGCAATGTCCCAAGTTTACAACCCCGAAATACTCAACTTGGGCTATTATGGTGGAATCAATATTGCAAGCTCATGGTTTATCAGAAGCATTATCTCTGGAAATTGGAGTTGCAGTGGAAAAAGAAAGAACTTGAATTCTATGACGTTCATCTTTGAATCCCGAACCAGAGATAGTCTCCTTCAAGTCGCAAAGCATAAATATTTAAAGGATGTTTGGGACTTAATCTGGGTTCGTTTTAACGGCCTGTCTACAGACTTTAATAAGTGAATCGAGGATGTTAAAGATGAATGAAAGTGAGTCTAATGACGAGTTCGAAGGATAGATTAATGACGTAGTGGCTAAGTTTCGAGAACTTGGATCAACTCCAGAAGATGAGGTGCCAGTAAGAAAATTTCTCAACTCTGTTCCACCTAAAATTTTGCAAATAGGAGCATTGATCGAGTAGTATTCGTACCACGAGAAAAAGTCGTTTGAAGAAGATGTTGAACGACTGGAAGCTTACGATGCTGCAAGTGTGGAGTGTTTGGTGTACCAAGTGAAAGAAAGATGAAGCAAACCTTGCTCAAGGCTAAGAAGATGAGCGAGCACTGCTCTAGACGAGAAGCAAGTCCGAATTAGTATTAAGGGGGAAAATATAGGAGTTAATCCATTTTAGATTCACATGTGAAAGAATAAAGATAAATATAAGTTGATTAGCTTGGGAAAAGCTAGTTTATATTTAGTTGATTTGGTTTCCTTTTATTTAGAACTAGAATACGAGTCTAAAATAGTTTTTCTTTTCATCAAGTTTGTTTAGTTTGAATATAATAAAAAGATTTGTTGTTAAAGTTTACCGCAACCATGTTGTTCTTGTTTATGTTTATCAACAAGGTTGTTCTTGTTCGTGTTTAGTTTGATTATAATCCGCTACTTGAATCAACAGATTCAATGTATTTTGCTCTTTGAGATAGTGGATTTACCTTGACTCCTCATTCAATTCTAAAGTAGCATATTACCTATAAACCATTTTGAATTCAAATTTCACCTATAAACCAAAACCATTTTGCTAACTCCAGTAGAAAAGCAAAAAAAATCAGAATTTGCTCAGTTTAGGGTCGAAGTTGCCATGGTAGTGAGCGAAATCATACCGAGCATGTAGCTTTCACGATCTCATCAGTGGTGAAGCCATAAAGTTCCTCTTCTACTTCATCTTTAACACGGGATAACAATGCAGCCATAAAGACTGGTTGGTCTCTGCTCTCATCTACCTGCAGTGGAGAAGCAGAATTCATCTTTTTGTGGTCTTCTAACCATCCATTAAATACAACATCCACCTCTTTCGCAGTCTTCTTCATCTTCTTCTCATACCCTCCTAAATCGAACCACCTTAACCATGGAATGGCATCTGATGGCACAAACGCACCCAGCAGGACCAAAAACCGCTTAATGGCCTTCTGAAACTGATCTCCGTTTTGTTCACCAGGCGTAAAATGATTGCCAAACATCATCCTTACAACCATGTTCACAATTAAGTTTCCAAACCATTGTTTCATGTCAACCATTACCATTTCAGAAGATACTTTATTTCTTTCCCAACTTCTGTAGATGTCTATTATGGATGACTTCACTTCTGAGACCTGGATATCTGCAAGCAATTGAAGGCAATGCTGAGACGCAAGTTCAAGCACAACTATCTTCCGAATCTGACGCCAGTATGCTCCATATGGTGCAAGACCGAAGCTAGCATAGTTGTAGCCCATCAGCTCGGTTGCCATGGCTTTTGGTCGGCTAGCAAAGACTCTATCGTTGGTGGTTAAACACTCCTTAGCCATCTCAGAACTGCTAACAACTAAAACTCGATGAACACCAAGTTTGATAGTGAAGATTGGTCCAAACTTGTCAGCCATAGAGCCCAACAGTTTGTGAGTAACTTGGGAACCAGCTAAAAGATGCAAGTGACCAATTATTGGCCATGATCCAGTAGCTTCTGGTACCATCTTAACTCCATTTCTTGTTGATTCAAGATGACGAAAGATAAGAAAACATAATATGCTGGCTACAAAGATTTTGAGTAACAAAAGTAATTCCATAAAAACCTTTCTGGAAGATCTACGGAAATTAGAGATGATAATTGTAGTGGAGAGAAAGGGTTTAAAATTGGGAACAATGCATTATTTCAATCAGATTTCAACAATTTGTGACCTTGTGTGGCCAGGATGGAATGAGTCACATGTTACAATGCTATCCATATGTGTGTATATAAAATAAAATAAAAAATTATTATAAGAGATTTTCATCTTCACCAAGATTATTAAATGCGTGTTTATCATATTATTCAATGAAAAGAAAGTGAGCGGTCTTTGTCGGTCAGTCCACGATCACCCAGATGGTTTCAAAACCTTTAGTTGTGCGATATAGCTTGGTAATAAAGTCCATTGTGACGTGGTGTTTCGTACTCGTTATGGTATTACGAGTTTACTGTTATGCCTTTCAGTCTAACTAATGCGCCCGCAGCTTTCATGAATCTCATGAACCGGGTGTGTAGACCATTCCTTGATCGTTCGGTTATCGTGTTTATCGATGACATCCTTATCTATTCACGCAGTGAGGGCAATCACACGCTAAAAAGGAGATTTTTGCCTAAGTAGCCTAAAAAGTATTTTTAAAAATTAAATATCCGTCTCTAACGAACTCCGTTGCTATACCCTAAGGCTAAAACCTAAACACAAATCTTTAAACCATAAACCTTAACACTAAACCCTAGAGCTAAACCCTTACACTAAAACTTAAAAGCTAAACCCACAAACCTAAACCCTAAACCCAAGAGCTAAATCTTAAAGCTAAAATCTAAAAAACTAAACCTTAAATGCTAAAACCCAAAAGCTAAGCCCTAAAAGCTAAACCCTAAAAGTTACAATATCAAAGCTCGACTAGACGGTTCCAATGTCGCTGAATGAGTTCAATCGGAGTTCGTATGAGCCGGATATCTAGTTTTTAAAAATTCTTTTTAGGCTAGTTAGGCAAATCCCACTTTTTATTGATCCTCCCTCTTTCAATCACATAATTTAGATTTTATTTTATTTTAATTTTTTTAAATGATATTTTAGTAAAAATAGATCCATTTAAATTAGGTAATTATATATTTATTTATTGAATCCCTTAATTATCTCAACTTTCTCTCTTAAATCTCCTTTATGTCTAGAATTCAAAAAGTAATTGGAAGAATTATACAAATGATTTGTACGTAATTTTTGGGCACAGAAAGATTTGTTTTAGTCAAAGGCTATGTTCTTGTAACTATAGTTTTAATCCGTTTTCGTTGTATTTGTAAGGCTCTAAACTCGGGAAACCTCACTTATTGGGTTTACTTATCAACACATAGCTCATAAACATAAGACATTCTACAATTCGCAGTGGAAAATATTTAAACTTTAACATAACGGTGAAAGCAAAACATGGCTAAGCATAACTTGTATGGTATAATTAAAATTTGTCTAAAACAACATAAACTTAAACATATAACGGGCTACCCGATTCTGAATCTTCAGGGTAACTCTTCTCGCCAAGCCAAGCATCCGCCTTCATCTACAGCCACTTACACTTAACTGATGTGCATACAAAAAAATCAGCAACGCTGAGTGAGTTTTAACGTTTACTTTAAACATTCATACAAGAAGGATTTACTAAAACATACATGACACCATTAAGGTAAAACTTTACATACTTTACCTGTAAAATAGTTTAAGTCATACATTAACCGTCAATCCCCTTTTCATTGTACCGCCCCCATGGCTCACTTCCATGAACCGGCAAGTACCGCTTAACCTGTACTGCCCTCACTGCTCACGTCCATGAACCAATGAATACTGGCACTCCGACAACATCGCTTAACGCTACAGGGAGGTTGTGTGGACCTGCCGAGTAACCGCCGTCACCCATCCCAGATGTATAATTGTTAACGAACCACAAAGGCTCTTACTAATGGCCATAACCTATAACTGACATCTGGTACATGTAACATCAGTCCCCGAAGGAACCTTAACGAGCTGGTACACATTCCCGTAGGAAAACTGTTCACTTCTTTTCATAAAACATTCTTTAACTTGTTCATAACTTAAACATATATTTTGTGTTTGTTTATGTATATAAAAAAATAATAAACGCTTGCCATAAATATAACTATACTTTACATAAATTGGACTTTTGCCTCTTTTAAACGTTTACCTAAAACATAACTTTTGCTTTTGTTTATTGATATAAAATATATAATTAACACTTTCCACTAAGTATGCACACCACCCCTAAAGCTGGCAAAAAGGGGATTAGAACTCACATGGTACTCGGTCTACAGTGAAAACTAATAAGCTTTGGGCTAGACAAGCACTACGTGATCTGTACTAATAAAATACGTGAAACCGGTTAAACTTTGCTAGTGTCGCCACAGACAGTGTCACCTAAGCATTAGTGTCGCCAACACTTGAGTCGTCTGGCTCCAGGGATAAGTGTCGTCTGATAAGTGTGTCGTCTGATAAGTGTCGCCAGTCCTTGTAGTGTCGCCAAATGGCATTGGCGACACTCCTTAGTAACGTGCACATGCATGACGACACTCCTCAGTGTCACCGATGGAATGACAAATGTCCCAATCATTGGCGAACCTCGGGATACGCACACCATCGTCCCCAATTAGTGTCGCCCCATGAAGATGGCGACACTAATATTGTCGCCTCAAGAACAGAAAACCCTAATTGCCGATTTTTGATCCGAAGTCTTAATTTTTTACGTCCAAACCATTTATCTTGCTTCCTTGAAGCAGGATCTAATCTTTGTTCATGTTTTAACACGTAAAGATTCGACCTTCAAGATGAAAACCCTAGTTTTACCCAAAAAACCCATTTTATGCTAAAACAGAGATTTCAGGTTAGATCTCTACCTCAAATATGTCGTTTCTTGGTGTTTCCTTGCTCTAAATCAGTGGAGAAGAAGTTTGTGACCGATATTGAATCTAAAAAATGAGTACTTGCACTTTCTTTCTCTAGAATTCTCTTTAGAAAACATTAAATTGAAGACATTGACAGACCCATATGTTCTCATTTAAAAAGCGATATTTAGTCATATGCTCAACTTTAGGGATGCTGTCTGTGTGTGTATGGTTCAGGAAGGAAGCCAATTCAGTTAGGAATTAACTAATGATGTGGTGGTACACTCCGGTTTAATTGTCGTTGCTACATTCATAATATATATATTTTTTATGCTAAGATTTCAGTGTCTTGATGTTAAAGTTGCAGGGGATATCAACCTTATGTGTACTATTAGTGGGGTATGATAGTAAGTTCAAAATTTACTCGCAGATTTTGATTTGTTCTCAGAATTGGGATTTTGTTAAATTAGTTGAATAATATGTTTCAGGTCTTGCTAGCAAGTTAAGCATTCTACATATTCGAATACGGGTGTATGATGATGATTATGCACATGCTTAGTGTGGACCGAACTTGGTAAGGATTTCAATTGTACATGTAGGATATGTTGGAAACCAGGCCCAAGAACACGAAAAACAGGATTTAATCTTAACTAATATCGACTCTTTTATTAATATTGAAAACCAAACCACATTTACAAGTAATCCCTAACCAACTATTTATAATAAACTCTATACTAATCCTAACCCAACTCAAATTCAATTAAATAATTAAATAAATAAATAAACTCACTCCTAGTCTAATAGGAACTCAACCAAACAATTAATAAACTAATATTAATAATTATCTACAATCAAGATTAATCCTTCATGTTCCTCCTTAATCTTGATTTGTACATACAAATCGCTTGGGTCTTCAATGCCACTTCCGAACTCACCCTTCACGGGTTTCTTCTACACAGGTATCGCAGCTTCATCCGCAATTTGAATCACTCAAATTCTTCACCCCGTTTCACACGGTCTTTAATCCTGTTGCACACAGAACTTTCTTGATCTATCACAGATCTTCTTCCACGCAGCTCTCACAACCTTTTTAAACAATCTCTCACATATTGGATTTATCGTTCACTTCGTTTGAACCAATCACAGGTTCTAATACTTCTTCACCGGTATCACACCGTACCACCCTGAATTGCACAAGTAAACACTTTGCAGATCCATCAACACCCTTCGCAGATGATTGACCTTTCACTCAATCTGAATCGCTTAGATCGATATCTTCCTTGGTTGATTCGCACAACCCTTCGTTACTTGGCTGTCATAGCCGCTACTCACCACCACTAATCTCCCGTCACCGCCAAACAAACAACTAACACCACCGTCTCTTAAACATGCTGAACCATTTGTTGTTTGCTCTTTGCCAAAAGAACCTGTTGGGTTTTTTTTCTTGCTTTCAAAAACCGAGAAAAATCTTGCTATTTGCTTCGCTGTTACAAACCCAAAGGCCAAGGACACCCAAGAAAACAAACCTCTTTTTTATGTCTTTTCTTGCGCTGACCAAAAAATATTACTCGAATCTACTCTTGTGAACCTTTCAAACTCACCACAAAAACACACTATTTTCTTCTTTGTAAATCTCTAACACAAATATTAAACTTTGTGCCATGCCTTATCCACAAAAAGGTCAGACTTGATTTTTTTTTTATTTTACCCTCGCACAGATCTGTTCAGTCTTTGACCAGAATCACTCTGGTCAAGTCCAACCAACTTGAATAACGCCTCTTGATTGCTACACACAATCGGCTTGCTTTCGCAGATTCGATCAACTCTTTGATGGCTTCGTTCTTCCAAGGATTCACAGGTCTCTTTGATCTTCCTATTGATTTTCTCTTGTTTGTAGCCCTGCAGGCTGCTTCCCTTCTCGAAAAACGACTCTCAAACGTCCTTTTTTAACCTGTCTCTGATATCAATTGTTGGAAACCAGTCCTAAGAACACGAAACACAGGATTTGATCTCAACTAAGATCGACTCTTTTATTAATATTGAAAACCAAACCACATTTATAATTAATCCCTAACCATCTATTTATAATAAACCCTATACTAATCCTAAACCAACTCAAATTCAATTAAATAATTAAATAAATAAACAAATTCAATCCTAGTATAATAAGAATTCAACCAAACAATTAATAAACTAATATTAATAATTATCTACAATCAAGATTAATCCTTCAGGATATTGAGCCAAAACAATCTGTAAGGCCTATCCCATACTCACTATCATGTCTTCCAAACATAACTAACATGTAAGTGACTAAGATTTGAGTTTTTGTTTATTTTTGTTGGTGTCGTTGTAACTTTCTGTATGCAGTTTACTTGGTTACAACAACCTCAGTGGTCAAATACCTAATCGTTTATTTCAGGTTTCGAAATTCAAGTATGTGTATTTGAATTTACTAAGCATTAATAACTTTACTTGTCGGGATGTTTGACCTTTATTGCTTTCTACAGTTTTAATGGGAACGGATTGTACTGTGGCTTAAATAATACCCACCCATGCACATCTGGTTCTGGAGGTACGTTTTCAAGCTTTTGTTATACTATGATATTCAATAGCAATGCCATTTCAACCCTAATCGGTATAAGGGTTGATTTGGGCTATACTTTGTCTCTGATGGGTCATTTTGAAGAAGTAGCTAATATGGAAATGGATCGAAAGTCACCCACATACCATTGTAATAAAGTTATTCGATTCTTGATTTTCCGAAAGTTAAATCAGAGAACCGACTCAAACAAAAAAAATTGAACTTGGTTCATTCGAATTAATTGAATTTTCAAAAAGGAAATAAAAAATACATGTATTTCTTAATAAATATGTCTATAATTCGAATTCAAATATTCGGGTTGAATCGGTCTAGGGCTGTAAACAACCTGCGCCGAGCACGTGGTCGAGTAGGTTCGAGCTCAGTTCGTTTCTTCTGTTTGTTTTTTCCTTTTACTTTTTTTTACTAACATTATGAAAATAAGTTTTATAAAAAGATTTCTATATAGATTAAAATGGGTTATTTACACTTTCAACTAACTAAACCCGTTTGACCCGTCTCATTTTAAAATGTGTTGTTTACATCTTCAACTAATTAAACCCGTTTAATTTTTAGGTACATTTTAAAGTTTTATGCCTTCAATCAAATATTTGAGACTTGATAAGAATAAAAGTTTTTTTTATATATTTTGTTTTGTTAATAAGGAAAGTAAAAGCTTACCCGAGGTTGGACCCGCCAATCAAGTTTTATGCCTCCAGGTACGTTTTTTAGTTTTATGCCTTGAATCAAATTTTCGGGTTCGTGTCGGGTTTGACCCGTCAACCCGCGAACACGACCTGTTTAACACCCCTACTTGGGTCAGTGTCAACATGTTTCACCCATTTCCTTTTTAGCCATTTTTTAATGAATTAATTACACGGATGGCCTCTATGGTTTACACGGATTTCACTTATGACCTTTATGAATGAGAAACTACAATTTTGGCCCAACACCCCGATTGTAACACATTTGGCCTTTGAAGTGGATGTTAGTTAAGTTTTTCTGTTAAATGAATATAAAAAGACCAAAATACTTCGAAATATAAAAAATTAAAAATAATAATAATCCATTAAAATACCACAGGGGCCATCCTCCCATTACAACGCCATCCTCCCTCCATCGGCATTCAGAAAGGAGCAAACTGCAAACCAGAAGCTTGAAGGTGTGGCTTTTCCGCCGGAGTTCGCGTCCGCTTGATTTGGTCGCCGCCGGTACTGTCAAACCAGCCCACCGCCGGAGTTCGCGTCCGCTTGATTTGGCCGGGTACGCCGCCGCCTAATTTGGCCAGGTACGCCGGAGCCTGAGGTGTCTCTGCCTGATTTGGCCGCGTACGCCGCCGCCTTAGGTGGCCTCCACCACCACCTCCGTCTGCTGAGACCATCACCTTTTTCTTCGTCGATCTGAGCCGCCATGGAGGCCTTCTTCATCCGCCATAACTTACACCTGGTTTTCGTTTTTTTTGCCATTTTCCGGTATTGGAGAAAATGGAGAACATATAGAAGACAAGCGTTTAGGGTAAAAGTTCTGAAGTTTCACCTTAAAACTCCTTTTATAGGGCTCTCCAAAAAGTGAGGCACGATCGTGCCTATGGAAGAGGCACGACCGCGCTGAGGAGAGGTGGGGCACGACCGTGCCAAGTCTAGGCACGACCGTGTCTTTTGCCCGGTTGACACAGAAACCTGATTTTATGAATAGTATTCTAAACCCGACTGCGATTCTTCCAAATTATAATTTCTGAAAATTCAGAATACATACCAGTGACGTTCCAATCCATATCTCCAATTCGCTCGATCCAAAACATTTTTCGAATACCTAAACTCAAAAACAAACGGTAAAATCCTAGAAAAATAAAAAAATAAAAATAGAAAAATAAAAATAGAAATAAAATCTAAGAAATGTTAGTAAAGATGCGACCGAAACAGGCTAAGTTTATTAACGAGTCGTTAGCTAGACTCAAGCACAACATCAGGTCTAGGGCTTCCCGTTTCGGTCCGATATCCGACCCATGATGCGAGCCTTGAACATTACGCCTTTAGCCTTCAATCAATTGTGTCTTTCTCTTCTGTTATAGGTTAACATACTTTTTTTCTGAAGATTTTTAGATCATTTGAAAAAATTAGTTCCCAAACAGCAATTCAAATGTTAATTGATGGTGGGTTCTGTTACAATTTAGGGGGCAATTGATTTTGGTATTAATTGATGAGCAAATAGCTCAATTGAATAGGGTGCGGTGATCAAGAGGGTGAAGTGGAGTAACAGGAGAAGATGACCGGAGTGTGGGGGTTCAAGAGATGTGTCAAGTGGGTCTTATTTATTAAATTTAGATTTTCTTTTTTTAAGCCTAAGGGTATTTTGGGTATTTTTTTACAGTTTACCAAAAAACTTAACTGACATCCATTTTAGGGGCCAAATGTGTTACAATCGTGCAAACTATCGGGCCAAACTTGTAGTTTTCCATTCATATGGGCCATAAGTGAAATCCGTATAAACCACAGGGGCCATCCGCGTAATTAATTCTTTTTTAATTATAACCATTTGACCCAATAGAGATAAACACGTAACCCAAATTGACCAATTAATCAGAGAGTCACTTGGTGCATTTTCAGGTTCTTTTGGTACTGTTCATCATGCTGATTGGAATGGAGAAGTAGTAGTAATAGTAGTAGCAGTTCTTTTTTCTATTTTTTTTTCAGGATTTTATTATGTTGAACATGCATTCTTTTCTCGGGTTTTATTTATTTATAGTTGATTACATATAGCCTCTCTATAGCCTATAGCCCTCCCAATTTGGCTTCACTGTTAATTACTTATGGATGTTGCTGCGAAAACACTTCCCTTGGAACAAGATTTTCATGTCGGGAAATTCAACGAATTTTGGCGAAGGCAAGAAATTTCTTATTACTAATTATTTATTTCGGTGAAATTATGTATTTATTATTTAGTGATTGTCGCTTTGTTCTACCAATTCTTTTGGATTGCAATAATAAGATGCTTGCAGCATCCAAATATTGTTCTTTTTTTGGGATTTGTCACTTAGCCATCAAATCTTTCGATAGTCACTGAATAATTACCAAGGTAGGCATCGCCCTTATGCAGAAGGTAATAATAAAATTTATACTTACCTTTTGAAGACTAACCCAGATCAACCTATTGGCAAGTATGAGTTGAAATTGTTGGAGACAATTGATATGATATACACTTGAACACGATCTGTTTTGAAGAACTTCTCAAACTCTTTTCTTTAATATATCACGTAAAAGAAAGATTACAGACTCTACTATTAGACTACCATATGCTTGACTATTTATAGGACTTTTACCAATTTGAATCCTACACAACTACTGTGACCGCCTCCAAATAAAATAAATAATTAAATTTAAAATTTAAACAAACTTAAAGAAAACTATGATCTCCTCCTTATCCTCCCCTTGAGATCAATCTTGCCACCCCGAGACGTTTATTAAATTACGAATTAGGATTAGTTCGTTCATTCACCCCCCTAATTCTGATACGTTCCTTCCAAATTCATTAACCGAAGTAACTTTCTCATTTCTTCGAACTTTATCTTGGGCAACGCCTTAGTCAGAATATCGGCTCGCTGTTCTTCTCCCCTCACATGTTCTACTTGTACTTCACCTCGTTCAATACATTCCCGAATGAAATGAAATCTTGTATTTATATGTTTACTACGTCCATGAAAAACTGGATTTTTCATTAAGGCAATTGCAGACTTGTTGTCTATCTTTAACATCACTTCTTTCTCGTCACAACCTGTTAAATCACTCAACAAACCTCTTAACCACAAAGCTTGACAAGCGGTGGCTGCTGCCGCTGATTCACAAGATGAAAGTGCAACCGTTTGTTGCTTTTGTGAATTCCATGATATTAGTGCATTTCCGTAATAAAATGCCATTCCCGTAGTACTCCTTCCATCTGTTTGATCCGTGGCGTGACTACTGTCACAAAACCCAACCAACTTCTCATCTCCGTCACGCCCATAACATAAACCAAAGCTTAAAGTTCCTTGTACATACCGTAGGATATGTTTAATAATTTGCATATGGGATTGCTTTGGTTCTTGCATGAACCGGCTTGCCAATCCAACCGAAAAACTTAAGTCCGGCCTTGTGTGTGTTAGGTATCTTAAACTTCCAATGACTCTCATGTACTCGGTTGCATTTACAGGTTCCCCTTCCTCATCTTTAGTTACTTGTAGGCGTCCATAGGATATCGGGTTGGGTTGCACTCGTCCATTCCTGTTTTCTTCAATAATTTCTTTGCATAACAACTTTGTTTCAATGTTATTTGACCTTTCTGTTGCAACACTTCAATTCCCAAATAATATGTGAGTAAGCCAAAGTCTTGCATATCAACCTCTCCTTTCATTTGAGCTTTGAATTTTTCAATTTCACTTAGACTAGTTCCAGTGACTATAAGATCATCGACATAGACTCCGACAATGATTAAGTCTTTCTTCTCGCTACGAGTGTACACCGATGATTCTCTCGGACATCGGTTGAAATTTAATTTCTTTAACGTCTTGTCAAGTTTCTCGTTCCATGCTCGAGGAGCTTGATGTAGTCCGTATAGAGCCTTGTGTAACTTATACACCATGTATTCCTTTCCGGGAACAATAAAACCATCAGGTTGTTTTACGAACACCACCTCCTTTAGTTCTCCATTTAAAAAAGCCGATTTAACGTCCAAATGGAATACTTGCCATTCTCGTTTAGCTGCAATTGCTAGTATAAGACGTATGGTTTCTAGCCTCGCTACCGGGGCGAACACTTCGTCAAAATCCACTCCTTGTTCTTGTACATAGCCTTTTGCCACTAACCTTGCTTTGTACTTCGTTATAGCACCGTTTGCATCTCGTTTTATTTTGAAAGCCCACTTTAAACCGATCGCTTTATGACCGACCGGTAAGTTAACTAGCTCCCATGTTTTGTTTTGTTCGATTGAAGTCATCTCGGCCTGCATAGCTTTTACCCAATTCCTATCACTTTTTGTTTCTTCATGATTAGTAGGTTCATCGTCTTCCTGGAGACTTTCTTCTTGTTGTAAAAGTACGAAATCATCAAGTCTTTTTGGCATGGTTCTTACCCTAGATGATTTACGTGGAACAAAATTACCTTCTGTTTTAGCTGGTTCAAATTGACCGGTATTTGTTCCATACGTGGAGGCTTCACCCTGGTCTAGAACTGTTTGAGGCTCATGTTCATTCAGTGCCTCATTGGGTTGTTGCTTGTCTATTTGACTTGTTAACTCTTCATTATTCAATTGAATGGTGAACTCGGCCCACTCTTGTCCGGATCCAACATTCATGGTATCTTTGTAACGGGCCCAATGAAAGCTTTTGTCTTCTTTGAATCTTACGTCCCGGCTCACCAGAATTTGGTTCTCAGCTGGATCGTATACCCTATATGCTTTAGTACCCGGTTCGGATCCAAGGTGTACCACTTCTTTGCTCCGGTCATCTAGTTTTTTTATGTTGTTTGTAGGAATTTTCATGTAACTTCGGCATCCAAATACACGCAGGTGTGCTATGTTTGGTTTTCTTCCTTTTAGAGCTTCATATGGCGTCACATTTTTTAACGCGTTGGTGGGGACTCGGTTTAAAACATACACCGCATGTCTCACCGTTTCTCCCCAAAGATTCTGAGGGAGGCTCATAGCTTTCATCATACTCCTTGTGGCGTTTAAGATTGTTTAATGTGATTTTTTTATCATTAAGATTTTACTAAAATCATTAGACTGTGCTTGGGTTACTTTGCCATTTTTGAAGTGTGTATTTCTTTAACCTAATAAAAAATTTTCTTGTAGGTAATGCTCGCCCATAATTGCTTAGACGGAAGAACTCGGGTCAAAAGTGTTTGAATGGAGTTGTTAGTCTATCGATCCTCGGTATTTGCTGCTATCTCCCTTTTTAGGATGCTAATAAAAGGCCAACAAGAGTACATATAGGTAAACTGGTTGTATCAAATTGCTGTATTCGGAGGGGAAATACCTAGTAAAGGATAAGATGCAAAAAGTTGAGATTTTCACCCAATAGAAATCGAATATTATGTTCCTGATGAACCAGAATCAGTGGAAGAAGGTGCCACATGCCCCTGTACGTATAGCAGCATACAATTGTCAAGAACGTAAATAATATTATTATGTTATATAACATCATTCTGATCCTCACCTTTATGTATAAGAATACACAAAACACTAAGCTTCCGAAAATGAGTACTGAATATAAGTTAGTCTAGTACACACTATTGGAATTTAAAAGCAAGTCATTCAACTTATAAAATGTATATTAGAATAAATAAAACAAAGAACAAAAATATGAACAAAGAAATAACTTTGGAATTTAAAAGCATGTCATTCATGACTTACTCGATTGGAATCCATTTCCAATGCAAAACCTTTTCCAACCACTTCGTTGTATTTTTGTAGCCTAATTTCTTCCATTTTTAAAATACTCTCAAATAAGAACTATAATCGAAAAGGTAAAACCACAAAATCATATATATATATATACATACACACCCATACACACATACATATACATACCTACACACATACATATACATTTACACATATATACAAAATCAAGCAAACAAATTATAACTGGGGGTTTACCTAAACTAACCATTATACCTACACTAATCAGCAATTAAAAAAATTAAAAAGAAGACTAACCGGAAATTGGGGGTTTGACAAGTAGGGGATCGAATTCCCGTGTAAATTGGGGGTTTGCGACGGCGACGTTGAATTCTGGCGGTGGTGGTGGTGGTGCTGAACTATTTGTACCTTAAGACTTTTATTCCATTATACAAGAAAATGATTAACGGTTTGAAAAGAAAGCTAGGGTTGAACCATTTGTACCTGATTCTCAACTGAAGTGAGATTTGAAACGAAAAGGGGGATGTAGTAAGTTGCAGGTGGTGGTGCGGCGAGGTGGTGGTGGTTGCAGGTGGTGGCGGTGTAAAGGGAAAAAGCTCGTCGATTTTGGGAGAGCAAAAGTGTGTGATTTTGGGGGGAGGAGCAGAAGTGAGGTCGTCGATGGAGGGAAATACCCCGCCAGATCTGTTTAAGAGTATTAGCGGAGACATGTCGCCGCTAAAGGCTTTAAAACCACAACCGTCCGATTAACTTTCAATCAACGGTTAGATCTTTGATTAAAAATGAAACACGGATCAAGAGCAATAGCGGCGACATTCCTTGTGTCGTCGCTAATGGTGTCGCCACTATTGCGTCTTTTTCTAATAGTGATATGTGAAATCAAGGAGGCGGTTTGGTCTTGTGGTCTCAAAAAGTCGCCAGGTTCGGATGGTTTCTCGTTTGGATTTCTAAAAAGGTATTGGGATGTTTTGAAGACTGAGGTGTATAATTTTGTTATGGAATTTTTAACATGGGTAAAATTCCTTCCGGTTGTAATGCTTCGTTCATCCCTTTAATTCCCAAAATGGATAGTCCCAAGGTGGTGTATGACATCTGACCTATTAGCCTTATTAATATTCAATATAAGATTATAGCTGTGTTATTAGCGAATCGTTTGGCGCGTGTTATTGCTTAAGTTGGCAATTCGGTTCAATCAGCTTTTATTAAGAGTCATCAAATTTTGGATGGCCCCCTTATTTTAAATGAGGTGATTGAGTGGTATAAAAAAAGAGTAAGCTACTTCTTTTTAAACTAGATTTTGTCAAGGCGTATGATTCTTTAAGTTGTGAATATTTAGAGAAGATTATGTCCTTTCTAGGGTTCGGTGATCGACGGGCCTAGTGGATTCGTTCTTGTGTTTCTTCTGCTACGGCTACTGTGTTGGTGAATGGGAGCCCGACAACAAAATTTCGATTGGAAAGAGGGCTTCGTCAAGGTGATTAGTTGTCTCCTTTCTTACGGTGGAGATTTAATCTTGGTAAGATATGACGGTGGAGATTGATTTGGACGGCGGTGGAGAAGATATATAATTGAGTGATTTTAATAAAACTTAAACTTATTTCCTTACTGTTTTAATTTTATTGTTAATTTTAAAACAAATGACTGTTTTCTTTTGTAAATTTTGAACTTTCAAGATTTAACCATAGAATTTAAATCCAAAAATTTAAATTTAAAAGAATATTATCTAAATTTTAGACAATATGTTTTAGTTTTACTTCTGTGCTTAGGACACCCGTCACCATTTATTTGTTTTCTCAACAACAGTAGCATTTTATCAAATTAATTAATTTGTGTACTCTTTTTTAAGCATATCTCTAGTTTTTATTATATTTTCGACGTTCTAAAAAAATAATAATTTAAAAGCTTGATCTTCAATGACTTTTCAACTACCCATGTTCACTAATCTAAATCTTACTGTAAAGGTTTGAGTGAACTCTAAGTCATGATATTTATTTGGGATCATTTTTTAGAGCTTAAACATCATTTAGATAAGAGTCAAAATTCTAGGGTTAAAGTGCTCAAGAGTTGGTTTCAAGTGTGGGGGAGAAGTCTTGCTTAAATAAATGAGGAGAGGGAAAGCAAAATTTGTCTGGAACATGCCTCAACATAAGCGACCGCTTGGGCTCTTAGTAGACACATAAGTTTAAATGGTAGGAATTCATTTTGCATTTTCGTATTATCATACTAATCTAATGTGTGTCGTGTGTCGTATTTGTCTTATTTTTGCATATTTTTTGACAATAAAACTCCCCGCCAAACGACCGCCACATTCAAGAGCTCGTTCTAATGCATAGTATAAGGTTTACAGTTACATTGATTATATATACGATCCCTAAAGCTACAAAGTATCTTACTTACTTTTATGAAATAGAAAAATATATTTACAAGATAAAAAGAAAACAACACTAGGATATAATTCAAATCTTCAAATCTTTATCTTGATGTTTCATTTTATTTACGTGCATTCCTCAAAAGAATAAACTTTCTCATCACTAGTAAAGAATAAACTTTCTCATCACTAGTAGAAACTACTTCATCAGTATTAATAACTTTATCAACATAAAGTTGTTCTTTATAAGTAGTAACTTCCTAAGAGTAGCATTGTCTTTATAGGCAACAAGTTACCATAACTAGTAAGTTGTTGTTCTTGAGCAATTATTCGTGTTAGTAGCATAATAATTTAAACCGGGCTCTAGAACTCATACACATGCATTTAAAACCATCATTTTTGTCAATCATTCTTCCATAATGTTCACTGTACTAGTTTCACGCTTTAAATGTACCTAATCATCAAATTTTCATATATACCAAGAAATAAAGTTTCTAAAAATAGAAAACGAGCCTAAAAGCATCATGGACAAGTGATTTCACCCAAAAAAATCATACAATCTTTGTATCTAGTGTTTTTGCATAATTTCCATCAAACAAATTTCACTATAACCTCTTCTAACAAAAACCCAAAAATTAAAGTTACTATAAATAGAACCAAGCATGAAATCTCATATGATCAAAAGTTCTAACTAGCAAATCTACACATATCATCCATTATCTATACATATTCAACCATTTTCCATCATCAAATCACCCTAAACATGGCATCTATCATGAAACCCAATATTAAAGTTTCCTTAAATAGCAATAGCGAGCATGCATGTATCATCCAACAATTTTGACAACAAAGTTTGCACATATTATTCATCTATAACCTTTACTACAAAATAATCCATCATCAAATCATCAAAAACACACCATCTAACATATGCTCATACAATAAAGTTTCCTTAAATGGAAACCGAGCCTAAGAACATAACCTGAGTTCAAAACCACTAACAATTGTACCATCTTTGTTATAAAACTCATTTTATTCAAGAATCCATGGTTAAACTTTCATAAAAATGTCTTTTATTTGGATGCATGTTGTAACACCGAAAAAATAAAACCGATTTAAACTTTTTAAATACGCGGAAACGGTCCCAAATACATCATTTAACGTATTCACACGTTTTAGTTTTACAAACATACATTAAACTACAATATTTCCCACAAAAGTAGTTTAAGCAAAGGTTAACAATAACAAGTTATCCACAACTTGTAACGACACCAAATGGTTTGTAAAGACTCCCCGCGAGAAAGTAAACAAAATCATTTACAAAACACATCCACGAGAATCCAATCCACATGATGTGAGACATGAGAATCACTCCGGGGCTTTCCTACATACAAAACATCAATTTGTATATGGTTAGTATAGATAAGTAGTCTTAGCGACCTCTTCATAAGTCCCCTCATGGGTAAAACCCAAGAAAAAGTAATTTTTAGTCCCGTCGTATCAGTACGCCACTTGCTGTATGAGTACGCCACCAGAAAACAACTTTTCAGCGTATTGAGGCCGTAAGGCAGAGAACTTCTCCAGGTCTAGCGTAAGAGTACACTGATGGGCGTTAGAGTACGCCACTCATAAAATACAGTTTTGACAGCAACTCCGTTTTCTTCCTTTTCGAACCAATATAGTACATATCCATATATTTAAGAATCCATTAAGGTTACCCTACATCCTAACATGTAATGTTTCGTATTTTGATTCCTCAAATCCGAGTAGCATGACCCGTTTCCAACTTGTTAAGAGTTTAACTCCCACTCCCACCTTTTCAGTTGTTTAAGCATACATTCAACTAGTTTTTAAAGTCAATAATAACCTATACATAGTTTATAGTTTATCATTTGTTTATTTATTTAGGCATACAAAAACCTATGACTTAGACATGTATTGACCCATACAAGTCCTAATGTTACACCATTCATCAAATTGACATATCCACATGTCTATTGCGAGAGTCACCACTCGCTTTTTCGCATGGAGTATTTGACTCAATGCCGACCCATGAAGTATCCACACTTCATGTCATTCGTGAAGTACTTGACTTCACTTTCATCCGTGAAGTATCCACACCTCACGTAAACACCTCCATGAAGTATCCACACTTGATGTAATCAATCAATTTACTGTTTTACCACCAATGTTTGACTTTTACCATATTAGGTTAATTTTAGTCTAATGTTACCACATTCTACATTTTACTTGACTTTTGATCACATTGAGTCATTTACACCATTTAATCACATACCACACATTAGTTTGACGAATAACCACGTAAGTCAAGTTACATCTATTTACCACTTTTGTACATTCAAGTTTGACTATTAACCACATAGTCTAATTACATTTATTTACCACATTTGTACATTCAAGTTTGACTATTACCACATAGTCTAATTACACCAATTTCAAGATAATAGTTTGACCATATACCACTAAGGTCAATTTACAACAATTTCACCATTATCCATGACGGTTTTTATACCACATTAAGTCAATTCATATCAATTTCACCACATTCTATACTTTAGTTTGACTATATACCACATTTGTCAACTACACCTATTTACCACCTTATGTTTGACTATTTACCACATTAGTCAACTATACCAATATTACCACATTATGTTTGACTATTTACCACATTAGTCAACAACACCACTTTTACCACATTTCACACCTTAGTTTGACCATATACCACATAGTCAAAATCAACATACAACATATGAATAGAATTTACCACATTATTTACTTAAATATAAACTACTTATCCACTACTAAGTAAGTGCAAAGCACTTACCTTTGCCAATGAAGATTCCAATCGTTTCTCAAAGCTATCACCTTTATCGCATCGATCATTTAAACATCTCACATGTTTTAGTAATCTATTTTACCTCAACACATTCATCAATTGAAGTTTAACTCCCACCCAAGATCTTATCTTCACTATCATCTAATCTTAGTTAATTTAGCTTTTTACCCTTCTAATCAAAATCAACTCATTTTGACCAGTTTAGGATTTCACCAAAATTTCACAATTCCATCAATTCATAATTCACCCATTCAATTGAGTTTTATACTTGAAAATGTGTTTATATTACACCATAAACACTTATCCAAACTCAATTCACCATTTAAACACCTTCAAATACAAAATCCCCCAATTTGGGCCTCAAAAACCTAATTTTGAAATCATCAAATTGACTGGGGTTTCTTATAAATCAAAGTGTCTATTACCCCCATAAACACTTACCAACCATCATTCCATCAATTAAACATCCCCAATTATAAAACCCCCAAATCACTCTCAAGAACCCTAACTTTATGATTCTTGAATTAGGTGTAAAAAGGATGTTATTAACCACTCTTTAACACCAATCAATCTAGGTTTTAACTTTAAACAAGTTATTAACAACAAACAAAACCACCAATTCAGCCCCTAGCTTGATTTCTACCAAAACCCATCAAGAACATGAATCAATGGAGGTTTTGGAGAAAAAAGGATACTTACATGGAGCCTTGATGAAGATGAACTCCTCAAATCCCACCGATTTTACATGCAAATCTTCAATTTCGGGTTTTGAGTCTTCCTCCCCTTCTCCTCTTACAAATATTGCAAGAACACACACTCATGTGTGTATTCTCTGTTACCAACACCAACAAGTAAATCAGCTTTGGCTGATTTACACAAATGGTCCCTCAACTTCAGTTTTAACCTCCTTTTTACCATAAGTTAGTCAAAACCCTTAACTTGCAACATAAAATCCCCAAAATTCCATTTTATTTATTTATACCCTCTTATAGTATAATAAGTATATTATAAGGTGCAACCTGAAAGTTAGTTCGTTACACATGTTCATATGAACATGGAGATGAAAATGGAGAAAAAAGTGGGTTTGATGCTTACCAACATCGAAAAATGGATGGATTGATGGATGATTTCTCTTGCAAACTTGATAATCTTCACTTTGAGCTTGGATTTGATGGATGAATGATCAAAGAACAAAAAAAATATAGATGGTGATGGTGGGAGGTGGTTTTGACCAAGAGAGAAGGAAGAGAGAGAGAGAGGGTGAATGGTGAAATGGGCGGGGAGTGGTATTTATAGGGTCTTGGGATACCGGGTGGTGAAAATCGAATAGTCACCGATTTATTGACGGAATTCACGAACTAGTATGAACGAAATGATTTAAAAATAATTTGACTCATATCGGTATGTTTAACATATAAAATTTTTAGATTTTTATTTGAAAATGTCGGTACATACTGTGTACTTGCCAGACATCGTTGAAACAGAAAGTTTCTCAGAAAAGTCCCGAAAAATTCACAGAGTCCTAAAATAATATTTCACAGTATTACATGTGATGTCGCCCAGACGGTCTATATAATTAACTATTAAACCTAACCTAGACTCCTAAGTAACTAAAGGAGTACCTTCAACTAAACCGCACTGACAGACAAGTGTACCTATCGAGTGTAGCACAGCGTAATGATAAACCGAGTTATCGAACCCTAGAGACACTATGTACCAATACTAGACTTTGACTCGGACTTAAGATTGATTTGGTTTGTGGGGGTTGACTACACTACTGAATTAAACTAATGAATGCAATAAACAAAGGTCGAATCAACTATCAAGACTAAGTAATAAGGAGCAATCGGAAGATGGGAAGAATACCACCTAGGTCGAAATCCTACTTGCAACGTACAACTTCTACTGGTTCTGGAAACTAAGATGGATCTGGGTTTCTAAGGATGACAACTAAAGACTACCTAGTGGATCCCTAATCACTCTCATGGTGTCACCAACTAAGCTAGCTAAAGTGTACTAAACTCACCAGATGGTTAGATCACCTCTCGGGTATTTCCAACAAATGATAATGTACCATAAAGACAGATCACCTTTCAGTCTCACTGTCCACAATACATTCAAAGAATGTACGGGGTAATCTTATGTGTAAGGCCCCAAACCCGGGAGGCCCCACTTGTTGGATTTACTCATTCACAGACAGTTCTTAAACATGAATATCAAATAACGCAGCGGAAAACTTCATTCATTCATCATAATTAAAACTTGTTCATACATGCGGAAGCGTAAACATAGTTTAAAACATATTTACATCATAACTAAACATAACGGGATGCCAGTCTTCATGATCAGCCGGGTAACTCTTTTCGCTTGCCAAGCATCGCCGTCCATCCTCATAACCTGTCTTAACCTGAATGTGCACACTAAAAACGTCAGCTACGCTGGTGAGTTCTAGTTTTAACATAAAACCTTAACTTCAAATAAATTGCCAAAAACATCACTTCATACTTCATTTAATAAAAAGCGTACGTAAATAATGCAATAACAAACATAACACTTCATAAGTCAACGAACATATAGAATCTGCGCCTTCTCGTAACCGTCAAATCCAAACGTTACATACTGGTTGAATAACTTAAGGATCACCACCACTAGGCCCATCATCACCGTACTGTCCTTCGGGTGAGGAACTCCTAGGGCCCGATACTTAGGTCATCCAACCCTTCAAGCACGGCGTCCCAAAGGATAGCGCGTACCAAACTTCAAGCACTGCTCCCCGTCGGGCGCAAGTACCAAACTTCAAGCACGACTACCCCGTAAGGTAAATCGTACCAAACTTCAAGGATCACGATAATCCCCTTGGTGACCGTCATCACCCCAGTTGTACAATAGTTGGCCAGCCACAGAGGCCCCTAAAAGGTAAAGGCCCATAACATACTTCCCATCCCTTAACCTTCATTCCCTAAGGAATAGTGGCAGATTCGTTCGTTTGTGACTTTCGTAAACCTTCGCTTCTTTTACTTCAAAAACTTCAGCTAAAGCATTCGTACGTTTTATTAAAAACATTCTCATTCGTTAAAACACTTCGTAAACTTCTTTTGGCAAAATATTTCATAAACACTTCCTTCATAAACATCATTTTATAAAACGTTACATACTTCCTTCATAAACATCATTTTATAAAACGTTACATACAACCTTCATAAACATCGTTTCATAAACATCGTTTCATAAACATCGTTTTATAAAATCATCACGTGTGCACACCAGCCCAAAAACATTATTAAAACATTTAAAAGAGGGCTTCTAGAACTCACCTTATAAGCTAGTCTCGGTTGTCCTAAACAAAGGTCCAACAACTTCACTTCCGATCTGAATGGATTAGTTAAATACACATCAGACCAATACCGACTTTAACGGTTTAACCCTTCTAAACATACTGACTTCACTTAATCAGTTCTGATGTCTGCACATATCGAAACTAGGTAGTTTCGATGGGCCTGCACATATCGAAACTTGTAGTTTCGATGGACCTGCACATATCGAAACTTGTAGTTTCGATGGACCTGCACATATCGAAACTTTTAGTTTCGATGGACCTGCACATATCGAAACTTGTAGTATCGAAACTAGTAGTTTCGATGGGGTCTGCACAGATTGTCTTCCCAAAATCCAAAGCTTTTGCATGCGAGTCTGATCGAGTCAGTATCTCAACTTTTCTTAGATCAAAACGTTCGGTTTTCATTCTAGATGCTATACCTAAGCTCATTTTTAAGTTCCATCCGCAAAATCGTTGCCTTTTTAGCCAAAACCCGAAAATCCCAAAAACGAACAAAAACTCAGATTTAGGCAAGATCCTTACCTGTATCGAGATTCTGATCCGGAGGTTCTTCTCACGAGTGCAAGAGACACGAGCGGGTGTAATCTTGTGCGATTCCGACACTTTCTCTCTCTACGGTTTTTCTCTCTCTAGAATTGCAAATGAGAGAAACATGTGGTGACCTTGGCTATTTATAGGGGAGACCTCCCCAAGCCCGGTTCGCAACTGACCCGGCCCGACTTCGGCCCGCTTGAACTCGTTAACTTTATTTCTCGACATTTTGGGATGTTACAAGTCTACCCCCCTTATAATAGGTTTCGTCCCCGAAACCTATCACAAGTCAAACAATTGAGGGTACGACTCCCTCATTTCCGCCTCCGTTTCCCATGTAGCCTCTGATCCCTTTCGGTGCCTCCATTGGACTTTAACCAATGGAATAACTTTATTACGCAAACGCTTCTCCTTTCGGTCTAAGATAGCCACAGGTTCTTCGATGTAATTAAGGCTGTTGTCGACCTCGATGTCGGTAAGCGGTACGTGAGCCGATTCATCCGCCAAACACTTTCGCAAGTGTGATACATGGAAGGTTGGATGAATCCCATTTAACTCATCCGGCAACTCCAACCGATAAGCGACTTCCCCAACCCGTGCCATTATCCTGAACGGTCCGACAAACCTCGGACTTAACTTTCCTCTCTTCCTGAATCGTATGATTCTCTTCCGGGGCGACACTTTCAACATTACTCTGTCCCCAACATCAAACTCGATAGGCCTTCGTCGTCTATCCGCATAGGATTTCTGGCGATCTTGTGCGGCCTTCATTCGAGCTTTGATTTGATCAAACCTTTCCGACGTTTCTTTTATGACTTCCAGACTTCCTAACTCCTTTTGTCCAATCTCACCCCAACAAACCGGGGTCCTGCATCTTCTACCATACAACATTTCGTAAGGCGGCATGCCTATAGTCGTGTGATGACTATTGTTGTAGGAGAATTCGGCTAACGGCAGATGACTGTCCCAACTGCCACCGAAGTCGATAATACAAGCACGGAGCATATCCTCCAATGTCTGAATGGTCCTTTCGGACTGACCATCCGTTTGCGGGTGGTATGCTGTGCTGATATTAAGCCTCGTGCCCATCGCTTCGTGAAATCTTTTCCAGAACCTCGATGTGAATCGTGTGTCCCGGTCGGATACTATCGTCAAAGGCATCCCATGCCGTGCTACTACTTCGTTAATAAATACTTCCGCTAACCTTTCCGACGAGAACGTCTCGCGAATAGGTAGGAAATGAGCACTCTTTGTTAATCGGTCCACAATTACCCAAATGGTGTCATGACCTCTAGCTGTGCGAGGTAGCTTGGTTATGAAGTCCATGGTAATGTGTTCCCACTTCCATTCTGGTATATCAAGTGGTTGAATCTTTCCATACGGTTTCTGGTGTTCAGCCTTTACTTGCGAGCAAGTCAAGCACTTGCTTACATACTTCGTTACATCACATTTCATTCCAGGCCACCAGTAGTCCTTCTTCAGGTCTTGGTACATTTTGTTGGTACCGGGATGGATAGAGTAACGAGACTTATGAGCCTCATCCAAGATTTTGGTTCTAAGCTCGCCACCCATAGGTATCCATACCCGTCCATAACGTGTTCTAACACCAAGGGTGTTATATTCCAACTTGTCCTGTTGGCCAACCATCCTTTCCTTCTTTATGTTTTCTTCTTTAAGTGCCTCATCTTGAGCTTTTTCGATCTCGCTCATCACATCCGTTGTTACCACCAACTGGCAAGCTTTCACTCTAATAGGAGTAGGCACATCCTTTCGGCTTAGAGCGTCAGCCACCACGTTTGCCTTTCCAGGATGGTACATTATTTCACAGTCATAGTCCTTCAGGAGTTCCAACCATCTCCTCTGCCTCATATTAAGCTCCTTTTGTTCGAAGAAGTACTTCAAACTTTTGTGGTCGGAGTAAATAGTAAACTTCACCTCGTAAAGGTAGTGCCTCCATATTTTCAATGCAAATACAACAGTAGCAAGTTCCAAATCATGAGTCGGATAGTTAACTTCGTGAACTTTCAACTGCCGCGACGCATATACAATCACTCTCCCGTTGACAGATTCCCGTTGATAGATTCTTATGTAGTCTTGACTATGCCTCTCTCATTCCTGATAGACGTTATCTTTTTCAGCATCGTACACCACTAGTCGGTCTTTCACATCTAACCGTTAGGGTTCTTATATCGTCATTCTATGTGAAATGTCCTATCAAACTCGGAGTCATCCACAGAAGACTCCATGGCCATAATTTCAACTCCTCGTTAAGGTTATCCACCTTGCCATCTGGACGGTTACTATCGGTCGTCTTTCGACTATTTGGATTATTGTGTATACCTCATAAGCTGTCCATGGTGCATTCGTCCTTGAAGGACCATACCATGTCGTTCTCGAATGAATCATACCATCCCGAATGATTCCTACTATCAAGTTCTTGAAGGTACCGTACCATCTCATTCCTGAAGGAATCACATCGTCTCGTTCCCTAAGGAACCATATCGCTTCATTCCAGAAGGAACCGTATCGCTTCGTCCCCGTAGGAACCGTATCGCTTCGTTCCCGTAGGAACCGTATCGCTTCATTCCCGTAGGAACCGTATCGCTTCGTTCCCGTAGGAACCGTATCGCTTCGTTCCCGTAGGAACCGTATCGCTTCGTCCCCGTAGGAACCGTATCGCTTCGTCCCCGTAGGAACCGTATCGCTTCGTCCCCGTAGGAACCGTATCGCTTCGTTCCCGTAGGAACCGTATCGCTTCGTTCCCGTAGGAACCGTATCACTTCGTTCCCGTAGGAACCGTATCAGGTATCCCCCAAACATATGAGGTATCCCTTATTACACTTAACTTGTCGGGAAGGTATTCATTCGGATGGAACACTAGTCGCTCGAACTTTTCATTCATATTTTCACACACAATCTCCTTCTAGTCTTTCTTTCAAGCGTACTTGTCAGGTTTTACGTTTCACCTCGTTAGTTCCTTGAACACCATTCTTCCTACATATCACTGGATGGTCTTAGGGATTGGCATCCCATCTGACCGACAATATATATTCTCTAGCTACTCGTTTCCATTAGCCTTTTCTGCATGCATTTCTTCTAAAGTCACATTCGTTGGTCTTACTATGGATAAATGACATGTGCGGTGACACTTGTACTTTCATTTCCTTTCTAGTTTCAGTGGGTCCCTCAACGGCTTTCCAATTCTAACACTCGCAGTTGTTGATTTGACTTAGACATAGTAGAGCGTTCTCTGAGTCGCCTTGAATTTCTTCTTAGTGCACATGCCTTACTTCACATTGTTGGTCAAAACTTGTCCTTCACATTCATTCTAGACAAACAATCCTTGGGTCGGATCTGGTTTCTATTTTCCCGTTTCAGCAGATACTCTTATTAGTTGTCTTGGATTGTCTTCTACATGGAAAGATGCCATTTGTGCATTCATGCACTCATATATCCTTTGGACATACACTTGTGTGGTTATTTCCTTCATGCTCATGCATACTTCAACAGTAGACCGATTCTTATTCACCATAACGTTTTTGTGCTAAGCGTAGTCCACCCTAGCTCCTTGGCATCCTTCATACGTACGCTCGTATGACTTAGGTAAACTGAAGTTTCATTCCTCCTCATCTTGTCCGTGGCTCATACTCGTTGACATCCTTCACCTCTGTAAGGTATACCATCTCTGACATCGTTACTATCACTAATGATGTTCATCAATCTCTTTGAATCGCTACTCGGGTGACTAACATCTCGTAGTCGTGGTTGAGTAATTGGATCAACTCTGATACGTAAGCATTAATCAACACCATAAAATTCGCTATCATGCACGTGCACCTGTAAATTCACAATTTCGCGGATCCAAACGAAATTGCCAATTTACCTTACTCGAGCATTCTAGTTCCTCTTATAACACTTCATAATACTCGTGTCTCTTCAAAGTTGAGATTTTGTCCCGGTATTCTCCTCGACAATTCTTACCACTTCCGCGCTAAGTCAACACAACAGAGGACATCTCGCATCACACTCGTACGGTCTCATGCACACTACCTTCCGGTTCCGCAAAAACACTTGCCTCTTTACTATAAACTTGGTGGGCGGGATTCCTACCGTGTCATCCGGTACGACCCCCCCCCCCACCACGCCTTCCACCTATTCTACCCTCCATTTCGTTCTAAAAGACAAGGAATCTAATGTTATCACGCTAGTTAACAAATAAAATTCAACAAGTACTGTAAGATGTTAATATATACTGGCCATCTGTAATTAACCATTACACTACCTTTCGATTTCTATTTGACCACCTTTGTGATTTCATCAGAACACAAGTCCTTACCTAACCCTTTCTAAGGCATACTATATACGTAATTATGTATACTACCTTCATACCTGATGCTGTGGCTCGAGTTACCCGTACTGGCATCCGCTTTCGGTCCCATTCAAAGTTTAAGTTCAGACACTGGGAGTGTCCGAATCTCTCAAACTATTGCTCTGATACCAACTTGTAAGGCCCCAAACCCAGGAGGCCCCACTTGTTGGATTTACTCATTCACAGACAGTTCTTAAACATGAATATCAAATAACGCAGCGGAAAACTTCATTCATTCATCATAATTAAAACTTGTTCATACATGCGGAAGCGTAAACATAGTTTAAAACATATTTACATCATAACTAAACATAACGGGATGCCAGTCTTCATGATCAGCCGGGTAACTCTTTTCGCTTGCCAAGCATCGCCGTCCATCCTCATAACCTGTCTTAACCTGAATGTGCACACTAAAAACGTCAGCTACGCTGGTGAGTTCTAGTTTTAACATAAAACCTTAACTTCAAAGAAATTGCCAAAAACATCACTTCATACTTCATTTAATAAAAAGCGTACGTAAATAATGCAATAACAAACATAACACTTCATAAGTCAACGAACATATAGAATCTGCGCCTTCTCGTAACCGTCAAATCCAAACGTTACATACTGGTTGAATAACTTAAGGATCACCACCACTAGGCCCATCATCACCGTACTGTCCTTCGGGTGAGGAACTCCTAGGGCCTGATACTTAGGTCATCCAACCCTTCAAGCACGGCGTCCCAAAGGATAGCGCGTACCAAACTTCAAGCACTGCGCCCCGTCGGGCGCAAGTACCAAACTTCAAGCACGACTACCCCGTAAGGTAAATCGTACCAAACTTCAAGGATCACGATAATCCCCTTGGTGACCGTCATCACCCCAGTTGTACAACAGTTGGCCAGCCACAGAGGCCCCTAAAAGGTAAAGGCCCATAACATACTTCCCATCCCTTAACCTTCATTCCCTAAGAAATAGTGGCAGATTCGTTCGTTTGTGACTTTCGTAAACCTTCGCTTCTTTTACTTCAAAAACTTCAGCTAAAGCATTCGTACGTTTTATTAAAAACATTCTCATTCGTTAAAACACTTCGTAAACTTCTTTTGGCAAAATATTTCATAAACACTTCCTTCATAAACATCATTTTATAAAACGTTACATACTTCCTTCATAAACATCATTTTATAAAACGTTACATACAACCTTCGTAAATATCGTTTCATAAACATCGTTTCATAAACATCGTTTTATAAAATCATCACGTGTGCACACCAGCCCAAAAACATTATTAAAACATTTAAAAGAGGGCTTCTAGAACTCACCTTATAAGCTAGTCTCGGTTGTCCTAAACAAAGGTCCAACAACTTCACTTCCGATCTGAATGGATTAGTTAAATACACATCAGACCAATACCGACTTTAACGGTTTAACCCTTCTAAACATACTGACTTCACTTAATCAGTTCTGATGTCTGCACATATCGAAACTAGGTAGTTTCGATGGGCCTGCACATATCGAAACTTGTAGTTTCGATGGACCTGCACATATCGAAACTTGTAGTTTCGATGGACCTGCACATATCGAAACTTGTAGTTTCGATGGACCTGCACATATCGAAACTTGTAGTTTCGATGGACCTGCACATATCGAAACTTTTAGTTTCGATGGACCTGCACATATCGAAACTTGTAGTATCGAAACTAGTAGTTTCGATGGGGTCTGCACAGATTGTCTTCCCAAAATCCAAAGCTTTTGCATGCGAGTCTGATCGAGTCAGTATCTCAACTTTTCTTAGATCAAAACGTTCGGTTTTCATTCTAGATGCTATACCTAAGCTCATTTTTAAGTTCCATCCGCAAAATCGTTGCCTTTTTAGCCAAAACCTGAAAATCCCAAAAACGAACAAAAACTCAGATTTAGGCAAGATCCTTACCTGTATCGAGATTCTGATCCGGAGGTTCTTCTCACGAGTGCAAGAGACACGAGCGGGTGTAATCTTGTGCGATTCCGACACTTTCTCTCTCTACGGTTTTTCTCTCTCTAGAATTGCAAATGAGAGAAACATGTGGTGACCTTGGCTATTTATAGGGGAGACCTCCCCAAGCCCGGTTCGCGACTGACCCGGCCCGACTTCGGCCCGCTTGAACTCGTTAACTTTATTTCTCGACATTTTGGGATGTTACATTATGTTAACAACTATGATTCTAACTAGCAACAATCACTAAACACCTAATACTAACGTCCTCTCAGACTGTTAACACTCGGATTCTTAATGACGAAGACTAGACAACTAATTCTCACCTCTCGGGTATTGAACTAGGACACACACTTAATCTAATCAAGGATTAACCAACACTCCTATGGATTACTACGTCTAGCAAACCACTCAGGTCACAAGCAATACGCAAACAACCTTAACATGCATCTATTAATGAAAGACATTCAACAAGACAACATGAGGAACATTAATTAACACGAAACCAGATTAAAGCATGCATATTCATCACTATTAATTATCAAAAGACTGTTTACAAAATCATTCAACCATCCTTAGAATCTAAAACCGAATAAAAATCATAACTTTAACACAGTATTCATCATGACCAAGGCAATATTAACGTTTTAGCCTAGAATCATGCTCAAAACATCCAAAACAGAGGAATTAAACACAATCATGGTTCAAACACAAGAAATAAAGATAAAGGTTCAAGCTTTGGAACCGAAAACGCTAAATCTAACGCACCCGGGATCAAAGATTCGACCTTTGCACTTCAATTCTCTCCTCCAGCATCAAAATCGCCTCTCAAAACTCCTCCGGGCGGCTAGAAATCGATGATAATGATAATGGAAGAGTCCTAATCTAATAGGTCAAAATTCGTGAATCTGGGGCCCCTCGCGTACTGCGAGGCCCACACGAAAGCTCCTCGCGTACCGTCGGAGTAACAGGTCGCGCAGATTTCTCGGTCCCTCATGTACCGTGAAGGAATGGCCTCCATCTCTCGCGTACCGTGAGAACAAACTGAATTTTTGTATTCTTCTTGTCGATCTACCCCAAATCGATATATTATAGGCCCCGTAACTAATTTTCTAGCCCGAGATATGCCCCTTTGAAGTTTTGACTCTTTCCTAACCTTTTTCCGTTTCTCATCTCGTGTTCTCGTGGGCTTGTTCTTTCACAACTCTTGATCGTTTAAGCTCCAATTACTCCCGAACACCTACAAGTCAATGCATGACTCAATACTAACTATAATAGACTCTAAATGACTCTAAAATTATACAAAAAACGACACAAAACACGACGGAAATGCATGTGTGCTTTGCGACACATCAACATGTAATTTGTACGCTCCAAATATAAGTCTAAGTGTCTGCTTAGAATTAGTCACCTAGCTAGTGCACACTGCGTGTCTACCGGACTATGCTGAAAATAAAAGTATTTCTATAAATCACCAAAAAATTCATATAGCCATGATTTATTAAATCATAGTGTTACATATAATTTACACGCATAGATTATATGTCTATGTATTTGTTTTAAATTATCACCACGGTCGTGCTGTAGAATGCGTGTTTGACCTGGTAATCTTCCGGATTACCGACACGTGTGAACGGATTGATTTGCTAAGTGTGAAATGAACTTAATTACCATAAAATTAAGTGTGATGCATGTCATATACTATAACCTATGTTTTAGCCGGGTATGGATATTAACCTGAAATTTGTCGGGTGTCACAAAACAGGTGGCACCAAACAGGAACGGACCACTACTCTACCCCTCCCGCGCTAACGAAGACGTTTACATGGTCAACCGGGTCCGTTGTACCATCATATTTTCCAACCATAGATGGCATCTTAAGCTTGCTGGGAATGTCGGTTGGGCTATGCATGGTGTAAACTTGGATTGTGAAACTAGCGCCGCAAGCCTAGATGGTTTAGTCAAATATTTCTCCGATGCATTTCTCATAACTGTGTCTGTATCATTTGGGACTACTGGATTTGACGTTGCAGTTCCCGCCAGAGGTAGTGACGGGGATACAAAGCCCTCTGACTGAGTACCGGCGCCTGGCGTGGAAAATTTCCCGTTATTAAACGTAGTGCAAAGACTCAGCAACTAGGATTCACTTTCCATACGCTCATAAGCTTGTGCCTGTCACAGTTGTCCTCCCCACCAATAGTTAACCACCCCAGTGGGAGGCATCATTGGTACCCCTTGCGGTCCTTCTGGCATGGGAGAAACCGCGAAAGGAGGGTATGATGAGTATGGTGTCCCAAAACGGTTGAATACGTACGACGGGTAAGACGGAGGTACAGATCCTCCTGGTGGCATCAGAACTCCAGGACTAGCTTGAGGCCCTGAGACGGGCACTGGTGTTGGTCCACTACTAATAAAAGAAAACATCGGAGGTGTCACCTGGGAAGTTGGGACAGTAGAATACACCACCGCTACTTTGCGGAGGTGTCGCTATTTGGTTTATAATTTCCAGAAGTGGTCGCTACGAAGGGACCGAAGAATTCGGTTGTTATACAGAGGTAGTCTCAGATTCATCTTCCTCCATTCCTTCCGACTGGCCAGATATCGGAGCCACATAATGCGCCAAAAGTTGGGTCCGTTGTTCAAACGTACGTTGTGGGACGAGATTGTGAAGTGGGGGAAGGAGGGAGGAACCAAAAGAACGGTAATCTACCATGTAAATCCTCAGTAAAATGGTGGTGAATGAGATTACTGGTCCCATGGATGGCGCCATTGTTAATATAAACTCAAATGGATACATGATTCGGATTAATGAACTAATACACGTTTTCCTAACCGATTACACAAGAAGCAGATTCACACACTCTTATTTCTAAATTCCTTCTCTATTTGTTAATGGTGGAAAAAACCCCTTTCTCCGAGAGGGGGAAGTCCTATTTATACCTTATTCTATTGTAGTGGGCCCCCCTTTCTTGGGCTAATATGTCATGCCTTCCTAGCGTCATCTTCTGATTGGTGGACACCCTTTCCAAAGGGCCCCACCAGCCACACGCCATAACCGTTTATGATAGTGACTTAAAAGGGTTCCGGGCCAGGCGCATGGGATCTACTTCAAGTTAGGCGGCTTATACCTCTTTAGAAATGTAAACTATAACTTAGAGCTGATGGTTTAAAACATGATTGGGTTCAGTGGTTCACAAATAAAATGGGTTTTTATTTCATTTTATATTTTTAAGATTTAATACACATTCTTTTAATTTTATATTGACAAATTAAAAACTATTAGCTAAAATGCACACTTTTGTATATTTAATACATATAATATTGTAAATATTTTTATTAAAAGTTTTAACATATATTTTTTTTATTTATTTGAAAATAAATTGATTTTTACATCATCCGGTTCTTAATTATTGTTCAACCGGTTTGACTCACTGGTAAGATGAAATGTTCGAATCCGGTCCCATTTGGAAACATTGCTTTTTTATATCTTTATGTTGTAGAAATACATTGTGTTCTGGATTATTTGTTTTAAGTGTTGGGCATTCTATCATTCTATGCCCAATTTCTCCACACTTAAAATATTCGGTCTTGGTAAGGCAACTATATGCCAAATGCCCAGCTTTCCCACATCTAAAGCATGTGCCGGATCCCATCCTACGTTCTCTAGCATGTGATTTACCGTATTTGGCACATATTGTGGAACCACCCGCAATTACCTTCTTCTTCCATCCTCCTCCATTTTGCTTCTTCTATCCTTGGGATATATAAGAAAGTTTTTAGGGGGTGGAGGCGAGGACAAGAAAAAGATTTATTGGGTTGCTTGGGAGAGAGTCACATTGCCTAAAGAGGATGGTCGTTTAGGGCTAACATCTCTTAAAGACATAAATTCGGCTTTGCTCTTAAAATGGGTTTGGCGTTTTAAAAATATACCTCTTAGTTTATGGAGGAGTGTGATTGTGGCCCTTCATCCGAATAATAGAACTTGGTCGGCTATTCTGTTGAATAAATCGATAACTGGAGTGTGGAACAATATTTCAAGTTCGAATCTAACTTTCAAATAAATAACGAAAGGCTGGGATATCTGATCAAAGGTAAGCTGGGAAATGGGAAGCTGATTCGTTTCGTGTTGGATCCTTGGTTGCTATATGTGTCGTTAAATTCGGTCTTCACTAATCTCTTCTCTTAGAAATTCGATAAAAGATGTTATAATGTTGATTGCTACACCTTGCATTACCAATGTTTATCCTGGAAGTGGAGGTGGAAGCACTTCCTCTATCAGTTGTGGAATATAGGGAGCTGATGCAGTCCAACAGCTTGTTGCTGCAGGTTCACATGATGTGTGGATCAGACTCTTTGATTTAGTTAGGTAATAATTCGAAGATCTTCTCCGTTAAGGCTGTCAAAGAGCTAATTACAAGGAAGGTTGATGATCTCTGGTTTTTCAAGATGGAATGGTGCAATTTGATTCCAATCAAATGCAATATTTTGGGTTGGAGATCTGAAATGGACCATCTTCCAACTTTGGTGGTCCTCAGCAAGCGTAATATTCAGGTTGATTCCATTCGGTGCCAGTTATGCAATGAGGAGGCTGAATCAATGGATCATTTGTTTACGTCTTGTTACATCGCTTCAGTCGTTTGGCAACACGTCAGTAGTTGGTGTAAGGTCCAACCTATTTTTGCCTTGTCGATTAAGGATTTGTTGGTTCTTTTCCGGATAGATTCGGGTGTTGGGATTCATCAGATGGTTTTTCATGGGATCATCCTTATCTCTTTTTGGTGTATATGGAAAGCTAGAAATGACTTCATTTTCTCAGACAAACCGGTCAAAGATGAGAAAATTATTGAAAATATTAAGGCTCTTGATTTTTTATGGGTCAAAAATGGGTCTAAACTTAAAGATGTCTCTTGGATAGATTGGGTTTGTTTCAATTTTTTTTAATCATGTAATCTTTGGTTGTTGGGTTCGTTGGTGCAGACCCTTGGTTTTGCTTGGTGCTGCCTTTCAAAAAAAATTATATAACAAATAATAAAGATTTAAGAATTATAAAATTGTATTTTAAGATAAGATATAATTGCAATTTTCTTATCATTTAGTAACTTTTAATAAAATATCAGAATAAATTTTAGATATTTAATTATTTAACATCATTATTATTATTATTTAATAGAAGAGAGGGGTGGCAAACAAAAATCTAGAATTCACCAAAAGTCGACACGTAGCAAGTATAGTTATTCTTTATTATAATATAGGTTAGAAACCCGATATATACAGATGTTGAATAAATGCAATGTTATATATACTTAGTAATAATAATTTACATATTACATATTTATGACATATTACATATTTATGACATATTACATAATTTTTTAGTACAAATTTTAGAAACGTTATATAGTTATTTTTTTAAAAATGTTTTATAAAAAGAATAAAGAAATGTTCAAATTATAAAAATATTTTTTATGAACAAAGCTATTCCTTTTAATATAAAAAACGTTTTATAAAAATAATTATAGAAGTTATTATTATTTAATAGGAGGGAGAGAGACATGAAACAAAAATTATAAAAAAAAGAATTAAAAAGTTTTATATAATTAATAGGAGAGAGACGGGAAAAAAATGTTAAGTATGTATATGAGAGTGACAAGTGTTCCAAAAAAACTTTTATTTATTACATGGTACATATCGTTGTTTCTTAATTAATTACTTTCCTAAATAATGTTTTATATCTTATGTCCATAATCTATAAATTATTTTAACATCCCACCAAAGTAACAAAAATGTCGTCCTTTACAAATTTTCTTGGAATTTTTTAAATATAAAATTTGAAATTTATTAACATCAAAGAATATAAAAACATCATACTTTTATCAAAAGCATAGTTATTGTCACAGTCAAATCTTACTATTATAACTTTGAATCATATTTATGAATAACAATCAAATAAAATTAATGAATACAGTAGTTTCACTTATTTGATGCATACCTTTTTTCAATCCAACTCATTTTCCTAAAACGTCATATATTTGATTAATGTTTTAAAATCACATGTGTTTGATGAATAACACTCAGCTGGTTAAAAACTCTTTTTTATATCTTTATGTTTTGTAGAAATACATTGTGTGGTGGCTAACGCATAAATTTGTATGAAAGACATGAATGAATAAGGCAACTTAATTGCTAATATTTTTACATATTCATTAACATGACATCTTTTAAAAGTACACGATCATCACTAACATAATCAAATATTATTGCAACTGCGTATATCTATTATAATTCCAATGTGTGCATGGCAGGCAAACAATGGGCACCTAGAAGTGTTGTAGGAAGGTAGAGGCCTAGGCCAAGATTCAGTAAACGTGTGGCAATAGTCGAGGTGCAACAAGTAGTTCAAGTGGACCAGCTCTATGATTTACTAATCCAGGACTTTCGGTCATGTCAATCGGCTTAGTTGATTGCTTTTGGAAATCAAATCCATGTATTATGCTGGCGAGTATAAACTGCACAATTTCAAGAGCAAAGGAGCTTCCCAGGCATATTCTTCTACCACTTCCAAACGGAATTAACTCGAAATGCCGACCCTTCACATCGATTTCTTTTTGGCTTGTCAAGAACCTCTCTGGTTGGAACTCAAATGGATCAGTCCATATTTGTGGATCGTGATGAATCTTCCAAATATTTACCAAAAGGCGAGTGCCTTTAGGGACGGTGTAACCGCCTACAATGCAGTCTTCTATAGACTCATGAGGACCAGAAAGGGGTGCAGCTGGATAAAGACGCAACGTCTCTTTGATAATGGCTTGAAGATAGACCAAGTTGCTCATGTCTGACTGTTCAACTTTTCTATCTCTTCCAACATGGTTTTCAAGCTCTTGTTGGGCTTTTCTTAACACTAGAGGGTTGTTGACTAGTAAAGCTAAAGCCCATGTTAGAGTCACTGTTGTCGTGTCTGTAGCTGCTGCAAATATTGCCTAAGAATATAAAATAAAATCAAAAAAATTTATTAGAGTCAAGTTCTTTTTTGTAATATTGAAGGAAAATTTCATAGAAAAGTAAGAGAATTTGTTAGTTTTTTGATTTTCTAATGGACTTAGGAAAATGGTTTTATTTTGTAGACGAAATTTGAATTCAAAATGGTTTTAGGTAATCTGATCCTTGAAATAACGGATTCAATTTTCCTAGTTGTTTAACATTTTAGGAGTTATCCTCATTAGATTCACATGTGAATGACAACAAAAAACATAAAGAAAAGTTGGTTAGCTTGGGGAAAAAGGTAGTTGATATGTATTTGATTTGATTTCCTTGTATTTAGAATTATAATACGAGTCTAAAATAGTTTTACTTTTTCATCAAGTTTATTTAGTATAAATAGATTTCTATGGTTCATGTTTTGTTACAGTTTGATTATAGACTAAACTGTCATTTTCGTTCTTGTGGTTTAGTTACTTTTGTCAGTTTCATTCACAAAGTTTATTTTTCTCCTGTCTTTTCTCGTAGTTTACAAAACTTGTTATTTTCATCCAATCGGTTAACACTATCCATATTTTAATGTTAAAAAATGGGGTATTTAGCTCTTTTTATATATTTCTTTATTTTATCAAGAATATAAAAATATATTGATAGAATAAAGAAGTATATAAAAGACCTAAATACCTTCATTTTACGTTAAAATATGGATGAAGTTAACTTACTCAGTGGAAATTACAAGTTTTGTAAACCACGAGTATACACATGACAAAAGTAAACTTTTTGGATGAAACGGACAAAAGTGACAAAACTATAAGAACGAAAATGACAGTTTACTTTTAATTATAATAAAAAAAAAGGTCGTGGTTGGAGTTTACCATAAACCCGGTTATTCTGGTTCCTGTTTATCATAAAATACGGTTTATTTGTATGTGTGTTTATCGACGCGGGCCGTTAATTGATATCAATGAAGGAGTACTTAATCCTTTTTAGATTCACATGTGAAGGAAAAAAGACATAGATAAGTTGGTTAGCTTGGGAAAAGCTAGTTTATATTTAGTTGATTTGGTTTCCTTTGATTTTGAAACAGAATACGAGTCTAAAGTAGTTTTGTTTTTCCTCAAGTTTGATTAGTATAAATAGACATTTTACAGTTATGTATTCTATGGTTAAAGTATTTTATTTCGGTTTGATTATAATGAGTTGTGGTTGGAGTTTACCACAAACTCGATTGTTCTTGTTCCTAGTTATCATCAAATTCGGTTTGTTTGTATGTGTGTGTATCGATATGGGCTAACAATTGGTATCAGAGCAAAGGGTTAATAAATCAGCCGTCACAATCTGTTCGAATAAAAGGGTTTGGTGAGGTCGGATATTTGAGGTGATGACAGTAGAGAGTCGGCAAAGTGGAGGATCTGAAGAAAAGGAAAAAGGGATGCAAGCAAGCAAACAAATACGTGCTGTATATTGATTGATAAAGGAATCGAAAATAGCAGGTCAGTGAAATTGTATTAGAAGGGATGAGAAATTACAGGAATGATTATGATGAAAGAGATGAGAAACAGACTAACAAACTCATTCATTTAGCATGACCTTATACACTCACCCTTCCCTCTACTTATGGCTGATGCCTGCATTCTGTTATTCGCTTTGCTGACCCACTTGGTTTGTTACCCGTTAGCCCATTCACAACAACACCCCTGTAAATGAGTTGTGGTTGGAGTTTACCACAAACTGACGTGGCGACTATGCGGCAGAAAAGGTACTCTCACTTGGGAGAGCTAAGTGAGAGTATACCTCATACTGTTATAGTCATGATAAAAAAAGGAAAGAAATAAAGAGTTATAGAAAAAAGAAAAGAAAATTAAATCAAGCTCCGAAGCAAGTAGCTTATTTGTTTACAGCCGAAGAATAAATCAAGCAAGCAAACACATAAAGCAAGCAGGAGAATTAAATCTAAGAGAGCATGCATTACTTAGAGTCGAGGCACATCAGTCGAATTAATTCAAGAACATTAGCAAAACCTATTAAGCAAGAAGCAAGAACAACAAAATAGCAAAAAACAAGAAGCAAGAACCGATCATAGCAAGAATAGCATGATCAGTAAGAACGGCAAGAAGCAAGAACCAATAGCAAGAAATTGATTATTAGCAATGCCAAACACGGATGCAATGTCCCAAGTTAACAACCCCGAAATACTCAACTTGGGCTATTATGGTGGAATCAATATTGCAAGCACATGGTTTATCGGAAGCATTATCTCTGGAAATTGGTGTTGCAGTGGAAAAAGAAAGAACTTGAATGCTAGGACGTTCATCTTTGAATCCCTAACCAGAGATAGTCTAGTCGCAAAGCATAAATATGCAAAAGATGTTTGGGACTTAATCTGGGTTCGTTTTGTTGGAGTTGATAGTGTAAACGGCCTGTCTACAGACTTTAATAAGTGAATTGAGGATGTTAAAGATGAATGAAAGTGAGTCTAATGACGAATTCGAAGGATAGATTAATGACGTAGTGGCTAAGTTTCGAGAACTTGGATCAAATCCAGAAGATGAGGTGCCAGTAAGAAAAATTCTCAACTCTTTTCCACCTAAAATTTTGCAAATAGGGGCATTGATCGAGTAGTATTCGTACCACGAGAAAAAGTCGTTTGAAGAAGATGTTGATGCGGCAAGTGTGGAGTGTTTGGAGTGTTTGGTGTACCAAGTGAAAGAAAGATGAAGCAAACCTTGCTCAAGGCTAAGAAGATGAGCGAGCACTGCTCTAGACGAGAAGCAAGTCCGAATCAGTATTAAGGGAGAGAATATAGGAGTTAATCCATTTTAGATTCACATGTGAAAGAATAAAGATAAATATAAGTTGATTAGCTTGGGAAAAGCTAGTTTATATTTAGTTGATTTGGCTTCCTTTTATTTAGAATTAGAATACGAGTCTAAAATAGTTTTTCTTTTCATCAAGTTTGTTTAGTTTGAATATAATAAAAAGATTTGTTGTTAAAGTTTACCGCAACCATGTTGTTCTTGTTTATGTTTATCAACAAGGTTGTTCTTGTTCGTGTTTAGTTTGATTATAGTCCGCTACTTGAATCAGCAGATTCAATGTATTTTGCTCTTTGAGATAGTGGATTTACCTTGTCTCCTCATTCAATTCTAAAGTAGCATATTACCTATAAACCATTTTGAATTCAAATTTCACCTATAAACCAAAACCATTTTGCTAACTCCACTAGAAAAGCAAAAAAAAAGAAGAATTTGCTCAGTTTAGGGTCGAAGTTGCCATGGTAGTGAGCGAAATCATACCAAGCATGTAGCTTTCACGATCTCATCAGTGGTGAAGCCATAAAGTTCCTCTTCTACTTCATCTTTAACACGGGATAACAATGCAGCCATAAAGACTGGTTGGTCTCTGCTTTCATCTACCTGCAGTGGAGAAGCAGAATTCATCTTCTTTTTGTGGTCTTCTAACCATCCATTAAATACAACATCCACCTCTTTCGCAGTCTTCTTCATCTTCTTCTCATACCCTCCTAAATCGAACCACCTTAACCATGGAATGGCATCTGATGGCACAAACGCACCCAGCAGGACCAAAAACCGCTTAATGGCCTTCTGAAACTGATCTCTGTTTTGTTCACCAGGCGTAAAATGATTGCCAAACATCATCCTTACAACCATGTTCACAATTAAGTTTCCAAACCATTGTTTCATGTCAACCATTACCATTTCAGAAGATACTTTATTTCTTTCCCAACTTCTGTAGATGTCTATTATGGATGACTTCACTTCTGAGACCTGGATATCTGCAAGCATTTGAAGGCAATGCTGAGACGCTAGTTCAAGCACAACTATCTTCCGAATCTGACGCCAGTATGCTCCATATGGTGCAAGACCGAAGCTAGCATAGTTGTAGCCCATCAGCTCGGTTGCCATGGCTTTTGGTCGGCTAGCAAAGACTCTATCGTTGGTGGTTAAACACTCCTTAGCCATCTCAGAACTGCTAACAACTAAAACTCGATGAACACCAAGTTTGATAGTGAAGATTGGTCCAAACTTGTCAGCCATAGAGCCCAACAGTTTGTGAGTAACTTGGGAACCAGCTAAAAGATGCAAGTGACCAATTATTGGCCATGATCCAGTAGCTTCTGGTACCATCTTAACTCCATTTCTTGTTGGTTCAAGATGACGAAAGATAAGAAAACATAATATGCTGGCTACAAAGATTATGAGTAACAAAAGTAATTCCATAAAAACCTTTCTGGAAGATCTACGGAAATTAGAGATGATAATTGTAGTGGAGAGAAAGGGTTTAAAATTGGGAACAATGCATTATTTCAATCAGATTTCAACAATTTGTGACCTTGTGTGGCCAGGATGGAATGAGTATTTGTTGGCATATGTTACAATGCTATCCATATGTGTGTGTATATAAAATAAAATAAAAAATTATTATAAGAGATTTTCAACTTCACCAAGATTATTAAATGCGTGTTTATCATATTATTCAATGAAAAGAAAGTGAGCGGTCTTTGTCGGTCAGTCCACGATCACCCAGATGGTTTCAAAACCTTTAGTTGTGCGATATAGCTTGGTAATAAAGTCCATTGTGACGTGGCGTTTCGTACTCGTTATGGTATTATGAGTTTACTGTTATGTCTTTCAGTCTAACTAATGCGCCCGCAGCTTTCATGGATCTCATGAACCGCGTGTGTAGACCATTCCTTGATCGTTCGGTTATCGTGTTTATCGATGACATCCTTATCTATTCACGCAGTGATGGCAATCACATGCTAAAAAGGAGATTTTTGCCTAAGTAGCCTAAAAAGTATTTTTAAAAATTAAATATCCGTCTCTAACGAACTCCGTTGCTATACCCTAAGGCTAAAACCTAAACACAAATCTTTAAACCATAAACCTTAACAATAAACCCTAAAGCTAAACCCTAGAGCTAAACCCTTACACTAAAACTTAAAAGCTAAACCCACAAACCTAAACCCTAAACCTAAGAGCTAAATCTTAAAGCTAAATTCTAAAAAACTAAACCTTAAATGCTAAAACCCAAAAGCTAAGCCCTAAAAGCTAAACCCTAAAAGTTACGATATCAAAGCTCGACTAGACGGTTCCAATGTCGCTGAATGAGTTCAATCGGAGTTCGTATGAGCCGGATATCTAGTTTTTAAAAATTCTTTTTAGGCTAGTTAGGCAAATCTCACTTTTTATTGATCCTCCCTCTTTCAATCACATATATTAGATTTTATTTTATTTTAATTTTTTTAAATGATATTTTAGTAAAATTAGATCCATTTAAATTAGGTAATTATATATTTATTTATTGAATCCCTTAATTATCTCAACTTTCTCTCTTAAATCTCCTTTATGTCTAGAATTCTGTAGGTCCCCTAGTGTTAGATCGATTGACGTATAGGAGATGAAACCAATCAACAGAGTACGGAATCCTCTGTGATTAGCTTGAACAAGATGACTAGATATGATGAGAACAAACACAAGTATATAAAACTTTGTCTATTAGCATCAAACAACTGATTACAAAGGGTTTTCTCTCAAGAACTTGTTCAGACCTATTTTCTACAAGAACCCTAACAGCTATTTATACTCACAGACTCAGGTTGCGTACTTGCTAAGTACGCATCCACTAAAACAACCGAAAACACACATGAACAAAGACTCGAATATACAGCTCGATCAGATACAAACGACTCTCATAAACTACAAACAATCTTCAAGCTGCTTGTCACAAAACATGCTCCAATAGACTCCCCCTTGACAACAGCTCTGAAGATGTTTGTCACATGCTTCCAAATAAGCTCTAACAGACTCCCCCTTGACAACAGCTTCAGAAGTCTTAAGAAGTTGTCTTCAAGTCTGCTCACATCATGAAGTCTAGCCTGTATCTGCAGTCCTTGCCTAGTATATCTGCACTTAATCTCGAACAAGACATAAGAAAGAGAACTATTTGTCTACATTCAAGGATTCTCAAACACTTAATTTCCCAAGTCATAAAAATGTGAACTTCATGGAAGTTTAGAAACAAAATATATATATAATTTTATTTAATAAATGAGAAAGTGATTAGAATATACAGGAAAATAACAAAGTTATTTACAGAATTATTTTCAGAAAGCTATTTACCAAGCAACTTCTTTTTGTTCAAGAGTCGCGAGAAAGGGAATCATACCAGATAGAAATTGACTGACACACACATTGAACTAACTTCTATGGGTTCTAGTATCAATTTCAGCCTTAATCATGAACTGCAAACAGTTAAATAATTCATTATTTCAAGATTAAATAGCAATGATACTATAGACATCATAGAATATGGGATCATGTCATGGATTACTATTTATTCATACATAATAAGCATATAAACAAGTAATTCAAGTTGACAATATTATAAGATTTGAAACTATAAACATCTTTGTATCACGTTCTTGAGTGTTAAGGTATGGATTATAAGATATACAACGTGTACCCCACTGATATGCTACAGTAATGTAAGTTGCACTATCTCAAGGCATCTAAGATTTTCCCAATGATTTTCTAGATTTTCAGAGTGAAGCTACATCTATTAGCATAGGAAAAATCAAGTAGAATCCATAAGGATTATCGGGAATCATAAGATTCAGAATCGAGTGATTCATTTGTCTTGGTTTCATGTGATTTTCTTCTTTGAATATCGGGATGATGATTCAGGATAATAGATATGGTGTTTAATTATCATGTAAGGGGATCCAACTTTTATCTGGATTTGATTTCAATGAATCAGGAGTGATTCAAGGGTGAAAACATGCTCAACGGTTAATGCAGAGACATGTCTTGATTCAATCTCTCCTTGCATACTTGTGAGTATGGGCAGTGAGATGAACCGCATTAATTGTGCTAACGACATAACCCGATACTGATCTCAGAAGAAAATTATTGCCAAGATCTAACATCCTTTATCTGATAATGATCTTTTGCATTCTTTTACGCACACACACTAGCATACATGGGTTCAAATCACAGTTGTAATTTAGATTTAGTTTCCACACTACTAGTGATTCAAAGACGCATACAGCCTACTGACAATTCAAATTACTAGTAAACAAGCAGATTAAAAACATAACAATTTAAACAATTAAGTAAGCATGACGCAATCATTTCCCATTTGTGTAGTCTTAGATGTCTAGATCAAAGTAAACTTCGATTAAACACTTAAACTACCATTTCAGTCCGAACAATCACCTGATGTACTATCATTTCCCCTAAAACTTCAAACGACCTTGATTTTTCAAAATTTTCTATATATATGTATATATATATATATATATATATATATATATATATATATTTATAGATTTTTGTCTTAAGATCTGTACAAAATTAAAAGAAATGTACAAAATAAAAGGAACTGTACATGTGAAAGTAAATTAAATTAAAAAGACCTTAAATGAAAGAAAAATTAAAAATAAACACTTCCATGAAAAACCGTTTTTTTTTTTTTTTTTTAAACTTGGGCAAAATGTTCAAGATGAGATAGAAGATATCATCAGAAGTTATCAATAACAGCGATATGTCAACACAACAAAAACTAAAACTTTATCACCCGAGTGGTAGACTCCCCTTGTCCAGATGACTCCCCTTGAACACTAGAACTAGGTACAACATCAAAAGCTTGATGCCCACTCACCTACTTCTTGTGTCAAGACTCATTGTCATCTTAGACACATCTACTGTGTGACCTCAAAATCCAGATACCTTCTTCAACTTCTCCCTCTAAGCATCAAGTCATTGAAATATCTCAACGACTCATTTAGTGCAATGGTTATGCCATGTCGCCACATCCAACTGATTTTCGAAATTTTGTAGAAGTGTGACATGCCTATTATGTGCCATGAAACAACCACTATTGACCTACATCAAATCAATGTTAAAAAATAAAAATTTCAGGTAATAGTTCTCTTTGGTTGACCCTGCACATACAACAACAAACACATTAGTTTGAAATAGAAACCCAAGCCATCGTTGTCTTGGGTCGTCCATCTTTACCAATATAACTCACTTCTCTAAGTTCACAATCAAGCCCATCATCAAGTTGTGGTGATTGTAACTTAGAGTTAGAACCAGAATCAGAGACTGGATCTTTTCTTTCCCAAACGTTCTTGTTTTGAACCTCTTTCTTTTGAAAACTTTGGTGTTTTGAAAACTCAGGTACAATCGTTTTGTGGCTATACTCTGTAAAATCAGGTTTTGAAAACTTTGGTCTTTCACCAGTTAGCTTTCTAGAAACAGGTTTTGGATCAAACTTACCCTCAAGAAATTCTCTTTATAATTTTCTCAAACGTTTGTTCAGTCTCCGTTTCTGTGGTTTAGAAAGCTTCACCACAGGTGTCTCAAAATATTGTTCACCAACTGATTTTGTAATATCCGTACTTTCCACATCATCGTTTATTTACATTTTGTACCCTTGTACATTCATTTTTGAATCCATTGTAACCCGAGACTTATGATCAATGAATTTATTAGATTTATTCAATTACATGTTTACAACATACATTACATTTATACATATGCAAGACAACATCATACGTGCAATATTACAAAATTATATTACAAACACGCGTTTCACTTTTTTTTACACATTTATATTCTCGTTTCACGTCCATACACGCTCGGTTTATTATTATTATTATTAGTAGTAGTATTACTATCATTATTATCATTAGTACTATTATTATTATTATTTCATTTTTTTTCTTTTTAAAAAAAAAGAATCACCTCCCTTTCAACCACCAACTCCCAACTAACTCATTTAATACCGCAAAACCCTAATTCACACTTATAAATACCCACTCCCTTTCACTCCACCCTTACACCCTCCAAATTCTCTCACAAATCTTTCCAAGTGCTCCATTTCTTTCAAGATTTTTGGCAGAATTTTATAAGGTAAAAACCTTATTTTTCTTCAAGTTTCATCCTTTTTTTTTCTTAACAATTCTTCCTTCACCCTCTTGGATAAACCTCTAGGATCTTATCATTTGTTTACCTTGGTAAACATCTAAGATAAGTCACCATTTGAGGTCCAAGTTGTGGTCTTTCAACTAACATTTCTTCTTCTTCATGTTCTTGTTTAGATATTTTACATCAAGTTGTGGTAAAACCAAACCAAGCTTCCATCAAAATTCTATGATGGAAGCCTTGTGCTAAGGTATTTGGATGAAGTAGATGAACATAGGTTCATCTACCATAAGACATCCAATTGCCACAAGGTATTCAAATCCTATACATAAATATTATAAATAAATCTAACAAGGTTTGTGGATTTCCCAACCTTTCTCTTGGCCACTTCAAGTGGTATATTACTAACTATACTAACTTTTGACCATCTGAATTCCTAACTAAGTTAGGGGTTTGTGTTTCGGTCCGCCGTCGGCGATGCATGACCAACTTGATACTATTATACATATATATGTTATTTATTATTTCTTCTCCACCGAACTTATGCCTACGTTACCTTTTAGGTTAACCGGCATTCCCGACTCTTCACCTTCCCGTTCATCCTTTCGTTACCACGCCAAACCGTGAGTTTCATACTTGCCCCTTTTACATTTTTGCACTTTGGGACTTGAAAAAATGTACATATTCAAAACACATACACTACAAGATTCACACTTTATTCAAACACAATTCATTAACATGCTCATGTGACAACAACTTAACTACATGCTTAAATACAACCTGTTAATACAATAGTTCATTAATTCTTGCAAAACCGCACTTAACAAGTGTAGCGCTATAGGATTGACACCCGTCGACTTTTCGTTACCTTTATGGAGCCCCCGGTCTTGTTATGTTATTTATTCGACTAGTATTCTTTGGATGCTAGGTATGCTATGTCAACAATAGGTTTGAACTATATCATTACAAATTGTATGAACATTAGTAAAGTATGTCTATGAATGTGAATTGTTGCTTTAAACATGATTATTATATGTATGAAACTTGTATGAACTCACCAACTTTATTGTTGATCAAATATTATTTTACATATTTTCAGGAGATGTTTGATGCTACCATGGAAATGGAATCTAGGGACTTTGCCATAGATATCAAATTTAAATATTTTTGTCTTTTGTTTATAAATGTATTTCCTTTAATTGAAACAATTGTATTTGGAATTCTTAGTTTAATGAAATCGGTTAAATTTATATTTCAACAATAGTGCCACGATGTCTTTGAACAATCCTACACGTCACGTTCGGTGATTCCGCCGCCGAATGGGTTGTGACAGATTGGTATCAGAGCCGTGGTTATAGGGAATTAGGAAAATTGCTTATTTGACCTAGCCTATAACTAAGGACCCGTTTTAGACCATTCCTTATGACTCTTTATACGCTTGTTCTACCACCTTTGCTTCTTACTTATTCTTTGGACTAAATACACCGTCATGGATTTCAAGACATCAAGACACTCATTTTTCACCAAAGAAACGAACTCACCAAAAGAGGGTAATTCCTCATTCGGTGATAAGTTTCACTCCGCCTAAGACTTAGGAATTTACCATCAAGTTAGGTGTGAAAACCTCACCTTGACGGTAAAAGAATTCCACTCACAAACGCTCTTGGGAAACCTTACCGTTAAAGTTAGGAGTGATTTCCTATCTCAAACGGTTAAGGCACCAACCCTATACAAAACGGAACGACACCACCAAACTAGGAGTGAAATCCACAATTTGGTGATTAGTTCCACTCTTAAAATTTTCAATCTCGCCAAAGTCTCGGCTTTGCTATTGACTAGGGACACGTAGTAACCGGAAGGGTAAAATACCGTTAACCGAATTACCGACGAGAGTATTTTATCTATTAGGCCAAAATGTGTTTCCCGAACTCAATAGAAGGTTTGACCACTTGGGTTAGTCGACGTTTTCGTTAGTTCAAGAGCCGAGCTAACGAGACACTCCAACTTTTTACAAACAAGCCTCTCTTTTATATATAAACTATTTTCACTACTATTATTATACTAACTTGGTTCGATCTCGTGGACGCTCGCTTTTCGCTACTCGCCTTACTAACTTCAAAACGCTAATACATTCGAGAACCAATTAAATTTATGCTCTTTCATCGTCACATGTTTGTTATATACACTATTTCCATACATGATTCACATGACCAGACGTGCTATTACATGAAATTACTTGATTACTTGTGCCATACGTGAAATTTACATACTCATATGACAACAATTTTTTATGCAAAACCATTTATCTAAGTCTCACAATCCCCTTTTGTAGATGTCTTCATCTCGCCACTCTGCTACCGCCAGGAACAACAAGAGGGACAAGCGTTTGGCTGCACTCGTGGCCAAGCAAATGGCCCAAGTCATCCCTGGCCTCATCCAGAACCTCACCCCCAACGGATAGGTCGAATCCAACACCGAAACTCCTAACTCCCACGCCCAACACTACCGAACCTTCCTTGCTTGTCGTCCCGAATCTTTCACGGGACTCGAAGGTGCAACCAAGCTCCTTAGCTGGTTTGCGATCATGGAAAACACCTTCTCGGTAAGCGAGACCCCGGACCACCTCCTGACTCGCTACGCCGCTAGCCTCTTCAAAGAGCAAGCTCTCGCTTGGTGGGATAGCGAGAAGGAGCTCGACGAGGAGATCGTCACCCTGTCTTGGAAGGAACTCAAAGCGCTTATGCGCGAGGAGTACTGCCCTCCCCACGAGTTGCAAGCACTCGAGGAGGAGTTTTTCACCCTCAAACAGGATAGCGGTGACAATGCTGCCAACAACCTCCGCTTCCAACAACTCTCCGTCCTTGCGCCTCGCCAAGTTGACACCATAGAGAGATCCATTGCCAAGTACATACAAGGCCTCCCATCCATCATCAAGGACACGGTCGCCGCCGCCGAACCCACCAACCTCGCCAAGGCCATGCGCCTTGCGGCCGCTTTCTCCCGAAACCGTGTTCAGGATGGTACTTTAACCATTCGTGGCACCAAGAAGCACGCCACCCAAGCCACCGTTGAGCCCACCGAACCCAAAGTCACCGAACCAAAACCCGCCAAAACCCCTACTCACCAAAACAACAAAAAGCGCAAGTCCCAAGCCCGGAACTATGCGGTTGTCACCCCCGTTAACCAAGTGCCGATGAACCAAGACCCGACACCCCAAAAGAAACCGTATGGTGGATCTTACCCATTATGCAGCACTTGCCAATACCTCCACCCAAACAACCTCCCATGCCGAAAATGCACCTCGTGTGGCAAATTCGGACACCTTGCCAACCTATGCCGCAACCCACAACAACCCCAAAACACCCAAGCTCCCCCACCAAACCAAAACCCACCGGCCATCACAAATGGTCGGGCTTGCTACCGTTGTGGTGATCCAAACCACATGAGCGCACAATGCCCACAAAACCAAAACCAACACCACCACAACAACAACCCCACCAACAACAACAACCGCAACCAACCAACCACCCAACCAAAACCAACCCACAAACCCAAGAGGCCGTGCTTACAACATCAATGCGGTGCAGGCACAAACTGATAACGACGTGGTGAACGGTATGTTTCCTATCAATGGTCGGTATGCTTCTGTTTTATTTGATACCGGTGCGGATAAAAGTTTCGTATCGCTAGAATTTGAACTTATGTTAGCTAAGACCCGATCTAAGTTAGAGAACTCCTTCACTGTCAAAATCGCGGACGGAAAATCCACTTTTTGTGACACGATTATCCTCGATTGTACTCTCGACCTTAATGGTCATCCCTTCTCGATCGATCTCATACCCATGCAATTGGGGAGTTTTGATGTCATAGTAGGCATGGATTGGCTTGCCAAGAACCATGCCGAAGTCGTTTGCTTTGAGAAATTCATCCGTATTCCCCTTCCATCCGGTTAAGTTTTGCAAATCCATGGCGAAAGGCCATCCGGTGGACTCAAACTCATGTCTTGCACCAAAGCCCAAAAATATTTACTAAAGAACTACGTGGCCTTTTTGGCCCAAGTAGTGAAAAAGAAAGAAAAGGGCAAAGGAGTAAAAGACATTCCCATCATTTGCGATTTCCCCGAAGTCTTTCCCGAGGACCTACCCGGTCTTCCTCCATCCCGTGAGGTCGAATTCCGAATTGATCTCATGCCCGGTACGACTCTGATTGCCAAAGCTCCTTACCGCCTTGCACCCTCCGAGATGCAAGAACTTGCCGGTCAACTTCAAGAGTTACCCGACAAGGGTTTCATTCGTCCGAGTTCATCCCCGTGGGGCGCTCCCGTTTTATTCGTTAAAAAGAAAGACGGATCGTTCCGCATGTGCATCGATTATCGTGAGCTTAACAAACTCACTATCAAGAATCAGTATCATTTGCCTCGCATCGACGATCTTTTCGACCAACTCCAAGGTGCGTCTTGTTTTTCCAAGATTGATCTCCGTTCGGGATATCATCAACTTCATGTTCATGAGGACGACATTCCCAAAACCACATTTCGAACCCGATACGGACACTACGAATTTATGGTGATGCCTTGCAGGCTAACCAATGCACCCGCGGTTTTCATGGATCTCATTAACCGAGTGTGCAAACCGTATTTGGACAAATGCGTAATCGTCTTCATTGATGACATTCTCATCTATTCCAAATCCCGATCCGCCCACGAGGAACACATTCGCTTAATATTGGAGTTACTAAGAAAAGAACAACTTTACGCCAAATTCTCCAAGTGTGAATTTTGGCTTAAGGAAGTCCAATTTTTGGGACACATTATTAGTGATAAGGGTATCCATGTGGATCCAGCCAAAATCGAAGCAGTCAAGAACTGGATTGCTCCGAAATCTGCTACCGAAGTCCGCTCATTCCTTGGTCTTACGGGCTATTACCGTCGTTTCATCGCCAACTTTTCCAAGATCTCCGTTCCTCTCACCGCATTAACTCAAAAAGGGAAACCCTACGAGTGGGGCCCTAATGAAGAGGAAGCTTTCCAAACACTTAAGGATAAGCTTTGCAATGCTCCGATCCTTACTCTTCCCGACGGAAACGACGACTTCGTGGTGTATTGCGACGCCTCTAACATTGGTCTCGGTTGTGTTCTCATGCAACGAGGCAAGGTCATCGCTTACGCATCCCGTCAACTCAAGATCCATGAGAAGAATTACACGACTCATGATCTTGAACTCACCACCGTCGTCTTTGCTCTCAAGCTATGGAGACACTACCTTTACGGTACCAAATGCGTGGTCTTCACAGATCACAAGAGTCTCCAACATCTTCATAACCAAAAGGATCTAAACATGCGCCAACGCCGAGGGATTGAAACAATCAAAGATTACGAATGCGAAATTCGCTACCATCCCGGTAAAGCGAACGTCGTTGCCGATGCCCTCAGCCGAAAGCACCATGTGAAGTTCCTTTGTGCTCGTATGCAACCCGACATCCATGTCCGTATTTGTGAAGCCCAACATCTTTCGGTCACCGAAGGCGACATGTACAATGAAATGTCTTGTGGTGCCGAACTCCAACTCGAGACCAAACCCAATGGTTTATTTTATTTCATGAATCGTGTTTGGGTTCCCAATCGTTCCGATCTTCGTTCTTCCATTATGCATGAGGCTCACAAGTCTCGGTATTCGGTCCACCCTGGTACAGACAAAATGTACAGGGATCTGCGTTCTATCTACCGGTGGCCCGGTATGAAAAAGGATATCGCGCTCTATGTGTCGAAGTGTAATACTTGCGCTAGAGTGAAAGCCGAGCACCAACGTCCATCTGGTTTGCTCGTGCAACCGGAGATTCCAGTTTGGAAATGGGAGAGCATTGCTATGGATTTCATTACCAAACTCCCATTGACATCCTCTCGTCATGATTCCGTTTGGGTTATCATCGATCGTCTCACCAAATCTGCTCACTTCATTCCCATCCGCGAGAGCTACCCCGTTGCAAGGCTAGCTCAAATCTACATCGCGGAAATCGTTAGTCGTCATGGTGTTCCTTTGGACATCATATCCGATCGTGACAGTCGTTTCACCTCCCGTTTTTAGGAATCCTTCAATGAAGCCATGAGTACTGAACTCAATCTTAGTACGGCTTACCACCCTCAAACGGATGGTCTGACTGAACGTACTATCCAAACTCTCGAGGATATGCTTCGATCGTGTGTAATTGATTTCAGTGGTAATTGGGGCGTGCACTTGCCTTTGATCGAGTTCTCTTACAACAATAGTTACCATACCAGCATCGGCATGGCTCCATTTGAGGCACTTTATGGTCGAAAATGTCGGTCACCCATTTGTTTGACCGAGATCGGCGAAACACAAATTACCGGACCCGAGTTAATCCAAGAGACCATAGACAAGATCCTCAAAATTCGCGACAACCTACGTACCGCTCGGAGTCGACAAAAGAGTTACGCCGACCGAAAGCACAACGCGGTTACTTTCGAAGTTGGAGATTTCGTTTTCCTTAAGGTTTCACCTTGGAAAGGAGTCTTTCGCTTCGGGAAGCGAGGAAAACTATCCCCACGTTATGTTGGTCCTTTCAAGATTTTCGAGAAAGTCGGTTCTGTTGCATACAAACTTGATCTCCCTACCGAGCTTAGCAACATCCACCCCACCTTCCACGTCTCTAACTTGAAAAAGTGCTTATCAAATGAAGATCTCCAAGTTCCACTTGAAGACGTTCAGATCGACCCAACAATGCACTTTGTCGAGAAACCTGTTGAGATAATGGATCGTGAAGTCAAACAACTCAAGCGTAGTCGTATTCCAATCATTAAGGTACGTTGGGAAGGAAAACGTGGTGCAGAATTCACTTGGGAACGTGAAGACCAAATGAAAGCCAAGTACCCGCATCTTTTTTCATAGTCTTCCTCATGAAAGAAATTTCGGGACGAAATTTTCTAAAGTCGGGGAGACTGTAATATCCGTACTTTCCACATCATCGTTTATTTACATTTTGTACCCTTGTACTTTCATTTTTGAATCCATTGTAACCCGAGACTTATGATCAATGAATTTATTAGATTTATTCAATTACATGTTTACAACATACATTACATTTATACATATGCAAGACAACATCATACGTGCAATATTACAAAATTATATTATAAACACGCATTTCACTTTTTTTTACACATTTATATTCTCGTTTCACGTCCATACACGCTCGGTTTATTATTATTATTAGTAGTAGTAGTATTATTATCATTATTAACATTAGTACTATTATTATTATTATTATTATTTCATTTTTTTTCTTTTTAAAAAAAAGAATCACCTCCCTTTCAACCACCAACTCCCAACTAACTCATTTAATACCCCAAAACCCTAATCCACACTTATAAATACCCACTCCCTTTCACTCCTCCACCCTTACACCCTCCAAATTCTCTCACAAATCTCTCCAGGTGCTCTATTTCTTCCAAGATTTTTGGCAGAATTTTATAAGGTAAAAACCTTATTTTTCTTCAAGTTTCTTCCTTTTTTTTTCTTAACAATTCTTCCTTCACCCTCTTGGATAAACCTCTAGGATCTTATCATTTGTTTACCTTGGTAAACATCTAAGATAAGTCACCATTTGAGGTCCAAGTTGTGGTCTTTCAACTAACATTTCTTCTTCTTCATGTTCTTGTTTGGATATTTTACATCTAGTTGTGGTAAAACCAAACCAAGCTTCCATCAAAATTCTATGATGGAAGCCTTGTGCTAAGGTATTTGGATGAAGTAGATGAACATATGTTCATCTACCATAAGACATCCAATTGCCACAAGGTGTTCAAATCCTATACATAAATATTATAAATAAATCTAACAAGGTTTGTGGATTTCCCAACCTTTCTCTTGGCCACTTCAAGTGGTATATTACTAACTATACTAACTTTTGACCATCTGAATTCCTAACTAAGTTAGGGGTTTGTGTTTCGGTCTGCCGTCGGCGATGCATGACCAACTTGATACTATTATACATATATATGTTATTTATTATTTCTTCTCCACCGAACTTATGCCTACGTTACATTTTAGGTTAACCGGCATTCCCGACTCTTCACCTTCCCGTTCATCCTTTCGTTACCACGCCAAACCGTGAGTTTCATACTTGCCCCTTTTACATTTTTACACTTTGGGACTTGAAAAAATGTACATATTCAAAACACATACACTACAAGATTCACACTTTATTCAAACACAATTCATTAACAAGCTCATGTGACAACAACTTGACTACATGCTTAAATACAACCTGTTAATACAATAGTTCATTAATTCTTGCAAAACCACACTTAACAAGTGTAGCGCTATAGGATTGACACCCGTCGACTTTTCGTTACCTTTATGGAGCCCCCGATCTTGTTATGTTATTTATTCGACTAGTATTCTTTGGATGCTAGGTATGCTATGTCAACAATAGGTTTGAACTATATCATTACAAATTGTATGAACATTAGTAAAGTATGTCTATGCATGTGAATTGTTGCTTTAAACATGATTATTATATGTATGAAACTTGTATGAACTCACCAACTTTATTGTTGATCAAATATTATTTTACATGTTTTCAGGAGATGTTTGATGCTACCATGGAAATGGAATCTAGGGACTTTGCCATAGATATCAAATTTAAAATTTTTGTCTTTTGTTTATCAATGTATTTCCTTTAATTGAAACAATTGTATTTGGAATTCTTAGTTTAATGAAATCGGTTAAATTTATATTTCAACAATAGTGCCACGATGTCTTTGAACAATCCTACACGTCACGTTCGGTGATTCCGCCGCCGAATGGGTTGTGACAGATTTGGGCACATTTAGACTAGCCTTTGGTATTCTAACAGGCTGTCCTTTTGAAATACCTTTCTTCTGAACTGGTGGTCTTTTATCTTTCTGAACCCGTGGAGCAACAAATCTGTCCATTAGTTTGATCGGTGGCTTCACAGATGATTTAACTTGTTGTGGATCAACTGGTTGCTTACTCTGGTTCTTGTGAGGACACTTCACCACAATGTGTCCTACAATACCACAATGAAAACAAGCTCTCTTCTCTTTGTAAGTCCTCCTGTAAGGCTCTGATACCACTTGTAGGTCCCCTGGTGTTAGATCGATTGACGTATAGGAGATGAAACGAATCAACAGAGTGCGGAATCCTCTGTGATTAGCTTGAACAAGATGAGTAGATATGATGAGAACAAACACAAGTATATAAAACTTTGTCTATTAGCATCAAACAACTGATTACAAAGGGTTTTCTCTCAAGAACTTGTTCAGACCTATTTTCTACAAGAACCCTAACAACTATTTATACTCACACACTCAGGTTGCGTACTTGCTAAGTACGCATCCACTAAAACAACATAAAACACACATGAACAAAGACTCGAATATACAGCTCGATCAGATACAAACGACTCTAATAAACTACAAACAATCTTCAAGCTGCTTGTCACAAAACATGCTCCAACAAATTCAAAAAGTAATTGGAAGAAATATACAAATGATTTGTACGTAATTTTTGGGCACAGAAAGATTGGTTTTAGTCAAAGGCTATGTTCTTGTAACTATAGTTTTAATCCTTTTTCGTTGTATTTTTAAGGCTCTAAACTTGGGAGACCTCACTTATTGGGTTTACTTATCAACACATAGCTCATAAACATAAGACATTCTACAATTCGCAGTGGAAAATATTTAAACTTTAACATAACGGCGAAAGCATAACATGGCTAAGCATAACGTGTATGGTATAATTAAAATTTGTCTAAAACAACATAAACTTAAACATATAACGGGCTACCAGATTCTGAATCTTCAGGGTAACTCTTCTCGCCAAGCCAAGCATCCGCCTTCATCTACAGCCACCTACACTTAACTGATGTGCATACAAAAAAATCAGCAACGCTGAGTGAGTTTTAACGTTTACTTTAAACATTCATACAAGAAGGATTTACTAAAACATACATGACACCATTAAGGCAAAACTTTACATACTTTACCTGTAAAATAGTTTAAGTCATACATTAACCATCAATCCCCTTTTCATTGTACCGCCCCCATGGCTCACGTCCATGAACCGGCAAGTACCGCTTAACCTGTACTGCCCTCACTGCTCACGTCCATGAACCGATGAGTACTGGTATTGCCCTCCGACAACATCGCTTAACGCTACAGGGAGGTTGTGTGGACCTGCCGAGTAACCGCCGTCACCCATCCCAGATGTATAATTGTTAACGAACCACAAAGGCTCTTACTAATGGCCATAACCTATAACTGACATCTGGTACATGTAACATCAGTCCCCGAAGGAACCTTTACGAGCTGGTACACATTCCCGTAGGAAAGCTGTTCACTTCTTTTCATAAAACATTCTTTAACTTGTTCATAACTTAAACATATATTTTGTGTTTGTTTATGTATATAAAAAAATAATAAACGCTTGCTATAAATATAACTATACTTTACATAAATTGAACTTTTGCCTCTTTTAAACGTTTACCTAAAACATAACTTTTGCTTTTGTTTATTGATATAAAATATATAATTAATACTTTCCACTAAGTATGCACACCACCCCTAAAGCAGGCAAAAATAGGATTAGAACTCACATGGTACTCGGTCTACAGTGAAAACTAATAAGCTTTGGGCTAGACAAGCACTACGTGATCTGTACTAATAAAATACGTGAAACCGGTTAAACTTTGCTAGTGTCGCCACAGACAGTGTCACCTAAGCATTAGTGTCGCCAACACTTGAGTCGTCTGGCTCCAGGGATAAGTGTCGTCTGATAAGTGTCGCCAGTCCTTGTAGTGTCGCCAAATGGCATTGGCGACACTTGTCACACCCCCATATTTTATTTACTTATTAAATAAATACAGGTTGTAACGATTGGTTCATTACACGATAGCGGAAGCTGTAATAATGATTTCTAAGACTTGATTACATACACAAATGCTAAGACTAAGTAATACTAGGATCTAAGTTCTTCTAGATCAACGATAGACTTGAGTCTTGATATTCTACGTCCTTCCAGCTACTAGGAATTGATCCAACATAGCTAGCTTATTCCAACCGTGCCATGGCTAACAGTTACCTGAGAAATATACTTGAAAATGTCAACACAAAGGTTGGTGAGTTCACAGAGTTAGTTATAATAGTGCTTATAGTTTTTCCCAAAAACATGTTCATGACTTTACCGTCATAAAACTAAGTAGTTTTCATTTGAAAACATTATCATGACTTAACCGTCATAAAATATGAAGTTGTCCTTTGAAAACATTATCATGACTTAACCGTCATAAATTCAATATTTAAACATGATCCTTATAACCTGATCAGAATCCTTTTGTATAAACATGATTTCTTTAACCGGATCAAAACTCTTTTGTTTAAACTCAATTGTTCGTAAATAGTTCCAGTTGCATGTGATAATCAGAATAAGAATTGTTGACCCATTTGTAAACTAGCTAGGAATACAAATAATATGTTCATACATGAGGCGTAACCAAACCATGACATGTGTGAGCCCCTATTAAGCGTTATCAGATTCTATGCGGCCATAAATCCTCCAGATTGTGGTTAGCGCGACTAACCATGACCGGGAGACGTCACTCTCCATAGTACTATTCATAGGACCCTAGGCTACAGTTAATGGTTACTACGTTGTTCCAGGGGACTTTAGCGGCCTCCAATTGTTGTTCTCATCTCATGTAAACATAAAAGTCGTGCCTTATTCTCTTGTTATCCCATAAAATAGTTGTAAGTATGTTTTTCCCCCAAATCGTTGAGTGTTGTTCATCCGAACAATCGTTGTGTGTTGTTCACCCGAACAATCGTTGTGTGTTGTTCATCCGAACAATCATTGTGTGTACTTGTGTCCGGCTGTTTAGTTGGGCAAGTTTTCTCCCCGTTTGTTTTAAAACAATTTAAGAACAAGTAGTAAAAGTAGGGCCAGGAGACTTACAAAAAGTTAAACCGAAATGTTCATATTGTCAAACATATAAGCAATGAAATTCATGTTTTCAAAATATAACAGGTAAGTATATTTCTCCCCCGATGTTTACAAAACAGTAAAGAGTTAAAAGGGGGCCGTGAACTCACCTTGAGTTTGTGTATACTTGTAATGATACTTGTTGTAGTCAAACTTGACTATTCGTACCCTAGATACCAAAGGGTAAATTGTGTTAGGACCGAACGTCTTATATTGCAAATTGTTCACCGACTTTGTAAATCTGGTTGCTTTTGTTTAAAATATCCTCTTAGTTGTACAATACTTGTTTTGTTATAAAACAGATCTTAGTTACTGCCCAAAGGGGACTGACACAGGTATCGAAACTTCATAGTTTCGATTGGGCAATTGAGTATCGAAACTTCATAGTTTCGATTGAGTAGTTAGGTATCGAAACTATCTAGTTTCGATTGAGTAGTTAGGTATCGAAACTATCTAGTTTCGATTGGCAAGAAGGGTATCGAAACTATCTAGTTTCGATTGAGCAATATGTATCGAAACTACCTAGTTTCGATTGAACAACTAGTATCGAAACTCCCAGTTTCGATTGAGTAAACTGGTAATCGAAATAGGTATCGAAACTCCCAGTTTCGATTGAATAACAGGTATCGAAACTCCTAGTTTCGATTGAACAGGTATCGAAACTCCTAGTTTCGATTACTGCACTTTGATTGACAGAATTCGTCCTGTATATTTTTATGTTCAAATCTTGAATTTGACACACTTTTCTTGTTATCTTACTTGCGATTGAACCTTTTGTATGCTTAGATACGGTTTTAAAGAAAATAAAGTGGATAATATCGAGTTTTTACCTCTGGACAGAGATGACGATTTTTGAGAGAAAAAGAGAATGATCTTGACTTCTCCTGCTAAAACCCTTTGAGAAAACACTTGGAACTATCCTTATAGCACCGAAATAAAGGATTCGAGTCTTCGATTATGGAAGAACCCCAAAAGAAAATGGAGATAGGTATTCTTGTTGTTGTCGTAGAAGAAGAGAGAGATGACAGGGGTTGAGGGTTTTTGCTCTTGATGAATTGATAGAAAATGAGGTGGTATGGGAGATTGCTTAAGAAAGTAGAAGATGTTGAAATTTAGGGTGTGGGATGGACCCACATGGCCTTGAGGCCGAGATTTCTGGTCAACGGGAGTGGGTGGGGTTAAATAAATCAAACAATTTGATTTAAGTGTAAATTTAACCACTAGTGTTCGTATTTAGTCGGGTTATCCTGGTACGTGAACCGGTAACTCCTAGAATTACCAGAATATGAAAAGAGACCCTGTACGATTTTTGTTAGACCTTAATGTCCTTGTTTGTGAAATTAAGTAAATCACAAAACAATTATAATTTAAACTTGTTTATAACATGTACGGATATTGACCTGAAATGTCGGGTGTCACATTCTCCCCATGTTAAAAGAATTTCGTCCCGAAATTCAATTTGTGTCCTCTTGAACTGTTGTATCCTTAAACAAGGATGGGTATTTTTGTTTTCATTTGATCCTCTCATTCAAATGGTTCAACGTACCTAGGATTAAGCTTGCCACGGTTGCCAAATTTTTGCCACTCTTTTCCAAGGTGAGACCTTCATCGTGACTTTGTCTATCACTTGGAATTCTAGTGGTTTTCGTCTGTTGCTAGCTCCACTCTCTTTCGTCTGTCTTGAGTGGCTTTCAGACGATCTTTTATTTCGACGATCTTGTCAGTGGTTTCCTAGCCAATATCAGGACCAGTCAAATGCTTTTCGCTAACTCCCGCCCAACATAGCGATGAGTGACACTTATAACCATACAAAGACTCAACGGAGCGGCTTTAATGCTGGTATGGTAGTTGATATTATATGAAAACTCATCCAACGGCGGTGAGTATCCCTATTTCTTCTGAAATCGATTACGCACACACGGAGCACATCTTTTAAAGTTTGGATAGTCCTTTTACTTTGACCGTTCATCTGGGGATGATATGCAGTGGTCATGTAAAGGCGTGTGCTCAAGGCTTCTTGTACAGACTGTCAGGTTCTTGACATGAATCGACTGTCCCTTTTTGTGAAAATGGAAACTGGCATACCATGCCTAGCCTTAATTCCCTTAATATTTAGCCTTGCACGCGTCTTACTTTTATCTGTCTCCTTTATTGGTAGGGAATGCGCGGATTTTGTCAAACGACTGACGATTATCATATAGTATCATAGTTGCTAGGTGTTCTGGGTAACTTTGAAATAAAATCCATTGAAATTTGTTCCCATTTCCATTGAGGTATCTCGGGTTGTTATAACAATCCCGACGGTTTCTGATGTTCTGCCTTTACCTTTGAACATGTCAGGCATTTACAGTCGTAATTAGCAATTTCTCCTTTCATGTTCGGCCACCAGTAGAGTTCTTTCAGATCCTTATACATTTTATCCGAACCTGGGTGAATGGAGTACCTGGACTTGTGGGCTTCGTCCATAACCAACTCCCGTAAGTTACCAAAACATGGCACCCAAATTCTATTTGCAAAGTATATAGTATCATCTGATTTTGGCTCTAAATGTCTGATCATTCCTCATATAGCTTCACTCTGAATGTTTTCTTCTTTGATTGCCTCCTGTTGTGCCATCCGGATTTGAGTCGTGAGACTCGCATGAATTGTCAATCCTAGGGCACGAACACGGAGAGTTTTAACCCGTTCCTTACGACTCAAGGCATCTGCTACGACATTTACCTTACCAGGGTGATACTTGATGTCCCAGTCGTAATCATTCAGTAGTTCTACCCAACGAAGTTGACTCATGTTGAGTTCTTTCTGATTAAAGATGTGCTGGAGACTCTTGTGGTTTGTAAAGATAGTACATTTTGTACCATATAAAAAAAAATGTCTCCAAATCTTGAGTGCAAACACGACAGCACCCAATTTCAGATCGTGAGTCGTATAATTTTTTTTTTTTCTCATGTACTCTTAGCTGTCTGGATGCATACGCTATGACTTTTTCTCCTTGCATCAATACACATCCCAGACCTTGGTGTGATGCGTCGCAGTACACGATGGAATTGTCAGTTCCTTCGGGAAGGGATATAATTGGTGCACTGCAAAGTTTTTGCTTCAACAATTGAAACGCTGATTCTTGTTTATCAGTCCAATCAAACTTTTTGTCCTTCTGAGTTAACGTGGTCAAAGGCAAGGCTATTTTTGAAAAATTCTCGATAAATCGCCTGTAATATCCTGCCGAACCCAGAAATTGACGCACCTCAGTCGGAGTTCTTGGTGCTTCCCAGTTTTTGATAGCTTCAATCTTGGTTGGGATTACGTGAATACCCTTCTTATTGATGACGTGTCCGAGAAAGTGAACCTCTCGAATCCGAAACTCACACTTAGAGAATTTGGCATAACGCTTCTCATTCCGGAGTAGTTCCAAGATTGATTTCAAATGATGTTCATGTTCCTCATTGGTTTGTGAATATATTGATATGTCATCGATAAATACAATCACGAATTTATTCAAGTATGGCTTGCACACGCGGTTCATTAGGTCCATGAAAACGGCCGGTGCATTAGTCAAGCCAAATGGCATAACTAGGAACTCGTAGTGACCGTAACGAGTCCTAAAAGTCGTTTTTGGTATATCTTCTTCCTGAATTTTCAGTTGAGGATATCCTGATTGTAGATCAATTTTAGAATAGAAACTGGACCCTTGAAGTTGATCAAACAAATCGTCTACTCGAAGAAGAGGATACCGGTTTTTGATTGTCAGCTTGTTCAACTCCCGATAATTGATGCACCTTCTAAAGGTTCCATCCTTTTTCTTTACAAACAGGACCGGAACTCCCCATGGTGAGAAACTCGGTCTTATGAAAAAAATTTACTCGACGAGGTGTCCAAGTTTTTGTTGTATATTGGGTAGAAATGAAAAAGTATGAAAATGAAACTTTATGTTTGTCCCTCTTATGCTTTTCGAAAGCATTTTCCCGGACTAAGACTTTTCTCTTATTTCAGGTTTCATGTTTTCTAGGATTTTCCTCTCCATGTGCCTTCATGGAGCTAGGAATTGATGTTCCTCGGGAGCTCTTATTTGCAAACTTCGAGTCTAATCACTACTTTACCCCTTTGTTTGCACTACTTTTCAAGGCATACTAGCCTTTGGGTTGTAGCGTCCTGATATGTAAACTCATGTCTCGACTACCATACCTTCAAAGTATGTAAGCCATACGAAGTTTGATGTTTGTTTGGGATATTCATATTCCGTCTAGCTGAGGGAATGAATAATAATACTGTAAGAATGGTCTCATCGAATTAGTGTTTTCCCCAAAATAGGCTATGGGTTTGTCAACTCATTAAGTTGGCAGAAAGAGTTGATAGTCAACTATTAGTCATACGGTGTGTATGCACTCCCTTAGTGTTTGAATGGTACTTTGGTGACTTACCATTACGTATTCCACTCATTCAGGTTATAGCCTCAAAATCCTTAGCACAAGGATAAACTGGAGGTAGTGAGTATTGAACGTCGAGACTTTTATATTCTAACTGAGTCTACTCCAAGAGATCATTTCTTAACAATAGATGCTCTAGAGCTTCCCAATTATAGAAAACTAGGAGTGAAAGATGCAATCACACCTCTCTTCTAGGCTAAATCTGGGATCCATCCAACAAGATGAACTTTGGGAAAGTGCGAGTATAAAAGAGTAATAAATTATTCTTCTCAACTCTTTGTGGACAGTGGCTTGTTGTGAATAGCTCGAGCTTACGTCCTTTATGCATATCATGAGCTAATGAGATTAGCATGAAATTCTGCATTTGGGACTCCTTTAAGAGTTTTGCATGTCGTTTTGGTTAGTGCGACAATAGTCGTTAGTCCACACTTAGGTTTCTTTGGCATTCGCTTGAGCATCAACCCCGGCTTATCCATTGTAGAGAGAATAGTCAGACTTAAAGATATATTGAATGTCAATGGCTGCGAGAGCAATCCTGTTTGACCGACATTCTGAAATGTCCGATTTCCTACTTGTCTCATGTCGAGCTTCCACAATATCCATAGGTGCCATGTGTATGCGGGTCAGAATAATATCCTGCCCTATTACTGAAGTTAGTGCATAACACTCTTGGCGCAACTTTCAAGCAATTGTGAGATTAAACTGTATAATGGATCCTGAGATTACGCTATAATCTCCCACAATAGTTGTGCAATTATTGTAAGCGTGGGTTGTGGTAATGCTCAATTTAGGGCTATCTTGACCAGTAGAATCTCAAGGAATGAATGTGCGGATTCCTTCGCCGTTCAGGATTCACTAAGGATTGGTTGAATTCAATTTGAATTTCTCTCGTTCCTCCAAAACTAGGAGAATGCTTTGTGAGCACCTAATTGAGAAGTCTGATTTGTTGAGATCCAATCCTTAATCAAGTGATTGAGAACATGAGTTGATCATCAGCTTAGACAGCAAGACTCACTAAAGTTCCCATGCACTGCAAATTATGATTACGTGTGCACCCGTAATGATAATTTGCCTTGCCTGATCCCTATAGTGTTTCTTCTATCCCTAGCTTTTAATCAAAAGGGACTTGAAATAATCATTAGATTGCGTGTGCACATTTGTACATGAGTGTGTATTGTTTTATCGGATTACTCTTAATTATGTGTACCAATACTCATGACTCTGCCGAATATGGCTGTTGTGGGATGAGGCTAATGGTAGAGAGGCACCACCAGTGTCTCTTAAAATAAAATGTGTATGGTGAAATTCAGGCACTATGTGTTGGGCAGAGATCCTCAAACGAGTGTCGAGCAACTCATGCTCCAAGTCCATGTATATGCATGGATCCACATGATCCTGATGTATGTCTGGGTCTCCTGACCCTTGGAGTTCTCTCCCATTTAGTCCTGCTTATTCACCTTGAATTCCCTTCTGTCTGGGCAATCATGCCTGCCATACATCATGGCGAGAGTCTAGGCATCCGATCCGACAACTTATGAAGGAGATTATTTATACCGTACATACGTTTGGAAGATAGTTGCCTCCAAGGCTGGAGTAGTTGTCGTGCAGGTATAGGTACAGATTCTGGTACGAGTTCAGCCTGTTGTGATACCAAGATCGGTAACTGACGATCGTTGTCGTCGAAGTCCAAGCTCAGCTCGTAACTCGATCTTCTAAGGTTGCAGTATGTTGAGTACCCGTTATTCTTGACTCGTAATCCGAATAGTAACATGTTGTAAGTGTTTATTATTTCCACATTATTGTATGTGTTTAAGTGTTCATTACATGTACCATGTAATTGTATTAGTGTAGCTAATGGTACCCTAGTGTAATTTCCATACACTAATAGTCTACACAAATTGTTCGGCAACGGTTGGAATTCCTATGCTCAAGTCTTGGGTGTTTTTTAGTGTGATGCAAGTCTTAGAAATCTTGGTCCCTAGATGAGTCCGGTTAGAGCCTAGGTATCACTAAGGACACCTAATTCGCTAAAACCATTGCTCTGATACCAATCTGTCACACCCCCATATTTTATTTACTTATTAAATAAATACAGGTTGTAACGATTGGTTCATTACACGATAGCGGAAGCTGTAATAATGATTTCTAAGACTTGATTACATACACAAATGCTAAGACTAAGTAATACTAGGATCTAAGTTCTTCTAGATCAACGATAGACTTGAGTCTTGATATTCTACGTCCTTCCAGCTACTAGGAATTGATCCAACATAGCTAGCTTATTCCAACCGTGCCATGGCTAACAGTTACCTGAGAAATATACTTGAAAATGTCAACACAAAGGTTGGTGAGTTCACAGAGTTAGTTATAATAGTGCTTATAGTTTTTCCCAAAAACATGTTCATGACTTTACCGTCATAAAACTAAGTAGTTTTCATTTGAAAACATTATCATGACTTAACCGTCATAAAATATGAAGTTGTCCTTTGAAAACATTATCATGACTTAACCGTCATAAATTCAATATTTAAACATGATCCTTATAACCTGATCAGAATCATTTTGTATAAACATGATTTCTTTAACCGGATCAAAACTCTTTTGTTTAAACTCAATTGTTCGTAAATAGTTCCAGTTGCATGTGATAATCAGAATAAGAATTGTTGACCCATTTGTAAACTAGCTAGGAATACAAATAATATGTTCATACATGAGGCGTAACCAAACCATGACATGTGTGAGCCCCTATTAAGCGTTATCAGATTCTATGCGGCCATAAATCCTCCAGATTGTGGTTAGCGCGACTAACCATGACCGGGAGACGTCACTCTCCATAGTACTATTCATAGGACCCTAGGCTACAGTTAATGGTTACTACGTTGTTCCAGGGGACTTTAGCGGCCTCCAATTGTTGTTCTCATCTCATGTAAACATAAAAGTCGTGCCTTATTCTCTTGTTATCCCATAAAATAGTTGTAAGTATGTTTTTCCCCCAAATCGTTGAGTGTTGTTCATCCGAACAATCGTTGTGTGTTGTTCACCCGAACAATCGTTGTGTGTTGTTCATCCGAACAATCATTGTGTGTACTTGTGTCCGGCTGTTTAGTTGGGCAAGTTTTCTCCCCGTTTGTTTTAAAACAATTTAAGAACAAGTAGTAAAAGTAGGGCCAGGAGACTTACAAAAAGTTAAACCGAAATGTTCATATTGTCAAACATATAAGCAATGAAATTCATGTTTTCAAAATATAACAGGTAAGTATATTTCTCCCCCGATGTTTACAAAACAGTAAAGAGTTAAAAGGGGGCCGTGAACTCACCTTGAGTTTGTGTATACTTGTAATGATACTTGTTGTAGTCAAACTTGACTATTCGTACCCTAGATACCAAAGGGTAAATTGTGTTAGGACCGAACGTCTTATATTGCAAATTGTTCACCGACTTTGTAAATCTGGTTGCTTTTGTTTAAAATATCCTCTTAGTTGTACAATACTTGTTTTGTTATAAAACAGATCTTAGTTACTGCCCAAAGGGGACTGACACAGGTATCGAAACTTCATAGTTTCGATTGGGCAATTGAGTATCGAAACTTCATAGTTTCGATTGAGTAGTTAGGTATCGAAACTATCTAGTTTCGATTGAGTAGTTAGGTATCGAAACTATCTAGTTTCGATTGGCAAGAAGGGTATCAAAACTATCTAGTTTCGATTGAGCAATATGTATCGAAACTACCTAGTTTCGATTGAACAACTAGTATCGAAACTCCCAGTTTCGATTGAGTAAACTGGTAATCGAAATAGGTATCGAAACTCCCAGTTTCGATTGAATAACAGGTATCGAAACTCCTAGTTTCGATTGAACAGGTATCGAAACTCCTAGTTTCGATTACTGCACTTTGATTGACAGAATTCGTCCTGTATATTTTTATGTTCAAATCTTGAATTTGACACACTTTTCTTGTTATCTTACTTGCGATTGAACCTTTTGTATGCTTAGATACGGTTTTAAAGAAAATAAAGTGGATAATATCGAGTTTTTACCTCTGGACAGAGATGACGATTTTTGAGAGAAAAAGAGAATGATCTTGACTTCTCCTGCTAAAACCCTTTGAGAAAACACTTGGAATTATCCTTATAGCACCGAAATAAAGGATTCGAGTCTTCGATTATGGAAGAACCCCAAAAGAAAATGGAGATAGGTATTCTTGTTGTTGTCGTAGAAGAAGAGAGAGATGACCGGGGTTGAGGGTTTTTGCTCTTGATGAATTGATAGAAAATGAGGTGGTATGGGAGATTGCTTAAGAAAGTAGAAGATGTTGAAATTTAGGGTGTGGGATGGACCCACATGGCCTTGAGGCCGAGATTTCTGGTCAACGGGAGTGGGTGGGGTTAAATAAATCAAACAATTTGATTTAAGTGTAAATTTAACCACTAGTGTTCGTATTTAGTCGGGTTATCCTGGTACGTGAACCGGTAACTCCTAGAATTACCAGAATATGAAAAGAGACCCTGTACGATTTTTGTTAGACCTTAATGTCCTTGTTTGTGAAATTAAGTAAATCACAAAACAATTATAATTTAAACTTGTTTATAACATGTACGGATATTGACCTGAAATGTCGGGTGTCACAACACTCCTTAGTATCGTGCACATGCATGACGACACTCCTCAGTGTCACCGATGGAATGACACGTGTCCCAATCATTGGCGAACCTGGGGATACGCACACCATCGTCCCCAATTAGTGTCGCCCCATGAAGAGTGTCGCCTCAAGAACAGAAAACCCTAATTGCCGATTTTCTTGGTGTTTCCTTGCTCTAAATCAGTGGAGAAGAAGTTTGTGACTGATATTGAATCTAAAAAATGAGTACTTGCACTTTCTTTCTCTAGAATTCTCTCTAGAAAACATTAAATTGAAGACATTGACAGACCCATATGTTCTCATTTAAAAAGCGATATTTAGTCATATGCTCAACTTTAGGGATGCTGTCTGTGTGTGTTTGGCTCAGGAAGGAAGCCAATTCAGTTAGGAATTAACTAATGATGTGGTGGTACACTCCGGTTTAATTGTCGTTGCTACATTCATAATATATATATTTTTTATGCTAAGATTTCAGTGTCTTGATGTTAAAGTTGCAGGGGATATCAACCTTATGTGTACTATTAGTGGGGTATGATAGTAAGTTCAAAATTTACTCGCAGATTTTGATTTGTTCTCAGAATTGGGATTTTGTTAAATTAGTTGAATAATATGTTTCAGGTCTTGCTAGCAAGTTAAGCATTCTACATATTCGAATACGGGTGTATGATGATGATTTTGCACATGCTTAGTGTGGACCGAACTTGGAAAGGATTTCAATTGTACATGTAGGATATGTTGGAAACCAGTCCCAAAAACACGAAACACAGGATTTGATCTCAACTAAGATCGACTCTTTTATTAATATTGAAAACCAAACCACATTTACAAGTAATCCCTAACCATCTATTTATAATAAACCCTATACTAATCCTAACCCAACTCAAATTCAATTAAATAATTAAATAAATAAACAAACTCACTCCTAGTCTAATAGGAACTCAACCAAACAATTATTAAACTAATACTAATAATTATCTACAATCAAAATTAATCCTTCATGTTCCCCCTTAATCTTGATTTATACATACAAATCGCTTGGGTCTTCAATGCCACTTCCGAACTCACCCTTCACGGGTTTCTTTTACATAGGTATCGCAGCTTCATCCGCAATTTGAATCACTCAAATTCTTCACCCCGTTTCACACGGTCTTTAATCCTGTTTCACACAGAACTTTCTTGATCTATCACAGATCTTCTTCCACGCAGCTCTCACAACCTTTTTAAACAATCTCTCACAAATTGGATTTATCCTTCACTTCGTTTGAACCAATCACAGATTCTAATACTTCTTCACCGGTATCACACCGTACCACCCTGAATTGCACAAGTAAACACTTTGCAGATCCATCAACACTCTTCGCAGATGATAGACCTTTCACTCAATCTGAATCGATTAGATCGATATCTTCCTTGGTTGATTCGCACAACCCTTCGTTACTTGGCTGTCATAGCCGCTACTCACCACCACTAATCTCCCGTCACCTCCGAACAAACAACTAACACCACCGTCTCTTAAACATGCTGAACCATTTGTTGTTTGCTCTGTGCCAAAAGAACCTGTTGGGTTTTTTTTCTTGCTTTCAAAAACCGAGAAAAATCTTGCTATTTGCTTCGCTGTTACAAACCCAAAGGCCAAGGACACCCAAGAAAACAAACCTCTTTTTTATGTCTTTTCTTGCGCTGACCAAAAAATATTACTCGAATCTACTCTTGTGAACCTTTCAAACTCACCACAAAAAACACTATTTTCTTCTTTGTAAATCTCTAACACAAATATTAAACTTTGTGCCAAGCCTTATCCACAAAAAAGGTCAGACTTGATTTTTTTTTGATTTTACCCTCGCACAGATCTATTTAGTCTTTGACCAGAATCACTCTGGTCAAGTCCAACCAACTTGAATAACGCCTCTTGATTGCTACACACAATCGGCTTTCTTTCGTAGATTCGATCAACTCTTTGATCGCTTCGTTCTTCCACGGATTCAGAGGTCTCTTTGATCTTCCTATTGATTTTCTCTTGTTTGCAGCCCTGCAGGCTGCTTCCCTTCTTGAAAAACGACTCCCAAATGTCCTTTTTTAACCTGTCTCTGATATCAATTGTTGGAAACCAGTCCCAAAAACACGAAACACAGGATTTGATCTCAACTAAGATCGACTCTTTTATTAATATTGAAAACCAAACCACATTTACAAGTAATCCCTAACCATCTATTTATAATAAACCCTATACTAATCCTAACCCAACTCAAATTCAATTAAATAATTAAATAAATAAACAAACTCACTCCTAGTCTAATAGGAACTCAACCAAACAATTATTAAACTAATACTAATAATTATCTACAATCAAGATTAATCCTTCATGTTCCCCCTTAATCTTGATTTATACATACAAATCGCTTGGGTCTTCAATGCCACTTCCGAACTCACCCTTCACGGGTTTCTTTTACATAGGTATCGCAGCTTCATCCGCAATTTGAATCACTCAAATTCTTCACCCCGTTTCACACGGTCTTTAATCCTGTTTCACACAGAACTTTCTTGATCTATCACAGATCTTCTTCCACGCAGCTCTCACAACCTTTTTAAACAATCTCTCACAAATTGGATTTATCCTTCACTTCGTTTGAACCAATCACAGGTTCTAATACTTCTTCACCGGTATCACACCGTACCACCCTGAATTGCACAAGTAAACACTTTGCAGATCCATCAACACTCTTCGCAGATGATTGACCTTTCACTCAATCTGAATCGCTTAGATCGATATCTTCCTTGGTTGATTCGCACAACCCTTCGTTACTTGGCTGTCATAGCCGCTACTCACCACCACTAATCTCCCGTCACCTCCGAACAAACAACTAACACCACCGTCTCTTAAACATGCTGAACCATTTGTTGTTTGCTCTGTGCCAAAAGAACCTGTTGGGTTTTTTTTCTTGCTTTCAAAAACCGAGAAAAATCTTGCTATTTGCTTCACTGTTACAAACCCAAAGGCCAAGGACACCCAAGAAAACAAACCTCTTTTTTATGTCTTTTCTTGCGCTGACCAAAAAATATTACTCGAATCTACTCTTGTGAACCTTTCAAACTCACCACAAAAAACACTATTTTCTTCTTTGTAAATCTCTAACACAAATATTAAACTTTGTGCCAAGCCTTATCCACAAAAAAGGTCAGACTTGATTTTTTTTTTATTTTACCCTCGCACAGTTCTGTTTAGTCTTTGACCAGAATCACTCTGGTCAAGTCCAACCAACTTGAATAACGCCTCTTGATTGCTACACACAATCGGCTTTCTTTCGCAGATTCGATCAACTCTTTGATCGCTTCGTTCTTCCACGGATTCACAAGTCTCTTTGATCTTCCTATTGATTTTCTCTTGTTTGCAGCCCTACAGGCTGCTTCCCTTCTCGAAAAACGACTCCCAAATGTCCTTTTTTAACCTGTCTCTGATATCAATTGTTGGAAACCAGTCTCAAAAACATGAAACACAGGATTTGATCTCAACTAAGATCGACTCTTTTATTAATATTGAAAACCAAACCACATTTACAAGTAATCCCTAACCATCTATTTATAATAAACCCTATACTAATCCTAACCCAACTCAAATTCAATTAAATAGTTAAATAAATAAACAAACTCACTCCTAGTCTAATAGGAACTCAACCAAACAATTATTAAAGTAATATTAATAATTATCTACAATCAAGATTAATCCTTCATGTTCCCCATTAATCTTGATTTGTACATACAAATCGCTTGGGTCTTCAATGCCACTTCCGAACTCACCCTTCACGGGTTTCTTCTACACAGGTATCGCAGCTTCATCCGCAATTTGAATCACTCAAATTCTTCACCCCGTTTCACACGGTCTTTAATCCTGTTTCACACAGAACTTTCTTGATCTATCACAGATCTTCTTCCACGCAGCTCTCACAACCTTTTTAAACAATCTCTCACATATTGGATTTATCCTTCACTTCGTTTGAACCAATCACAGGTTCTAATACTTCTTCACCGGTATCACACCGTACCACCCTGAATTGCACAAGTAAACACTTTGCAGATCCATCAACACCCTTCGCAGATGATTGACCTTTCACTCAATCTGAATCGCTTATATCGATATCTTCCTTGGTTGATTCGCACAACCCTTCGTTACTTGGCTGTCATAGCCGCTACTCACCACCACTAATCTCCCATCACCTCCAAACAAAAAACTAACACCACCGTGTCTTAAACATGCTGAACCATTTGTTGTTTGCTCTTTGCCAAAAGAACCTGTTGGGTTTTTTTTCTTGCTTTCAAAAACCGAGAAAAATCTTGCTATTTGCTTCGCTGTTACAAACCCAAAGGCCAAGGACACCCAAGAAAACAAACCTCTTTTTTATGTCTTTTCTTGCGCTGACCAAAAAATATTACTCGAATCTACTCTTGTGAACCTTTCAAACTCACCACAAAAAACACTATTTTCTTCTTTGTAAATCTCTAACACAAATATTAAACTTTGTGCCAAGCCTTATCCACAAAAAAGGTCAGACTTGATTTTTTTTTTATTTTACCCTCGCACAGATCTATTTAGTCTTTGACCAGAATCACTCTGGTCAAGTCCAACCAACTTGAATAACGCCTCTTGATTGCTACACACAATCGGCTTTCTTTCGCAGATTCGATCAACTCTTTGATCGCTTCGTTCTTCCACGGATTCACAGGTCTCTTTGATCTTCCTATTGATTTTCTCTTGTTTGCAGCCCTGCAGGCTGCTTCCCTTCTCGAAAAACGACTCCCAAATGTCCTTTTTTAACCTGTCTCTGATATCAATTGTTGGAAACCAGTCCCAAAAACACGAAACACAGGATTTGATCTCAACTAAGATCGACTCTTTTATTAATATTGAAAACCAAACCACATTTACAAGTAATCCCTAACCATCTATTTATAATAAACCCTATACTAATCCTAACCCAACTCAAATTCAATTAAATAGTTAAATAAATAAACAAACTCACTCCTAGTCTAATAGGAACTCAACCAAACAATTATTAAAGTAATATTAATAATTATCTACAATCAAGATTAATCCTTCATGTTCCCCATTAATCTTGATTTGTACATACAAATCGCTTGGGTCTTCAATGCCACTTCCGAACTCACCCTTCACGGGTTTCTTCTACACAGGTATCGCAGCTTCATCCGCAATTTGAATCACTCAAATTCTTCACCCCGTTTCACACGGTCTTTAATCCTGTTTCACACAGAACTTTCTTGATCTATCACAGATCTTCTTCCACGCAGCTCTCACAACCTTTTTAAACAATCTCTCACATATTGGATTTATCCTTCACTTCGTTTGAACCAATCACAGGTTCTAATACTTCTTCACCGGTATCACACCGTACCACCCTGAATTGCACAAGTAAACACTTTGCAGATCCATCAACACCCTTCACAGATGATTGACCTTTCACTCAATCTGAATTGCTTAGATCGATATCTTCCTTGGTTGATTCGCACAACCCTTCGTTACTTGGCTGTCATAGCCGCTACTCACCACCACTAATCTCCCGTCACCTCCAAACAAACAACTAACACCACCTCTCTTAAACATGCTGAACCATTTGTTGTTTGCTCTTTGCCAATAGAACCTGTTGGGTTTTTTTTCTTGCTTTCAAAAACCGAGAAAAATCTTGCTATTTGCTTCGCTGTTACAAACCCAAAGGCCAAGGACACCCAAGAAAACAAACCTCTTTTTTATGTCTTTTCTTGCGCTGACCAAAAAATATTACTCGAATCTACTCTTGTGAACCTTTCAAACTCACCACAAAAAACACTATTTTCTTCTTTGTAAATCTCTAACACAAATATTAAACTTTGTGCCAAGCCTTATCCACAAAAAAGGTCAGACTTGATTTTTTTTTATTTTACCCTCGCACAGATCTGTTTAGTCTTTGATCAGAATCACTCTGGTCAAGTCCAACCAACTTGAATAACGCCTCTTGATTGCTACACACAATCGGCTTTCTTTCGCAGATTCGATCAACTCTTTGATCGCTTCGTTCTTCCACGGATTCACAGGTCTCTTTGATCTTCCTATTGATTTTCTCTTGTTTGCAACCCTGCAGGCTGCTTCCCTTCTCGAAAAACGACTCCCAAATGTCCTTTTTTAACCTGTCTCTGATATCAATTGTTGGAAACCAGTCCCAAAAACACGAAACACAGGATTTGATCTCAACTAAGATTGACTCTTTTATTAATATTGAAAACCAAACTACATTTACAATTAATCCCTAACCATCTATTTATAATAAACCTTATACTAATCCTAAATCAACTCAAATTCAATTAAATAATTAAATAAATAAACAAACTCAATCCTAGTATAATAGCAACTCAACCAAACAATTAATAAACTAATATTAATAATTATCTACAATCAAGATTAATCCTTTAGTATATTGAGCCAAAACAATCTGTAAGGCCTATCCCATACTCACTATCATGTCTTCCAAACATAACTAACATGTAAGTGACTAAGATTTGGGTTTTTGTTTATTTTTGTTGGTGTCGTTGTAACTTTCTGTATGCAGTTTACTTGGTTACAACAACCTCAGTGGTCAAATACCTAATCGTTATTTGAATTTACTAAGCATTAATAACTTTACTTGTCGGGATGTTTGACCTTTATTGCTTATTACAGTTTTAAAGGGAACGGATTGTACTGTGGCTTAAATAATACCCACCCATGCACATCTAGTTCTGGAGGTACGTTTTCAAGCTTTTGTTATACTATAATATTCAATAGCGATGCCATTTCAACCCTAATCGGTATAAGGGTTGATTTGGGCTATACTTTGTCTCTGATGGGTCATTTTGAAGAAGTAGATAATATGGAAATGGATCGAAAGTCACCCACATACCATTGTAATAAAGTTATTCGATTCTTCATTTTTCGAAAGTTAAATCAGAGAACCGACTCAAACAAAAAAAATTGAACTTGGTTCATTCGAATTAATTGAATTTTCAAAAAAGAAATAAAAAAATACATGTATTTCTTAATAAATATATCTATAATTCGAATTCAAATATTCGGGCTGAATCGGTCTAGGGCTGTAAACAACCTGCGCCGAGCACGTGGTCGAGTAGGTTCGAGCTCAGTTCGTTTCTTCTGTTTGTTTTTTTTTCCTTTTACTTTTTTACTAACATTACGAAAATAAGTTTTATAAAAAGATTTCTATATAGATTAAAATGGGTTATTTACACTTTCAACTATCTAAACTCGTTTGACCCGTCTCATTTTAAAATGGGTTGTTTACATCTTCAACTAATTAAACTCGTTTAATTTTTAGGTACATTTTAAAGTTTTATGCCTTCAATCAAATATTTGAGACTTGATAAGAATAAGACAAGTTTTTTTTATATATTTTGTTTTGTTAATAAGGAAAGTAAAAGCTTACTCGAGGTTGGACCCGTCAATCAAGTTTTATGCCTCCAGGTACGTTTTTTAGTTTTATGTCTTGAATCAAATTTTCGGGTTCGTGCCGAGTTCGACCCGTCAACCCTTGAACACGACCTGTTGAACACCCCTACTTGGGTCAGTGTCAACATGTTTCACCCATTTCTTTTTTAGCCATTTTTAATGAATTAATTATATGGATGGCCCCTATGGTTTATACGGATTTCACTTATGACCCCTAGAAATAAGAAACTACAATTTTGACCTAATACCTCGATTGTAACACATTTGCCATTTGAAATAAATGTCAGTTAAGTTTTTTTGTTAAATGAAAGTAAAAATACCAAGATACCTCGAAATATAAAAAATTAATAACAATAATAATCCATTAAAATACCACAAGGGCCATCCTCCCATTACAACGCCATCCTCCCTTCGTCGGCATTCAGAAAGGAGCAAACTGCAAACCAGAAGCTTGAACGTGGGGCTTTTCCGCCGGAGTTCGCGTCCGCTTGATTTGGTCGCCGCCGGTACTGTCAAACCAGCCCACCGCCGGTACTATCAAACCAACCCACCGCCGGAGTTCGCGTCCGCTTGATTTGGCCGGGTACGCCGCCGCCTAATTTGGCCAGGTACGCCGGCGCCTGAGGTGTCTCTGCCTGATTTGGCCGCGTACGCCGCCGCCTGAGGTGGCCTCCTCCACCACCGCCGTCTGCTGAGACCGTCACCTTCTTCTTCGTCGATCTGAGCCGCCATGGAGGCCTTCTTCATCCGCCATAACTTACACCTGGTTTTCGTTTTTTTCCGCCATTTTCCGGTATCGGAGAAAATAGAGAACATTTAGAAGACAATTCAAGCACAACATCAGGTCTAGGGCTTCCCGTTTCGGTCCGATATCCGACCCATGATGCGAGCCTTGAACAGTACGCCTTTAGCCTTCAATCAATTGTGTCTTTCTCTTCTGTTATAGGTTAACATACTTTTTTTCTGAAGATTTTTAGATCATTTGAAAAAATTAGTTCCCAAACAGCAATTCAAATGTTAATTGATGGTGGGTTGTGTTACAATTTAGGGGGCAATTGATTTTGGTATTAATTGATGAGCAAATAGCTCAATTGAATAGGGTGGGGTGATCAAGAGGGTGAAGTGGAGTAACCGGAGAAGATGACCGGAATGTGGGGGTTCAAGGGACGTGTCAAGTGGGTCTTATTTATTAAATTTAGATTTTCTTTTTTTAAGCATAAGGGTATTTTTTTACAGTTTAACAAAAAACTTAACTGACATTTATTTCAGGGGTCAAATGTATTACAATCGTGCAAATTATCGGGTCAAACTAGTTTTTCATTCATAGAGGCCATAAGTGAAATCCGTATAAACCACAGAGGCCATCCGCGTAATTAATTCTTTTTTAGTTATAACCATTTGACCCAGTAGAGATAAACACGTAACCCAAATTGACCAATTAATCAGACAGTCACTTGGTGCATTTTCAGGTTCTTTTGGTACTGTTCATCATGCTGATTGGAATGGAGAAGCAGTAGTAATAGCAGTAGCAGTTCTTTTTTCTATTTTTTTTAGGATTTTATTATGTTGAACATGCATTCTTTTCTCGGGTTTTATTTATTTATAGTTGAATATATATAGCCTCTCTATAGCCTATAGCCCTCCCAATCATTAGACTGTGCTTGGGTTACTTTGCCATTTTTGAAGTGTGTATTTCTTTAACCTAATAAAAAAAAATTCTTGTAGGTTATGCTCGCCCATAATTGCTTAGACGGAAGAACTCGGGTCAAAAGTGTTTGAATGGAGTTGTTAGTCTATCGATCCTCGGTATTTGCTGCTATCTCCCTTTTTAGGATGCTAATAAAAGGCCAACAAGAGTACATATAGGTAAACTGGTTGTATCAAATTGCTGTATTCGGAGGGGAAATACGTAGTTAAGAATAAGATGCAAAAAGTTGAGATTTTCACCCAATAGAAATCGAATATTATGTTCCTGAATCAGTGGAAGAAGGTGCCACATGCCCCTGTACGTATACAATTGTCAAGAACGTAAATAATATTATATTATGTTATATAACATCATTCTGATCCTCACCTTTATGTATAAGAATACACAAAACACTAAGCTTCCGAAAATGAGTACTGAATATAAGTTAGTCTAGTGCACACTATTGGAATTTAAAAGCAAGTCATTCAACTTATAAAATGTATATTAGAATAAATAAGACAAAGAACAAAAATATGAACAAGAAATAACTTTGGAATTTAAAAGCATGTCATTCATGACTTACTCGATTGGAATCCATTTCCGATGCAAAACCTTTTCCAACCACTTCGTTGTATTTTTGTAGCCTAATTTCTTCCATTTTTAAAATACTCTCAAATAACAACTATAATCGAAAAGGTAATACCACAAAATCATATATATATACATACACACAAACACACACATACATATACATACCTACACACATACATATACATTCACACATATATACAAAATCAAGCAAACAAATTATAACTGGGGGTTTACCTAAACTAACCATTATACCTACACTAATCAGCATTTAAACAAATTAAAAAGAAGACTAACCGGAAATTGGAGGTTTGACAAGTAGGGGATCGAATTCCCGTGTAAATTGGGGGTTTGCGACGGCGACGCTGAATTCGGGCGGTGGTGGTGGTGCTGAACTATTTGTACCTTAAGACTTTTATTCCATTATACAAGAAAATGATGAACAGTTTGAAAGGAAAGCTAGGGCTGAACTATTTGTACCTGATTCTTAACTGAAGTGAGATTTGAAACGAAAAGGGGGATGTAGTGGTTGCAGGTGGTGGTGCGGCCAGGTGGTGGTGGTTGCAGGTGGTGGCGGTGTAAAGGGGCAAAGCTCGTCGATTTTGGGAGAACAAAAGTGTGTGATTTTGGGGGGAGGAGCAGAAGTGAGGTCGTCGATGGAGGGAAATACCCTGCCAGATCTGTTTAAGTGTATTAGCTGAGACATGTCGCCGCTAAAGGCTTTAAAACCGCAGCCGTCCGATTAACTTTCAATCAACGGTTAGATCTTTGATTAAAAATGAAACGCGGATCAAGAGCAATAGCGGCGACAATTCTGGTGTCGTCGCTAATGGTGTCGCCACTATTGCGTCTTTTTCTTGTAGTGATATGTGAAATCAAGGAGGCGGTTTGGTCTTGTGGTCTCAAAAAGTCTCCAGGTTCGGATGGTTTCTCGTTTGGATTTCTAAAAAGGTATTGAGATGTTTTGAAGACTGAGGTGTATAATTTTGTTATGGAATTTTTTAACATGGGTAAAATTCCTTCTGGTTGTAATGCTTGGTTCATCACTTTAATTCCCAAAATGGATAGTCCCAAGGTGGTGTATGACATCAGACCTATTAGCCTTATTAATATTAAATATAAGATTATAGCTATGTTATTAGCGAATCGTTTGGCGCGTCTTATTGATTAAGTTGGCAGTTCGGTTCAATCAACTTTTATTAGGAGTCATCAAATTTTGGATGGCCCCCTTATTTTAAATGAGGTGATCGAGTGGTATAAAAAAAGAGTAAGCTACTTCTTTTTAAACTAGATTTTGTCAAAGCGTATGATTCTTTAAGTTGTGAATATTTAGAGAAGATTATGTCCTTTCTAGGGTTCGGTGATCGATGGGCCTAGTGGATTCGTTCTTGTCTTTCTTCTGCTACGGCTACTGTGTTGGTGAATGGGAGCCCGACAACAAAATTTCGATTGGAAAGAGGGCTTCGTCAAGGTGATTAGTTGTCTCCTTTCTTACGGTGGAGATTTAATCTTGGTAAGATATGACGGTAGAGATTGATTTGGACGGCGGCTGAGGAGATATATAATTGAGTGATTTTAATAAAACTTAAACTTATTTCCTTACTGTTTTAATTTTATTGTTAATTTTAAAACAAATTACTGTTTTCTTTTGTAAATTTTGAACTTTCAAGATTTAACCATAGAATTTAAATCCAAAAACCTAAATTTAAAAGAATATTATCTAAATTTTAGACAATATGTTTTAGTTTTACTTCTGTGCTTAGGACGCCCGTCACCATTTATTTGTTTTCTCAACAACAGTAGCATTTTATCAAATTAATTAATTTGTGTACTCTTTTTTAAGCATATCTCTAGTTTTTATTATATTTTCGACGTTCTAAAAAAATAATAATTTAAAAGCTTGATCTTCAATGACTTTTCAACTACCCATGTTCACTAATCTAAATCTTACTGTAAAGGTTTGAGTGAACTCTAAGTCATGATATTTATTTGGGATCATTTTTTAGAGCTTAAACATCATTTAGATAAGAGTCAAAATTCTAGGGTTAAAGTGCTCAAGAGTTGGTTTCAAGTGTGGGGGAGAAGTCTTGCTTAAATAAATGAGGAGAGGGAAAGCAAAATTTGTCTGGAACATGCCTCAACATAAGCGACCGCTTGGGCTCTTAGTAGACACATAAGTTTAAATGGTAGGAATTCATTTTGCATTTTCGTATTATCATACTAATCTAATGTGTGTCGTGTGTCGTATTTGTCTTATTTTTGCATATTTTTTGACAATAAAACTCCCCGCCAAACGACCGCCACATTCAAGAGCTCGTTCTAATGCATAGTATAAGGTTTACAGTTACATTGATTATATATACGATCCCTAAAGCTACAAAGTATCTTACTTACTTTTATGAAATAGAAAAATATATTTACAAGATAAAAAGAAAACAACTCTAGGATATAATTCAAATCTTCAAATCTTTATCTTGATGTTTCATTTTATTTACGTGCATTCCTCAAAAGAATAAACTTTCTCATCACTAGTAAAGAATAAACTTTCTCATCACTAGTAGAAACTACTTCATCAGTATTAATAACTTTATCAACATAAAGTTGTTCTTTATAAGTAGTAACTTCCTAAGAGTAGCATTGTCTTTATAGGCAACAAGTTACCATAACTAGTAAGTTGTTGTTCTTGAGCAATTATTCGTGTTAGTAGCATAATAATTTAAACCGGGCTCTAGAACTCATACACATGCATTTAAAACCATCATTTTTATCAATCATTCTTCCATAATGTTCACTGTACTAGTTTCACGCTTTAAATGTACCTAATCATCAAATTTTCATATATACCAAGAAATAAAGTTTCTAAAAATAGAAAACGAGCCTAAAAGCATCATAGACAAGTGATTTTACCGAAAAAAATCATACAATCTTTGTATCTAGTGTTTTTGCATCATTTCCATCAAACAAATTTCACTATAACCTCTTCTAACAAAAACCCAAAAATTAAAGTTACTATAAATAGAACCAAGCATGAAATCTCATATGATCAAAAGTTCTAACTAGCAAATCTACACATATCATCCATTATCTATACATATTCAACCATTTTCCATCATCAAATCACCCTAAACATGGCATCTATCATGAAACCCAATATTAAAGTTTCCTTAAATAGCAATAACGAGCATGCATGTATCATCCAACAATTTTGACAACAAAGTTTGCACATATTATTCATCTATAACCATTACTACAAAATAATCCATCATCAAATCATCAAAAACACACCATCTAACATATGCTCATACAATAAAGTTTCCTTAAATGGAAACCGAGCCTAAGAACATAACCTGAGTTCAAAACCACTAACAATATGTACCATCTTTGTTATAAAACTCATTTTATTCAAGAATCCATGGTTAAACTTCATAAAAATGTCTTTTATTTGGATGCATGTTGTAACACCGAAAAAATAAAACCGATTTAAACTTTTTAAATACGCGGAAGCGGTCCCAAATACATCATTTAACGTATTCACACGTTTTAGTTTTACAAACATACATTAAACTACAATATTTCCCACAAAAGTAGTTTAAGCAAAGGTTAACAATAACAAGTTATCCACAACTTGTAACGACACCAAATGGTTTGTAAAGACTCCCCGCGAGAAAGTAAACAAAATCATTTACAAAACACGTCCACGAGAATCCAATCCACATGATGTGAGACATGAGAATCACTTCGGGGCTTTCCTACATACAAAACATCAATTTGTATATGGTTAGTATAGATAAGTAGTCTTAGCGACCTCTTCATAAGTCCCCTCATGGGTAAAACCCAAGAAAAAGTAATTTTTAGTCCCGTCGTATCAGTACGCCACTTGCTGTACGAGTACGCCACCCAGAAAACAACTTTTCAGCGTATTGAGGCCGTAAGGCAAAGAACTTCTCCAGGTCTAGCGTAAGAGTACACTGATGGGCGTTAGAGTACGCCACTCATAAAATACAGTTTTGACAGCAACTCCGTTTTCTTCCTTTTTGAACCAATATAGTACATATCCATATATTTAAGAATCCATTAAGGTTACCCTACATCCTAACATGTAATGTTTCGTATTTTGATTCCTCAAATCCGAGTAGCATGACCCGTTTCCAACTTGTTAAGAGTTTAACTCCCACTCCCACCTTTTCAGTTGTTTAAGCATACATTCAACTAGTTTTTAAAGTCAATAATGACCTATACATAGTTTATAGTTTATCATTTGTTTATTTATTTAGGCATACAAAAACCTATGACTTAGACATGTATTGACCCATACAAGTCCTAACGTTACACCATTCATCAAATTGACATATCCACATGTCTATTGCGAGAGTCACCACTCGCTTTTTCGCATGGAGTATTTGACTCCATGCCGACCCATGAAGTATCCACACTTCATGTCATTCGTGAAGTACTTGACTTCACTTTCATCCGTGAAGTATCCACACCTCACGTAAACACCTCCATGAAGTATCCACACTTGATGTAATCAATCAATTTACTGTTTTACCACCAACGTTTGACTTTTACCATATTAGGTTAATTTTAGTCTAATGTTACCACATTCTACATTTTACTTGACTTTTGATCACATTGAGTCATTTACACCATTTAATCACATACCACACATTAGTTTGACGAATAACCACGTAAGTCAAGTTACATCTATTTACCACTTTTGTACATTCAAGTTTGACTATTAACCACATAGTCTAATTACATTTATTTACCACATTTGTACATTCAAGTTTGACTATTACCACATAGTCTAATTACACCAATTTCAACATAATAGTTTGACCATATACCACTAAGGTCAATTTACAACAATTTCACCATTATCCACGATGGTTTGACTTATACCACATTAAGTCAATTCATATCAGTTTCACCACATTCTATACTTTAGTTTGACTATATACCACATTAGTCAACTACACCTATTTACCACCTTATGTTTGACTATTTACCACATTAGTCAAATATACCAATATTACCACATTATGTTTGACTATTTACCACATTAGTCAACAACAACACTTTTACCACATTTCACACCTTAGTTTGACCATATACCACATAGTCAAAATCAACATACAACATATGAATAGAATTTACCACATTATTTACTTAAATATAAACTACTTATCCACTACTAAGTAAGTGCAAAGCACTTACCTTTGCCAATGAAGATTCCAATCGTTTCTCAAAGCTATCACCTTTATCGCATCGATCATCTAAACATCTCACATGTTTTAGTAATCTATTTTACCTCAACACATTCATCAATTGAAGTTTAACTCCCACCCAAGATCTTATCTTCACTATCATCTAATCTTAGTTAATTTAGCTTTTTACCTTTCTAATCAAAATCAACTCATTTTGACCCGTTAAGGATTTCACCAAAATTTCACAATTCCATCAATTCATAATTCACCGATTCAATTGAGTTTTATACTTGAAAATGTGTTTATATTACACCATAAACACTTATCCAAACTCAATTCACCATTTAAACACCTTCAAATACAAAATCCCCCAATTTGGGCCTCAAAAACCTAATTTTGAAATCATCAAATTGACTGGGGTTTCTTATAAATCAAAGTGTCAATTACCACCATAAACACTTACCAACCATCATTCCATCAATTAAACATCCCCAATTATAAAACCCCCAAATCACCCTCAAGAACCCTAACTTTATGATTCTTGAATTAGGTGTAAAAAGGATGTTATTAACCACTCTTTAACACCAATCAATCTAGGTTTTAACTTTAAACAAGTTATTAACCACAAACAAAACCACCAATTCAGCCCCTAGCTTGATTTCTACCAAAACCCATCAAGAACATGAATCAATGGAGGTTTTGGAGAAAAAAGGATACTTACATGGAGCCTTGATGAAGATGAACTCCTCAAATCCCACCGATTTTACATGCAAATCTTCAATTTCGGGTTTTGAGTCTTCCTCCCCTTCTCCTCTTACAAATATTGCAAGAACACACACTCATGTGTGTATTCTCTGTTACCAACACCAACAAGTAAATCAGCTTTGGCTGATTTACACAAATGGTCCCTCAACTTCAGTTTTAACCTCCTTTTTACCATAAGTTAGTCAAAACCCATAACTTGCAACATAAAATCCCCAAAATTCCATTTTATTTATTTATACCCTCTTATAGTATAATAAGTATATTATAAGGTGCAACCTGAAAGTTAATTCGTTACACATGTTCATATGAACATGGAGATGAAAATGGAGAAAAAAGTGGGTTTGATGCTTACCAACATCGAAAAATGGATGGATTGATGGATGATTTCTCTTGCAAACTTGATAATCTTCACTTGGAGCTTGGATTTGATGGATGAATGATCAAAGAACAAAAAAATATAGATGGTGATGGTGGGAGGTGGTTTTGACCAAGAGAGAAGGAAGAGAGAGAGAGAGGGTGAATGGTGAAATGGGCGGGGAGTGGTATTTATAGGGTCTTGGGATACCGGGTGGATATTAAGTGTGATGCATGTCATATACTATAACCTATGTTTTAGCCGGGTATGGATATTAACCTGAAATTTGTCGGGTGTCACAAAACAGGTGGCACCAAACAGGAACGGACCACTACTCTACCCCTCCCGCGCTAACGAAGACGTTTACATGGTCAACCGGGTCTGTTGTACCATCATATTTTCCAACCATAGATGGCATCTTAAGCTTGCTGGGAATGTCGGTTGGGTTATGCATGGTGTAAACTTGGATTGTGAAACTAGCGCCGCAAGCCTAGATGGTTTAGCCAAATATTTCTCCGATGCATTTCTCATAACTGTGTCTGTATCATTTGGGACTACTGGATTTGACGTTGCAGTTCCCGCCAGAGGTAGTGACGGGGATACAAAGCCCTCTGACTGAGTACCGGCGCCTGGCGTGGAAAATTTCCCGTTATTAAATGTAGTGCAAAGACTCAGCAACTAGGATTCACTTTCCATACGCTCATAAGCTTGTGCCTGTCACAGTTGTCCTCCCCACCAATCGTTAACCACCCCAGTGGGAGGCATCATTGGTACCCCTTGCGGTCCTTCTGGCATGGGAGAAACCGCGAAAGGAGGGTATGATGAGTATGGTGTCCCAAAACGGTTGAATACGTACGACGGGTAAGACGGAGGTACAGATCCTCCTGGTGGCATCAGAACTCCAGGACTAGCTCGAGGCCCTGAGACGGGCACTGGTGTTGGTCCACTACTAATAAAAGAAAACATCAGAGGTGTCACCTGGGAAGTTGGGACAGTAGAATACACCACCGCTACTTTGCGGAGGTGTCGCTATTTGGTTTATAATTTCCGGAAGTGGTCGCTACGAAGGGACCGACGAATTCGGTTGTTATACAGAGGTAGTCTCAGATTCATCTTCCTCCATTCCTTCCGACTGGCCAGATATCGGAGCCACATAATGCGCCAAAAGTTGGGTCCGTTGTTCAAACGTACGTTGTGGGACGAGATTGTGAAGTGGGGGAAGGAGGGAGGAACCAAAAGAACGGTAATCTACCATGTAAATCCTCAGTAAAATGGTGGTGAATGAGATTACTGGTCCCATGGATGGCGCCATTGTTAATATAAACTCAAATGGATACATGATTCGGATTAATGAACTAATACACGTTTTCCTAACCGATTACACAAGAAGCAGATTCACACACTCTTATTTCTAAATTCCTTCTCTATTTGTTAATGGTGGAAAAAACCCCTTTCTCCGAGAGGGGGAAGTCCTATTTATACCTTATTCTATTGTAGTTGGCCCCCTTTCTTGGGCTAATATGTCATGCCTTCCTAGCGTCATCTTCTGATTGGTGGACACCCTTTCCAAAGGGCCCCACCAGCCACGCGCCATAACCGTTTATGATAGTGACTTAAAAGGGTTCCGGGCCAGGCGCATGGGATCTACTTCAAGTTAGGCGGCTTATACCTCTTTAGAAATGTAAACTATAACTTAGAGCTGATGGTTTAAAACATGATTAGGTTCAGTGGTTCACAAATAAAATGGGTTTTTATTTCATTTTATATTTTTAAGATTTAATACACATTCTTTTAATTTTATATTGACAAATTAAAAACTATTAGCTAAAATGCACACTTTTGTATATTTAATACATATAATATTGTAAATATTTTTATTAAAAGTTTTAACATATATTTTTTTTATTTATTTGAAAATAAATTGATTTTTACATCATCCGGTTCTTAATTATTGTTCAACCGGTTTGACTCACTGGTAAGATGAAATGTTCGAATCCGGTCCCATTTGGAAACATTGCTTTTTTATATCTTTATGTTGTAGAAATACATTGTGTTCTGGATTATTTGTTTTAAGTGTTGGGCATTCTATCATTCTATGCCCAATTTCTCCACACTTAAAATATTAGGTCTTGGTAAGGCAACTATATGCCAAATGCCCAGCTTTCCCACATCTAAAGCATGTGCCGGATCCCATCCTACGTTCTCTAGCATGTGATTTACCGTATTTGGCACATATTGTGGAACCACCCGCAATTACCTTCTTCTTCCATCCTCCTCCATTTTGCTTCTTCTATCCTTGGGATATATAAGAAAGTTTTTAGGGGGTGGAGGCGAGGACAAGAAAAAGATTTATTGGGTTGCTTGGGAGAGAGTCACATTGCCTAAAGAGGATGGTCGTTTAGGGCTAACATCTCTTAAAGACATAAATTCGGCTTTGCTCTCAAAATGGGTTTGGCGTTTTAAAAATATACCTCTTAGTTTATGGAGGAGTGTGATTGTGGCCCTTCATCCGAATAATAGAACTTGGTCGGCTATTCTGTTGAATAAATCGATAACTGGAGTGTGGAACAATATTTCAAGTTCGAATCTAACTTTCAAATAAATAACGAAAGGCTGGGATATCTGATCAAAGGTAAGCTGGGAAATGGGAAGCTGATTCGTTTCGTGTTGGATCCTTGGTTGCTATATGTGTCGTTAAATTCGGTCTTCACTAATCTCTTCTCTTAGAAATTCGATAAAAGATGTTATAATGTTGATTGCTACACCTTGCATTACCAATGTTTATCCTGGAAGTGGAGGTGGAAGCACTTCCTCTATCAGTTGTGGAATATAGGGAGCTGATGCAGTCCAACAGCTTGCTGCTGCAGGTTCACATGATGTGTGGATCAGACTCTTTGATTTAGTTAGGTAATAATTCGAAGATCTTCTCCGTTAAGGCTGTCAAAGAGCTAATTACAAGGAAGGTTGATGATCTCTGGTTTTTCAAGATGGAATGGTGCAATTTGATTCCAATCAAATGCAATATTTTGGGTTGGAGATCTGAAATGGACCATCTTCCAACTTTGGTGGTCCTCAGCAAGCGTAATATTCAGGTTGATTCCATTCGGTGCCAGTTATGCAATGAGGAGGCTGAATCAATGGATCATTTGTTTACGTCTTGTTACATCGCTTCAGTCGTTTGGCAACACGTCAGTAGTTGGTGTAAGGTCCAACCTATTTTTGCCTTGTCGATTAAGGATTTGTTGGTTCTTTTCCGGATAGATTCGGGTGTTGGGATTCATCAGATGGTTTTTCATGGGATCATCCTTATCTCTTTTTGGTGTATATGGAAAGCTAGAAATGACTTCATTTTCTCAGACAAACCGGTCAAAGATGAGAAAATTATTGAAAATATTAAGGCTCTTGATTTTTTATGGGTCAAAAATGGGTCTAAACTTAAAGATGTCTCTTGGATAGATTGGGTTTGTTTCAATTTTTTTTAATCATGTAATCTTTGGTTGTTGGGTTCGTTGGTGCAGACCCTTGGTTTTGCTTGGTGCTGCCTTTCAAAAAAAATTATATAACAAATAATAAAGATTTAAGAATTATAAAATTGTATTTTAAGATAAGATATAATTGCAATTTTCTTATCATTTAGTAACTTTTAATAAAATATCAGAATAAATTTTAGATATTTAATTATTTAACATCATTATTATTATTATTTAATAGAAGAGAGGGGTGGCAAACAAAAATCTAGAATTCACCAAAAGTCGACACGTAGCAAGTATATTTATTCATTATTATAATATAGGTTAGAAACCCGATATATACACATGTTGAATAAATGCAATGTTATATATACTTAGTAATAATAATTTACATATTACATATTTATGACATATTACATATTTATGACATATTACATAATTTTTTAGTACAAATTTTAGAAACGTTATATAGTTATTTTTTTAAAAATGTTTTATAAAAAGAATAAAGAAATGTTCAAATTATAAAAATATTTTTTATGAACAAAGCTATTCCTTTTAATATAAAAAACATTTTATAAAAATAATTATAGAAATTATTATTTAATAGGAGGGAGAGAGACATGAAACAAAAATTATAAAAAAAAGAATTAAAAAGTTTTATATAATTAATAGGAGAGAGACGGGAAAAAAATGTTAAGTATGTATATGAGAGTGACAAGTGTTCCAAAAAAACTTTTATTTATTACATGGTACATATCGTTGTTTCTTAATTAATTACTTTCCTAAATAATGTTTTATATCTTATGTCCATAATCTATAAATTATTTTAACATCCCACCAAAGTAACAAAAATGTCGTCAAATTTTCTTGGAATTTTTTAAATATAAAATTTGAAATTTATTAACATCAAAGAATATAAAAACATCATACTTTTATCAAAAGCATAGTTATTGTCACAGTCAAATCTTACTATTATAACTTTGAATCATATTTATGAATAACAATCAAATAAAATTAATGAATACAGTAGTTTCACTTATTTGATGCATACTTTTTTTCAATCCAACTCATTTTCCTAAAATTCGACACGTATGAAAGACATGAATGAATAAGGCAACTTAATTGCTAATATTTTTACATATTCATTAACATGACATCTTTTAAAAGTACACGATCATCACTAACATAATCAAATATTATTGCAACTGCGTATATCTATTATAATTGCAACTGCGTATATCTATTCCAATGTGTGCATGGCAGGCAAACAATGGGCACCTAGAAGTGTTGTAGGAAGGTAGAGGCCTAGGCCAAGATTCAGTAAACGTGTGGCAATAGTCGAGGTGCAACAAGTAGTTCAAGTGGACCAGCTCTATGATTTACTAATCCAGGACTTTTGATGCAAGCAACCTGATGTTTTCAAGACGATGTTGGAGGCATGGCTCCAATTAGAATTTGGGACCTTTTCAGGAATTCGCCGAAATGGCAATAAATTTACCTCAAAAAGAACGGACCCGGATCGTCAAAGAAACGATCCTCAAACTAAATGGCCGATAGTCCCGCCGCATCCGATAGAAGATCTAGGTATGATATCAACGTAGAGGAAACGGATGAGGAAGACGCAATAGTACGACCGATCGGGAAGAAAAAAGCAAAAGCCCAAGCATCGGGCTCCCGCTCCGTTCCGACACACATCGACTCAAAAAGAGAGGAATGATTGGAAAAGAGAGGAATGATTGGAAAAAAGAAAAAGATGAGATGGATATTGTCGCACTCAACTTTGATCGCTTTCACGGGGCCAGACGAGCCTTTTTCGAGAGAAAACAAAACGCGATCAAGGCAAAATATAGGATTGAGGACTAGTTTTTTTGTTTATTTTTAAATTTATGTAATTTTTATTTTATGTTTTTTTTTATTTGTGATTTTAATGAAATTTGAATTTATTTTATATTTATGTTTAATTTTTTAAAAATTTGAATTGTTGCATTTAATGCTTACTTGGATATACCTCACTTGGGTATTTATCTTACCAAGTGAAAAAGCAACCAATCTGATGTGACGACTATGTGGCAGAAAAGGTACTCTCATTTGGGAGAGCCAAGTAAGAGTATACCTCAAAATCTTATAGTCATGATAAAAAAAGGAAAGAAATAAAGAGTTAAGTATGCAAAGCATCTCTAATAACTTGTGGTTTGAAATCATCTAGAAAAAAGAAAAGAAAATTAAATCAAGCTCCGAAGCAAGTAGCTTATTTGTTTACAGCCGAAGAATAAATCAAGCAAGCAAACACATAAAGCAAGCAAGCAAGCAAGATTGGTTTTAATCAGGTAATTAGGTAAAATCAAGCAAGAATGATATTTTTGTAAAATTAGATCCGTTTAAATTAGGTAATTATATATTTATTTATTGAATCCCTTAATTATCTCAACTTTCTCTCTTAAATCTCCTTTATGTCTAGAATTCAAAAAGTAATTGGATGAAATATATAGATGATTTGTACGTAATTTTTGGGCACAAAAAGATTGGTTTTAATCAAAGGCTATGTTCTTGTAACTATAGTTTTAATCCTTTTTCGTCGTATTTGTAAGGTCCTAAACTCGGGAGACCTCACTTATTGGGTTTACTTATCAACACATAGCTCATAAACATAAGACATTCTACAATTCGCAGTGAAAAATATTTAAACTTTAACATAACGGTGGAAGCATAACATGGCTAAGCATAACTTGTATGGTAGAATTAAAATTTGTTTAAAACAACATAAACTTAAACATATAACGGGATACCAGATTTTGAATCTTCAGGGTAACTCTTCTCGCCAAGCCAAGCATCCGCCTTCATCTACAGCCACCTACACTTGACTGATGTGCATACAAAAAAATCAGCAACGCTGAGTGAGTTTTAACGTTTACTTTAAACATTCATACAAGAAGGATTTACTAAAACATACATGACACCATTAAGGCAAAACTTTACATACTTTACCTGTAAAATAGTTTAAGTCATACACGAACTGTGAATCCCCTTTTCATTGTACCGCCCCCATGGCTCACGTCCATGAACCGGCAAGTATCGCTTAACCTGTACTGCCCTCACTGCTCACGTCCATGAACCGATGAGTACTGGTATTGCCCTCCGACAACATCGCTTAACGCTACAGGGAGGTTGCGTGGACCTGCCGAGTAACCGCCGTCACCCATCCCAGATGTATAATTGTTAACGAACCACAAAGACTCTTACTAATGACCATAACCTATAACTGACATCTGGTACATGTAACATCAGTCTCCGAAGGAACCTTAACAAGCTGGTACACATTCCCGTAGGAAAGCTGTTCACTTCTTTTCATAAAACGTTCTTTAACTTGTTCATAACTTAAACATATATTTTGTGTTTGTTTATGTATATAAAAAAATAATAAACGCTTGCCATAAATATAGCTATACTTTACATAAATTGGACTTTTGCCTCTTTTAAACGTTTACCTAAAACATAACTTTCGCTTTTGTTTATTGATATAAAATATATAATTAACACTTTCCACTAAGTATGCACTAAAGCAGGAAAAAAATGGATTAGAACTCATATGGTACTCGGTCTACAGTGAAAACTAATATGCTTTGGGCTAGACAAGCACTACGTGATCTGTACGAATAAAATACGTGAAACCGGTTAAACTTTGCTAGTGTCGCCACAGACAGTGTCACCTGAGTATTAGTGTCGCCAACACTTGAGTCGTCTGACAGAGTCGCCTGGCTCCATGGATAAGTGCCGTCTGATAAGTGTCGCCAGTCCTTGTAGTGTCGCCAAATGGTATTGACGACACTCCTTAGTATCGTGCACATGCATGACGACACTCCTCACTGTCGCCGATGGAATGACAGGTGTCCCAATCATTGGCGAACCTCGGGATACGTACACCATCGTCCCCAATTAGTGTCGCCCCTCAAGAACACAAAACCCTAATTGTCGATTTTCGATCCGAAGTCTTAACTTTTTACGTCCAAACCATTTATCTTGCTTCCTTGAAGCGGGATCTAATCTTTGTTCATGTTTTAACACATAAAGATTCGACCTTCAAGATGAAAACCCTTGTTTTACCCCAAAAACCCATTTTATGCTAAAACAGAGATTTCATAAACGGTTTTTTGGTGTGTCTCTCGAATATGTCGTTTCTTGGTGTTTCCTTGCTCTAAATCAGTGGAGAAGAAGTTTGTGACCGATATTGAATCTAAAAAATGAGTACTTGCACTTTCTTTCTCTAGAATTCTTTCTCTCTCTAGACGGTTTTTTGGTGTGAAATCTTGGAATGGAGGCTAATTATGGCTGCCTTAGGGTTAAGGGAAACCCTTTGGGCCAAGCCTACCACTTCAAGCCCATATCCATCCTTGTTTCTTTAATGCGACCCAACCCGTAAGTGTCGGGTTTTCAGGATGTTACAAGTCTACCCACCTTACAAGAGGTTTCGTCCTCGAAACCTGTTATAAGCTATACTGGTAGCAAATCACAGAATGGTTGACATAAATCATAGCTGTATGTGGTAGCTTAGTTATGAAGGCCATTATGATTACTTATCATAGGGAGTTCGAGGAGGTTTGTCTTTCGGTTAATCATGGATTAACCTAAGGCGGTTTCTAATTCTAATACATCTAAACTAATGGGGTTAACGTACTAGGTAAGGGCATTTAACATAGGGGCATACGTTTCTATTCATACTAATATTAGGGCACAAAAGCACATAGATAAGAGTTCGCATCGTACCTCATAGAGACATCTGATAGGCTCTTGCTCTTGCCTTGTTGCGGTAGGGTTCGTTTCCCGTACCCTCTCCTTTTCCTGACCATTCCGGATCCGTCTCTTGGAGATCCTAACAATCTCGACTTACGTGTCCTTGCTCCCCACTGTTGTGGCATATAGGCTTCTCCGGGCAGTCACGGGATTGGTTTCCGAACTTGCCACACCTAAAACATCCCACCTGCCTAACTCGGCACTCTCCTCGATGTCTTTTCCCACACTTACCACATAAACCCTCAGTTTCTACCCTTGCCCTCCTCTCGTCGGGACCTTGGAGGTCCTCACCGGTTCGCTTGACCGTCTTTTTCTTGGGTTCCTCGGGGATGACTTTGGCAGAGGCTATGTCATCATACACAACTCCGCTAAGAATGACCACCGACTCAAAAGTACTCGACGTGTTGGCCTTGACAAAGGTACGGACCATTGGAGGTAACCTTTGAACGTAATGATGGATCCTCCTTTCCTCGGTGGGTACAAGATGGGGCACCAGACGTGCCATCTTGTTTTACTTGGAAGTGTACTACTGATAGCGTTGTTTTAAGTGTATATATATATATTTTTTAAAAAGGTTTCACGAGATCAGGTTTTAAATTTATAAAATGATAAATACTCAAACTTAAAACACACACAATGGGCAAGTGTACCTGTCGCAGCGTAATATAGTTTAGGTAAGAACCGAGTATCGAACCAATGGACACGGTCGAATTCCAATACTCAACGTTTGTTATTGTTTAGCCGGTTTAATTAGTGAGTGGGTTTTTGTGCTTGTGAAGCAGAAAAGTAAATGATAGAAAAATAAATGATGGTAAAGTAAATAATAGAAAATGCAAAATGTGCGTGAAGTTTGTAACAAAAATGTAAATAACAGAATAGTAAATAAGAGAAAAGTAAATAGCTCGAGATTAATCAGATCACAACGAGTATTGTTTTGGCCTTCGAATCCGTTTGGTATATGATAATGTTATGTTAACTTATCCGATGCTATGACTAATACAAATGTGTGAACGGTACACCGCTAGAGCCTCATTCTCACAACATTTGGTTCACGAATTATGTTCCTTAATAATAAAATAGTAAGACTCCCAGCTAGGGACATCATTACCCTCAAATCTTCAATAGATCCTTACATTCGTATGCATAACATCTATTTTTTGAGTTAGTTTAAGACATCAAACTTAAAATACCTTTATTGTTATCAAAAGAGTGATTAGACTTTGTTCAACGGGATGCGATGCAACAATGGGACCATGTATAAAGACGTATCGTTCCTAACGTGAGTTCACAAACTCTTGGTTTCATAACAAGCTCATATAAAGGCGTACGATCTTGTCATTATTAACCAAGCTTTGGCTTATCAAAATCTGCTTGTTTAAAGACGTACAAGTTTCAAGAGAAGTTTGATTAAAAATATTTTACGGTCTTACACTTTAAAATCTAGAGCACTCACAAATTAAAAAGACTAATTTAGATAATAATAATAAAAAGTCCATTATGAAGATGGTTTTAAGAACGAACAATTAAAGAACATAAACATACCATTAGACTAATAAAAACATTAACATACACCAAACTTCATCTTCACCTAAGCAATACAAAGGGTTTAGTCACAAATGGCCATATGAACTAGCATAATTCTGAGTTTCGTAGGCTCCCTTATTGCGAACAAAGCGGAAGAGCCTCTCTACTCTCTACTCTAAACTACATCTACGAACTATATGAGTGTGTATTGATGTGTTGTGTTTGATTATATAAATATTATATAATAATATTTAGAGATTTTGTTTTCACAAGATCAGGTTTTAAATTTATAAAATGATAAATACTAAAACTTAAAACACACACAATAGGCAAGTATACATATCGCAGCGTAATATAGTTTAGGTAACAACCAAGTATCGAACCAATGGACACGGTCGAGTTCCAATACTCAACTTTTGTTATCGTTTAGCCAGTTTAATTAGTGAATGAGTTTTGTGTGCTTGTAAAGCAGAAAAGTAAATGACGGTAAAGTAAATAACAGAAAAGTAAAAACATGTGTGATGTGTGTAACAGGAATGTAAATAACAGAATAGTAAATAACAGGAAAGTAAATATCTCGGAAATGATCAAGTCACGAAGGGTATTTCTTAGGGATTCGAATCCGCTTGGTATATGATTATGTTAAGTTGACCAATCCAGTGGTATGACTAATACAGATGTGTGACCCGGGTCACCGCTAGAGCCCCGTCCTCACGACATTTGATTCACGAATTATAATCTTTAATGATAAAATGGTAGGACTCCCAGCTAGGGACATCGATACCCTCAACTCTTTGGTGTTATCTTCGAGTTGGTTTAGGACATCACACTTAAGTGCATAGTTATTATTATTAATAGAGTGATTAGACTTTGTTCACCGGGAGGCGGTGTAACAATGAGACCATGTATAAAGATGTACCATTCCCAACACGAGTTCACCAATTCTTGGTCTCATAACAAGTTCGTATAAAGACGTACTAATCGCGTGTCGAAGGCTAATAAAAAATTATAATAAAAACTACTCCTTAGCTACCTTAGACTGTGGACAGGGAAGTAGGGTTGCCGAATCAACAGGAAATTCGTGGAGAATGCTATTTAAATTAAAACGATTCAGTTACTACTAAAGTTTAAAACTTTATTACTTAGAATACTTGGAATTATAGAAATCAACTTAATTTGAGTTGTAAAAACTATTGGAGAATAACGACCACTCCGGGTTTCAGATTTAGCAAACACAATTCCAGTTTTAGTTTCAAATCAGATAGGAGATTACATAGACATAACCTTGTTTAAATTGTTCAATCCAATTTCAATTTTATAAAACCCAACACACAGCCAAATTATTCCCGATGCAAGAAAACCAAGAAACGATGACACATGCGCAAACGTTAAACAAAATCAAAATGATAATAAATCGAACAGACAATTGAATCCAAAGAACTTAAAGGTTTCACAAAATTCAATCCCACACTGATAATCTACTAAAACTAGACGAGTACATGCATAAATCGTTCACCCGGAGGGATCACGAAGAGCTTAGCCGCTCATAATCGTAACAAACATCGCAATGTTTAATCTAGAACTTACAAGCATTATAAACTAAGAACAATTGACTAAGAAAAGCTAGAAATCGCCTTAGAACTTCTCTGGGATGACTGGAAAGAAGGTTATTCGAGAATGGGAGTCATCATGGGATTATAATTAGAATTAGGTTTAGTTTGCCGAAATACCCTTCCTTCGCGTACCGCGAAAACTTCTGGCTGGCCCATCGCGTACCGCGAGGAACAAAATAGTCGGGGGCCCTTTTTCCTTTTCTCGCGTGTCGCGAAGATCTGCCTCCTAGTCTTCTGACTTACAAGCATTATATATATATATATGTGTGTGTGTGTGTATACACTCTACTGTAATAATTAAGTCAAAATAAACTCATGAATGCTAAATCATGCATTTCATCCTTTCATATATATATATATAAATATATTTATTTATAAGAGTATATATATGTAAGTGTGTATATATATATATTTGATTTCAATTATAAGAGTTATAGTTTTATAAAGTAGGAATTTTTCCTTTATAAAAGTTTGGTAATTTAACACAAAAGGTTTAGTTTATAAATTTTATAAAAACTAAATGTTTTATATAGAGTTTAACACAAATGAAATTCATTTAAACCTTTCATTTTGCATTTGAACCCCCCCTCAATCCAAATTTGAACCCCTTCATCTTTCAAACTTGGACTTTTCTTGATGTTGAACCCCCCGGTCAATTTTGACTTTAGAGGAGTCAACAAGCACAAAATCGGTTACGGAATCCACGAATTTATGCGTATTAACTCATTCGGATCGTGCATAAGCATTACAACAATTAATCCAAATGTGTTTAACAACCCAATTATAACAATTTAATGAATTGAAATCGATATTCAATCCCGTAACCGTTCTTAATCAAACGCGTATCAAATCAGGCGTTTGGTATGAAATTGAGGCTATAGATCGAGTCGATCACCATCGCGACACCCTCTTTGTACTTTGTGAACTCTCAAACACACTTGAAATCACCTCTGAAACTCAGTTGGATTCGAAGAACACCGAACCCAAAGTCACAGTCGTCCCCGGTCGTTTCTTCACCATTCCAGGTAATTCGTACATCTATTTGCTCGTTATATTCCCCTGGATGAAAGCCCTATGGATTCGTTGTCATTCGGTACACGATCACGATCAATTTGGGTGTTAGGGTTTGGGCCGGATGATTTGGGGAAGAAGGGGATGAACTGAATCTATTTGTTAAAAACATAAACAAACCCTTTTCTAACAAGGCAATAGCCTAGTTCAACCAGTTAAGACACACGACTCGTGCATATAAGGTCGCGGGTTCGAGTCCTAGTCCCGCACCTATTACTTTTTCACGTCTAGCGTGCCCTGAACCTGGTTCACTGCTAGTTCTTATATAACGTCTTTCGAACAAGCCTTATGTCAACCACTGGTCCAGTGGTTTGTGCCTTTGACCCATACCGAACCCACCCGGGTTCGAATCCCATAAACCTATTTTATTTTTAAAATCATTTTTGAAACATTTTATTCTCTTATAAAAATTCTTTTATAAACCCTTTATCACTTTAATCCGTTTTATGGATTTATTTTGTTAGATTTTCAAGAAAAACCATTTTCATTATCATTATTAGGGTAAAAACCAAATAAAACTTTAATTAATTTATGCAATTATTCTAACATAATAAGTACTTAAAATAAATTTTATACTTTAATTTAATAATTGACTAATTAGATTATTATTTAAACTCATATTTTTGGAATCCCAAACTAAAATAATCGAAGGAATATTTTTATTTATTTAAATTGTTTCTACTTTCCTATATATATATATATATATAATTGTTAAAACAAAATCATGTCTTTAATAAATAATTAACTATGACTCGATTATCTACTAATTTGATCAAGATTTTCGTACTTGTTTCTCATAAAAATTATAACTAAATAAATAAGAGATTTTATGTAATTAATTATTTGCCCAACTATTTTTACCCAATCACTTATTTATTTAAACTATTTATTTATTCATTGTTTAACCTATTCTATTATAAACAAATAGTAGACCATTTATTTAGTTACCTATGCAACTATTTATAAAAAGAACTCTAACTATTCATTTATACAAATTGTCGCAACAAATGAAATCGTTATCCATACATTTATACTTTTTATCAAAAAGAAGATTTTCATAATTATTATTTGAAGCTCAAACAAGTATTCTCCTACTTAATCAAGGACACCCACATCCATCTCTTTTCACATTAGGACTCCTTCAATCTTTTGAACCCACTTTTAATACACTTATACCATTAAACTTAGGTTGACGTTGCGGTTAGCTAGACACTTGTGCAACAACAACTTGTTTGTGTGACACTTAAAGCTACTCATTTAAATGTGAGTTACATAGCCCTCTTTTTACCTTTTACATATTTTGGAGTGACTCATGATACATTGAAAACTATTTGCAATTACAACGTACAATTCTACATTTATGACCAAATGTGTAATTTGTGCTTAGTGTTTGAATGCTATGAGTTGAAACTAAACATATACATGACATACTCGTACAATCATTAACTCTGTACAAGCCAACGATAACATTGATAGATCCGTTATGTCTGACAAACCCACCCAGGTATGGTGATTGTTACCGACATTACATTAGGGTAACCTGCGTGTTATGCCTCAGTCACAAGTTTTGATTGTACACCCAGTTTTGACTATAGATTCTCCACAAAGGCTTTATTTACCATGTGTCATATGAATGGTATAAACACTTAAAAACTATTTATGGTGTCAAAACCTATGTATGCTCACCAACTATTGTTAGTTGACCCTGTTTTCATCATGTTTCAGGTACTAGTGTATGAGATCACATGCAAGATACAACATATAAGATTTGGACTTAGTGAACAAAGAACTTGAACAAGTTGATGTGTTTGATTTTGGCTGTTGATTAAAATTATGTAACAGAATCTTGATGTAATTAATATATGAAACTTTAGCTTGATCATGTGTTTATGAACTGTCTACACGTCCGCCCCGACGTATTCCATGTGCTTATGAACTGACCCATACCACCCGCACCCAAGAGCAAGACAAACCATGGCACCTACCAATGCTATAGGAGTCCCAGTTGAGGCCACCCACCAGTATATGAGGACTACAGAATTCATGTAAGGGATGGAGCACGGAATAAGGCACGACCTGTTAGGGCAGAGAATAGACAACCTTTGGGGTCAAGTACGGTACCAGGAAGACCTGATTTCAAATCTAGGTACCCACATTGACATGATGGAAGGAGACCGAGAGATATTTGACGCACGCACAGAAGCAGCTAGAGCTGAGGCCCGGTTTGCTATCCGAGTAACTATAGCGATGTTCGTATTCATGCTCATCTGCTTCCTATTGGAAAGCTACTTGAGGCGTTAGCTGGATTTTTCTACTTCTTGTCTTTAAAATTTCAGTTTGAGAACCACTTCTTTATGTTTGGAATAAGTATTCAACATTTAATCATTGGATGATAAGTTTTATCTTACAACTTAAATTCCATTATTCGTTGATTTAATACTACGAGTATAAAATACATCCGTCATATTTTCATTAAAGATCACCCAAACATCATCTTTTCATTTCATTGCAATTTAGTACACGTACCTAATCCTTTCTTTGTAGGTAATTCATTTTATTATCTAATTTAAACAACAACGTTAATTTGTTCAAACAAAGCAAAACCTTTATCAAACCCTTAGTTTATAAAGATTATCTGGAATATAAATTTTCTAAAAACCTTTTTCTTCTTGTAAGGAAACTTGATTCAACTTGTTTTATAAAAACATCATCTTAATTAAAAATTAATTTATTATTAAATCTTGGCTCGATTATTATATGATTTAGCCATTACTTTCCTTTGAAACATCCTCTGTATGATAATTAAAAATTAAAAGGTTTTATTTATTCATCTGTTTATCTAGTTATCCAACTTATTATTTTCACTGTTTTATTAAACTACAAACAATAATAAGTCACAATTACTCATCTATTTACAAACAAAAAGCATAAATCGATTACTCGTAAGCACATCACCCCAAACGCCTACAAAACTTTCTCATTATCTTGCACTTTCGAGAATATACGAACATACTAGGCACTTCAAGGAGATAAATCCTTTCGCGTAGGCATTAACCACCCATATAAGCCTCAAAAAGATTGAGAATTTAAAACCCAACTACCCATATTATACATGAACGTCAAACAACACGCTTGTCCATAACCCTTGACCACCCACAAAATTCGATAGTTTACGTTACTCATGAGATTCAGTAACTTATATATGAGCATTCACATGATACATAACACTGGATTTATCACATGATACATGAAACCTGTTTGTTTGCAATATACATAATACTAGATTTAGCATACGATACACAATACTAGATTGTTCACACGATATATGATACTTGGTTGAATACAATATACATAATACTAGATTGCTCACATGATACATGATACACGGTTGAATGCAATATACATTATACTAAATTGATCACATTATACATGAAACCTATTTATTTATAATATACATGATGCTAAGTTGTTCACATTATGCATGAAACTTATTTGTTTACAATGTACATGATACTAGATTAAACATGAAACTTAGATGTTTACATTATACACGAAAACTGGATTGGGTACAATTTTTGCAATAGATGGATCACAAGGCAAGATAATTCGCTTCATCCATGAACTGAGTAATTACGGGTGCACACGTAATTATAAAAGTCAGCGCATGGAAAACATAGTAAATTCTATCGTGTGTTATGACATAAATCGTATCGTGATATATAGTAACGAAACTAATGTGATATGGTAAGGACATGGTGGATATGCCGCTGGTACTTCCTATATATAAGTGTTCTTGTCATATTTCATAAGTTGTGTTGTTCGTGTCACGTGAAGTTTTATGTTATTTTGACCTTGACCAACGTCTGTGAAATATCTTGTCCAGTAACATTTCTTAAACATATTAGACTACATCCTAAACAAGCGTTGATCATCAAAATTCTCATCGTTCTCATTTCAAGTGATGCATTCCATCTTTGGAGTCCAAAATATTCTTTGACAGTTTTCTCCTCAATTCTCTTCAAACTAAATCCACTATCACCATTCATACATGACTTTGAGTATCAGACCTAAATCTTGTTATCAATCGTACTCCCCAAACCAACAGTCAGAGCTCGTTGAAAATCTAAACGTGACCCCGAGTTTACTTGGGAACGTGAGGATCAAATGAAGCTCAAGTATGCTCATCTCTTTCCTGATTCAGTAGCCTCTCTCAGTTGAATTTCGGGACGAAATTCCCTCAACTTGGGGATATTGTAACATCCATGACTTTTCTAATACCACTTTATTTTATTTTATACAATAATAATAATCCACTTGAATCCCGTACTTGTCCTACACAATGCGTCACATTAATTAACATTTCAATTCAAAATTTAAAACTTGCTTTTACATATTAATTTCTACTTATATGTATAACACATGTTTGTATATATTTATAAAGTTATATATATATATATATATATATACTCTATTGTAATAATTAAATCATAAATAAACTCATGAATGCTAAATCTTGCATTTCATCTTTTCATATATATATATATATATGTATAAATATATTTATTTATAAGAGTATATATATGTAAGTGTGTATATATATATATTTGATTTCAATTATAAGAGTTATAGTTTTATAAAATAGGAATTTTTCCTTTATAAAAGTTTGGTAATTTAACACAAAAGGTTTAGTTTATAAATTTTATAAAAACTAAATGTTTTATATAGAGTTTAAAACAAATGAAATTCATTTAAACCTTTCATTTAGCATTTGAACCCCTTCATATTTCAAACTTGGACTTTTCTTGATGTTGAACCCCCCCGAACAATTTTGACTTTAGAGGAGTCAACAAGCACAAAATCGGTTACGGAATCCACGAATTTATGCGTATTAACTCATTCGGATCCTGCATAAGCATTACAACAGTTAATCCAAATGTGTTTAATAACCCAATTATAACAATTCAATGAATTGAAATCGATTTTCAATCCCGTAACCGTTCTTAATCAAACACGTATCAAATCAAGCGTTTGGTATGAAATTGAGGCTATAGATCGAGTCGATCACCATCGCGACACCCTCTTTGTACTTCGTGAACTCTCAAACACACCTCAAAGCACCTCTGAAATCAGTTGGTTTTGAAGAACATCGAACCCAAAGTTACAGTCGTCCCCGGTCGTTTCTTCACCATTCCAGGTAATTCGTACATCCATTTGCTCGTTATAATCCCCTGGATTAAAGCCCTATTGCTTCGTTATCATTCGGTACACTATCACGATCAAATTGGGTGTTAGGGTTTGGGTCGGATGATTTGGGGAAGAAAGGGATGAACTGGATCTATTTGGTAAAAATATAAACAAACCATTTTCTAACAAGGCAATAGCCCAGTTCAACCGGTTAAGACACACAACTCGTGCAGATAAGGTCGCGGGTTCGAGACCTAGCCCCGCACCTTTTACTTTTTCGCGTCTGGCGTGCCCTGAACCCGGTTCACTGCTAGTTCTTGTATAACATCTTTCGAATCAGCCTTATGGCAATTACTGGACCACTGGTCCAGTGCTTTGTGCCTTTGACACCCACTCGGGTTCGAATCCCATAAACCTATTTTATTTTTAAAATCATTTTTGAAACATTTTATTCTCTTATAAAAATTCTTTTATAAACCCTTTATCACTTTAATCTGTTTTATGGATTTATTTTGTTAGATTTTCAAGAAAAACCATTTTCATTATCATTATTAGGGTAAAAACCTAATAAAACTTTAATTAATTTATGCAATTATTTTAAAAAAATAAGTACTTAAAACAAATTTTATACTTTAATTTAATAATTGACTAATTAGATTCTTATTTAAACTCATATTTTTGGAATCCCAAACTAAAATAATTGAAGGAATATTTTCATTTATTTAAATTGTTTCTACTTTCCTATATATATATATATATATATATATATATATATATATAATTTTAAAACAAAATCATGTCTTTAATAAATAATTAACTATGACTCGATTATCTACTAATTTGATCAAGATTTCCGTACTTGTTTCTCATAAAAATTATAACTAAATAAATAGGAGTTTTTATGTAATTAATTATTTGCCTAACTATTTTTACCCAATCACTTATTTATTTAAACTATTTATTTATTCATTATTTAACCTATTCTATTACAAACAAATAGTAGATCATTTATTTAGTTACCTATGCAACTATATAAAAAAAGAACTCTAACTATTCATTTATACAAATTGTCGCAACAAATGAAATCGTTATCCATACACTTATACTTTTTTTCAAAAAAAAGATTTTCATAAATATTATTTGAGGCTCAAACAAGTATTCTCCTACTTAATCAAGAACACCCGCATCCATCTCTTTTCACATTAGGAATCCTTTAATCTTTTGAACCCACTTTTAATACATTTATACCATTAAACTTAGGTTGACTTTGTGGTTAGCTAGACACTTGTGCAACAACAACTTGTTTGTGTGACACTCAAAGCTACTCATTTCAATGTGAGTTACATATCCCCTCTTTTTACTTTTTACTTTTTACCTATTTTAGGGTGATTCATGTTACATTGAAAACTATTTGCAATTACAACATACAAATCTACATTTATGACCATATGTGTAATTTGTACTTAGTGCTTGAATGCTATGAGTTGAAACTAAACATATACATGACATACTCGTACAATCATTAACTATGTACAAGCCAACAATAACATTGATAGATTTATTGTGTCGACAAACCCACCCAGGTAGGGTGATTGTTACCGACATTACATTAGGGTAACCTGCGTGTTATGCCTTAGTGAAAAGGTTTGATTGTACACCCAGTTTTGACTATAGATTCTCCACAAAGGCCTTATTTACCATGTGTCATATGAATGGTATAAACACTTGAAAACTATTTATGGTGTCAAAACCCATGTATGTTCACCAACTATTTTTAGTTGACTCTGTTTTCATCATGTTTCAGGTACTAGTGTATGAGATCACATGCAAGATATAACATATAGGATTTGGACTTAGTGAACAAAGAACTTGAACAAGTTGATGTGTTTGATTTTGGCTGTTGATTAAACTTTTGTAACAGAATCTTGATGTAATTAATATATGAAACTTTAGCTTGATCATGTGCTTATGAACTATATACACATCCGCCCCAACGTATTCCGTCGTCGGTTGGGGTGTGAGATATGACTCAGCCTAATTCCGTCTCACGGTCATGTTTAGGCACGGGTTAAACCTTATAGATTTCCCACCACTATAAAAACTAATTTAGAAGCTTTAAAAATCAGATGAATTATGGATCGATGAGTGAATGATACAAGCTTATATTAACTATATGACTATAGCATTTCATTCGCGATCGTAGGAAGAAATACACTCAAAAGAAATATACAAAAATAAATAAAACTTAGTTGACCGACGATCGTATAGCATTTCATTCGCGATCGTCGAAAACATCTGCTAAGGGGCTGCCTTGCACACAAAAATCAAGCGACGCCAGGAAATCATCACCAGAATGGAAATTGAGTATGAGAAATTTAATCCAACCTGCAATTATAAGCTCGAAACAATACCACAAGCATCATATCGACTCCATGTACAAACGTAAAAAAAAAAATAAACGACCCGATAGACACGACACGCCTCAAAATTACAAAAATTAAAATTAGGAAAAATGGCCAAAAATGGGTTCCCCGTGTGTCGCGAAAACCAGGGAGGAATCCCCCACGTAGCGTGAGGACGGGAAAAACACCCGGCCATAATTCAAGATCTTCGCGTGTCGCGAAGATCTGGCCCTGGGCTTTCGCGTACCGCGAAGAGGTGTTGGTAAAAGAAAGTTTTGACTGATTTAGACTTTTTGCCTTAGAAAATTTTTTCACCTGAAAAACTCAATTTTTTTCAACTTTTACAAAAACTCATTCCAACACTTCGTAAAAATATCTGCAACGTAATTGACATCCTCAAAGCAAATAGTACCATTAGTGATCGTACATTTCATGCTGATCTTACCTCTTTTATCTCTTGCAAAGGAAACATACCCTCCATCAAAGTGTTTGATATCAAGCACTAGAGAGATGTCCCGCATTATGTGTCTGGAATAACCACTATCAATGTACAATAGGTTGTTAACAGTCCTCCTTGGCTATTCCTGCATGATTCAAGCAAGTTAGTTAGAAATAAGTACCCAAGCCATGGTGGTCCTGGATATGCCCAAAGCATCAATGTAAGATACTTTCTGTAAGCACATATCCTTATCATTCTCTAGAAATGGTGATTCAACTACTTTTGATTTAGTTTTCCAAATTGGTGTAGGTTTAACAAACTTTTTAGTTTCTTTAGGAGTACTAACTTTAGGTTTCTCTTCATGTTTCGAATTTTTACATTGCTTGTTTTCACAAAAAAACCTTTTGTTTGTTCTTTGCAGCATTCCAATCACCATCAGAAGGCTTAAATTTAGGATGCTTATTCTTTAATGCCTTAGGTTTTTCAACCTTCATTGGATTAGAATAATACTTTTCCCTTTGCGTAGCCCTTTGACTTTGTAAATAATAGGGCTCATAAGGATGATGTATGTAATTTCTTGCAATGTGACCAGATTTGCCAAAAGTGTAGCATGTCCGTTTCCTAGCATAAGGAGAATATCCCGATCTGTCGAACCATGATGATGACTGTTGAGGAGAACATGTGAAGTAACCTGCATTTTCACTGTTCCTGGAAAACCTTCTATCAAACACTTGGTCGTCATATCTATCACAAATTCTGTGATTCGATCTAAAAATATTCCTATCGGAATTTTTAACATTTTGTTCAAAAACATGATGATGATTATCAAATTTTGAATAAAATTCATTTTTGGTAAACCGTTGAGGCAAGTGTTTAGAATTTGACTGACTTGTAGATGGTTTGCTATTTTCTCTATTAAGGGAACGGTTTTTATTCTTGACAAACTGATGATTTTTACTGTTGGCAATTTGTTTTTCTTCCTTTTCTAAAGTACCACTTTTAACAAATGTGGATTTCAAACTATCTTTCAACTTATCCTATTTTGAAAAAGTGTCATTATTCAAACCAACATGCAAACTAGAATCAACAGAAGTAGCAGAGTTTTGAGAACAAGACAACTTGTTTTTAAATGACGCAGACTTAGACTCAAAAATGTGACCATCCTCCTCATCATCACTCTCACATTCTTACACTATGCCCTCTACTAATCATGTTGCTGCACAAGACTTAGATGGGTTAGTAATGTTCACACATTCTAATACAGGACTAGCAGTCACAGACATTGACTGCTTGGATGATGAAGTTTGATCCGGCTTAAAGCCTACACCATAAACCATTTCTATATCTTCATGTTGGTCACTGAGCATTGAAGTAAAGTTTCCATTGAATGGATGTTCAACAACATGATAACCAATCCCTGTATTCCCTTTCTTTCTGACTTGGGAATCAATCATGTCATACACCACTGATCCAGAGTGTTCAATTTTCTCAATTGTTAGTTTGGTGTTTGCTAATTGAGTCACATCATCATTTAATTTTAAGTTAAGGTCGTCTATCCATTTTAATGCATCACGATAACGACATTCCTTATTGCTAAGATCAATTTCAAGTTTTGAAAAATCATTTTTGTTTGCTTCAATTTTATATTTGAATATCTTTCCTGATCGTTTGTGTTCTGAGTTGAAATATCTACGCTTTGTTATTTCTTGATTTAAGATATCATTATCATGTTTGTAACGATCAACCTTCTCAATACAAATAGCAGATCAAAGATCTTTGGTTACCTTAGTTTCGGTGACCTCAACCATGAAAGCATGATGTTGTTTAACTTCCAAATCTTGAACTTTATCACTCCTGTCCTGCTGGCTCACAAATGCCTTCGATTCACATGAAGTAGATGTACTAGCTCCAGTAATTTCAGAAACATCCATTGAACTGATATGATTAAGATGACACTGTTTATCATCCCTATCATAAGAGTACAGAATAGAGATCAACTCACTCAAGGATGTCTGATACATATCCTTGGTTCTCTTGATGGCGATGCAATTGAAGTTCCAGGTTATTGGTAAAGAGTTAAGTAGCCTTTTGTTGATTTCTCCCTTTGTCAACTCTATTTCATCACTCTTCATCTCTGTCATCAAGTGCGTGAATCTGTTAATCTGAGCCTCCAAATTTTCACCTCTAACATGATTGAACATATTAAACTCTTGCTTCAGCATCTCCTTTCTACTTTCTCCCATGTCGCAAGTTCACGTGGAAATATAAGTAACAAAAAAATATTCGCATCCGATATATTTTTATTTTTTTTAAATTTTTTTTAAACGTGAACTTTAATGTTATCAATAACTTTGAGCAGCTGTGAATTTGAAACAACAAACTTTGAAAACCGAAAACTTTGAAAAACTGCAAACTTTGAGAACAGCAAACATTGAAAAACCGCAAACTTTGAAAAACCGCAAACTTTGAAAACCGTATACTTCAAGACCGTATACTTCAATACCGTATACTTCAAGATCGTATATTTCAAGACCGTATACTTCAAAACCGTATACTTCAAAACAATATACTTCGAGTTTCGAAAAACGCTCTAACCTCCGAAAAGTCTCCAAATCAATCAGATATCCCAAAAATAGAAGAACAACCTCTATATCTTCAAGAATGACGACTGATGTATGAACCAAAATGACTGAACCTGCCCGGAAACACTTCTAAACATGAAAAGTCAGTCCAAAACAACAAATAAGTGAAAACTTCGATACCTCACAAGCCAAGAATCCATTGTAAGCTTCACCGAATGAGAGCTAAGGCTCCTATACCAATTGTAAGGTCAAGATTCCTGAGGATCTTCAATAAACGGATTCAACGGCGTGTTAAACCTGGAGAAAAAAGACTCGATGCATGACTTGTAGGTAAACAAAGAGAATGAGGAATAATTGATTATCAAGTTATCTTGTATAACTGAATAACACCTTCGATTACAGTACAAAACGTTCAAGTACTCGTCTGACCAGAATACTTCAAGTATGCGGCCGACCCATGAAGTATGCGTCCTTCTGAAGTATGCAGCCGTATACTTCATCTCTTCAATCTTTGAACAACTCAGTGATTCTTTGATGCGTCAGCCTATTATATTTGGTCCTTAAAATTACTTCTCGTTTTCTAATTATTCACTTTCATTATTTCACTAAATCCTCAATTCTTATACTGACACTCTAAACAGGAAAAACTTTACTTACTATACACTTTTGATGCTTTGACTCCAAGTTACCCGTACTGGCATCCGTTACATGGTCCAATTCTCAGTTGAAGTTCAGACATCGGGGATGTCCGAATCTCTCAAACTATGACTCTGATACCAACTTGTAAGGCCTCGAACCCGGGAGGCCTCACTTATTAGGTTTACTCATCTACACATAGCTTATAAACATAAGACATTCCACAATTCGTAGTGGAAACGATCAAAACTTTAACGTAACAGTGGAAGCATAACATGTCTAAACATAACTTGTTTGTTAGAATTAAAATTTGTCTAAAAAGTATAAACTTCAACATATAACGGGATTCCAAATTCTGAATCTTTGGGGTAACTCTTCTCGCCAAGCCAAGCATCCTCCTCCATCTACAGCCACCTACACTTAGTTGATGTGCATACTAAAAATCACCAACGCTAAGTGAGTTCTAACAATTACTTTAAACATTCCTACAAGAAAGATTTACTAAAACGTACATGACACCATTAAGGAAAAACTTTACATACTTTACCTGTAAAATAGTTTAAGTCATACATTAACCGTCAATTCCCTTTTCACTGTATCGCCCCCATAGCTCACGTCCATGAATTGACGAGTACTGGTACTGTCCCCATGGCTCACGTCCATGCACCGACAAGTACCGCTTAACCCGTACTGCCCCCATGGATCACGTCCATGAACCGACGAGTACTGGTATTGCCCTCTGAAAACACCGCTTAACGTTATGGGGAGGTTGCGTGGACCTCCTGAGTAACCGCAGTCACCCATTCCAGTTGTACAACTGTTAACGAACCACAAAGGCTCTTAATAATGGGCATAACCCATAACTGACATCCGGTACATGTAACATCTGTCCCCCAAGGAACCTTAACGAGCTGGTGCACATTCCCATAGGAAAGCTGTTCACTTCTTTTCATAAAACGTTCTTTAACTTGTTCATAACTTAAACATATTTTATGCCCTTTTTATGTATATAAAATATAATAAACGTTTGCCATAAGTACATTTCCTTTACTAAAACATTTCTTTACACATATATTATGTCTTTGTTTATGTGTATGAAAATATAATAAACGTTTGTCATAAATATAGCTATACTTTACATAAATCGGACTTTTGCCTCAAACGTTTCTCTAAAACATAACTTTCACTATTTTTTATTGATATAAAATATATAATAAACATTTTTCACTAAGTATGCACACCACTCCTAAAGCAGGCAAAAATAGGATTAGAACTCACCTTGTACTCGGTCTACTACGAAACTAATAAGCTTTGGGCTAGGCAAGCGCTACGTGATCTGTATGAATAAAATATGTGAAACCGGTTAAACTTTGCTAGTGTCGCCTCAGAAAGTGTCACCTGAGCATTAGTGTCGCCGACACTTGAGTCGTCTGACAGAGCCGCTTGGTGACAGAGTTTTCTCCACGGATCAGTGTCGTCTGATCAGTGTCACTAGAACTTTCGTTCTTGACATAGAGTTGTTCACTAGTGTGTCCTTGTAGTTTCGCCAAATAGAATTGGCGACACTCCTTAGTGTAGTGCACATTCATGATGACACTTCTCAGTGTTGTCAAAACAGTGTCGTCGATGGAATGATACGTGTCTCAATCATTGGCGAACCTCGGGAGACATATATCATCGTCCCCTAGTTGTCAGGTTTGCCATGACCATCTGAATGAGAGAGGCTGCTGGAACTTCAAAAGGGACCTCCGTGGCTCTGGTTGTCATTCCCGAGGCCTCTTGACTAGGCTTGGTAAGATGAGGGGGTAGAGTTTCAGGCTCATCTTCGTAGGACAGTCGTACCTTCAACCTTCTCGTTCGCTCTTCTTGAATATATTCATGCATTAATTCTTGAAGGTGTGGGAAGTTCTCTCTTACACCTTCAGGGGTCAGCTCGATCATATCATTGACTTCCACTCGTTCTTCAGACGAAGAATCTTAATGCAATTTTGGCCTTTCTGGTTCCTTGTCCTTAGACATGGTGGTACTTAGAGGCAACAAAGAGAGAAAGAAAACGAGACGATGGAGCTCGACTCGCAATTTACATGAAGTCGTGCCCCACGGTGGGTGCCACTTGTTGCTGCACCGGGTACCTTCACCACGTCCTTCTAAGATGAACAAATGGTTAGGCTCACCACATGGGAGGGTCCCCTGCGATCCACCTCCGGTGTGAGAATGAGATAAGGGAGTTTTCGGGAGTAAGCGTATGAAAATAAGAGCAGTTTAGTTGGGAGTAGTGAGAGTGAATGAATGAATACCTTGTGACGAACCTTTTGTATTTATAGCTTGAGTCCTTCGAGTCATGAGAGGATTTCCTAGTATCTTTACCCTCCTTTTAAGGGTTCTTGAGCTTACTCCTTGGAGAGAATGGTCCTCAATTTAGTGAAGGACACCCGAAGTGGTGTAATAAATTGACTATTCCAATTTCCTATATATGCAGCGTCAAACCCTACTTTAGAATTTGACCTGCTTTATTGTCAAGATAGGAAAAAGGAGGAGGTTACTGTGCATCGCGGCTCATTCCGCCTTTCCCTTATTTGTGTGGCATCGGGAAGTGTTGCGCCGACTAGCATCCTTGGAGTTCTCTCCGTCTGCTTGCATTATTACGTTGACTAGTCTTATCAACTTAGAGTTCCTCGTATCATCCGTTGGTATGTTGGTATGTTCCTTAGTTTACTTTTAGCCTTGCCTTCCTAGCTTCACCTCTAGTTATCCTTGTCTGTTTGTTGTCTTAAATGTGTTTAAGAAGAAGAGACGGGTTAGGGCCAAGAACTTATTATTTCTTTTTTATTTTATTTTTTAGTTTATAAACTAGGGATCAAACTTTTTATAATCTTTTTATTTTATAAGTGATCGTCTTCTTATTTCACTAACTTTATAGAAGTTATAATTTCTTAATTTTTTTGAACTTATGTCTCTCTCTCTCTCTGATTTTTAAATTACTAATTTGTGTGACTTGTGCTTCAATAGTTTATTTATGTAACATTATAAGCTAAGTATATTTACTTATTTAATGTATATTGTATACACGTATTTTGGAACATTTGAATATATATAAAATATAAATATATAAAAGGAAATTATTAAGTTATGAGTCACTACAACAGAATCATCATATCCCGACGATTTTTTTTGACCCTATAGCGACGACTTGTCGTCGAGATAGCCTATACCGACGACATGTCGTCGGTATTGCCTCGTCCCAATAGCCAAGATTGTCGTCGGGATAGGTTTCGTCGGGATAGGTCAGCCTATACCGACGACTTGTCGTCGCTATAGGGTTTAATTAAAAATTCAAAAAAAAATTCTATACCGACGACATGTCGTCGGTATAGAGTCCAACCCTGTACCGATGACATGTTGTCGGTACAGGTTGACCCTATTCCGACGACATGTAGTCGGTATAGGGTTTTTTGTATTTTTTAATAATTTTTGAAAAAGGCCTATAGAGACGACATGTCGTCGGTATAGGGTTTTTTGTTTTTTTTTAATAATTTTTGAAAAAGGCCTATAGCGACGACATGTCGTCGGTATAGGTCTATTCTGTTTTATTTTTATTTTTTAATTTTTAATATTTTATCCAGAAATATTAACTTTCTAAAAACAAAAACATGCAAATCATTAAATATAAACCATTCAAACATTCAAATCAGATAAAAACTAATATCCAAAACATAAATCAAACATCCAAATTCTTCGACACACAAACTTGTCCGACAAATAAAACATTCAAAACATAAACTTGTTCGACACATAAATATGCAAATTCTTCAAGACAAATACCAACCAAACCAAAATAAACAAACAAAACTTCAAAATCTTGAAAAGGTAGCTAACATATTGTAACATCCCAAAAATAAAACGACAGTTATAATAACGAAATAAACGAACGAGGCATGTCGGGTCGGGCCGAATTGGGGCGGCGGGCTGGAAGGGGAGCCTCCCCTATAAATAGCTTAGGTCTCCATCATTTCTCTCATTTGCAAGTTCTAGAGAGAGAAACTGTAGAGAGAGAAAGTTGGCGGATCGACCCGAGATTTCAGCAAAGTGTTGCTCCATAGCTCGTGAGAAGAACCTCCGGATCAGAAACTCGATTCAGGTAACGATCGGGCATAAATCTGAGTTTTTGTTTGTTTTTGGTTTTTTCGGGCTTTGGGTGAAAAAGTAACGTTTTCACGGATAAAACTGAAAGATAAACATAGATTTGAGTTCCTTAATGGAAAACAAACGTTTTGAAGTAAACAAGTTCGGGATCTTGACGTGATCAGACCCGAAGACAAAAGTTAGGGTTTTTGCAAAGAAGCAGTTCGTGCGTACTTATCAAGTACGCATGAAGATGATCCTGCGTACTTAGCAAGTACGCAAGAAGAGGATCCTGTGTAGTTATCAATTACGCATGAAGAGGGTCATGCGTACTTATCAAGTACGCATGAAGCAGGTGTTGCGTATTTATCAAGTACGCATGAAGCAAAGTCTGCGCACTTATTAAGTACGCAAGAGCAAGGCCCTGCGCACTTGCTAAGTGCGCAGGCATCAGGCTGGTTAAGTAAAGTTAGTATGTTTAGAATGGTTAAACCGTTAGAGTCGGTATTGGTCTGATGAGTATTTAACTAATCAATTCAAATCGGAAGTGACGTTGGACCTTGTTTAGGACAAACCAAATTAGCTTATCAGGTGAGTTCTAGAAGCCCTCTTTTAAATGTTTTAATAATGTTTTTGGGCTGGTGTGCATACGTAACGATGTGACTATTTTATAAAACGATGTTTATGAATGTTGTATGTGACGTTTTATAAAATGATGTTTGTGAACGATGTTTTGGAAGGAAGGGTTATGAAAGAAGTGTTTACGAAATATTTTGCCAAAAGAAGTTTATGAAGTGTTTATTAATGAATGAATGTTTTTAATAAAACGTACGAATGCTTTAATTGAATTTTTGAAGTAAAAGAAGCGAAGGTTTACGAAAGTCACAAACGAACGAATCTGCCAATATTCCTTAGGGAATGAAGGTTAAGGGTATGGGAAGTATGTTATGGGCCTTTACCTTTTAGGGGCCTCTGTGGCTGGACAACTGTTGTACAACTGGGGTGATGACTGTCGCCAAGGGAATTATCGTGATCTTTGAAGTTTGGTACGATTTACCTTACGGAGTAGTCGTGCTTGAAGTTTGGTACTTGTGCCCTACGGGGCGCAGTGCTTGAAGTTTGGAACGTGTCATCCTTGTGATGTCGTGCTTGAAGTAGTGTTGAATAACCTAAGTATCGGGCCCTAGGAGTTCTTCACCCGAAGGACAGTACGGTGATTGATGGGCCTAGTGGTGGTGATCTTTAGGTTATTCAGCCTGTATGTGACGTTTATATTTGACGGTTACGAGAAGGCGCATATTCGATATGTTCGTTGACTTATGTTTATGAAGTGTTATGTTTTGTTATTGCATTATTTTACGTACGCCTTTTATTAAATGAAGTGTGAAGTTATGTTTTTGGCAAATTATTTGAAGTTAAAGTTTTATGTTAAAACTAGAACTCACCAGCGTAGCTGACTTTTTAGTATGCACATTCAGGTTAAGGCGGGTTACGATGATGGAAGGTGATGCTGGGCGGCTTGATGAGTTACCCGGATGACATGAAGACTGGCATCCCGTTATGAATAGTTTATGTTATGTTTATTTATTAGACTATGTTACGCTTCCGCATGTTGAACGATGTAATGACTACGTTTTAATGAAATTTTCCGCTGCGTTATTTTGATATTCAAGTTTAAGAACTGTTTGTAAATGAGTAAATCCAACAAGTCAGGCCTCCTGGGTTTGGGGCCTTACAAGTTGGTATCAGAGCAATAGTTTGAGAGATTCGGACACTCCCAATGTCTGAACTTAAACTGTGAATGGGACCGAAAGCGGATGCCAGTACGGGTAACTCGAGCCACAGCATCGGGTATGAAGGTAGTATATATTTACATATATAGTATGTCTTAGAAAGGGTTAGGTAAGGACTTGTGTTCTAATGGAATCACAAAGGTGGTCAAATAGAAATCGAAAGGTAGTGTAATGGTTAATTGCAGATGGCTAGTGTATATTAACATCTTATAGTGCTTATTGAATTTTATTTGTTAACTAGCGTGATGACATTGGATTCCTTGTCTTATAGAACGAAATGGCAAGGAGAGGAAACGGAAGACGTGGTGGGGGCCGTACCGGTGGTCGTACCGGCAGTCGAAATGGTGGGCGTGGCTGGACCCTTGCGCGCCAGAGTATAGTGAAGAAGGAAGTGTTCACACTGAACCGGCGGTTAGTGTGCATGGAACTGAGCAGACACTGGTTGAATAACAACCTTTCACTTTTGAACCAGAAGTGAGAGCAGCTATAACTTGAGAGTTCACAGAGTTGATGAAAACTTCTCTGCCAGGTTTGTTAGCTGAAGCATTGAAGAAGGTTAATGGGGAAGGTGGGTTTAACACGGCGGTTGATACCCCGAACACTGAGGCAATCAACGCTCTGCTTAACCGTGGTTGCGACTATAAGTCCTTTAAGGCATGTGACCCACCGGTCTTGACTAGGAAGAAAGACGCGGTAGCTACGTTTGATTGGGTGATCCGTATGGAATTTGCCATTCATCTGAGCGAATGTCGAACAGATCAAGTTGAAAAATTTGCTGCTAACTCCTTGAGGGAGGAAGCATCCCATTGGTGGGAAGGTGTACGTCAAGCAAAAGGGAGCGAGGTTATGGATGCAATGATGTGGGCTGATTTGAAAACCTTGGTGATCAAGAATTTCTGCCAAAGGAACGAGATTGAGAAGGTAGAGAGGGAATTTCTGGGTTTGAAGGCCGGGAGCATGACGCACCGGCAGTACACAACCCGATTCAATGAACTGGCACGTCTGGTGCCACATCTTGTCACGACTGAGGAAAGAAAGATTGCATGCTACATTCAAGGACTGCCGGACCAGGTCCGCACCTATGTTAAGGCAAACGCCCCTACTACCTATGATTCGGTAGTAGAACTGAGCGGCGTGGTATTTGATGATCTGGCGCTGAATGTCGTTGCCATTGAAGAGCATAAGAAGAAGCTGAGTTTTCCCGCTAAACGATCGGGTGGGAAGTTGTTTGGGGCTCGGGACAAACAGGCCAGGGTAGGCGAGACGGCAGTCTGTGGAAGATATGGGGTAAGAAATGCGGGTGAATGTCGGCTAAGGTCAAATCTGTGCTTTAAATGCGGCAAAACCAGACACTACTCCCGTGAATGCCCGCAAGGCTTCAAATGCTACAACTGCGGGGAGAGTGGTCATATGAGCCGGGAATGCACCAAGCCCAGGATGGGTCAAGCCGGGTAAGGGAAAGGCCCGGAGAAGACAGAAGAGAGACCCCGAGCAAAGACTCGAGCCTTTGCGCTGACGCAGGAACAGGCCAGAGTGGACCCGGACGTGGCGTCAGGTACGTTTATCCTTGACAACACTTTCGTATCTGTGTTATTCAATTCGGGTGCCAGTAAGAGTTTTATATCTACGACTTTTTGTAAAAGGGTAAAGTACACTGTGAGTAAACTAGAAAGGGCCTTTAGCGTAGAAACCGCTGAGGGTAGAACTGCGAGGGTGACTGATGTAGTTGAAAATTCCATGATAAAAATAGAAGGCCATAGATTTCCCGTCAGGTTGTTTGTCATGATTTTGGGTGGGTTCGATGTCGTGTTAGTAATGGATTGGCTAACTGCCAATGAAGCACAAATTATATGTAAACGAAAGATAATCCGACTCAAGGCTCCGGACGGTAGCAAAGTCGAGGTTCTTGGAGATCGTGACGCCCCGATGCCAAACGTCATCTCGATGATTAAGGCAACAGATTACTTGAGGCGCGGATGCGAGGCTTATCTGGTGTACGTAATTGACGAGTGTAAGGAAGTGAAGGAACTAGACGATATACGTATGGTACGCGAGTACCCGGAGGTGTTTCCAGAGGATTTGCCTGGGATACCACCCGACAGAGAGATTGAATTTCGAATCGACTTAGTACCAGATGCCCAGCCCGTGGCTAAGGCTCCATACCTACTAGCACCAGTGGAGATGAAAGAGTTAATGGCACAACTAGACGAGTTACTTGAGAAGGAGTTTATCCAACCGAGCATCTCGCCGTGGGGTGCTCCGGTGTTGTTTGTGAAGAAGAAAGACGGTTCGATGAGAATGTGTATTGATTATCGCGAGTTGAATAAACGTACGGTGAAGAACAAGGACCCTTTACCAAGGATCGACGACCTGTTCGATCAATTGCAAGGCGCAAGTTGGTTCTCAAAAATCGACCTTCGGTCTAGGTACTATCAGTTGAAGGTGAGGGAAGAAGACATACCGAAAACTGCATTTCGCACGCGTTATGGACATTTCGAGTTTCGCGTAATGTCTTTTGGATTGACGAACGCCCCCGCAGCGTTCATGGATTTAATGAATAGAGTTTGTCGACCAATGCTGGATCGATCGGTAATCGTGTTCATCGATGATATCCTCATCTACTCCAAAAATGAGGGTGATCACGCGTGTCACTTGAAGGAAGTATTGGAAGCTCTAAAAAAGGAAAAGTTGTATGCTAAGTTATCCAAATGCGCGTTCTGGCTTAGGGAAGTCCAATTTCTAGGTCACGTCATTAACCCGAACGACATTATGGTTGACCCAGCAAAGATAGTGACGGTAAGGGAATGGAATATTCCTAAGACGCCAACTGAAATCCGCAGTTTCTTGGGATTGGCAGGCTACTATCGGAGATTCATCCAGAATTTCTCAAAAATAGCTTTGCCATTGACAAAGTTGACTCGGAAAGAGGTAAAGTACGAATGGGGTTCGACCCAGGATGAGGCGTTTAAGGAATTGAAGGAGAAACTAACCCAAGCTCCAGTCTTCGCCCTTCCCTAGGGTAATGAAGACTTAGTGGTATACTCTGACGCTTCGGGTCAGGGATTGGGATGCATGTTGATGCTACGCAGAAGAGTGATCTCGTATGCGTCACGATAGTTGAAGATTCATGAAGCTAATTATCCAACCCACGATTTGGAACTTGCTGCTGTCGTATTCGCATTGAAAATTTGGAGGCACTACCTTTACGGGGTGAAGTTTACTATTTACTCCGACCACAAAAGTTTGAAGTACTTCTTCGAACAAAAGGAACTTAATATGAGGCGATGGTTGGAACTGTTGAAAGAGTATGACTGTGAAATAATATACCATCCTGGAAAGGCAAACGTGGTGGCTGACGCTCTAAGCCGAAAGGATGTGCCTACTCCTATTAGTGTGAAAGTTTGCCAGTTGGTGGTAACATCGGATGTGATGAGAGAAATTGAAAAGGCTCAAAATGAGGTACTTAAAGAAGAAAACATAAAGAAGGAAAGGATAGTTAGCCAACATGACAAGTTGGAATATAACACCCTTGGTGTTAGGACACGTTTTTGACGGGTATGGATACCTATGAGTCTCGGTAAGTCTCGGTACTCTATCCATCCTGGTACCAATAAAATGTACCAAGACCTAAGGAAGGAATACTGGTGGGCTGGAATGAAACACGAAGTGACAAAGTACGTAAGAAAGTGCTTGACTTGCTCACAAGTAAAGGCCGAACACCGGAAACTGTATGGAAAGATTCGACAACTTGATATACCGGAATGGAAGTGGGAACACATTACCATGGACTTCATAACTAAGCTACCACGCACAGTTAAAGGTCATGACGCCATTTGGGTAATTGTGGACCGTTTAACGAAGAGTGCTCATTTCCTACCTATTCGCGAGGCGTTCTCGTTGGAAAGGTTAGCGGAAGTATTTATTAACGAAGTAGTAGCACGACATGGGATGCCTTTGACGATCGTATCTGACCGGGACACACGATTCACATCGAGGTTCTAGAAAAGATTTCACGAGGCGATGGGCACGAGGCTTAATATCAGCACGGCATACCACCCACAAACGGATGGTCAGTCCGAAAGGACCATTCAGACATTGGAGGATATGCTTCGTGCTTGTATTATCGATTTTGGTGGCAGTTGGGACAGTCATATGCCGTTAGCCGAATTCTCATACAACAATAGTCAGCACACGACTATAGGCATGCCGCCTTACGAAATGTTGTATGGGAGGAGATGCAGGACCCCGATTTGTTGGGGTGAGATTGGACAAAAGGAATTAGGGAGTCTTGAAGTAGTAAGAGAAACGTCAGAAAGGTTTGATCAAATCAAAGCACGAATGAAGGCCGCACAAGATCGTCAGAAGTCCTCACAAGATCGTCAGAAGTCCTATGCGGATAAACGAAGAAGGCCTATTAAGTTTGATGTTGGGGATAGAGTAATGTTGAAAGTGTCACCCTGGAAGAGAATCATACGATTCAGGAAGAGAGGAAAGTTAAGTCCAAGGTTTGTCGGACCATTCAGGATAATGACACGGGTTGGTGAGGTCGCTTATCGGTTAGAGTTGCCTGATGAGTTGAGTGGGATTCATCCTACCTTCCATGTATCACACTTGATGAATCAGCACACGTACCACTTACTGACACCGAGGTCGACAACAGCCTTAATTACATCGAAGAACCCGTGGCCATCTTAGACAAGAAGGAGAAGCGTTTGCGTAATAAGATTACCCAATTGGTTAAAGTCCAATGGAAACATCGAAAGGTATCGGAAGCCACTTGGGAAACAGAGAAGGAAATGAGGGAGTCGTACCCTCATCTATTTGACTTATGATAGGTTTCGGGGACGAAACCTATTGTAAGGGGGGTAGACTTGTAACATCCCAAAAATAAAACGACAGTTATAATAACGAAATAAACAAACAAGGCATGTCGGGTCGGGCCGGATTAGGGCGGCGGGCTGGAAGGGGAGCCTCCCCTATAAATTGCTTAGGTCTCCATCATTTCTCTCATTTACAGGTTCTAGAGAGAGAAACCGTAGAGAGAGAAAGTTGGCGGATCGACCCGAGATTTCAGCAAAGTGTTGCTCCATAGCTCGTGAGAAGAACCTCCGGATTAGAAACTCGATTCAGGTAACGATCGGGCCTAAATCTGAGTTTTTGTTTGTTTTTGGGTTTTTCGGGCTTTAGGTGAAAAGGTAACGTTTTCATGGATAAAACTGAAAGATAAACATAGATTTGAGTTCCTTAATGGAAAACAAACGTTTTGAAGTAAACAAGTTCAGGATCTTGACGTGATCAGACCCGAAGGAGAAAGTTAGGCTTTTTGCGAAGAAGCAGTTCGTACGTACTTATCAAGTACGCATGAAGATGATCCTGCGTACTTACCAAGTACGCAAAAAGAGGATCCTGCGTACTTATCAAGTACGCATGAAGAGGGTCATGCGTACTTATCAAGTACGCATGAAGCAGGTGCTGCGTATTTATCAAGTACGCATGAAGCAAAGTCTGCGCACTTATTAAGTACGCAAGAGCAAGGCCCTGCGCACTTGCTAAGTGCGCAGGCATCAGGCTGGTTAAGTAAAGTTAGTATGTTTAGAATGGTTAAACCGTTAGAGTCGGTATTGGTCTGATGAGTATTTAACTAATCAATTCAAATCGGAAGTGACGTTGGACCTTGTTTAGGACAAACCAAATTAGCTTATCAGGTGAGTTCTAGAAGCCCCCTTTTAAATGTTTTAATAATGTTTTTGGGCTGGTGTGCATACGTAACGATGTGACTATTTTATAAAACGATGTTTATGAATGTTGTATGTGGCGTTTTATAAAATGATGTTTATGAACGATGTTTTGGATGGAAGGGTTATGAAAGAAGTGTTTACGAAATATTTTGCCAAAAGAAGTTTATGAAGTGTTTATGAATGAATAAATGTTTTTAATAAAACGTACGAATGCTTTAACTGAAGTTTTGAAGTAAAAGAAGCGAAGGTTTACGAAAGTCACAAACGAACGAATCTGCCAATATTCCTTAGGGAATGAAGGTTAAGGGTATGAGAAGTATGTTATGGGCCTTTACCTTTTAGGGGCCTCTGTGGCTGGACAACTGTTGTACAACTGGGGCGATGACGGTCGCCAAGGGGATTATCGTGATCCTTGAAGTTTGGTACGATTTACCTTACGGGGTAGTCGTGCTTGAAGTTTGGTACTTGTGCCCTACGGGGCGCAGTTCTTGAAGTTTGGTACGTGTCATCCTTGTGATGCCGTGCTTGAAGTAGTGTTGAATAACCTAAGTATCGGGCCCTAGGAGTTCTTCACCCGAAGGACAGTACGGTGATTGATGGGCCTAGTGGTGGTGATCTTTAGGTTATTCAGCCAGTATGTGACGTTTGGATTTGACGGTTACGAGAAGGCGCAAATTCGATATGTTAGTTGAATTATGTTTATGAAGTGTTATGTTTTGTTATTGCATTATTTTACGTACGCTTTTTATTAAATGAAGTGTGAAGTTATGTTTTTGGCAAATTATTTGAAGTTAAAGTTTTATATTAAAACTAGAACTCACCAGCGTAGCTGACTTTTTAGTATGCACATTCAGGTTAAGGCAGGTTACGATGATGGAAGGTGATGCTGGGCAGCTTGATGAGTTACCCGGATGACATGAAGACTGGCATCCCGTTATGATTAGTTTATGTTATGTTTATTTATTAGTCTATGTTACGCTTCCGCATGTTGAACGATGTAATGACTATGTTTTAATGAAATTTTCCGCTGCGTTATTTTGATATTCAAGTTTAAGAACTGTTTGTAAATGAGTAAATCCAACATGTGAGGCCTCCCGGGTTTGGGGCCTTACACATATGAAACCCGAATGTTACCTCACCTTAAATCCCGAGAGTTTTTGTGGAAGTTTCTCACAATAAATACCATCTTATATACCTACACATCACAATTACATACATAAGTAAAAGTCCAATTACATAATTACAAACATATACATACAAACATACATACACATATATACATTCAAATTAACTAATCATCATAAACACAAATTACACACATACATAAAAACTAATCATCCAAACTAATCATCATAAACACAAATTGCACACATACATACACATACATACAAACTAATCATTATAAACACAAATTACACACATACATACATATACATACAAACACTAATTTACATAAACTAAATTATATAAAATAAGCACACATCTAAAACAAATTACCTAAACTAATCATAATTTAATAATTTCATCATACATACAAATATACATACTCAAAAATACAAACATACATACATGCACATACATAACACATACATACAAAATCATAAAAATCTTAGATCTAAACCAAATTTCATCACAAATTAGTAATTAAAGCGAATATTTACCTTCACAAAGCTAGAAATCCAAGAAATGATGAAATTCCTCCAAAACCTAACCAAAATAAACAAACAAAACTTCAAAATCTTGAAAAAGTAGCTAAAATATGAAACCGGATGTTAGCTCACCTTAAATCCCGAGAGTTTTTGTGAAAGTTTATCTCAATAAATACCATCTTATATACCTACACATCACAATTACATACATAAATAAATGTCCAATTACATAATTACAAACATATACATACAAACATACATACACATATATACGTTCAAATTAACTAATCATCATAAACACAAATTACACACATACATAAAAACTAATCATCCAAACTAATCATCATAAACACAAATTGCACACATACATACACATACATACAAACTAATCATTATAAACATAAATTACACACATACATACATATACATACAAACACTAATTTACATAAACTAAATTATATAAAATAAGCACACATCTAAACCAAATTACCTAAACTAATCATAATTTAATAATTTCATCATACATACAAATATACATACTCATAAATACAAACATACATACATGCACATACATAACACATACATACAAAATCATAAAAATCTTAGATCTAAACCAAATTTCATCACAAATTAGTAATTAAAGCGAATATTTACCTTCACAAAGCTAGAAATCCAAGAAATGATGAAATTCCTCCAAAACCTAACCAAAATAAACAAACAAAACTTCAAAATCTTGAAAAAGTAGCTAAAATATGAAACCGGATGTTAGCTCACCTTAAATCCCGAGAGTTTTTGTGAAAGTTTCTCTCAATAAATACCATCTTATATACCTACACATCACAATTACATACGTAAATAAATGTCCAATTACATAATTACAAACATATACATACAAACATACATACACATATATACATTCAAATTAACTAATCATCAAAAACACAAATTACACACATACATAAAAACTAATCATCATAAACACAAATTTAAAACATACATACACATACATACAAACTAATCATTATAAACACAAATTACACACATACATACATATACATACAAACACTAATTTACATAAACTAAATTATATAAAATAAGCACACATCTAAACCAAATGAGCTAAACTAGTCATAATTTAATAATTTCATCATACATACAAATATACATCCTCATACATACAAACATACATACAAACATACATACATACATGTATACATACACATACATTACATATACATACAAAATCATAAAAATCTTAGATCTAAACCAAATTTCATCACAAATTAGTAATTAAAATGAGTATTTACCTTCACAAAGCTAGAAATCTCATAAATGATGATATTCCTCCAAAACCTAACCAAAATAAACAAAAAAAACTTCAAAATCTTGAAAAAGAAGCTAAAATATGAAACTCGGATGTTACCTCACCTTAAATCCCGAGAGTTTTTGTGAAAATTGCTCCCAAAAATCGTGAAATCGCCGGAGAGAACAATTTGGGTGAGTTTTGGAGGATTCTGGGTGAAAATGAAGGTCTGCCGTCTGTTTTCCCTATTTGTTCGCGCTGCACCCTATGGCGACGACATGTCGTCGGCATAGGCCCACATGTCGTCGGCACAGTTAGCCTATGCCGATGACATGTCGTCGGTATAGGGTTCGTAGGATGTTGACTAGTCAATAAAGGTAAAAACCCTATCCCGACGACATGTCGTCGCCATAGGGTTTTCCAGAATTTTTTTTAATTTAAAAAAAAATGAAAATCAAAATTGTCGTCGCTATAGGTTTTCCCCAAAAATTTATTGGGCTCCAGTTTTCCCTCCAATCTGCCTCAACCCTATAGCGACAACATGTCGTCGCTATAGAGTGTCCCATTCAAAATTTTGGTTTTCACCTATACCGACGACATGTCGTCACCATATGGTTTTCCAGAATTTTTTTTTTACAAAATCATACCGATATATTGTATGTTAAATATTGGAGGAAACTCTATATTTGTAGTGCTTTACTTACATAATACATAATATACTATAAGATGTTTATAATATGTGTAACATCAATATGTATCAAAAATATAAAAGGTATAGTTGATTTCAATTTGACACACCCTCTGTGATGATTACCGAATACTTAAACTACACGTATACTCAAGAAACAATTATGAGAGTAATTAAGCCATTAGCGAATATGTCAGATGAGTTGGCGTAATGTAGGATCGTAAGATTACAAGGTGATTCTATTCTAGTTGATATTGGCGGAAACAATAGCAACCAACAAAGTAAACAAGTAAACAGCAAGAATACTGATAAATGCACTGTTGTATTAAACTTCTGAGATTACAAGATTACAAGTAAAACTCTATCGAAAAGCACTATCAAGGCACTAAGAAGACACACTTTGTTTGAAGTGTTTACAAGATATATATAGTAACTTAGAATCAAGACAGACCCTTGATTCTAAGGATCAGATCGAACACAGACCGTTGATCTTGTTTATTAATCTAAATTACACGCAAAGGCTAATCTAGATAACTTTATTGAAACGTCTTCTTTGGCATCATTGTTTGCATGCTTGGAGACGCGCGACATTGTCCTTTATTGGTTGCACCACTGAGGTTCCTTCTGCTTGGAGTGTGGCAGTTGCCTTTGCAGAAAGGTGTCAGAGGCGTTTCACATGGATAGTCAGCTGCAACGTTTGGTCTTCAGTGAATAAGGCTATCAGCAGCAGAGATGAGAATAATACTGCTGATAAGCCCATCAGCAGCACCTTGCGTGGAACGCTGCTGATAAGCCTATCAGCAGCAACAAGTGTTGAATGCTGCTGATAAGCCTATCAGCAGCAACTTGTGTTGAGTGCTGCTGATAAGCCTATCAGCAGCAGCACTTGTACTTAGAATAATTTGGTAGCAATCAGTCTTTGGTTCTACAAACTCCCCCTAGACTGATGCAACCAAAATTCTTCTAATTACTTTGCTGCTGAAGCTTTTGCATATGGCTGACTATCCTTTCAACCTCATAGCCTCTTGGATCCTTGCTAGGATTGTTCAGTGGAAGTTCAGACAGAGTCTTGATGTCTTTGTGTGGCATTTTGTAGATTGCTTTGCTTGAACATCTCATATGCTGCTTCTTTACATCAATCAGAGTGAACTCATCCAAATCAGCATTGTAGGACCAAGATACAAATGGAGAGTGGGACTTGAGTGGTTTGATATCCATGACTACATCTTTGCTAGGGTTGAAGTAATGTCTGATTGCTAGCATAAGATGTTTCCCTCTCTCATTTGCAGGCTCCTGAGCTTAACCCAGCTCCAAAATTCTTCTTAGGTCTGAATCTGGTTTTGCAGAACTTCATCAACAGACCTGTATGTAGATCTTCTTCTTTCAGTTCTCCCCCTGAAGATCTCAAACCTTTGATCCTGTGGATTGTAGACCCATTCAACTATGTTTCTTGAGTCTTCAGGTTCAGATGAGGATTTGGATTTCTTTAGGGGAGGCTGTTGATGAGTGGGAGCTGGGTGGGATGATTTGGACTTGTTGGGTGGAGGAGTGGAAGGTTTGGGGAGGAGAGTGGAAGGATGATGGACTGAGGAAGAGGTAGGTGAGGGAGAAGGCTTGGGTTTCTTTGTCTTTGGTTTTTCTTCTTCTTTGATAAGTACCCTTTTCTTGGAGCCCTTTTTCCCTAGTCTTTCTTCCTCATCCTTTTTAACTTTGAAGTAGAGGGCTTGCAGGTTCATGAAATTCATGGGACCTAGCCTCTTTCCACTATCTCCTCTAGCCTTAAGGAAGTCAATCATGACCTTCCTTTCTTCATGGGTTCTTTTATTCAGTGCAATGGTCTTCTTGGACTGTAGCTTGGCTTTTTCTTCTTCTTCAGCCTTTTTCTTGCTAGCCAATTGACCCTGCTGACCCATGAAGGCTCTGTAGATTTCTTTGTTTTAAAGTTTTTTAAGGTAGTCTGCATCCTCACCTTGAGAGATCAGAGCTTCAGTCCACTCCTCCCTTAATTCTTTTGCTAATTTAGAATCAGTGATTCTAAACTTAGCATCTTCCTTCCTCTTCTTTTCATTCTCTTCTTCTACTTCCTTGGCAAGCTGTTCCTGCAGCTGTCTGGCAAGTTGTTCATCTTTCTCAACTTGGTCGACTGCAAGAATCTTTCTTTTCAGTTCATCCAGCTGTCTAGCATACAGCTGGATGGTTTGTTCTCTTAGGAGAATGGCTGTTTTTCTTTCTTGAGCCTTTTTCATGTCAGCCATCTCCTCTTCTTCTCTTCTTCTTCTTTTCTCTTCTGTCTCTCTTTTCTCTTTTTGCAACCTCTCTTCATCTTCATCAGTCATGATTCCCTTTCCTTTGTTAACATTGGATGCCTCTGCTCTGGCTTCACTGATCACAGCAACAGCTGATTGTTGTGCTGTTGGGATCTCTGCCTCGGCTTCATTGGCAAGTTGAGGGATTGACAAGGGATGATCACTTTCTTCATCAAGTTGATACTCAGGACCTTCTATTTCTCTCAGTTGATCCCTAATTGAAGATCTTGTGCCAAAAGCTGCAGATGTGATATCAACTTGTGGAGTATCTGAGTTGGAGTCAGCATCAGAAGTTGACACAGACTCTTCCTGAGGAATCAATCCTTCTTCTTCAAGATGGGCTCTGACAGTAGCTATCATTGCCTAGCTTTCAAGAGAGTTGACGTTGCAAATGTTTGCCCTGAGCTAAAAAATCTTGAATAGGAAGTCTGAGGGCAGCTGAAGGATGTTCCTGGTGTTGATGATGAGAGAGGAGCCGTTGCTGAGCAGAAGAGTGTGGTCAAGGGACTTAGTGCTCACCCAACCTAGCACGTCCAAGTCCTTGACCAGGAAGGCATACAGGAATCTTCGAAGGCCCAGAACTTCTTCTTCAGGGAGAAGACTGCTCCTTGTTATTTCAAGATTGCTAGGAGCCAGTCTCCTTTCTGCGGCCGCCGAGGATTCAGGATAAGCTACCCGATGTGCTGCTTGTAGGAATCTTTGGAACCTGGGTAGATTATCCTCCATCAGGTCGTAGAACCTGCCAATGGCAAGTTCTGCTGAGAGATCTGCTGAGTTGTTGATGCAGTTTGATACGTATAGCTGTAGGACTTGGAGGGTATTGAGAGAGTTCCAGTTCAGCTCTTCTACTCCGCTGAACTCCCATCCAATCCAAAACCTCTCAGCTGATCCATCATACCCCCAAGCTAGAATGGAGTCAAATTCTAGCTTCTTTGATGATCTGAGTAGTTGGGGGGTAGAGGATTGACCAATGATGGCTGCTGCTTCAGGGATGATGCTGAATGGTGTATTTGGATGTTCTGTGTCTTCAGTACCATTAAGCATTTCATCGACAGCCCTGACGACCAACTTCCAGTCATCAGATTTCTCTTCGTCTTCGTTATCTGTGGCTGGCAAGTCATGAATTTGTACAAAAGCCGGCTTGAATAGTGAACTTTGAAGTACAAACTGCTCTTGAATCCAGTCGTCAAGACTGTCTGTATCTTCTTCCATAGAGACCATCTCCCCCTTTTTGGTTGCATCAGTAGACAGGTAAGCATCAGTTTGGGTGCCTACTGATACGAGGGAGGGAGTGGCTAAAGTTGGGCATTGATGGGCTTCATGCATAGAGACTTGGTGTCTTAGTTTGGACACTTCAGCCTCTAGCATAGCCACCCTGGCCGTCAATTCCAAGTTATGAAGTTTCAGTCTGTCCTCATCCACAGTTGTGGAATCCTTGGACCCAGATGGGGCCGTAGGCCGAGCCTCAGCATCCCCATCACCCGTGGTTTCTTGGCGCCTGGGATTCCTCTCAGTGAGGGTAGTTTCCAAGGAAACACCCTCACCATGAGTTGCCATGGTTGAGGTCTTAAAGATGTTGTCACTGTCCTCCTGGTCATGTGATGGACCAGCAGTAGTGACAGCCTCTTCCACATCCACTCTTTCGATACTCCTAGAGTGGACCTTCAAGGGTGAAGAACTGGGGTTGGGTGTTTCGGAAGCAAGACCAATCAGTACCTCCTTGATAGTGGTAGTTGGAGAAGGTACATCACTTTGGTCAGGTTCCTCCACACTTAAGTTCAAAGAAGATAGGAATGGCTCAAAGGGCTGTTCTATGGATCCGGGAAGTGATCCTAATCCTAATAGAGAGACTTCTGAAGGAGTCTCCCTAGCAATGTGGCTTTCTCTTATGATATTCTCACTAGAATGTTGTGATTCTGAGTGAGGGATGTTGGCTTGGGTTTGGGCCTTGGAGGCAAGAGAAGAAGGAGTTCTCTTGCCCCTTTTCCTTGTATATTTGGCTGCAACCGGGGCCCTGTGTTCCGGTTGAGCAATCAAACTGTGGGTGAGTAATGTATGTGCCTGTGCATCCTCAGTAGAATGCACAGGGGTTCGATCAAGGGAAACAGTAGTTTGAGTTTGTGGCAGTGAGGTGGAGGGTGTGGGATCAGTATCAGCTGGGTTTGCTGAACTGTCACCCTGGGCACTTTGTACGTTCAGCATTGTAGATAACAATGGAACGTCGGCCCCTGAGAACTTTGATGAAACTGTTCTCATGTTTTGAAAAATGTTGTTCTTATGTCCCAGCATGACATAGATTCTTGCAGTTTTTGAAAGATCTTGGTGCTCAATGTTGAACACTTCCTGCAAGAATCTTGGGTACATAAAGAACTGAGATTTCACCCCTTCTTGAAGGTTGTATCTCAAACCTTCAAGAATGAGGTGGGAAAAATTGAAACCCTCCCCAGTTATCATACCGTGAATTGCCGAAGCAAGTCCGGAGCTAAGTTGGTTCCAGCCACTCCTTTTCTGGGATATGCATTGGAGAAGAGTGCGGCAAAGATACTTCCATTTGGGACCCATGAGTGCCTTCTCTATCGTATACTCTATTTGATTCCCAGTGTACCCTATGGATACAAAGGTCCTCATGTATACGTCTCTGGGGTAAGAGATGGCGTCCCCTTCATCTTGAAGCTTGAGGTGTTGGCGGAGCTTTGCTTCAGAGATAATGATTTCCTTGCCGTCTACTGTGCCACTGATTTGGGGAATGCCCTGGTCAGTAGAATACACGACAGAGCTCCAAAAATCTTCCATGTGGGAAGTATAGATGGTTGGGTTGACTGTTAGGGCATGGTGGATTTTGGACCGACAAAGGAAGTCGATCATATCGTCGAATCCTTTGGATTTCTTGCCCTTTATTAGGCATGCACTGAGGTTGTGATATGGGGAAAACTTGTCGTTGTTAGGACATGTTTTGTAACTGTTGATAAAATTCTGTGTAAGTTCTGCTAGAGGCGAACTTAACAAGTTCGCCTAGCCTATCAGAGGCGAACTTAATAAGTTCGCCTGGGCTATCAGAGGCGAACTTATTAAGTTCGCTTAGCCTATTAGAGAAGCGAACTTGTTAAGTTCGCCTGGTGCAGAACAGTGCTTATAAATAGACATAACATAGTCAGTTTGATAGAGTTTAAAAAAAGACTTGGACGATATCAGGAGGGACTGAGAATTCTGTAAATTGTGTAAACTGATATTGTAGTGGAATAAAAAGAGCGTTTATTTACACCGTTGTTGATTGAGTCACACGAGCACGTTGATCATGGATTCCGCACTTTATCACCGTGTCTAACCGCGAGTCTAGAGATCCGTCACACCGAATTTGGGACCTACAAGTGGTATCAGAGCTATTGCTCTTGATTAGCAAAAGATTCGTGGTGTTTTCGTGTCCAATCAACATCAAAGTTCAGAGATTTTGAGGATTTTTCATCTTTTTCGTGTTCTTGCAAAAATGGAGAAATCTTTACTGATTTGGTATTTTTGATGAGGATTTTGAAGAAATTGATCCGATAGAAAGGTTCTAATTGCGAAATTACACAATCCTACGGTCCAATTTTGATTAGTTCCTTCAAATCAGTGAATTATGACGATTTCTGGTTGATCTTGGTTCGCGAAACTGATTCAAATCTGTTCCTGAGTTTGATTCTGTTGGAGCAAGCGAACTTGCTGAAATCTGTGCAGGCGAACTTAGCAGCAGGCGAACTTGTCAAGTTCGCTTCTCACAGGATTAAGCGAACTTATTTTAGGCGAACTTAATCGGATTTTTGAATTCTGATTTAAGCGAACTTATGTATCAGGCGAACTTATCTGTTTGCCAGTGTTCTTAAGTTCGCTTGAATTAAAAAAAAAAAAAAAAAAAAAAAATTCACCTTGTCCAACAGTATCAGTGTTCTTAAGTTTTTTGGCGGGAAAATTCACCTTGTCCAATTTTTTTACAGAAAGCTTATATGGTCGTTTCGAATCGTTTTTGAAATTTTGAATTTTCGAAATTTTTTAAAAAGAGTATTTTGGCGGGAAAATTTTTTCCGGATATTTTCGCAAAAATTTCAAAATGTCAATTTCATGTGATAATATTGAGATTGAAACTATGCCACCGAGACTTTTGTGCATATCAGATTTTCGTAACTGGAAAGTCCGGTTCGAACAGTTCGTATCAGTCACTGATAAAAACTTTTGGACATCCATATTTGAAGGATATGTTCATCCTACTTTTGACTATATGGGATATTATGATGTTCCTAAACCAGTGACAGCTCTTACTAAAGTAGAAAAGCAGAATTTTGATCGAGAGATGAAAACGCGTGAAACTTTAACGTTGTCTTTACCAAAAGAAATCATTCATAGTCTCGGGAAGTGTTCAACTTCAAGAGAACTATGGGAAACTTTGAAGAAAAAGGGTGAAGCTACTACTCAAGCGTTTGTGGTCTTGATCAAAGAAGAAGTAGTAAAGCAGAGTGTTTCTGAAAGTGATTCGTCTACCGAGTTAAGTGATAGTGAGAGTATTCGATCTGGTGAAAGTACTCAGTCTACCGAGAGTGATGTAGAGACTGAAGTGAGCTTCCAGACAGTTGAAGATGATCTGAGTGAATTAGAAACTGATGCAGAGCCTGTCATTGTTGAACAAAAGAGTGAAGCTGATGATGACGTATTCATGACTCCTAGTGCATCTTCTTCAGAAGTAAAACCTGAGGTATTTTCTAACTCTGAGACGTTTTGTTCTAACTGTGTTTCAGTTAAGGATAAAATAATGAGGGTTATGGATGACAACGTCAACCTCATTTGTGATATGAAATCGATGCACACGGTAAATCAGAAATTAAAAGATAATGAGAATGTGTGTATTGAGAGGATAGAATCATTGAAGAGAGATATAACTTCTCTAACTTTGAAGATCAAAGAGCAGGCATATCACCTGGATATGTCCTTTGCAGAAATTGAGAAAAGAAATAATGATCTTGCTGCGAAAGATAAAAAACTAGCTGAATCTAAAGCAGAGGTAATCAAATTGCATAGAAAGTTAGAAAGCTTTGCAAATTCATCATTCTTATTAGAACATTATCATAATAATACTAAAGAGGGGAATGGAACTAGTGGTATTGGTTATGTTCCTCCACCATTCAACGGAAATTATTCTGTTACACCTGAGATTATAAAAGATGAGGATTTAGATCCTAAGACTGTGTTGAAGGTGAATCCAGTCACAGGTGAAGATATGGTGTATTCTGATGAGAGTGATGATGAATATTTTGATGAAGCTAAGGTAGAGGGAATACCTAAAGAGGTTAAGAAAGAAGACACAAAGGTTGATTCTAATTCATCTGTAAATTCTACATTTGGAAGTTCTTCAAACTCAAGGAGAGTTCCATTTGTCAGAGATTATAAAGACATGCGTACATGTTTTCATTGTAATGAGAGAGGACACATTGTGGTGACCTGTCCTTACAAAAATAAAGGAAAGAAGCATGTAGTTCCCGAGAAGATGAAGCTTGAATCAAAACATGTTGAGAAAAAGTTTGTTCCGTCTCAAAAGCAAAAAGAAGTTCATGTAGGAGAATCTTCTTCAAGTGCATCTAATCGTGTGAAGATTCCTTATATGAGAGATTATCGTGAGACGAGATCTTGCTTTTCCTGTGGTCTTGTTGGTCATATTCGGATTGCTTGTCCTCACAAAGACAAAGGTAACCGACAAGTTACTCCAGAAAAGGTAAGAACTCCTGGTAAGCCTTATGTTAACCCAAATGTGGTTAAACCTCATGATACACCAAAGGGTAATTTAAAATCTGAGGTTAGGCTTTCTAGACCTCAAGGGCGGAGGAGAAACAGAAGATTGAGAAAACTTTTAGAACATCAAGAGTTTTCACAGTCTAAACATTTTTCAAATGAACAAGTATTTTCAAACACTTCACATTTTAAGCAAAAAGAACTTAATGAAAAGAACTTTGTTTGGAAATCTAAAGTTTCTGTTTCGGATTCGTCGGAACAATCTCCGAAAATCGATGAGAGATTTGATTGTGAATGGAGTGAGGTTTATTATTTTGATACAGATGGACGACCCATGACTACCATGGCTTGGGTCCCAATTTCAAATTAATGTTTCTTGTTAGATGTGCAGGATTTACCAAGAGGGACTATTAATACCATTTTGGTTGTTGATAGTGGTGGTTCTTAGCACATGACAGGGAATGACATCTGCAAGAGTAACGAGTTGTTGATAACTGAGAAATATATTTGATTCAACGACTTGATGCTCAAGGGGGAGAATATGTCACACACAATGTTTTAGAAAGTCCTAATGATAACCCGAAACTTAGGATGATGATGGTGAGCATAAAGTCATTGATGCAACCATTTGGCTAGTTGAGGGGGAGTCTATAGGACAGGGGGAGTACAGAACTGTGTTGGTGACAAAGGCAATGACATTCAATTGCAGGATTACATCGGTTTGAGTTTTTAATTGATTGACTTGCTTAATCCTGAGTAACCAAGTAAAATGTTTTTCATAAAATGTTTTCATGGAAGATTTTATTTTCGTTTGTTTTTACTTTCTTTGAAAAAGATTTTGAAAAAGCCAAACAAATTGAAAAAGATAAAATCGACATTACTTGAAGTTAAAGGAGAAATGATAGTACACCAGTAGATGTTCAGTCACACATGACCTTAGTTGGAATTTATGATGCTTATCTAATATATCTGTGATAAATGTTTTGATCAGAACTTCTTAGACTGCACAGTATGAGAAATGATAGCTTCATAACTGCTTTTGCTTAACAAAAAATTGATGCTTGATGCTTATATTTTAATTTGGATACTAGTATGTAGTCTGAATTGTCAATAGGCTATGAGTATCTTTGGTCCATTAGTAGTGTGACAACATAATGATCTTTGTGACAACTGTGATTTGAACCCATGGTATGCCGGGTGTGTGTGTAAAAGATCATTATCAGATAAAGAATATAAGATCTAAAGTACTTCATGAGACCAGTATCGGTTATGTCGTTAAACACAAATTTATTTCAGTTCACTTCACTGCCATGCCCTGAAAAACATGCAATGTGTTGTTGGACTAAGATATGTTTCTGACAACATCTGTTGGAACATATACTAGCCCTTGGATCAATATCCTGATTCCATTGAATATATCCAGATAACAGTTGGATCACGCTACCTTATGTCATTGAATCAATCGATTCCTTGATCAATCTTTCTGTTACTATGAATCATGATACTTCATCCAAACCAAGACATTTGAATCATTCGATTCTGAATCATTCTGATTCTCTGCTTGATATTTTCCTGTGTTTATCGGTATAATTCATCCTGGAGATTGAATATTATCTTGCAATCATCTTATATGTCTTGATCATAGTGCACATTTAAATTTCTGTTGGCATATTTGTGGGGTATACGTTGTATTACAAAATAAATGGTACCTTAATTCACAAGAACATGGGACAAAGATACTGATGGTTTCAATTCTTATAATATTGACAACTTAGATGGACATGTTATGTGTTGCAAATTCGTATGTAATAAGCATGTTATGATCTGATCTCATCTTCTTTAAAGTTCTTCGCGTATCATTACATGTTTTGGTTGAAGCTTAAAAGATTTGATCTTATCTGATAAAAAGAAATGATGAATCTGGATAGGATACCCTTAGAATGTTTAGGGATGTTTATCCAAAATGTGTGATTGATGCATTGTTTTTACTGATATGATCTTCTTACTCGTGATGTTCGACCAAAAAGATGTGATTTTGTATTTTACATTTCAGTTTATATAGAGAAAAACCAAAAAGATTTTGTGTTTCTTATGTTTGAAAAACCAAAAAGATTTTATTTTTCTAGCTTCCATGGAAATCTTAATTGTTGGTTATTCTTGGTTGTTCTCCTTTGCAAAAACTGAATATTGCAGACAGAAGTTGACAAGGGGTCCTTCTCCCAAGTTTTCGTCTAGAAAGAGAGAGAGTGTGCAGATGAACAAGACGAAGACTACAACTGGTTTGATGATATTTGAAGACGGATGACAATCTTCTGAAGCTGTTGTCAAGGGGGAGTCTGTTGGAGCATATTCTGGTGACAACGAGCTTGAAGATATTATGTCTTAGTCTTAGAGTCTTTGACTTGTATTTGAAGAATTGTTAGCAACAGTTAAGGGGGAGTCTGTTAGGACATGTTTTGTAACTGTTGATAAAATTCTGTGTAAGTTCTGCTAGAGGCGAACTTAACAAGTTCGCCTAGCCTATCAGAGGCGAACTTAATAAGTTCGCCTGGGCTATCAGAGGCGAACTTATTAAGTTCGCTTAGCCTATTAGAGGCGAACTTGTACAGTGAAGCGAACTTGTTAAGTTCGCCTGGTGCAGAACAGTGCTTATAAATAGACAGAACATAGTCAGTTTGATAGAGTTTAAAAAAAAGACTTGGACGATATCAGGAGGGACTGAGAATTCTGTAAATTGTGTAAACTGATATTGTAGTGGAATAAAAAGAGCGTTTATTTACACCGTTGTTGATTGAGTCACACGAGCATGTTGATCATGGATTCTGCACTTTATCACCGTGTCTAACCGCGAGTCTAGAGATCCGTCACACCGAATCGAGGACCTACAGTCGTTTGGGTTGTTTATGTCTGCGCCTACCATAGTTATGGATTTGGAGGGAAGAGAGAAGGGTGTTTGAATGGTGGTTGGTATTTAGGGCTTTGAATGCTGTGGGGACGGGAGAGAAAGTGATGGGAGATAGGTTTGAAATTGAATATGAAGAGGTTGTGGGAACGTTTGAGATTGTGATATAACGGCAGGCGAAGAAAAAGCAACTTTACTTGTACAGTACAACCTGTTTCACTTTTCATTATTACAGCTGTAAAGCACTCGAGCAGTCATGGTAAAGACTGACGATATTTACTTTTACAGCGGGTAAAAGTTAATTTAGACTTGTTTTACCCATCAGCAGCAAACTTGGTTGCTGCGGATAGTTAAGTCTGTCAGCAGCAAACTTAATTGATGCTGATAGATGCAATGGTCTGCAGCAGGAATTTTACTACTGATTGCCTTGAAGCTATCCGCAAGAGAACTTGTTCCTGCTGATAACTTAAGGCAGTCAGTGGCAAATCCACTGCTGCTGAAAATTAAACCTGTCAGCAGCTGACAAGCAAAAGTGCTGCTGACTTATTACTTTTATTTACAACATAAGACAGACATATTTACATCATCTGATTTTGGAGAAAGATTTTAAACAAAGTTCATCATACCAGTGGGAGAAATCCAAGAGCTTGCGTTCTTACAGAAAAGGGTTCTTGGATTATTAGTGTCAGCATGTGCACATTCAACGGAGCCAATGATGATGCTTGGTGGTATCTTCACCTTCCATTGCTGAGGTATAGGTTTTCCAGTTTTCTTTGACCTATGAGCAGCTGGCGTGAATGCTGATGACTTTGGCATAGCTGCTGAAGGCTTTGCTTGAGCAGCAGCAGACTTTGTTGCTGCTGAAGGCTTTCCCTTGGATCTTGCTTTATCAGCAGTGGACACTTTTGCTGCGGACTTTGTTAGCTTATCAGCAGCAGATTTGGTTGCTGCTGAAGGCTTCTGCTCCATTTTCTTGGGCTTAACTGGACTAACAACCGATGTATGTTGATCCTTCTTTACCCTTTGTCTTTGAGGGGCTTGTTGAAGAATCTGGTTGAAAGGGTTAAACTTACAGTTTGCTGCAAAGTGGTTTGATTCTCCACAGATGATGCAAGATTTTTGAGGCTTTGACAACTGCTCCCTTGGTGGAGAAAGAGATTTTCTGAATTGAGTTGTCTTAGCTTCAAAGCTTCTTACCTGTTTGTTCTTCTTTGTCTTCTCAAAAGCATGTTTCTTGAGGTTTCTTTGCTGCTGTAGGTAGTAGAAGCAGGTGCTGGCAGTGTGGTTATATTTCCCACAGACAAAACATGATTTTGCCAGTTTATCCTTTGACAGATGCACATAATCCTTTCTTTTGAAAAGGTCTTTGAAATTCCAAGGGTGAGCTTTGTTGTGCTCAAAAGTAGCTTCTTCCAATGTTTTTTGAACATATGGAACCTTTTCTTCAGGTTTACAACATACATTAGATACCTTTCTCTTTGTGATTGGCATGAACTGAGGCTTGGAGTTTGTGGATCCTGATGTCTGTCCCTTTTCAATGTTTAGCTTTCTTCCACCTGGAGGATAACTGATCTTGATCTGTTTGAATGGTACAGGGGCTGGAACAGCTGGGAGAACAGCAGGAACTGCAACTCTATTCAGAACAGCTTCAGATGGGGCTGTACTGGTTTCATCATGGTCTGAGTAGGTTGACTCAGTCTCTGATGAAGTAGTGCATTCTTGCACAGGGGTTTCTCTAACAGCAGGGTCAAGATTTCGGTTGGCCATGTCAAGATTTGCTAGATTGAAGCTTGGTTCATGGATGGCAACGTAATCAGCAGGAGGTGCGACGGTTTTATACTGGTCAGTATGATATCCCAACCCAGTTTTTACATTTTCATGGATTTGAATATCCAAAAGTCTTTGCAGCTTTTTGGATGCCAATTCAGCCCTTGCAGGTTTCAACTTAACCAAAATATCATCAATTTGAGTTTCAAGGTTTGTTTGTTCATGTTTTAATGATGAAATTTCTTTCTTTAAACAATCATTCTTTTCCTTGTAACTATTTTCAACCTTTTTAAATTCAGATTTCATTTGGTGAAATTCTTCATTTTGATCTATGAGCTTTTGGTTATGTTTTCTATATCCAAGGACCTTATCAATGCACTCTTGAGTACATAGATTTTCATATACCTTTGGTGGTACCTCTGATGTGTCTGCCATGAGAGCTTGATTGTTGGCAGAAAGATCCTCAGGCTGGAAGCTCCAGTCAAAGTCAGTAGTTCCAACACTTGCACAGGCTGCAGTTTGTGCTGGAGGATTGACATGTTGCTGCTGTTGGTGTCTTGGCTGAGCTTGGTGTGCTTGTCTGGTAGGATAGTAGTCGCTTGAACTAGGACCTGAGTGGTCAGAGTGAAGCGCGGGAGAGGTGGTGGACGAGGCTGATTGATGGCTTGAGCTTCTTTCTTTGGCTTGAATTATTTCTAATTCATAGGCTTTTAGTATACAAAAGAGCTCGGTGATCTGCAGAGTCTTCAGATTCTCAGTTCTTCTTATTGACACTGTGTAAAGTGTCCAGCAACTAGGAAGAGATCTGATGAACCTTTTGAGAATGACTTCATTCTCCAGCTTCACCTTAGAGCACTGCAGCTCTCCTACCAAGTAAGTGTACCTGTTATACATACTGGTTAGTGACTCACCTTCACTGCAGACAAAGTTTTCGTATTGCTGCTTCAGGATGTCTTCAAGCCCGTTGCTTTGTGCCATTTTAGTTTTGTGTGACTTGATCAAGAATAGAGTTTTGAATAGAATCAGAAAGTGATTAAACAAGTGTTAGTTTGTTTAATCTTGAGCCAAATCTCTGATACCACTTGTAGGATCGTAAGATTACAAGGTGATTCTATTCTAGTTGATATTGGCGGAAACAATAGCAACCAACAAAGTAAACAAGTAAACAGCAAGAATACTGATAAATGCACTGTTGTATTAAACTTCTGAGATTACAAGTAAAACTCTATCGAAAAGCACTATCAAGGCACTAAGAAGACACACTTTGTTTGAAGTGTTTACAAGATATATATAGTAACTTAGAATCAAGACAGACCCTTGATTCTAAGGATCAGATCGAACACAGACCGTTGATCTTGTTTATTAATCTAAATTACACGCAAAGGCTAATCTAGATAACTTTATTGAAACGTCTTCTTTGGCATCATTGTTTGCATGCTTGGAGACGCGCGACATTGTCCTTTATTGGTTGCACCACTGAGGTTCCTTCTGCTTGGAGTGTGGCAGTTGCTTTTGCAGAAAGGTGTCAGAGGCGCTTCACATGGATAGTCAGCTGCAACGTTTGGTCTTCAGTGAATAAGGCTATCAGCAGCAGAGATGAGAATAATACTGCTGATAAGCCCATCAGCAGCACCTTGTGTGGAACGCTGCTGATAAGCCTATCAGCAGCAACAAGTGTTGAATGCTGCTGATAAGCCTATCAGCAGCAACTTGTGTTGAATGCTGCTGATAAGCCTATCAGCAGCAACTTGTGTTGAGTGCTGCTGATAAGCCTATCAGCAGCACTTGTACTTAGAATAATTTGGTAGCAATCAGTCTTTGGTTCTACACGTAACATGCAACATGCAAGAGATTACAAGTCCTTGTTTCGACAACGACATTGACTACACCCCTATACACCACTTGATCATTAGATTAATGATGATGATGCATTTCCTTCCATATGCACCAACACGTGATGAGGATGATGCCTTTAAAGACTTCTTTGTATACCTTATCCGAGAAAACCGTCTTGTGAAGCTCTATGTGGTCCCGAACCGAGAAAGCATAAATCGGGTTGATCTTGCACCATATACTAATATGTTGCCACACCACCGAAGGAATATAGCAGGAGGTAAAGAAATGGCTGGCCGATTCTTGTGAGTTCCCACATAGTGGACAAAAGATTGAAACAATTTGGACATTGCGCTTAGCCAAAGCAATAAGAGAAGGGATGCGATCTAGTTCAGCCCTCCAGCCGAAGATGTTACACTTTGAGGGGACCCATTTGCACCAATCCATGACATAGTTGCTACATGTAGCCCGACTTTCGGCAATTAATGATTTTTCATCAAGGTTTTAAAGGCTGCTAAGGATAGAGGAAGCATTAACGAGAAAGCTACGCACGTTTTAAGGTAATAAACATCCCTAAATCTATTGTTTTCGTTAGAAATGAAGGTTTTAATGCAAAGGATGAGATTTGGACGTATGAAATGGGATAAAACTATAGTTCTAGTATTATGGATGATAAACAAACGTTTTGGACGTTTAAAGTTCGAAACTTGATGCAAATTCAGTCTAGATTTGGATCATTCAGAAAATTTAGGGCTTTTAGGAAATGCAAGAACATAGTTCCCGCACAAGTACTCGCAAATGTACTTGTGCATAAACCTTAAAAGATCACGCAAAACATAAGTATGTGGGTACTAGGAGTACACACACTATGTACACGTGTGCCTACTCCTAGTACACGCATGCATGGTAAAAACACGAACTTGAGGTTTACGCATACAAAGGATGTGCGTGAACTTGAGTATACGCATACTCATAGGCGTATACTTGTGAGTATGCGTATACTCGGAGTTCTCACAAAGAGGTGATGAACGTGTACTTGATGTGTATACTTAATTGTTTGAACCTAAGTTCACTTAAAATGTATCCATATAGATAGTGTGTACTCATAGGTGAGTTTCTAGATACCTTTTTTAAAGAAGTTTTAAAACGTTTTGGGTTGAGGTGCATACTTATATGATTAATGATATGTTTATATAACGAAAACCAAAGGCTATGTCCTTATTATGCACAGAGGTATATGAAATGAATAAATGACTAATGTGCTAAGATGTTGAATGATAAACGGTTGCCTTCGTGGCAAACAGACGACCAGACGATTACTTAAGCAGGCGAGTATGATTTACGGTTACTTCGGTAGATAGTATGTTTACGGCTGCGTATGTGGATGGTAGTGCTTTTATGATGGTACAGCTGCTTAATGCAGACCGGTATGATTTACGGCCACATACGTAGACAGTAGGTGCTATTACGATGCTACGGCTGCATAATAGTCGGAAGGGAAATGACTACTTCAAAATTTTGGTTTTCACCTATACCGACGACATGTCGTCGGTATAGGGTTCGTAGGATGTTGACCAGTCAATAAAGGTATCCCGACGACATGTCGTCGCCATAGGGTTTTACAGAATTTTTTTTAATTTAAAAAAAAATTGACCGACGGAAATTGATTAAATAAAAAAAAAAAATCAAAATTAACCTATAGCGACGATATGTCGTCGCTATAGGTTTTACCCAAAAATTCATTGGGCGCCAGTTTTCTCTCCAATCTGCCTCAACCCTATAGCGACGACATGTCGTCGCTATAGGGTGTCCCATTCAAAATTTTAGTTTTCACCTATACCGACGACATGTCGTCGGTATAGGGTTCGTAGGATTTTGACCAGTCAATAAAGGTAAAAACCCTATACCGACGACATGTCGTCACCATAGGGTTTTCTAGAATTTTTTTTAATTTAAAAAAAAAATTTGACCGATGAAAATTGATTAAATAAAAAAAACAAAAAGAAAATCAAAATTAACCTATAACGACGACATGTCGTCGCTTTAGGTTTTCCCCAAAAATTCATTGGGCGCTAGTTTTTCCTCCTATCTGCCTCAACCCTATAGGGTGTCCCATTCAAAATTTTGGTTTTCACCTATACCGACGACATGTCGTCAGTATAGGGTGACCTATGCCGACGACAAGTGTCGTCGGTATAGGCAACGTCGACACAGGATCATTTCCTTGTAGTGAGTATTTAGAAAGAAAAAAAAAATAAAGTAAGATCAAATTCATTTATCTTTATATAGTTATAGTAAAGGTTTGAAGATATAGTTTTTACATATATAGTTATAATAAACACGGTTTTATTTTATGTGTTTTGATAAAAATAACTATTTCAGTTTAAAAGTTTATAAACATCGATTTACCTCCAAAGTTTCATAATTTGTCTTATTTTATCCAATTCATTAACCACCATCGAGTTATTAAGTTAAAATGTGAAAATGAAAATACCTCTGCACTTAAATGGTTACTAAAAAAACTAAAAAAACTTTATTATTATTATTAATATTATTATTATAAAAAAACAAAACAAAAAAACCCTTAATACACACACCACCCCATCTCCAAAGGCCATGACACAATTCTCTCTTTGCTATGTCATTACCCCTAGCCACCACCTACCAAACCACAACCGTCGGACAGACCCTGTCACCACTGCCGTCGGATTTGGGGTTAGCTTTAAACTTTTTGTTTATTCTCTCTAGAATCGGTGGCTCCACCGTCGGTTGGTGTGGATTAGTTCCATCTCAACAAACAAAGGGCATTGACGGGAATTTTGACACAAACCTGCCATCGTTGATGGTGGATTAGTTCAAATGCAGACGATTGTTTGGTAATTGATTCCCAACTGAAATTGTTAGGCTTGGGGATCTTTGAAATTGGGAAATTGGGGATCAAAGTGGTGGAGTCATGTTCATGCAGGGCTTGAGAGACAACGGTATGACATTATGAAGATATGCAAAGGAATTTTTGTTCATGTTCAGGTTGCACAGGCCGGTGCATGACGAGGATGACAGGCTGCAAAGGGGTTTTTGATCATTTGAGTGAAAGCCGTTTGAAAACCCCCACACCACATGCGACCGATTGGAAACCCATTTCTGATGATTCGTTTTTCCGGCAAGCTTCTGTTAGGTGGGTAGAGAGAGAAGGAGATGGCTTGAAGGGGGTGGTCGCTGTGATGAAGGCCGCCGGAGCACCATGTGGTGGTGGTGGTCGCTGTGATGGAGGCCGCTGGAGCACGAGGTGGTGGTGGTCTGAGATAAATAAGATGGAGTTAGGGTAGAAAGTGAGAGAAGAAAAGAGGGTATTTAAGTTTTTGTTTTTTATTAGGAGTGAATTTTGGTCTTTTCCAAAAAAATTAACAGAAAAGAAACTAACGGTGTTAGTGGCGTGATTTTAATTAAAACAAAACAGAAACTATTGGACAAAGTCAAATTTAAACTTTTGGACTGAAATTGTTATTTTTGTCAAACCATAGAGAGAAACCGTATTTAACACTATAATATATAGGTTGGAATATATACTTTTATTACAATGAGATGATAATACTCTTATTCATGACATTTTGTGGTCTAGAAATGAAAACTACGGAACATATAAAATGTAAGATACGCCTACACCCCGCATAAAAACCAAACTTCTTCTGTCAATGTGTAGGGTACATGTACCGAGGCAGCCGTGGCTTAGCAATTGTCACAAGCGGTTTAGCCAAACACATATCGTCGTGATTTTCAACAAGCTCAATGGACCGCTCATTACCCGGCGCTTCCCATGCAAACCCCTGGACCATCCTTGCTAACAACATTGTAGTGATTGTCGTACCCAAAGTTATTCCAGGACAACCACGTTTGCCTGTGCTAAACGAGATCAGCCTCAGATCATCATCTGAAAGAACCACTTGTTTTCCTTTCACGGGTCGATGCCTATCCGGGTCAAACCGCAATGGATCCACCCACGTATTTGGATTCCTTCCCAGGCCATATCGACTTAGGATAACATGGCTACCCTTGGGTATGAAGTAACCAGCAACTGTAGTATCCGTTGTTGAAACATGGGGTAGAAGAAACGATACAACAGGGTGCAACCTAAAAGCTTCCTTGATGCACGCTTTTATGTAATTGAGTTGAGGTACGTCTTGCTCTTCGACTAGCTTTTGGCGACCAACTACTTGATCCAGTTCCTCGACAGATCTTCTTAGGATCATAGGTTCATTGATCATCTCACATATTGCCCATTCTATTGCGTTAGACGTATTATCAATTGTGGCGATCATGAGTTCCTGAAATTTGATAACACACAAAGATAACTTTAGATAAGTATGATCATTCAAACATAAACGAAAACAACTTTTATTTATATTTCGTATTTTTGTTCCAAACCGAACATATTATGAGTCTCCACCGTTTCTTGTGTTGGAAAATTGGATCAAAATCGAACAATAAAACACCAACGATATGGATTACAAAGATCAACATTTTTTATTAATATAAAAAACCACACCAATTACATAGATCCTAACTATCTATTTATAATAAACTTATACTAAACCTAACATAACTCAAACTTAATTTAATAATCAAATAAACAAACAAACTCAATCATACTCTAATAGTAACTCAACCAAACAATTAATAAACTAATATTACCAAAATCAAGATTAAACCTTCATTCTCCCCCTTAATCTTGATATGTACCACCGACATCCTTAATTCCAAGTAATACCCGTCTTTGGTCCAATGATTCGTTACCAAATCTTGACTTCTGGCACCCAACAAAAAGAATCTTTACTTGTTTTCCGTATATGCCCATCAAACTTGCTATTTGATTCTTTTCTCGGATTGAAGTCCTTGTTTTGTCACTTAGACATCGAGTCATCATTAAAAACATCAAATTGATCATTCTCAATATATTTATTTATGTCATCTCTCAATTACTGTTGCTTGTTTGCTCATCACTTTCTTGCCTTTTCTGTTGACCGTAACACTAGCCAAAATAATATTATTCTCTTTTTTTCCGATCAATCACACAGATTAATCTTATTGAATCAAACAGATTCACCTCGATCACACAGATCGACCTTTTTTTTCTCTTTCTCAATCGATTCACACATAATATTTGTTCATACAGAACTCTTCTTCGATCACACATATCATCTTCTTCCTTGTTCACACAGAACCCTAGTCTGCTTGGCTCACACAGAACCTCTCTTTCCTGGCTCACACAGAACCTTCTTTGACCCGGATCAGGAGGTTGTTAGTCTCTGATACCAATTGTTGGAAATTTGGATCAAACTCGAACAATAAAACACCGATAATATGGATCACAAAGATCGACACTTTTTATTAATATCAAATATCACACCAATTATATGAATCCTAACCATCTATATACTAAACCTATACTAATCATAACCTAACTCAAACTTAATTAAATAATCAAATAAACAAAAAACCGATCAATCCTACTCTGATACGAAGTCAACCAAATAATTTATAAATTAATATTACCAAAATAAAGATTAAACCTTCATCTTGTGCATGTGAAAATACTAATATACGGCTAGAGACTTACAAGAATCTGGGCTTTAATCTCCTCTGGAGTAAGCTTAGGATTTTTAAGCTCAATAAGAACATCAAGCATGTCACATTTTTCCTTTCTAGCTCCATTGTTCCACATCTGAATTCGTTCATCGACCAATGGATCCTGATACTTTCGAACAGTTTCAATTGCAGTCCTCATTATCTTTTCATGACCATCGAAGTCAGTCTTCCCTCTTAACCAAGGAATATAATCAGTGATGCAAAACGCATAAAGATACTTCAGGATGGTAAAAAGTGCAGTGACATGTTCAGTTTCTTCTTCCCCCGGTCCTCCGTCTTCCATTCCTTGCCCAAAGAATCTTTTCCCGAAAACAATATTCCTCATCGCGTTTGCAATGAAATGTTGGCTCACGGCTCGAACGTTTATTAATCCGCCGTCAACTATAGCATCTTGTTTCTCTATTTGGTTACATATGTATCTAAGCAATTGATCAGCTTCTTCGTCACGTTTAGGTTGGAGCCATTTGTGTATTGGGGGTGAAAGCAGCTCCCGATTTATAACTCTTTTCATCTTCCTCCATTGTTCTCCAAACGGGGACAAGGCTGTTGTGAGATATCCGTCAGTTATCAGATTGGCTGACATGACATCAGGCCTTGAGATGAATATTTCGTCTTGTTTATTGAGGAACTCACATGCTATGTCCGGGGACGAAACTGCAATGACGTGGGTGGATGGTCCTAGACGGACGCAAAGGATTGGGGTGTCAAACTGGTCCATGAGCTTATGGATCCACCGGAAAGTCGGCTTATTTAGTAGCATTTGGATGGCGGATCCAATGAACGGAAGAGGAGTTGGACCAGGAGGTAATGGATGTGGGTTGCTTGAAGATTTCTTGCTTAAAAACCAACTAACAAATATAAACGTGATGACAAGGAGGATGATGGTCGACGAAATCATTATTGATGTTGAAGAAAGGAGATGTTAACATGTGAATTCGAAAACACGATGAGGGAGGGTTTAAATAGTGCAAAGAAGTACCCTGATCAAATTATTTGAACATGAGAATCGGATAAAATGTGTTCATTTAAGAATATTATTTAACTTTATTACGTTTATTAATATGGAAAATTACCAAGATGGACATTTGACCAGTCAAACTTATCAAAATGTATAAACTTTTTCAGCCGTCTATTTCCTAGTCATTTAGGCCAATAGTCAGCTAGAGCCGGCTAGTTCAGCCGACTCCAAATTCCGTGCCCAACCACATTTTGTCAGAGATTTAACAATCAGAGAACGCCACATGGCGGCACTGACTCCAAAGCCAGCTAAAGCCCACTAAATAAGAGCCTAATATTTAGTGGGCTTTAGCTTGACTAAGCCACGAGAAAAAAAAACGCGTTGGCTGAGCCTATTATTTAGTGGGCTTTAGCTGACTTTGGAGTCAGTTCCGCCACATGGCGTTCTCTGGTTAGTTAAATCTCTAACAAAAAGTGGTTGGCCACGGAATTTGGAGCAGGCTGAACTAGCCGGCTCTAGCCGACTATTGGCTTAAATGACCAGGAAATAGACTGTTGAAAATATTTGTACATTTTGGTAAGTTTGACCGGTCAAATGTCCATTTCGGTAAAAAACCCTTATTAATATCAATTTATTAATTATTACATTTAATATTTTATAACTTATATATAAATATATATATATATATATATATATAAATTATATATATATATATATATGAAACTAAACCTAAATATTAAATTAAATATGTATTTTTTTCTTCCATTTTATAATTCTTTTCACTCATAATTAAATATTTTCAATATATATTATTTGAAGTTTATTAAATTTATATGTATAAGTTAGTGGTAAATAAGATACATGATTAATACAGTTTCATTCAAACACATCTACATTCTAATTATCACAGGTTTCTAAATTGAGTCTTAAAAATAACTAGGTATTAAACCCGTCCGCGTTGCTACGCTCTAAACCGTAAAGAAAATTAACCTTATTGAAACTTAGCGAGAGAGTTGATAATATTCAAAACCTTATATAAAAAATGAAATGGTTAAAAAAAAGTGAACGTCTAAACGTTGATAGAGATAGACACGGCGCAACGGCATTTGCGTCGAAAACATTTGAATGTTTATATAAAAAAACTAAACCGTTGCAAACCCGCGAGTCGCGGTGGGGCGTTGATAATATTAAGAACCTAATATAAAAAAACGAAACCGTAAAAAAATGACGTCGAGACGTCGAAAAAAATAAGCACGTCACAACAAAAAAAGATGAAATCGTAAAAAAAATTAACGTGGTTTTCTATTATAACCGATGTAAAATTATGCATATATTATAACGTGTAGCTTGTAACATACATAAAACGAATAAGAAACCAAAAACTGTGGGTGGCGGCATGATTAAGTAGAAAGTAAAAAGAAAAAATATTCGCGCTGCGGCGCGTTAAACCGCAGAAGAATTAAAGTAATCGAAAGCCTATGAAATAAAATCATAGAAAAATGAATCTGTTAAAAAAGTTATCTTTTACGAAATAAATTAATGTACTCGAAACTTTATATAATAAAACAAAACCTTACGCAAGCATACGCGTTGCAACGAAATAGATAGTAAATATTCCAAAAACTTAATAGAAAACAAAACGAAACTACAACAAAGCTGTTAAAAATCGTTTAAAAAAAGTTAAGAGTTAAAAAAAATTTATAACGACGTTGTTCGCATGCGGGTAGATAAATTATACACTATCACCCGTAAATTCGTTACAATTGTGCGTATGCCACGTCTCATAACTTGGTTGGTAAAAAAAGATAGAAAATTTCAACGTATAAATGATAACTTTATTAAAGTTCGTTGTATATAGTATAAATTTATGAAAAGAAAATTAAAGAAAAAAACTTTTTAAAGTATAGGGGCTTAAAAGGTAATTATGCTATAATTCAGGGACCTAAGTATAAAATCCCACAAAAAAGCAAAATAGATGATGTCATGCTATAAAGACTTGTACTTTATGCAATCTCTGTTTCAAATATGCAAGTTGTAAGTATTATCTTTTTATTGAATTGAATTAACATGAGTTAAATAGTAAATTTTTTGTCCAAATTTTTGTTAATGCATATATTTGCTTTAATAGATATGAATCGCATTTTTGTTGTCAGATGGAATGGTTGAGGCTTGGACATTCAAACCTTATGCCACCGGTTCAAATCTTTTTAGTAATTTAATTTTTTTATTTTTTTAATTTGTGTCCAATTTTGTTTTTCACTCTCATACTGTGTATAATATACGTTTTTAACCCGTTTTATTTTTTAATGATTTCGTTTTTCTGTAATAACTTTCGCTTATTGACTTTTTTTTTAAAACGGATTGTGCGGCTATCTTTTGTTTTTTTGTCAACGTTCCTATATAACTTTTTTTTGAAAACGGAGTTAAATAGAGTTTTTATTTTGTATCGTAGGCTATAGCGGACGCCATTACCATTGAGGTTATGAGCGAATAACACCGTTGCCGGTATTGGTATTATCGGAGCCGGTATTGGTATTGGCTTTTATGCTTTCGACGAGCCAAAAATAACATCATTGTTGGTTTTGGTATTATCGGAACGAGTATCGGTATACGGTTCTATGGTTTTTGACGATCTGTATTACGCGGGGAAAAAACGAACAAACTCCCGCCGCGAAGCACAGGGAAAAAAACTAGTTTTAATTTATATTTAACTTCTTCATGCAACAAATTGTTGCGCACCATGTCACACCCCGATTTTTAGGACCGCGGACGTGCGACCAACAGTTGATACTTGGTTTCTGTTTTTATACTTTTAGAGTTTGAAATATGCACCGAAAAATGATTAAGAGTTTCAATAACTCCAAATATAATTTTTTTTATTCCGAACAAGGAAATTTCACCCTGATGGTTACAAAACATGGTTTGTATATTGTTTAACCAAGGATTTACATAGCCAACCATTATTGTGGATGTATAGGAGTCGTCAACCCAACGGCATCTTATTTTTCTATCATCCGCCAAGGAGTCGTAGTCCTTTCCGGCTTAAATATAATCAAAACAATTATCCTTAGTTATCTTAAAATGTTTTAAAAACATACCTGCAAAAGTTAGTGAAGACATATGTAAGGCCCCAAAACCGGGAGGCCTCACTTGTTGGATTTACTAATTCACAAACAGTTCTTAAACTTGAATATCAATTAACGCAGCGAAAAATTTCATTTAAAACATAACATAACATTGTTCAACGTGCGGAAGCGTAAATATTGTCTAAAACATAACATAACACCGTTACCTCTAGGCTATCCGTCACCTAGGTCTCCTAAGGCTCGTTAACTCTAAGAAGACCAAACATCGTCTTAGTCATTGTTCCTTCGCGGGGAATAGTACCTTCCATCGGGATCCCGATAATACCATGGGTGACCGTCGTCACCCCATCCTCAACCAGTTGTACAACAGTTATCCAGCCACAAAGGCCCCCTGTAAGGGTAAGACCAATACATGCATACATACCCTAGCTCCCGTAGGAACTCGTGGCTGATTCGTTCATTCGTGACTTTCATAAAACATTTACCTCGTTTTAGTTAAAACAATTGTACGTTTCATTAAACAATGTTTCATTCGTAAACATTTCATAAACTTCATTTGGCAAAACATTTCATAAACATCATTCTTCGTAAACATCATTTTATAAATATCATTTCGTAAACCTCATTTTATATACATCATTTCATAAGAATGTAAACCAGCCCAAAATATAATTTAAAGCATTAAAAGAAGGGCTCTAAAACTCACCTGGCATGCTAGCCTCAAGTGTTCTCTAGTGCTCAAACCGTGTCACGCACAATCTGGATAATTCATTCGTATACGTTAAGATAACCGTCCTAACCGACACTACTCGTTTCTACTTTTTGAGTTGGAGAACTTGGGCAAGTTCGTCGTTCATGGCTTAGGCGAACATGGTAAGTTCGCCTCTTTGACTTAGGCGAACATATGGTAAGTTCACCTCCTCTACATTAGGTGAACTTGTTAAGTTCGCCATCCTTACTTCAGGCGGACATGCTAAATTCGGCTGAACTGATTCTTTTCCCCCAAACAACCCAACCGTAATGAGGACGTCTAGATAAATACACTTCTTTAATTCTAACGAAAACCGGACAGAGTTCCGTTTGTTTTTGTCTAAAACCCGACAATTTAAATTGTCCATTTCCATCCCAAATCAATCAACAATAATTCATAACAATCGTGTTTTAACTACTAGCATTGATAACCATCTTTCTATACGTTTATCACTTATAAAAATAATAAATCTTGTCGGTTATTGTCTGTTATTTACATATAACTCTACACCTCCCCTCGAACATGGCATTCATTACCCAAGCCAATAATAATAATAATTAACATTCTACGGGTTATAGAGAATGTACCTCCACGACACGGCATCTAAAATACGAATCCGTATCGTACCCGAAACTCAACCATTCAGACTCCGAATCGGGTAATTCGAGGGTCCACGAACTCGTCTGGATGCGCCGGTTACCACGAGGTGGAACTCGTTGTTGTCAACCCTTATCATACGATATCATCCTCATGCCATGAAACCGTTGTTAACCTCATTTTCTAAGAACCGTCAAGTACCATCATGAACCACCATGAAGCTTATGCAACCACCATAACTACCACCATGAAGCTGCCATTACCACCACCAGCCCTGCCATAACATCCACCTCTGCCACTGTCATCCTTTTACGAATCACCACCGTCTACCATCAACCACTACTAACCACCACCGTTAACCACCGTATCGCCACCCCCGTTAACCACTGTTACAACATGTTAACAACCATCACCATTCACCCGTAACAGCCCAAGTTGTCACCACCGTGAGATCATATCCACCGTCGGGTTCGTACCACCATCATCCTGTCACCGTAACCGTGATCCCCCACTCACCATCTTCTGTTTTCGTACCACCAATGTGACCTGCCACCATGAACCATAGCATTTACATTCTTCTGCACCACTACCTTAACTCACATCTCGTAGAATCCACAGAGCCGCCACCAAGCCGTCGGTCGTGAAACACCACCGGTTAACCTCCGCCACCATGATTACACCTATTAACAACCACCCTAATCTCGTCACCATCGTTATCCTTGCACAACCCGCAGCCACAAGAGCTCACCGAAGACTCAGGGAGCTCCGGTCAGAAAGGTGGTTTTTTTTCTTAAATGGTGTTGTTTCACGTTATAGTTTCACAACCGGTGTTGTTTTCACATTAGTTACACAAATGGTGTTTTCATGGTTACTAACCACGAATTGTGTTTTTTCAAGGTTGCTAACCACGAATTGTGGTGTTTCCAAGTTGCCAACCACGAATTGTGGGTTTTTTTTTGTTATTTCGTGGTTGGTAACCACGAATTGTTCAATCCTTTAATGCCAACCACGAATTGTAGGGATATTGGGTTGCTAACCACGAATTGTGTTCAAGAATCTCATTGCCAACCACGAATTGTAGGGATTTCTTGGTTGCCAACCACGAATTGGGGTTGCCAACCACGAATTGTTCAAGAATTATTACTTTTGTTTTGTTTGTCTTATTGTTTTGGTTTTATACGTAAACTACAAAATTATTATTCTAGTTTTAGTTAAGGTCTTACAGCAATAATCAACCATAATCTTCCAATAATCCATACAATTCATGGTTGGCAATGAGATTCTTGAACACAATTCGTGGTTAGCAACCCAATATCCCTACAATTTGTGGTTGGCATTAAAGGATTGAACAATTCGTGGTTACCAACCACGAATTAACAAAAAAAAACCCACAATTCGTGGTTGGCAACTTGGAAACACCACAATTCGTGGTTAGCAACCTTGAAAAAACACAATTCGTGGTTAGTAACCATGAAAACACCATTTGTGTAACTAATGTGAAAACAACACCGGTTGTGAAACTATAACGTGAAACAACACCATTTAAGAAAAAAACCCGCACCTGCGTAACCCGCCACCCCTTCTCCCGCTAAACTCGTACAACCTCCATCACCGTGAAGTTCTCCATCAACCTCCTCAGCCATAACAGCCCTTGTCAACATCGTCTCTACTGTTAACCTCCCAACCATGCCACCGCCGCCGGTGAGCCGACACGACCCTGTTACTGGAGATATCACGTATTTGTCCCCTTTGTCTTGCTCTCTCCTTCTCCCGCTGATTACAATGTCACCACCTACCGTTATCCTGAGAGGACCACTCGCCAACCGTATTATCTGCCGTCCTACTTTCTCTCACAAAACCAACCCGAATAGCCGTTTTTCATGGCTCCCTAGGTGCATCGGCTCCTAACTCCTTCGTTCCTTGACAACCCGAGCACCATATATGGCTAAAGAGGGCCGAGTTAGGGTTTCGCGGAGGCTGGGAAGGCCAGAGCTGCAACTCGAGGAGAGGGAACGAAGAAGAAGAAGTTGGCGGCTGATGTTTTTGTGCATGTTTTTTTAAATTTTATAAAATCATTCATTTTGCCCCCATCCCTTTGCAATAATTCCGTTTTAAACCCCGAACTTGAAATCTTGTTTTTAACTGATACTAAAACTTGGGATGTTACAAGTCTACCCTCCTTATAAGAATTTCGTCCTCGAAATTCGTCGCTTCTCTTAACACCAGTAAACCTAATACCTCGCAACCAGGTAGTATCTCGGTTTCTTTCGATTCTAATGGTCGATCATCAGACTGGTGAATATTCGATGCCATACGTGAACTTCACGAAATTAAGGTTTACATGTCACTACTACCCCTTCTTCTCTGTAACTAACATCTCGGATGTTATATCGAATAGTATAACCTACTTTACTCTTATGCGTGTCTCATGGGTGGACTTAACTCGGATCCACTAAACACTTGCGTGGGTTTGACATGTTAAGCAAGTCATGGGTTCCTTTCAACACTTAGGGGTGTCTCTTAGGAGCTTTAGCGTGACGTTGAATTTAATGTCTTCCACCGAATCTATTTTAGACTGTTGTCATTGATCAAACTTTGCTATTCCATTACTAGATTTCTATGTAGCCTTGACTACACCTCTTTGATTCGTGATAAACTTTGTATTCTTTGGCAAGGCATAGTCCGAGTCGACCTTTTATAATTAACCGTTAGGGTCTTCATTTCGTCATTCTACATGAACTGCCTTATCAAGCTCAGAGTCGTCCATAGAAGACTCCATTGCCATACTTCATCTCCTCGTTAAGGTTGTCTACTTGTCATCTAGACGGCTACTATCGATCATCTCTCGACTGTTTGGATCATTGTGTATACCTCATAAGGTATCCATGGTGTCTTCGTCCTCGAAGGACCATACCATGCCTTTCTCGATTGAATCATACCATCCCGTTCTTGAATGAATCCTACTATCAAGTTTCCGAAGGTACCATACCGTCTTGTTCCCGAAGGAACCCTATCGCTTTGTTCCCGAAGGAACCGTATCGCCTCGTTCCCCAAGGAACGGTATCGCTTTCTTCCCGAAGGAACCATATGAAGTATTGCTCATCATACTCAACTTGTCGGGAAAGTATTCATTCAAACGGAACACTAGGTATACGGCCTTTATATTCATATTTTTATACATAATCTCCTTCTAGCCTTTCTTTCGAGCTTACTTGTTAGGGTTTTACATTTCACATCGTCGATTTGTGTACCCATTCTTCTTTCATACCACTGGATGGTCTTAGGGATTGGCATCCCCTCGCGACCTAATAGTATACATTCTATAACCTTTCGTGAGCGTTAGCCTTTTCTGTATGCAATTCTTCTAAAGTCAACTTCGTTGCTCTTATTACGGATAAATGACACGTGCGGTGACACTTGTACTTTCATCTCCTCTCTAGTTTCAGTGGGTCCCTTAACGGCTTTCCAAATCTAACAACCCTCGTGGTTATTGATTAGACTTAGCCATAGTTGAGCGTTCTCTGAGTCGTCTTGAATTTCTTCTTAGTGTCCATGCCTTATTTCACATTGTTGGTCAAAGCTTGTCCTTCACATTCATTCCAAACAAACAATCCTTGGGTCAAATCTTGTTTCATTTGGTTTAGCCTGCACGCCCTAATTAACTTCGAGGTTCCCGTTACTTGTTGTTGTTGGTATGCCTATCTTCTCGTTTCAGAAGATACTCATATTAGTTGTCTGGGATCGTCTCCTTCATGGAGAGATGCCATTTGTGCCTTCGTGCACTCATATTTTCTTTGGACATACACTTGTGTGGTTACTTCCTTCATACTAACGCATACTTCGAAAGTAGACAAATTTTTATTCATCATAAAGTGTTAGGCTAAGCGTAGTCCACACTAGCTTCTTGGCATTCTTCATACGTATGCTCGTTTGACTTAGGTAAAACGAAGTTTCATTCCTCCTCATCATGCCCGTGGCTCGTACTTGTAAGGTACACCATATTTGACATCGTTACTATTACTAACATGTGTCCACTTATGTAGTATTTTATTACAATAGAGATATTTTGGGTAGGCTGTTTTATACTATTTATTAAGCTTTAATGCAGTACATTTGAAAAATATGGACCATCTAGGTAATTTTAATCTTAAAGATAAAATCACTATTTCCGTAACTCTTTTGATATTTATATTATCCACTCCCGTCAATAGGGTCTTCATTTGTGGCTTAACTGCATAAAGTTCCTATGGTTGGCCTAGGTGTCAAGTTGAAAAGTAGGATGGCCTAAATATAGAACATTCCTTCCTTTGATATAAATTTTCAACGATAAATCAAAGAAAGCATACAAACTTTAACCGACCTACAAATTCCAACATGCTAGATGATGTTCCATTTCTTTGTAGTTGAGGAATCTAAATCCAGAAAGGAAAAAAAATGTTAGAAACAGTAAAAAAAACGTAACATTAAATATGTATTTGTGCCAACACATTAACTCTTCTTAGCAACACACCTAAAATCTCCTTCATCCATTGCACAATCCATCATTATTTTCCTTCATGTTAAACTAGATGCTCAAGCAGGGGCGGCTCTATAGTTATATAGGGTAAAGCAAAGGGCTTGTTGCCAAAACCCGAGCCTTTACCAGATTTAATTCCAGACCCAATACCGAATAATTCTGATGTTAAAGATGGTAAATCAATTAATAATGTTTTTGAAGGTATGTGTTTTAGAGATAAAATTACATAATCCAACGAATTAAAGATGCTCGATAGAATCAAATGAGTTATCTGAATGCCACGAGCGCTCGTATTCCCATGGATCAAAATGACGGGGACGATCGTCCTCGATGAGGTATTCCTCCTCGTCTTCAGACTTAGGCACGTATTCCTCTCTGGGTCAGTGAGGTAACCCTCCTCTGAGTTAGGGAGATGCCCCTCATCTGAATTAGGGACATATTCCTCTCCAGGGTCCGTGACGTACCCCTCGTCTGAATCAGGGACGTGCCCATCATCTGAATCGGGGACATGCTTGTCCCTAATTTGTAGTTGGCCAAAAACCTGATCGAATGCCCAATTTCACTCTTCATCTGTCCACGTCAATGGTTCATCAGGTTCATCAGCTGGTCGAAAAAGGTTGGCAGGCTGTACAGGTTGAACAGGTTAATCAACCGGTCAAGAAGGGTTTGATGGTAATGAATACCCTCCACCCATATTTGAGAAGTTAAACTTTGGAGTGAAAATTTAAATTTGAAAAGTGAAAATGAGTGTTGAAGTGATATGGCTTATATTTATAAAAGTTGAAGACGGCTAATTAAACCACTCCAGCCGGTTAACAAATGTAAAAACCTATTCGGCGTCGGCTATAAGAAGCCAAGCCGGCTACAGCTCGAGCCAAGCCGGCTAAGCCAAGAGAAAAAAAAAACGCGCCGGCTGAGCCTACTATTTAGTGGGCTTTAGCCGGCTTTGGAGTCGGTGCCGCCACATGGCGTTCTCTGGTTGGTTAAATCTCTGACAAAAAGTGGTTGGGCACGAAATTTGGAGCCGGCAGCCGACTATTGGCCTAAATGACTAGGAAATAGACTGCTGAAAAATTTTGTCCATTTTGATAAAAAAACCCTTATGAATATCAATTTATTAATTATTACATTTAATATTTTATAACTTTTATATATATATATATATATATATATATATATATATATGAAACTAAACATAAATATTAAATTAAATATGTAGTTTTTTCTTCCATTTTATAATTCTTTTCACTCATAATTAAATATTTTCAATATATATTATTTGAAGTTTATTAAATCTATATGTAAAAGTTAGTGGTAAATAAGATATATGATTAATATAGTTTCATTCAAACACATCTAACTATAATTATCACACGCTTCTAAATTGAGTCTTAAAAATAATTTATATTTAACTTCTTCATGCAACAAATTCCTCGATTTTTAGGACCTTGGGCGTGCGACCAACAATTGATATTTGGTTTCTATTTTTATACTTTTAGAGTTTGAAATATGCAGCGAAAAATGATTAAGAGTTTCAATAACTCCAAATATAATTTTTTTTATTCCGAACAAGGAAATTTCACCCTGATTGTTACAAAACATGGTTTGTATATTGTTTAACCAACGATTTACAGAACCAACCATTACAGTGGATGTATAGGAGTCGTCATCCCTATGACATCTTATTTTTCTATCATCCCCGAAGGAGTCGTAGTCTCTTCCGTCTTAAATCTAATCAAAACAATTATCCCTAGTTACCTTAAAATGTTTTTAAAACATACCCGAAAAAGTTGGTGAAGACATATGTAAGGGCCCAATCCCGGGATGCCTCAATTGTTGGATTTACTTATTCACAAATAGTTATTAAACTTGAATATCAATTAACGCATCGAAAAATTTCATTTAAAACATAACATAACATTGTTCAACGTACGGAAGCGTAAACATTATCTAAAACATAACATAAACATAATCAAAACATAACGGGATGCCAGTCTTCATCGTTAGTCGGGTAACTTTTTATCGCTTGCCAAGCATCACCGTCCATCCTCATTACCTGACCTTAAACTGAATGTGCATACTAAAAAGTCAGATACGCTGCTGATTTCTAGTTTTAACGTAAAACATTAACTTCAAATATTTGCCCAAAAACATAACATTCAACTTCATTTAATAAAAGCGTACGAAAACATAAAATAACATATTATCATCAAAACATCGGAACATAGCATCATAACATAAGTCAACATGAACCGAATAAACGCCTTCTCATAATCGTCAATTTCATTCATCGCATACCGACAGAGGAACCTAAGGTTCGTTACCTCTAGGCCATATGTCACCTAGGTCTACTAAGGCTCGTTACATCTAGGAAGACCAAACATCGTCTTAGGCACTATTCCCTCGCGGGGAATAGTACCTTCCATCGGGATCCCTGTAATCCCATGGGTGACCGTCGTCACCCCATCCTCAACCAGTTATACAACAGTTAGCCAGCCACAAAGGCCCCCCGTAATGGTAAGATCCATACATGCATACATACCCTCGCTCCCGTAGGAACGCATGCCAGATTCGTTCATTTGTGACTTTCATAAAACCTTTACCTCGTTTTAGTTAAAGCATTCGTACGTTTCGTTAAACAATGTTTCATTCGTAAACCTTTCATAAACTTCATTTGGCAAAATATTTCATAAACATCATTTTTCGTAAGCATCGTTTCGTAAACCTCATTTCGTAAACATCATTTTATAAACATCAATTTCGTAAACCTCATTTTATAATCATCATTTCGTAAATATGCACACCAGCCCAAAATATAATTTAAAGCATTAAAAGAAGGGCTCTATAACTCACCTAACATCAATGTTTTCAGAACCGGATCGGACATCGAACCGGTCTCCTTACCGGTCCACTGGTCGGACCGGTCCGACCGGTCGGACCGGATTTAAGAACCGGACGACGTCATAAATATTATAAAAATATATCAGTCTAAATAGCCATTAATCCTTTCAATAACCACCAACAAGTCAATTCCAATAATTTTAAACTAACAATTACCTACGAAATACGAAGCCATGAGACTTAAAAAAGATTAAAAAAAAAAAAAAATAGTCAAGCGGTTCAACCGGTCCGACCACCCGGTTTCCGGTCCGACCGCCGGTTCAACCGGTCCGACCACCGGTTCGCTGCAGAAACGGTTCAACACATGTAACCGGACCGGTCAGACCACCGGTTCCCGGTCCGACCAGCCGGTCCGGTCCGGGTTTCAAAACATTGCCTAACATGCTAGCCTCAAGTGTTCTCTACTGCTCAAACCGTGTTATGCACAATCTGGATAATTCATTCGTATATGTTAAGATAACTGTCCTAAACGACACTACTCGTTTCTACTTTTAGGATTGGGTGAACTTTGGCAAGTTCGCCGTTCATGGCTTAGGCGAACATGGTAAATTCGCCTCTTTGGTTTAGGCGAACATATGGTAAGTTCGCCTCCTCTATATTAGGCGAACTTGTTAAGTTCGCCACCCTTACTTCAGGAGAACATGTTAAATTCGCCTGAACTGATTCTTTTCCCCCAAACAACCCAACCGTAAAAAGGACGTCTAGATAAATACACTTCTTTAATTCTAATGAAAATCGGACATAGTTCCGTTTGTTTTTGTCTAAAACCCGACAATTTAAACTGTCCATTTCCATCCCAAATCAATCAACAATAATTCATAACAATCGTGATTTAACTACAAGCGTTGATAACCATCTTTCTATACGTTTATCACTTATAAAAATAATAAATCTTGTCGGTTATTGTCTGTTATTTATATATAACTCTACACGTCCCCTCGAACATGACATTCAATACCCAAGCCAATAATAATAATTAACATACTACGGGTTATAAAGAAAGTACCTCCACGACGCGGAGTCTAAAATACGTACCCGTATCGTACCCGAAACTCAACCATTCGGACTCTGAATGGGGTGATTCGAGGGTCCACGAACTCGTCTCGACGCGCCGGTTACCACGAGGTGGAACTCGTTGTTGTCAACCCTCATCATATGATATCATCCTCATGCCATGAAAGCGTTGTTAACATCATTTTCTTAGAACCGTCAAGTACCATCATGGACAACCATGAAGCTTATGCAACCACCATAACTACCACCATGAAGCTGCCATTACCACCACCGGTCCTGCCATAACAGCCACCTCTGCCACTGTCATCCTTATATGAATCACCAACGTATACCATCATCCAATACTAACCGCCACTTTTAACCACCGGGAGGTAACCATCGTATCGCCACCCCCGTTAACCACTGTTACAACATGTTAACAACCATCACCTTTCACCCGTAACAGCCAAGTTGTCACCACCGTCAGCTCATCTCCACCGTCGGGTTAGTACCACCATCATCCTGTCACCGTAACCGTGAGCCCCACTCACTATCTTCTGTTTTCGTACCACCAATGTGACTTGCTACCATGAACCATAGCATTTACATTCTTCTGCACCACTACCTTTACTCACATCTCGTAGAATCCACAGAGTCGCCACCAAACCGTCGGTCGTGAAACACAATCGGGTAACCTCCGCTACCACGATTACACCTGTTAACAACCATCGTAATCTCATCACCATTGTTATCCTTGCACAACCCGTAGCCACAAGAGCTCACCGGTGACTCACGGATCTGTTGGATTTTATGGACCGACCCGATGGACAACGCGGCTGGCCGAGCTATGACCCGTAAGAGTTACACCTAGGGCAACAAATATTAAATCCAGTTAACCTGCTTAACTGGTAATTACGAACTGTTAGCGAGACGATATGTTTTATATATATTCGTTAGACGTGAATTATTATTTATACTAGTTTATAAATAATAATTGTATATATATTGTTTTAATCTTTCATTAAAACAATTAAATGAGTTCGGGCTTTTGCATCTAGTTTTGGACTATGGGCCCGGAAACAATTAGTAGGGTTTATTATTATTATATAATAATAACCTAATAAATGTTTTGACAGAGAATTAGAGACTAGCCGCCGCAAGGGCTATTGGTCTTTTTCTTTTTGATCGAAACAAGTAGAGACAAAACCTTTTGGTTTTGTTTTTGTTTTCTTCGCCCGCCGCCAAACACCAAAACAGAATCATTCTTTTGGTGATTTCCGGCAACCTCCAAGTCAGCCCCGGCGTCCTGTTCTATCGCGTCCGGTTCGTGATCTAGCATCGGCTCGTTGTACTTAGGTGTCTCAACCGGTTAATCATTAAGCACTAAGGTATAATTAATCTCATCAGTAGATTAATTGTTTTTTTTGTTTGCGTGTTCATAACCAGATCCTGTTCGGTTTGTCAGTGCTGTTAAATAGGTTATGATTTTATTTTCCGCTGCGTATTTATTAATTAAATGAATTAATTAATTTCTCTGTCAAAACCCGTTTTTTTACAAAAGTCAAACTGATCACCACTGAATCCCAACAGTGGTATCAGAGTCTGGGTTATAACACACAAATCGGAACCGGTCTGGTTTCACCGGTTAGATTAGTCAAAAACTTTAACTATCTTGAAGTTTCTAATATGATCTGTTTTTTTGGGGCATTTTTTATTTATTAATTTGATCGATTTTTAATTTTGTATTTGACCAAATTTATTGCCCATGTGATTGTGTTGAATATGTAAATCTGGCCCGACCCATGTGATTGAGTTGTTTGTGTTTATTATTCAGTTTTTGGTTTTATGGTTTTGGCCCACTTTTGATGGCTCAAAGTTGTAATAGAATAGTTTTTTTATTTTATTTTATGTAATGTAATAAAAACCCGAAGACAAATATGAAGACGCAACAGGAATCATGGAGTCAGTGGGAGTCATCCGAGACGACTAGATGCACGGAAGTCCATCCTCGTGGTTGTTTTAATTTTGTGGACCCCGTAACCCGTTTGGTCTTGCTAACTGGCTCTAGCAAGATCAGACAAACTTGGCCCTAAAAGATTTACATATTTATTTGCTTTATGGTTGCTTTTATTTTTTTTTATATAACTTAATTTTATAATAAACCAACCAAACACCAAATGTTTTAAAAGGAGTTTTAAAATGTCACTATTTGTCACCACAAGTTCTAATTTTACAACTTGTAGAATTTTATAAAAATAACAACTAGCTTGTTTTTATAAAATAAATAACTGCTAAAGTTTTGCAATTTAAACTAAATTTAATTTCAAAACTTATAACTTAATAGTTTTCAACTATTAACTTTAATTGGTTATTCAAGTCGCGACAAACTTAGTTTTAATAGGTTATTTAAAATTAAGTGTCCTGAGAGATGAAAGGGTTCATCAAATTTGTCATGACTTTAAATAGTAAAACTGGCTTTTACAACACACGTATGATTTAATCATTCATTGTGTTTGACCCTATTCGGTAAACACTAAAATTGGAACCTATATTTAAAACCAATGGTCTATGCCATCCTATTATAAGGAACACTTGGTGCATAAAACGAAACATCGGTGTTTGGAGCCACAGCACCGCACTGGATGCGTTGTTTATCCTTCCAAGGTGCAAGGGTTTCGTTGACACATCCGGCCCTTCCGCAAGTACCTGTTTTAGGACGACTATTACTTTTCTCTCTTGTTACATGCCCCAGCTGTCAAGAGATTAAAAGTGGGCATAGATAAGGTTAAACGTATCAATGCATAGACATGTCTTGTCTTAGCAGCCTCATACACGAGAGTTGTGCATCTTTCCACAATTGACACTAATTTTCAGTCTAGTTACCCACTTACTAATGTTGTAAGCCACAACTACCATTAGTGACTGATTTAGCTAGATTCTCACTCCTTATTCTAATTTCTGTAATTGGGTCATAAATTAATAAGGATTTTTCACTTTCATTATACTAATTTATTTTTCTTTGCTTATCTTGACAGATGTCTACTGAAAATAATAATACTAATAACTCCTTCACTCTATGTTCTCGATGAACCAGTCCCTGAGGCACCCGATGGTAAGACGGCTGCCGCTCGTAAGGCCTGGGAAAAACAAAGAGATGATGCCACTGAGGTGGCCTGCCTTATGCTAGCCTGCATGTCCCGTGAGCTCCAAAAGAGCATGGAGGACGTGAGTGCCTTTGACATGATTGAACAACTTAAGGGCATGTTCCTGAAACAAGCCCGATAAGAACACTATGAAACCATGTCTCAGCTCATTCGTTGCACGATGCAAGAGGGCACGCCTGTTAGTGTTCATGTACTTAAGATGAAAGGGTACATCAACCAGATGAACAAACTTGGATATCCCATGAAGGATAACATGGCTACTGATTTCATCTTAAACTCTCTCCCAATCTCCTATGCTCAATTCGTAATGAATTTCAACATGAATAGCTTGGAGAAGACAGTGGCCGAGCTACATGGTATGCTCAAAACGGCTGAGATGAATATCCAAGGAAAGAAAAATCAAGTTCTGATGGTCAGATCTGCTGGTGTTAAAAAACCTAACCCCAAGAAAAGAAGTTATAATAGCAAAGGCAAGAAGAAGGTTAATGTTGCTGCCAAGCCTGCCACCAACAATAACAAGAAAGCTTCAAAAGCACCCCCTCCTGAGGAGCGCCAATGCTTTGAATGCAACAAAATGGGGCACTGTAAACGTAACTGTCCTGAATATCTAGCCAAGCTGAAGCTGCAGAGGGCCAGTGGTGAGGGCACCTCTTCAGGTATTCTCATTTATGTTATTGAAATTTTTACTGTTTCTAGCAACACATGAGTATTTGATACTGGATGTGGATACCACATCATTAATGTCTTGCAGAAGCCTAAAAGTTGGAGGAAGCTGAAACAAGGCGACATGGAGCTCATCGTTGGTGATGGGAAAAGAGTACCAGTTCTTGCAACTGGAACATATCATCTCTCATGTCCTTCTGGCCTTGTGGTTGTTTTGAACAATTGTTTGTTTGCACCTGGTTTAACCAGAAACATTATTTCAGTTTCTTTATTGTTTGAACAAGGATTTAAGTACGTTTTTAATAGTATTGTTATTTCTGCCTACTTAAATGATATCTTTTATTTTGAGGCTAAACCTCAAAACGGTATTTATAAGATTGACGTTCAAACTGACAATAACATATATAATCTTTCTAAACGTATCAAATCTGACATTAATGATACTTTTCAATGGCATTGTCGACTTGGCCACATAAGCAAGGCACACATTAAAAGACTCTAATCCGAGGGAATTCTTGAACCTACCGGACATGACTCATTTGATAATTGCGAGTCTTGTTTAGCTGGCAAACTCACAAAGGACCCCTTCACCCATATTGGTGAACGAGCCAATGATCTGCTAGGCCTTATACACACTGATGTGTGTGGCCTTTTCAGAACCATGTCTAGAAATCATGAAAGATACTTCGTTTCATTTATTGACGATTATAGTCGATATGCTTATGTCTATCATCCTTTTGGTGATTTCCGACAACCTCCAAGTCAGCCCCGGCGTCCCGTTCTCTCGCGTTCGGTTCGTGATCTAGCATCGGCTCGTTGTACTTAGGTGTCTCAACCGATTAATCATTAACCACTAAGGTATAATTAATCTCGTCAATAGATTAATTGTTTTTTTTGTGTTTGTGTGTTCATAACCAGATCCTGTTCGGTTTGTCAGTGCTGTTAAATAGGTTATGATTTTATTTTCCGCTGCATATTTATTAATTAACTGAATTAATTAATTTCTCTGTCAAAACCCGTTTTTTTTACAAAAGTCAAACTGATCACCACTGAATCCCAACAAGATCTCCTATCAGAAAGGTAGTTGTAAGCACCCGCGTAACCCGCCACCCCTTATACCGCAAAACTCGTACAACCTCCATCACGGTGAAGTTCACCATCAACCTCCTCAGCCATAACATCCCTGGTCACCCTTGTCTCCACTGTTAACCTCCCAACCCTGCCACCGCCGCCGGTGAGCCGTATACAAACATGTTACCGGAGATATCACATGTTCGTCCCCTTTGTCTTGCTCTCTCCTTCTCCCGCTGATTACACTTCCACCACCTGCCGTTATCTGAGACGACCACTACGACAACTGTATTGTCGGCCATCCTACTTTCTCTCACATAACCAACCCGAATGGCCATTTTTCATGGTTGCTAGTGTGCATCGGCTCGTAACTACTTCATTCCTTGACAACCCGAGCACCAAAGATGGCTAAGGAGGGTCAGGTTAGGGTTTCGCCGAGGTTGGGAAGGCCGGAGCTGCAAGTCGAGGATGGGGCACAAAGAAGAAGAAGTTGGAACTGATGTTTTTGTGTAGTTTTTTTTTATTTTATAAAATCTTTCATTTTGCCCCCCTCCCTTTGCAATAATTACGTTTTAAACCACAAACTTGAAATCTTGTTTTTAACTAATACTAAACCTTTGGAATGTTACAAGTCTACCCTCCTTATAAAAATTTTGTCCTCAAAATTCGTCGCTTCTCATAACACCAGTAAACCTAATACCTCGCGACTAGGTAGAATCTCGGCTTCTTTCAATTCTGATGGTCGATCATCAGACTAATGAATATTCGATGCCATACGTGAACTTCACGAAATTAAGGTTTACATGTCACTGCTACCCCTTCTTCCTTGTAACTAACATCTCGGATGTTATATCGAATAGTATAACGTACTTTACTCTTATGCGTGTCTAATGGGTGGACTTAACTCGGATCAACTAAACATTTGCATGGGTTCGACATGTTAAGCAAGTCATGGGTTCCTTTCAACACTTTGGGGTGTCTCTTAGAAGCTTTAGCATGACGTTGAATTTAGTGTCTTCCACCGAAGCTATTTTAGACTGTTGTCATTGATCAGACTTTGCTATTCCATTACTGGATTTCTATGTAGCCTTGACTACACCTTTCTGATTCCTGATGAACGTTGTATCGGCAACGAATAGTCCGAGTCGACCTTTTATATTTAACCGTTAGGGTCCTCATTTCGTCATTCTACATGAACTGCCTTATCAAGCTCAAAGTCGTCCACAGAAGAATCCATTGCCATACTTCATCTCCTCGTTAAGGTTGTCTACTTGTCATCTAGACAGCTACTATCGATCTTCTCTCGACTGTTTGGATCATTGTGTATACCTCATTAGGTATCCATGGTGCATTCGTCCTCGAAGGACCATACCATGTCGTTCTCGATTGAATTATACCACCCCGTTCCCGAATGAATCCTACTATCAAGTTTCCAATGATACCATACCGTCTTTGTTCCCAAAAAGAACCGTATCGCTTCGTTACCGAAGGAAACGTATCGCTTCCTTCCCGAAGGAACCATACGAAGTATTGCTCATCATACTCAAGTTATCGGGAAAGTATTCATTCAGACGGAACACTAGGTATACGACCTTTACATTCATATTTTTATACATAATCTCCTTCTAGCCTCTCTTTCGAGCGTACTTGTAAGGGTTTTACATTTCATTTCGTCGATTTGTTGTACCCATTCTTCTTTCATACCACTGGATGGTCTTAGGGATTGGCATCCCCTCGCGACCTAATAGTATACATTCTATGACCTTTCGTGAGTGTTAGCCTTTTCTGTATGCAATTCTTCTAAAGTCACCTTCGTTGGTCTTATTACGGATAAATGACACGTGCGGTGACACTTGTACTTTCATCTCCTATCTAGTTTCAGTGGGTCCCTAACGACTTTCCAATTCTAACAACCCTCGCGGTTATTGATTAGACTTAGCCCTAGTAGAGCGTTCTATGAGTCGTCTTGAATTTCTTCTTAGTGTCCATGCCTTACTTCACATTTTTGGTCAAAGCATGTCTTTCACATTCATTTCAAACAAACTATCCTTGGGTCAGATCTGGTTTCATTTGGTTTTGCCTACACACCCTAATTAACATCGCGGTTCCCGTTACATGTTGTTGTTGGTATGCCTATCTTCTCGTTTCAGAAGATACTCATATTAGTTGTTTGGGATCGTCTCCTTCATGGAGAGATGCCATTTGTGCCTTCGTGCACTCATATCTTCTTTGGGCATACACTTGTGTGGTCACTTCTTTCATACTCACACATACTTCGACTGTAGACCGATTTTTAATCATCATAAAGTGTTTGTGCTAAGCGTAGTCCACACTAGCTCCTTGACATTCTTCATACGTATGCTCGTTTGACTTAGGTAAAACCGAAGTTTCATTCCTCCTCATCTTGCCCGTGGCTCGTACTTGCTGACATCATTCACCTTTGTAAGGTACACTATCTTTGACATCGTTACTGTTGCTAACATGTGTCCACTTATTTAATGTTTTATTATAAAAGAGATATTTTTGGTAGGCTATTTTATACTATTTATTAAGCTTTAATGCAGTACATTTTAAAAATATGGACAATCAAGGTAATTTTAATCTTAAAGATAAAATCACTATTTCCATAACTCTTTTGATATTTATATTATCCACTCCCGCCAATAGGGTCTTCATTTGTGGCTTAACTGCATAAAGTTCCTATGGTTGGCCTAAGTGTCAAGTTGAAAAGTAGGATGGCCTAAATATAGAACATTCCTTTCTTTGATATTAATTTTCAACAATAAATCAAAGAAAGCTTACAAACTTTAAACGACCTACAAATTCCAACACACTAGATGATGTTGCATTTCTTTGTAGTTATGGAATCTAAATCCAGAAAGAAAAAAAAATGTTAGAAACAGTAAAAAAACATAACATTAAATATGTACTTGTGCCAACACATTAACTCTTCTTAGCAACACACACCTAAAATCTCCTTCATCCATTGCATAATCCATCATTATGTTCCTTCATGTTAAACTAAATGCTCAAGCAGGGGCGGCTCTATACTTATATAGGGTAAAGCAAAGGGCTTGTTGTCAAAACCCGAGCATTTACCAGATTTGATTCCAGACCCAACACCGAATAATTCTGGTGTTAAAGGTGGTAAATCAATTAATAATGTTTTTGAAGGTATGTGTTTTAGAGATAAAATTACATAATCCAACGAATTAAAGATGCTCGATAGAATCAAATGAGTTATCTGAATGCCACGAGCGCTCGTATTCCCATGGATCAAAATGACGGGGACGATCGTCCTCGATGAGGTATTCCTCCTCGTCTTCAGACTTAGGCACGTATTCCTCTCTGGGGTCAGTGAGGTAACCCTCCTCTGAGTTAGGGAGATGCCCCTCATCTGAATTAGGGACATATTCCTCTCCAGGGTCAGTGACGTACCCCTCGTCTGAATCAGGGACGTGCCCATCATCTGAATCGGGGACATGCTTGTCCCTAATTTGTAGTTGGCCAAAAACCTGATCGAATGCCCAATTCCACTCTTCATCTGTCCACGTCAATGGTTCATCAGGTTCATCAGCTGGTCGAGAAGGGTTGGTAGGCTGTACAGGTTGAACAGGTTAATCAACCGGTCAAGAAGGGTTTGATGGTAATGGATACCCTCCACCCATATTTGAGAAGTTAAACTTTGGAGTGAAAATTTAAATTTGAAAAGTGAAAATGAGTGTTGAAGTGATATGGCTTATATTTATAAAAGTTGAAGACGGCTAATTAAACCACTCCAGCCGGTTAACAAATGTAAAAACCTATTCGGCGTCGGCTATAAGAAGCCAAGCCGGCTAACACAGATTTGATTCCAGACCCAACACCGAATAATTCTGGTGTTAAAGGTGGTAAATCAATTAATAATGTTTTTGAAGGTATGTGTTTTAGTGATAAAATTACATAATCCAATGAATTAAAGATGCTCAATAAAATCAAAGTATTTATCTAAATGCCATGAGCGCTCGTCTTCCCATGGATCAAAATAACTGGGACGCTCGTCCTCGTTGAGGTATTCCTCCTCATCTTCAGACTTAGGCACGTATTACTCTCTGGGGTCAGTGAGGTAACCCTTCTCTGAGTTAGGGAGATGCCCCTCATCTGAATCAGGGACATATTCCTCTCCAGGGTAAGTGACCTACCCCTCGTCTAAATCGGGGACGTGCCCATCATCTGAATCGGGGACATGGTTCTCCCCAATTTGTAGTTGGCCAAAACCTAATCGAATGCCCAATTCCACTCTTCATTCGTCCACGCCAATGGTTCATCAGCCGGTCGAGATGGGTTGGCAGGCTGTACAGGTTGATGAACAGGTTCATCAACCGGTCGAGAAGGGTTTGCTAGAAATTGATACCCTCCACCCATATTTGAGAAGTTAAACTTTGGAGTGGAAATTTAAATTTGAAAAGTGAACATGAGTGTTGAAGTGATATGGTTTTTATTTATAAAAGTTGAAGCCGGCTAATTAAACCACTCCTGCCGGCTAACAAGTGTAAAAACCTATTCGACGCCGCTATAAGAAGCCAACCCGGCTAACACAGGCCAAGCCGGCTAACACAGGCCAAGCCGGCTAAGCCACTAGAAAAAAACGCGCCGACTGAGCCTACTATTTATTGGGATTTCGCCGGCTTTTGAGTCAGTGCCGCCACGTGGTGTTCTCTGGTTGGTCAATTTTGATAAGTTTGATTGGTCAAATGTCCATTTTGGTAAAAAAAAAAACCCTTATTAATATCAATTTATTAATTATTACATTTACTATTTTATAACTTTTATATTTATATATATATATATAAATAAAACTAAACCTAAATCTTAAATTAAATATGTATTTTTTTCTTCCATTTTATAATTCTTTTCACTCATAATTAAATATTTTCAATATATATTATTTGAAGTTTATTAAATTTATATGTATAAGTTAATTTATATGTATAAGTTACTGGTAAATAAGATACATGATTAATATAGTTTCATGCATACACATCTACACTACAATTATCACACGTTTCTAAATTGAGTCTTAAAAATAATTTATATTTAACTTCTTAATGCAACAAATTGTAGCGCACCATGTCACACCCCAATTTTTAGGACCTCGGGCGTGCGACCAACAGTTGATACATGGTTTCTGTTTTTATACTTTTAGAATATGAAATATGCAGCAAAAAATGATTAAGAGTTTCAATAACTCCAAATATAATTTTTTTTTATTCCGAATATGGAATTTCACCCTGATGGTTACAAAACATGGTTTGTATATTGTTTAACCAAGGATTTACAGAGCCAACCATTACAGTGAATATTTAGGAGTCGTCATCCTTATGACATCTTATTTTTCTATCAGCCACCAAGGAGTTGTAGTCCTTTCCGGCTTAAATCTAATCAAAACAATTATCCTTAGTTACCTTAAATTGTTTTAAAACATACCCGCAAAAGTTGGTGAAGACATATGTATGGCCCCAAACCCGGTAGGCCTCACTTGTTGGATTTACTTATTCACAAGCAGTTCTTCAACTTGAATATCAATTAACGCCGCGGAAAATTTCATTTAAAACATAACATAACATTGATCAACGTGAGGAAGCGTATACATCGTCTAAAACATAACATAAACGTAATCAAAACATAACGGGATGCAAGACTTCATCGTTAGCCGGGTAACTCTTCATCGCTTGTCAAGCATCAACGTCCATCCTCTTTACCTACCCTTAACCTGAATGTGAATACTAAAAAGTCAGATACGCCGGTGAGTTCTAGTTTTAACATAAAACATTAACTTCAAATATTTTCCAAAAAACATAACATTCAACTTCATTTAATAAAAGCGCACGAAAACATGCAATAACATATTATCATCAAAACATCGTAACATAGCATCATAACATAAGTCAACATGAACTGAATCTGCGCCTTTTCGTAACCGTCAATTCCATTCATCGCATACCGACGGAGTAACCTAAGGATCATTACCTCTAGGCCATCCGTCACCTAGGTCTCCTAAGGTTCGTTACCTCTAAAAAGACCAAACATCTTCTTAGGCATTGTTCCCTCGCGGGGAATAGTACCTTCCATCGGGATCACGGTAATCCCATGGGTGACCGACGTCACCCCATACTCAACCAGTTGTACAATAGTTAGCCAGCCACAAATGCCCCCCGTAAGGGTAAAACCCATACATGCATACATACCCTAGTTACCGTAGCAACTCGTGGCAGATGCGTTCATTGGTGACTTTCATAAAACCTTTACCTCGTTTTAGTTAAAGCATTCGTACGTTTCATTAAATAATGTTTCATTCGTAAACCTTTCATAAACTTCATTTTGCAAAACATTTGATAAACATCATTCTTCGTAAACATCGTTTCGTAAACGTCATTTCGTAAACATCATTTCGTAAACCTCATTTTATAAACATCATTTCATAAGTATGCACACCAGCCCAAAATATAATTTAAAGCATTAAAAAAGGGGCTCTAGAACTCACCTGATATGCTAGCCTCATGTGTTCTCTACTGCTCAAACCGTGTCACACACAATATGGATAATTCATTCGTATACGTTAAGATAACCGTTCTAACAGACACTACTCGTTTCTACTTTTAGGGTTGGGCGAACTTGGGCAAGTTCGTCGTTCATGGCTTAGCATGTTCGCCTCTTTGACTTAGGCGAACATATGGTAAGTTCGCCTCCTAGACCAAGCGAACATGTGGTAAGTTCGCCTCCTCTACATTAGGCGAACTTGTTATGTTCACCATCCTTACTTCAGGTGAACATGCTAAATTCGCCTGAACTGATTCTTTTCCCCCAAACAACCCAACCGTAATGAGGACATTTAGATATATACACTTCTTTAATTCTAACGAAAATCGGACAGAGTTCCGTTTGTTTTTCTCTAAAACCGACAATTTAAATTGTCCATTTTCATCCCAAATCAATCAAAAATAATTCATAACAATCGTGTTTTAACTACTTGCATTGATAACCATCTTTCTATATGTTTATCACTTATAAAAATAATAAATTTTGTCGGTTATTGTCTGTTATTTACATATAACTCTACACCTCCCCTCGAACATGGCATTCATTACCTGAGCCAATAATAATAATAATTAACATTCTACGTGTTGTAAAGAATGTACCTGCACGACGCGGCGTCTAAAATACGAACCCGTATCGTACCTGAAACTCAACCATTTGGACTCCGAATCGGGTGATTCGAGGGTCCATGAACTCGTCTCGACGCGCTGGTTACCACGAGGTAGAACTCGTTGTTTTCAACCCTCATCATACAATATCATCCTCATGCCATGATACCGTTGTTAACCTCATTTTCTTAGAACCGTCTAGTACCATCATGAACTACCATAAAGCTTATGCAACCACCATAACTACCACCATGAAGCTGCCATTACCACCACCGGTCCTGCCATAACAGCCACCTCTGCCACTGTCATCCTTATACGAATCACCATCGTCTACCATGAACCACTACTAACCACCACCGTTAACCACCGGGAGGTAACCACCGTATCTCCACCCCCGTTAACCATTGTTACAACATGTTAACAACCATCACCATTCACCCGTAACAGCCCAAGTTGTCACCACCGTGAGATCATCTACACCGTCGGGTTCGTACCACCATCATCATGTCACCGTAACCGTGAGCCCCCACTCACCATCTTCTGTTTTTGTACAACCAATGTGACCTGCCACCATGAACCATAGCATTTACATTCTTTGCCACCACTAACTGTACTCACATCTCGTAAAATCCAAAGAGCCGCCACCAAGCCATCGGTCATGAAACACAACCGATTAACCTCCGCCACCACGATTACACCTGTTAACAATCACCATTACCTCGTCGCCATCATTATCCTTGCATAACCCGCAGCCATAAGAGCTCACCGTAGACTCAGGGAGCTCCGGTCAGAAAGGTGGTTGTTCAACGGTGAAACTCGTACAACCTCCATCATCGTGAAGTTCACCATCAACCTCCTCAGCCATAACAACCCCGGTCACCATCGTCACCACCGTTAACCTCCCAACCTTGCCACAGCCGCCAATGAGCCGTACACGACCCTGTTACCGGAGATATCACGTATTCGTCCCCTTTTTCTTGCTCTCCCCTTCTCCCGCTGATTACACTGCCACCACCTGCCGTTATCTGAGACGACCACTACGACAATTGTATTGTCGGCCGTCCTACTTTCTCTCACAGAACCAACCCGAATGGCCATTTTTCATGGCTGCCTGCATACATCGGCTCGTAAATCCTTCGTTCCTTGACAACCCGAGCACCATAGATGGCTAAGGAGGGTCGGGTCAGGGTTTCGCGGAGGTTGGGAAGGCCGGAGCTGCAAGTCGAGGAGAGGGAACGAAGAAGTAGAAGTTGGCAGCTGATGTTTTTGTGTAGGTTTTTTTTATTTTATAAAATCAATCGTTTTACCCCATCCCTTTGCAATAATTACGTTTTAAACCCCGAACTTGAAATCTTGTTTTTAACTGATACTAAACCTTTGAGATGTTACAAGTCTACCCTCCTTATAAGAATTTCGTCCTCGAAATTCTTCGCTTCTCACAACACCAGTAAACCTAATACCTCGCGACCAGGTAGTATCTCGGCTTCTTTCGATTCTGATGGTCGATCATCAGACTGATGAATATTCGATGCCATACGTGAACTTCACTAAATTAAGGTTTACATGTCACTGCTACCCCTTCTTCCCTGTAACTAACATCTCGGATATTATATCGAATAGTATAACCTACTTTACTCTTATGCGTGTCTCATGGGTGGACTTAACTAAGATCCGCAAAACACTTGCGTGGGTTCGACATGTTAAGCAATTCATGGGTTCCTTTCAACACTTTGGGGTGTCTCTTGGGAGCTTTAGCATGACGTTGAATTTAGTGTCTTCTACCGAATCTATTTTAAACTGTTGTCATTGATCAGACTTTGCTATTCCATTACTGGATTTCTATGTAGCCTTGACTACACCTTTCTGATTCCTGATGAATGTTGTATCGGCAACGAATAGTCCGAGTAGACCTTTTATATTTAACCGTTAGGGTCCTCATTTCGTCATTCTACATGAACTGCCTTATCAAGCTCAGAGTCGTCCACAGAAGACTCCATTGCCATACTTCATCTCCTCATTAAGGTTGTCTACTTGTCATCTAGACGGCTACTATCGATCATCTCTCGACTGTTTGGATCATTGTGTATACCTCATAAGGTATCCATGATGCATTCTTCCTCTAAGGACCATACCATGCCGTTCTCGATTGAATCATACCATCTCGTTCCGGAATGAATCCTACTATCGAGTTTTCGAAGGTACCGTACCATCTTGTTCTTGAAGGAACTGTATCGCTGATCGAAGTATTTTAGACACATATTATTAGATAATAATAAGTTACTAAATGCATTTATATTAGTATAATATATAGTATTTTGATTATGTAATTTATTTTGTGTTAGTTTTATTAAATAGTGAATTAAACAAATGGATTAAGCTAACTACACGTTAAAGTAACAAAAATATTATTTTGTGATCAAATCAAGTAAATTAACATGGACATATGAATTCATTATTTTAGTTGGCTTTTGATTTCATGAAATTTAATGTGCAGGACTTCAAATAAAAGGCTTACAGATAATGGGCTTTCGTGTAGGTTAAGGAAGAAAATAAAAAAAGAAACAATAAAGGGAAATAGGGGGGATTACGGCAGAAGAGAGAATTGTGCTTAGGGCACGCATCACGAGGCTTGGCCTCAAGTTTGACGGCTGGAATCTGGAATTCACGGAAGGAATTTGGGACTTGGCACGTGACACGACAACAAGAGAGGAGAGCACGATTTTCAAGCAAGGAAAATAAAGTCGCAGCCTTTGGCTGCTGTGGGTGCACACGAACCGAAGAAAAGAAAAAGATTCTTTGTCTATGGTTATTGACTAAACCTCTTGTGGCTTCCTCCAGGCGGACGGTTCATATAGGTTTCATGTTTTGATTCAGTTTATTTATGTTTTTGGATCTATTTAGTTTCTGACAATAACTGAGTAGATTGATGTATTAGTTATGTTAAACAGTTTATTTGAGTGCTTTGAGTTTGCTTGCTTTACGATCTTGTTCGGTTGATGACAAAACCTAGTAGCGGGGTCGGGTGACTAAAGGGGGTAACTTGGCATTCATAAATTGGGTGATTGAATTATACTGGTTTGTGACGGAACTGGTTGTATAGGTTGCTGACAACAGCCTGTCTTCGATTACTATTTTGACTGATTTTCCAACACTATGTCTATGTGGTGTCCAATTAAATAACTGAGTTTTGCATAAACCTAGAATCTGAAGTTTGGAGGAGGTTGCATTTTTATTTGATCTGTGTCTTCATTATAACTATCAAACTAAGCAATTCCACTAACCATTGATTCCTCGTGGATACGATACTCTTCTTACCCTTACTAGTTAAGTGTTTAAGGATTGTTTTTGACCGACCTAACGACATCGATCAAAATGGCGCCGTTGCCGGGGAATCGATGCGCTTAGTTCTATTGCTTTAGTTTATTGTCTTTAGTTGATTTTAATTCTTATCAAAACCCCAAAAAGACTTTCTTTACTTTTGTTTTTATTTTTATTTTTTTGTTTATTTTGTTTATTTCTTCGATCAGAACTACTTGGGTGTGCCACTTGTGCAGGTCGGCATGGACAGGAATTATCATGATGACCAGTATTACTATGAGCCATGTAGTAACTGTGGCATCACTGGCCACTGGGCACAAGATTGCCCAAGATACAATCAATGTGGTGGTGGTCCTGAGTACCCAAACTATCAGGAAAATTATAATCAAGACTACCACCCGAGCGGACCACCTGAACAAGACAACTATCAATCTGAACTGGATGTCATCTGGTCAGATATGAAGGAGATGACCAAAGTGGTGCAAGCAGTGGTGCAGCAACAGGAGAGCCAGGCAAAAGCTCATCAAGCTTTGATAGATCTAGTTGCCAACTTAACTGGGGTTGTTGCAAGCATCATCAAAGAAGTAGGTAAGCCTTGCAGTGCACATCAATCCTCAGATTCTCAAACCACAAATAGTGCACACCTAAATGATGTAAGTCTTCAACCCTCACCTGATTTTTCTGATGTTAAACATACTCCACCACTGGTAGTAGAGAAAGTGGTGGAGTACAGTGAGTCTGAATCTGATCATAATCAGGATTTAATTTCACAAAATAATCTGAAAAATAAAAATGTGAATAAATCTCTGAAAATTCCATTCCCTTCGGCTTTGTTCCCACCAGTGTTCCCACCAGTGTTAAGTGAACGGGATCCAACACAAGATGAAAGATGGGAGAAATTTGAAAATCATAATATTAATCTACCATTTTTGAAAGAACTTAAAGAAAATCCTCATAGTGTTGAGTGCTTGAAAGGTTTGAGTACCCGTAAACGACGGCACAAATGTCCCGAACAGGTAAAGCTAAGTGTTAGTGTGAATGTTGTGTTTACGGGTACCTTTCCCCCAAAACTCCAAGATCCAGGGACACCTATTATTTCTATACATATAGGTGAAATTAAACTGGATAGAGCATTGCTGGATCTTGGAGCATCTGTGAGTATAATTCCAGGGAGTCTGTATGATCAGCACGATTTTGGTCCATTACAGAGAGTTAACACCACCGTGGTGTTGGCTGATCAGACTCCCGCACATCCTCGGGGGATTGTAAAGGATGTGATTGTGAAGGTAGGAGAGTTTTATTACCCAGTGGATTTCTTGGTGTTGGATTGTGTCAAGAACACAGAGCCAACTATTATTTTGGGTAGACCGTTCTTGGCCACTGCTCAGGCAAATATTAACTGTGCCGAGGGAACGGTAAGGATGAGGTTTGGGGCTCAGAAAATGAGTCTTAAAATATTTTCAAACCTGCCAACCCCGAAAGCTAACAAATGTGGATCACCTGAAAAGGTGAATCACACAGTCGAGAATGCTTGTGTTGTGTTTGACAGCTCAGCTGAGATGAAGAATGGTGAGACTCCAGAAAATGGGAAGAAGAGGGTCAAAAAGAGAAGGCAGAAAGGGGAGAAACCGCGAGTTCATGATGTAGATCAAGAACTCTTTTCTTTGTTTATGAAGGCTTGGAGAAAATTTGATGATAAGAGGAACTTGAGTGCGGGGAAAGAGGACTGCAAGCATCCCACCCGACCACCATAACCTAAGTAAGGTACACTGCGTCTGGCTGAGGACGTTAAACTTAGCACTCTTAGGAGGTAGCCTAAGGTATGTTTTACATTCATGTCTAGTTAAATGAACTTTGCGGGTGTGTTCAATAGAAACCCTCACGAGACTCAACTCGTCCACTCGGGCTACCGAGGGGTTTAAAAGGCTTGATGCATATGCTAAATGCATTCGTGATTCCTACGAAAGTGAGTTAGGACTTTGTTTGATTTATTTATTTTTTGTGTTTTTGTGTGCGAGCCGGCTAAGTGTGGGGAAGTTTCATGGGTTTTCAAGTCAGTTTGATGCTCTTAGGTTGGTTCGAGTTTAACTTTGCAGGTTTAGAATGATCCTCCCGTACTCAATCTCCATTCGGGTGGTGATGTTCGAGATTCGTATTCATGTAAAAGGCAACCCAATAGCAGATTTTGAATACGATCGCGAAAGAAATGCTATACGATCGTGTGAGGTTGGATTGAAGATAGTTACAGTTCGAAACCAGCTAAGTCCTTTCCAATTCTCTGTATAGTTTTGTTTATTTATTTATTTATTTATTTTATATATTTGCATAATCTCTCATCCTACATTGAGGACAATGTAGTGTTTAAGTGTGGGGAGGGGAGACCAAGTCTGTATTTTGAGTCATAAAACTGAGTCTGTATTTTGAGTCATAAAAAAAATGTCATTGAATTAGAATTTTTGCAAATAAATGGAAAATGATAGATAGAATTGAAAACTGCTTGTGAATTGAAATAAAAAAAATAAAGAATAGAAAGTGCGTCTGATTTGTAATGTTTTGGTAGGCTCAACCGACTTAAGAGCTTAAACATCCTGATAATGTATCTAGGTTTAAATGAATAATTAATTCAGAATATCTTGTGGGTTCTCATCTTAGGGGTGTCGGTAAGGTCGAAACTATTAACATAGGGTGATAGGTACCTTTATAAACAAAAATTTATAAGTTTTTAAAATTATTTGGCACACCGCTTTATTTTTATGAAAATAAATTCGAAAGTTGGTGGCACCCGCATTCCATAATCCATCTTGCATTAGCTTAATTAAATCAATTGAAAGCTTGAGTTTCGCTTACGTGTTTCCCTTCGGGATGGTGACTTGGAGGATACACCCATGGGCGGGACTTAGGTGATCAATAAGTTTGAATGACTAAGTTAGGTTTATGTGTTTTCCTTCGGGATGGCGACTTGAAGGATACACCCCTATTCCGAAGCTTATGAATTTCATTGTTTAAGAACTGCAGCCTACGTGTCATATATCGTGTTCTAGCGTGATTGAAACACCACTGGGTTAGGTTCGTTCATAAAATAATAATAAAAGCTAAAAACATGCACCCATCGATCCATAATTCCATAATTTTCAAAAACATATAAATTGGTGTTTATAATGGTGGGGAATATATATGGTTTAACCCTGGCCTAAACATGATCTTGAGATTGAATTAGGCTAAGTCGTAGCTTTCTGAGTATGAGACCCATAGATAGACCGTTGGCTTGGTAATAGATAGAATAATAGATCACATAATCGGGTGCTCGAGGTTCGGTGGTTGGGTTTAGTCGGATAGAAATATCAATTGTTACAGTTAGTGCGTGATTATATTTGAAATGATTAAATGAATGAGAGTGTGAAAAGCAGGTTCTCAATTATGATTCCATTGCAAATATTTTTCGGGACGAAAAAATGGTAAGTGTGGGGATGTGATCGAAGTATTTTAGATACATATTATTAGATAATAATAAGTTACTAAATGCATTTATATTAGTATAATATATAGTATTTTGATTATGTAATTTATTTTGTGTTAGTTTTATTAAATAGTGAATTAAACAAATGGATTAAGCTAACTACACGTTAAAGTAACAAAAATATTATTTTGTGATCAAATCAAGTAAATTAACATGGACATATGAATTCATTATTTTAGTTGGCTTTTGATTTCATGAAATTTAATGTGCAGGACTTCAAATAAAAGGCTTACAGATAATGGGCTTTCGTGTAGGTTAAGGAAGAAAATAAAAAAAGAAACAATAAAGGGAAATAGGGAGGATTACGGCAGAAGAGAGAATTGTGCTTAGGGCACGCATCACGAGGCTTGGCCTCAAGTTTGACGGCTGGAATATGGAATTCACGGAAGGAATTTGGGACTTGGCACGTGACACGACAACAAGAGAGGAGAGCACGATTTTCAAGCAAGGAAAATAAAGTCGCAGCCTTTGGCTGCTGTGGGTGCACACGAACCGAAGAAAAGAAAAAGATTCTTTATCTATGGTTATTGGCTAAACCTCTTGTGGCTTCCTCCAGGCGGACGGTTCATATAGGTTTCATGTTTTGATTCAGTTTATTTATGTTTTTGGATCTATTTAGTTTCTGACAATAACTGAGTAGATTGATGTATTAGTTATGTTAAACAGTTTATTTGAGTGCTTTGAGTTTGCTTGCTTTACGATCTTGTTCGGTTGATGACAAAACCTAGTAGCGGGGTCGGGTGACTAAAGGGGGTAACTTGGCATTCATAAATTGGGTGATTGAATTATACTGGTTTGTGACGGAACTGGTTGTATAGGTTGCTGACAACAGCCTGTCTTCGATTACTATTTTGACTGATTTTCCAACACTATGTCTATGTGGTGTCCAATTAAATAACTGAGTTTTGCATAAATCTAGAATTTGAAGTTTGGAGGAGGTTGCATTTTTATTTGATCTGTGTCTTCATTCTAACTATCAAACTAAGCAATTCCACTAACCACTGATTCCTCGTGGATACGATACTCTTCTTACCCTTACTAGTTAAGTGTTTAAGGATTGTTTTTGACCGACCTAACGACATCGATCAAGCGCTTCGTTCCCGAAGGAACCGTATCACTTCGTTCTCTAGGGAACCGCTTCGCTTCCTTCCCGAGGGAACCATATGAAGTATTGCTCATCATTCAGACGGAACACTAGGTATACGACCTTTACAATCATATTTTTATACATAATCTCCTTCTAACCTTTCTTTCGAGCGTACTTGTCAGGGTTTTACATTTCACATCGTCGATTTGTTGTAACCATTCTTCTTTCATACCACTGGATGGTCTTAGGGATTGGCATCCCCTCGCGACTTAATAGTATACATTATATAACCTTTCGTGAGCGTTAGCCTTTTCTGTATGCAATTCTTCTAAAGTCACCTTCGTTGGTCTTATTACGGATAAATGACACGTACGGTGACACTTGTACATTCATCTCCTTTCTAGTTTCAGTGGGTCCCTTAACGCCTTTCCAATTATAACAACCCTTGCGGTTATTGATTAGACTTAGCCATAGTAGAGCGTTCTCTGAGTCATCTTGAATTTCTTCTTAGTGTCCATGCCTTACTTCACATTGTTGGTCAAAGCTTGTCCTTCACATTCATTCCAAACAAACAATCCTTGGGTCAGATCTTGTTTCATTTGATTTAGCCTGCACTACCTAATTAACATCGCGGTTCCCGTTACTTGTTGTGGTTGGTATGCCTATCTTCTCGTTTCAGAAGATACTCATACTAGTTGTCTGGGATCGTCTCCTTCATGGAGAGATGCCATTTGTGCCTTTGTGCACTAATATCTTCTTTGGACATACATTTGTGTGGTTACTTCCTTCATACTCACGCATACTTCGACAGTAGACTGATTTTTATTCATCATAAAGTGTTTGTGCTAAGCGTAGTCTACACTAGCTCCTTGGCATTCTTCATATGTATGCTCGTTTAACTTAGGTAAAACCGAAGTTTCATTCCTCCTCATCTTTCCCGTGGCTCGTACTTGCTGACATCATTCACCTTTATAAGGTACACCATCTTTGGCATCGTTACTTTTACTAATGATGTTCATCAATCTCTTTAAATCGTTACTCGGGTGACTAATGTGTCGTTTTTAGTATAAAAATATAATAAATATATTTTTAGGATGGTTTTATGAGATCAGGTTTTAAATTTATAAAATGATAATTACTTTAACTTAAAAACACACACAATAGGCAAGTGTACCTATCGCAGCGTAATATAGTTTAGGTAAGAACCAAGTACGAACCAATGGACACGGTCGAGTTCCAGTACTCAACTTTTGTTATCATTTAGCCGGATCAATTAGTGAGTGGATTTTCTATGCTTGTGAAGCAGAATAGTAAATGACAGAAAAGTAAATGACGGTAAAGTAAATAACCGAAAAGTAAAAACGTGCGTGATGTGTGAAACAGAAATGTAACGAACAGAATAGTAAATAGCAGAAAAGTAAATATCTCGGAAATAATCACGCCACGAAGAGTATTGCTTCGGGATTCGAATCCGCTCGGTACATGATAATGTTTAGTTGACTAATCCAGTGATGTGACTACTACAAATTTGTAACCCGGGTCACCGCTAGAGCCTCGTCCTCACGACATTTGATATGCAAATTAAAATCTTTAAAAAGTGGTAGGGCGTCCCGTTAAGGACAACAATTACCCTCAACCCTTCGAATGGTCATCTCCGGGTTGGTTTAAGACATCGAACATAAAATGATTTGTATTAGAGTTAAATAAATGATTATATTTTGTTCACCGGGAGGCGGTGCAACAATGGGACCAAGTATAAAGACGTACCGTTCCCAACATGAGTTCACCAATTCTTGGTCGCATAATAAGTTCGTATAAACACATACGACCTTAATAGTGTTGACCAAGACTTGGCTTATCAATCTCTACTTGTATAAAGACGTACACGCTTCAAGAGAAGTTTGATTAAAGAGGTTTTACGATCTTACACTTTAAAATCAAGAACACTCACAAATATAAAGACGGATTTAGACAATAATAAAAGCCCACCAAAATGGTGGTTTAAGGACGAATGATTAAAGACATAAACACATCACTTGGATTAGTACGTTAAACATTAACATGCACTAAACTTCATCTTCACCCTATCAATACAAAGAGTCTATCCACGAATGGCCATACTAACTAGCATAACACTAAGTTTCGCAGGCTCCCCTAATGCGGAACAAGGAGGAAGAGCCCCTCTACTCACTACTGCTACACTCTAACTACGAAATAAGTTTTCTCTAGTGTGTTCTTGGGGTGTGTAAGGGATATCTCAATGAAGAACTCAAGCCATCTATGTATAGGCCTCAAAATGAGCAATGCACGGCTGTGCATTGGATTGCACGGGCGTGCAAACACATTGGGAATCAAACAAGGTACAAAGGACAGTGTACCGGAGTCTAGGGAGGCCATACAGGCATTCCACGACTGTGCAAAGGGATGCACGGTCGTGCATCCCTCTGTCTGCTCCCCGGGCTTGTCTTTTAGCTGTTGTTTGACTTGTGTTGACCTGATTTTACTTATTGGGGGTCAATGCTCGGGTTTGGTCCTCCAAAAGCTTGATTTCTTCCTGTTTTAAGCTGGTTTTTCCTCTGTTTATCTTGGAACACCGAATAACCTGCAATTGTGAAATATTAACGCATTAAGTATCATTTGCAAGGCTTTTAATCAATTAGTACCATATTATGGGGATTATTATGCATGCAAAACATGTATAATTTAGGGCATATCATAATACCCCACACTTAAACTTTGCTTGTCCTCAAGCAAACTCATGCATGATCATACCCATAACTAAAAACTTTACAAGTGTAATGGAGCTCCAAGTAGTTGGATACTCTGGGATAACTTTTGAGTCGCTTATTTTATTTTTGTGTTTTTCTATGATGGAATCCATGACAAGCCTTCTAGAACTTCAATTATGCATAACCTATCACTCCTCACAATGTTCACTCAACTCTTAGGGTTATATATGTATGGATAATATAAGTTAAGTGGAATACTCAAGTTCGAATAGAATTATGCAATGGTCATATGCTTGTATGCAAATCAAGTCTCCACGAATTAACTAAGTAGTATGCATGAATCAAGAGTACTTTAAAGGGTTGAAATGCGGCTAAATTAAAAATAAAGGGTGAAAATGAAAATCTTTTTGGATTTTTAAAGGGTTTGAAGTGCTGCAGCTATCGTGAAACACACAGCTACGGCCTCATGGCCTAAAATGAAAAATACTAGCAGGTCCCTCTACAGTACTTAGATCATGAGGGTATAACTAATCTGAGGGCTCGTTTATGGTCAAATTGCCAAGACCAAGATCTCTTATCAATCTCAACTCTTCCCTTACTACGTAATACACATTGCTGTCTTTGCGCATGTTTCGGCTTGTAGCCTAACAACTCCTACTTGGATCAGGTGCGTATACTCATTTTAGGAATAATTTTGATTCTTGCTACACTTTCCATCGTGGCTCCAGTTGTCACACCCCGCCAAGGCGGAAACGCGAGGCGCAACGTTCATGGTTTCCAAAGCATATGATTACCGCAAACACATACATGATAAATGGATACATAAACAAATTTAAAGTTTTACATTACAAAAATGTAATCTGAGTTTACAAAAAGTTAAGATTTCACAAATATGACTCAATTCAATGAGTTATACAAGGGAAATCCTCCTTGAGTAGTATCCATCGTGCATGCATGTAATCTACATTGCTAACCTTGAAATCACGTTCAGTTACCTGAAAAACATACTTAAAATCGTCAACACGAAGTTGATGAGTTCACAGGTTTAATCAAATTGTTCTTTGTAAACTTCGTTTGTTCATAAATAGTTCAGTTGCATGAGATAAGCAGAATAAGAAGTGTTTGACCCATTTGTAAACTAGCTAGGAATACAAATAATATGTTCATACATGAGGCGTAACCAAACCATGACATGTGTGAGCCCCTAATAAGCTTTATCAGGTTCTATGCGGCCATAAATCCTCCAGATTGTGGTTAGCGCGACTAACCATGACCGGGAGACGTCACTCTCCATAGTACTATTCATAGGACCCTAGGCTACAGTTAATGGTTACTATGTTGTTCCAGGGGACTTTAGCGGCCTCCAATATGTTGTTCTCATCCCATGTAAACATAAAGTCGTGTCTTATTCTCTTGTTATCCCATAAAATAGTTGAAGTATGTTCTTCCCCCAAATATTAGAAAACAGTAAAAAGGGGCCGTGAAACTCACCTTGAGTTTGTGTATACTTGTATGATACTTGTTGTAGTCAAACTTGACTATTCGTACCCTAAATACCAAAGGGTAAATTGTGTTAAGACCGATCGTCTTATATTGCAAATTGTTCACCGACTTTGTAAATCTGGTTGCTTTTGTTTAAAATATCTTCTTAAATTTTCAACACTTGTTTTGCTATAAAAATAGATCTTAGTTACTGCCCAAAAAGGGGACTGACACAGGTATCGAAACTACCTAGTTTCGATTGGGCAATTGAGTATCAAAACTTCCTAGTTTCGATTGAGTAGATGGTTATCGAAACTACCTAGTTTCGCTCGAGTAGTTGGGTATCGAAACTACCTAGTTTCGATTGAGTATTTGAGTGTCGAAACAACCTAGTTTCGATTGAGTAGTTGTTATCGAAACAACCTAGTTTCGATTGAGTAAAAGGTATCGAAACTACCTAGTTTCGATTGATTAACAGGTATCGAAACTCCTAGTTTCGATTGATCAACAGGTATCGAAACTCCTAGTTTCGATTGAGTTAACTGGTATCGAAACTTCTAGTTTCGATTACTGGACTTCTGTTTGACAGAATCAGTCCTGCATATTTATGTTTTAAAACTTGAATTTGACACACTTTTCTTGTTATTTTACTTGCGATTTGAACATTTTGTATGCTTAGATACGGTTTTAAAGAAAATAAAGTGGATAGTATTGAGTTTTTACCTTAAAACCGAGATGAAGATGATGAAAGAAAACAGAGAATGATCTTAGTTCTTCTGTAAAATTTCCTTTAGAAACACTTGAAATCTTCTTAAAACACCGAATTGTGGTAAGTTTTGCCTTAAATCTTGGCTTCGATTTTGAAGAGAAATGAAGAAGTTTGTCGTATGAAAATGAGAGTGATGAAAGGAATTATGAGAAAAGTGATTGAAGTGAGTATGGTTATATCTGAGTTTTCTCAGGTAAGGTATGGAACGAGTGAAAAGAGTATGGTTTTCTCTGGCTTCGGCCGAGAAAGTCAAAAATGATTTGAGTGTTAATTATTAGATTTAAGTATTAGTTTATTATTATTTAGAGTTTCAAATGGTAATTAAATTAGGTTTATACCGGTATGTGCACCGGTAACTCTCAGAATTACCAAAAATTTAAAATGAGACCATGTACGGTCTTTGTTAGACCTTAATGTCCTTGTTTGTGAAATTAAATAAATCACAAAAATAATTATAACGTAAACTTGTTTAATACATGTACGGATATTGACCTGAAATGTCGGGTGTCACACCAGTTGCCACACTCACACATTTGCCGTATCTTTTGGCACTTCTCTTGGCGGCACTTTTTGACAAGCCGCAGAATGGTGGTAATTGTTCTTGCTTGCGCCATCGTTTTCTTATATCTCTAGTTGCTTTGAAAAAATTCTCTTGGAGTTTTGGCAGTAATTCAGGCTTTGCGAAATGAAGGCAGAAAAGCAAATTGAAATCAAAGGAATGCATGTCCAGTTCTTTAAGGTCTTGCCGGTAAAAGACCCACTTCTCTCTTTCTTTTTCTTCTCTCCTTTTTCTATTTTTTTTATCAAGACAAATTTTTCAATAACTATTTTCCTCAATTTCCTTGAAATAATATTTCCATAAATTCCTTGCAGATAGTTCAGCTGTTTCTTCCTAATACATCCACCTTCTTGTATATTCCAATTTCATTGAGTAAAACAGATTCTTTCCAAAGTTGTCTTAATGATAATAAACTTGAAATGACGACATAAGATAATTTTCCCATTTTGAAGACATTCAGCCAATAACCGGTGTTCACGAAAAGCTGTTTAGGTGATAAATGTCGGTAGTAGAAAAGAAAAGGCTAAGGTTCAGAGGGCTATCTAGGCGGATAATATTTTTGGGATTTTTAGGGTTTAAGTCATATATAAGGGTAATAAAGTCACAGGTGCCTCAATCATTTTCATAGTTCCACTAGTTCATGATCTTGATATGTATAAGTCATACAAGTTCTAATTATGCATAAAATTCGATTGAATAAACACTCAATATACCAAACAAAAGAGCATGCGAAAATAATGATAATAATGCTCGTGAAAAGGCTCAGATTATTCTCACATGAAAGCGGATGGAACATGGTTTAACTATTTGTTATGCATAGTATCCATTTGTTTCTACTTGCCATGTCTTCGTTTTATTTAATTATGTGCGAACTCAAAGAGGTTTAGATTTAAGGTTTAAAATTTTTGAAAATTTTAGGGTTTTTCAAAAGGTAGATTTGTGTAATGTTTTAGTCAAATGGGTAGAAAATCACAAGTTAAGTTTTACTACTTTGAGATTATAAATAGACCTGTATCTCTAATTCCCCACCCCACACTTAAAACTGTGCATTGCCCTCAATGTACAAATGCATGTAATGAAATGCTATGCAGGAATTTAATGCACGGAGTTTTAAGGGAAATGAAACCGGTACTCACCCGGTCAATTCGGTGTATAACCTAAGGCCGAAACTTATTGATGCTGCCAATACTTTGCTTCAAAGACTTCATCGAATTTCAAAGAAATTTGATGTGGTTTCCGATTCCTTAGGTTGTAGAGATGGAGTGTGATTCCTCAAACAAGTAGAGCGACTATCTGGTGATGCTATTCTACCTGACACATAAGGGAAAACATAAAAGTAGACAAGGAAAATAAAAGGGTAGTAGTTAAGCTACTAAGGTCCTAGTATCGAGAGGGCATACCTGGGGTTGAAGTATGAGAAACTTAAATTTGAAAAGTCAAACCTAAGGTCCATGATTCTGCCATATGCACCAACCTCTCAATTTATTCATGATCATCGGGTTGCCTCCAGAAGCGCTACGTTTATTTAAGGGTCTTTAGCCCGACCCAAACGTGTTGTATCAGTCTTTCTCCTCTAGTGAAACTTCGTCCACTATTTGATCAATAGGTCCTTCGAGGTAACGCTTCATTCTATGACCGTTAACCTTGAAAGTTGTCTCGTCTGTTTGTTCCAGTTCCAATGTTCCATAAGGGAATATTTTCCGAATTATGTATGGTCCCGTCCATTTAGATCTTAATTTCCTTGGAAATAGTTGCAATCTTGAATTGTAAAGCAAAACTTTTTCTCCTTCTTGGAATTCCCCCTTTCTTAGCTTTTTATCATGAAGTTTCTTCACCATATCCTTGTATATTGCTGAATTTATATATGCCTAATTTCACAGTTCTTCTAATTCATGAATCTGTAGAACACGGTGCTCTCCTACACTGGATAGATCTAGGTTTACTGCCTGAAGCGCCCAGTACGCTTTATGCTCAATTTCTATTGGAAGGTGACATGCCTTTCCATAAACCATTCGGTAAGGAGTGGTTCCAATAGGTGTTTTGTAAGCCGTGCGTATAGCCCATAATGCATCTTCTATTTTATCAGAACAGTCTTTCCGATTTGGACTCACAACCTTTTCCAAGATACGTTTAATTGCTCTGTTTGTAACTTCCACTTGTCCATTTGCTTGGGGATGGTAAGGTGTGGATAGCTTATGGGTACAACCATATTGTTTGAGTGTCTTTTCCAATTGTGAATTACAGAAGTGTGTTCCTCTATCACTGATTAAAGCTTTTGGTGTACCAAATAGTGTGAACTGTCTTTTGAGAAACCGGATATCGACTTTTGCGTTATTGGTTGGTAATGCTTGTGCCTCAACCCATTTTGACATGCAGTCTACTGCTACCAGAATGTATTGATTTCCGCGAGATGGAGGGAATGGCCCAACAAAGTCAATCCCCCATACGTCGAATATTTCACAGACTTGGATGCTTGTTTGAGGCATTTCGTCACGCTTTGAAACATTTCCTGTCCTTTAACATGAGTCGCATGTGCTTATAAGCTTATGTGCGTCCTTGAAAACAGTTGGCCAAAAGAATCCGGCCTCAAAGACTTTCCTTGCAATGTAATTGGCTCCATGATGCCCTCCTGTAGGTCCTTCATAACATTGTCTTAGTATCGCATGTGCCTCCTTCCCGTACACACATCGCCGAACTATTTGATCCGTACAAACGCGAAATAGATACGGATCTTCCCAAAGTAGTGCTTAACGTCTGCGAAGAATTTCTTCCTTTCTTGAAATGTTACCCCTTTTACTAGTTCCCCGCTTGCTAGGAAGTTTGCGATGCCTGCAAACCATGGGTATTCATCTATGTCTTGTACGTGAGGTATGTACTCGTGAGGGAAACTATCATTTATAGAAACCTTTTGGTTCTCTTGAGTAATTTCAAATCGAGGTAAATGATATGCTGCGAAATTCTCTGCTCCTTTCTTATCTTTTATCTAGATATCAAATTCTTGTAGTAGGAGGATCCATCTGATCAACCTTGGTTTTGCGTCCTGCTTGTTAAAGAGGTGTCTTAGGGCGGCATGATCTGTATAGACGATGGTCTTTGATAGGACGAGATACGAACAGAACTTATCGAATGCAAAAACCACAGCTAGCAGCTCTTTCTCAATTGTGGTGTAATTTTCTTGAGCATCATTTAAGGTTTTACTTGCATAATGAATTGGGTGAAAGTGTTTTTCCTTTCGTTATCCTAGAACTGCCCCTAATGCGTAATCACTTGCATCGCACATGAGTTCGAATGGCTTCGCCCAGTCAAGTGCTGTCATGATAGGTGCGTCAACGAGCATTTTCTTGAGAGTTTCAAAAGTCGTCAAACAGTCGTCAGAAAAGAAGAAAGGTCGCTCTTTCTCCAGCAACTGTGTTGGTGGAGGAAGCATTGATATAGTTTCTACCTTTGCCTTGTCGACTTCAATGCAATTCCTTGAAATTTTATGTCCTAATACTATTCCTTCCTTGACCATAAAATGGCACTTTTTCCAATTTAGTGCTAGATTTGATTCCTCGCATCTTGCTAACATCTTTTCCAAATTATGTAGATAGTGGTCGAAGGAATTCCCAAAAACTGAGAAGTCATCCATGAATACTTCCATTGATTCTTCTATCATATCATGAAATATAGCGATCATGCATCGCTGGAATGTAGCAGGTGCATTGCATAGCTCAAATGGCATACGTCTATAAGCAAAGGTGCCATAGGGACAGGTAAACGTAGTTTTCTCTTGATCTTCGGGGGCGATGGGGATTTGAAAGACCCTGAGAATCCATCAAGAAAACAATAGAACATATTCCCGGATAATCGTTCCAACATCTGATCTATGAAGGGTAGTGGGAAATGGTCTTTTCGAGTAGCGTCATTCAACTTGCGATAGTCGATACACACCCGCCATCCTGTGACTGTGTGAGTTGGTATTAAATCAATTTTCTCATTTGTAATCACTCTTATACCTCCTTTCTTTGGCACAAACTTGTACAGGACTGACCCATGTTTAGTCTGAAATGGTGTAGATAACTCCTGCATCTAATAGTTTGATAACTTCATTTTTTTCTACATCTTGCATCTTAGGGTTCAGTCTTCTTTGATGTTTCACACTGGTCTTGTAATTGTCTTCCATGAGTATCTTGTGTGTGCCAAATGAAGGGCTAATCCCCTTAAGATCCATTAGCTTCCATGCGATGGCTTTTTTATGCCTTTTTAACACTTCTAGTAACTTTCCCTTCTCGTCATTTTCCATCCTGGAAGAGATAATAACTGGAAGCTTGGATTCTTTATCTAGGAAGGCATATGACAGGTCGGCGGGGAGCTCCTTAAGCTCAAGTGTAGGTGGTTCTTCAATAGATGGTTTTGTCTTTTCGCTTTCGTCCCGATCTTCCAGTTCCTCAACTCCTATTGTTTCCTCATCATGATTAATGTGCTTTATCATGAATCCTTCACAAACTAAATATTCCTCTTGTTACTCAGCTGGTCATTCCTCTTCTTTTCCCAAGACGTTATGTATGTAGTAACCTACTAGGTAATCGAAATCGTCGAACAGAAAAGCAAGATCATCGTGACTGCTTGGCCGCTTCATGGCCTTCTTCAGATCGAATGTGATGCGTTCTTGTTGAATACTCAATGCTAATCCCCCCCCCCCCCAAACGTCAATGAAGGCAAGAGCGGTATTGAGGAATGGTCTCCCGAGAATGAGAGGACAACGTGTTCCTCCTTTTATGTCAACCACCACAAAATCCACAGGGAAGACGAACTCATTAATTTTTATAAGTACGTCTTCAGCGATTCCCTTTGGATAGTGAACTGTCCTATTGATTAGGCATAGTTCTAATTTTGTGGGTTGAAGTTTCTTGAGATTCATTTTGTCAAATATTGCGCTAGGTAAAATATTTACGCTTATATGTATGTCAGCAATAGTATTACCTTGGATTGAGTCTCTTATAAGACAGGAGATCAAGAATTGGTCGGGAGGTTTTCTTCCTCTCATAATAGCTGAACATTCTTCGTTCAACGAGATTTGCGGCTGTTCTTCCATTTTTTCTCGGTTATTCAGCATATCCTTGAGAAATTTTGCATGAACACGCATCTTATAGAGGAATAGTTTGTAAGGGAGATTTAGTTGAATTTGATTTAAAAGAGACTGAAAGCGTTTGAACTGTTTTTCCAATCTTGGTAGTTCTAAGGTTTCTTGTATGATTTCAGCCCTTCATACGTTATCTTCACCTGTATTATCCGTGTTCCCCATGGGTATCATGGTTATTACCTCTACATTCTATTCTTGTGAAGCTTGATCTACTTCGACACATGGTGGATGATCCAGAATTTCAAAAGGATCTTCATTTGGTTCCGTAGCGTAAAGTTTAATGATTTGACTCTTTATTTCCTCCAAATTACGAAATAATGTGTCTTGTTTCCAAGGATCTGGTTCGTAGTAAGCATTGTCTGTGTTTACTGATGGAGGTGGTGAAGTAAGTAAATCCTCAAATGGTGACGAGTGGAGATTTATCTCATGATCCATGGGGCGAAATACAGAAAGATAACACTCCTCAATGTAGTGTGATCCTCCAAATAACTCGCACCATGAATCTGAGAAATTGCTGTTAAATTTGAAAAATTCTTCCTCGATAAAGTTTTCATTGTATGGATCCATGATTATTTTTGTGAAATTTTTACTTTTAAAAAGGCTAATTCATTAACTCGATTTTTTCTTGAAATCACCGTGTCCCCGACAACGGCGACAAAAACTTGATGTGTCATTTTTAATATAAAAATATAATAAATATATTTTTAGGATGGTTTTACGAGATCAGGTTTTAAATTTATAAAATGATAATTACTTTAACTTAAAAACACACACAATAGACAAGTGTACCTATCGCAGCGTAATATAGTTTAGGTAAGAACCAAGTATCGAACCAATGGACACGGTTGAGTTCCAGTACTCAACTTTTGTTATCATTTAGCCGGATCAATTAGTGAGTGGATTTTGTATGCTTGTGAAGCAGAATAGTAAATGACAGAAAAGTAAATGACGGTAAAGTAAATAACCGAAAAGTAAAAACGTGCGTGATGTGTGACACAGAAATGTAACGAACAGAATAGTAAATAGCAGAAAAGTAAATATCTCGGAAATAATCACGTCACGAAGAGTATTGCTTCGGGATTCGAATACGCTCGGTACGTGATAATGTTTAGTTGACTAATCCAGTGATGTGACTACTACAAACTTGTGACCCGGGTCACCACTAGAGCCTCGTCCTCACGACATTTGATATGCAAATTAAAATCTTTAAAAAGTGGTAGGGCGTCCCGTTAAGGACAACAATTACCCTCAACCCTTCGAATGGTCATCTCCGGGTTGGTTTAAGACATCGAACATAAAATGATTTGTATTAGAGTTAAATAAATGATTATATTTTGTTCACCGAGAGGCGGTGCAACAATGGGACCAAGTATAAAGACGTACCGTTCCCAACATGAGTTCACCAATTCTTGGTCGCATAATAAGTTCGTATAAACACGTACGACCTTAATAGTGTTGACCAAGCCTTGGCTTATCAATCTCTACTTGTATAAAGACGTACAAGCTTCAAGAGAAGTTTGATTAAAAAGGTTTTATGATCTTACACGTTAAAATCAAGAACACTCACAAATATAAAGACGGATTTAGACAATAATAAAAGCCCACCAAAATGGTGGTTTTAAGGACGAATGATTAAAGACATAAACACATCACTTGGATTAATACGTTAAACATTAACATGCACCAAACTTCATCTTCACCCTAGCAATACAAATAGTCTAGCCACAAATGGCCATACTAACTAGCATAACACTGAGTTTTGTAGACTCCCCTATTGCGAAACAAGGAGGAAGAGCCCCTCTACTCACTACTACTACACTCTAACTACGAAATAAGCTTTCTCTGGTGTGTTCTTGGGGTGTGTAAGGGATATCTCAATAAATAACTCAATCCATCTATTTATAGGCCTCAAAATGAGCAGTGCACGGACGTGCATTGAATTGCACGGGCGTGCAAACACCTCAGGAATCAAACATGGTACTAAGGACAGTGTACCAGAGTCTAGGAAGGCCAGACAGGCATTGCACGACCGTTCAAAGGGATGCACGGACATGCATCCCTCTGTCTGCTCCCCAGGCTCGTCTTTTAGCTGATGGTTGACTTGTGTTGACCTGGTTTGACTTCTTGGGGGTCAATGCTCGGGTTTAGTCCTCCAAAAGCTTGATTTCTTCATGTTTTAAGCTGCTTTTTGCTCTGTTTATATTGGAACACCGAATAACCGACAAATGTGAAAAATTAACGCATTAAGTATCATTTGCAAGGCTTTTAATCAATTAGTACCATAATATGGGGATTATTATGCATGCAAAACATGTATAATTTAGGGTATATCAGTGACTAACATCTCGTAGTCATAGTTGAGTAGTTGGGTCAACTCTGATACTTAAGCATTAATCAACACCATAAGATTCGCTAACATGCACGTGCACCTGTAAATTCACAATTTCGCGGATCCAAACGAAATTGCCAATTTACCTTACTCGTGCATTCTAGTCCCTCCTATAATATTTCATAATACTCGCATCTCTTCAAAGTTGAGATTTTGTTACGGTATTTGACCACCTTTGTGATTCCATCAGAACACAAGTCCTACCCTAACACATTCTAGGGCATACTATTCGTACATTACTTTCATACCTGATGCTGTGGCTCGAGTTACCCGAACTGGCATCCGCTATCGGTCCCATTCATAGTTTAAGTTCAGACACTGGGAGTGTCTAAATCTCTCTAACTATTGCTCTGATACCAACTTGTAAGGCCCCAAACCCGGGAGGCCTCACTTGTTGGATTTACTCATTCACAAACAGTTCTTAAACTTGAATATCAATTAACGCAACGGAAAATTTCATTTAAAAATTAACATAACATTGTTCAACATGTGGAAGCGTAAACATTGTCTAAAACATGTAAACATTGTCTAAAACATAACATAAACGAAATCAAAACATAACGGGATGCCAGTCTTCATCGTTAGCCGGGTAACTCTTCATCGATTGCCAAGCATCACCGTCCATCCTCATTACCTGCCCTTAACCTGAATGTGCATACTAAAACGTTAGCTACGCTAGTGAGTTAGAGTTTGAACATAAAACATTAACTTCAAATATTTGCCAAAAAACATAGCATTCAACTTCATTTAATAAATGCGTACGAAAACATGCAATAACATAACATCATCAAAACATCGTAACATAGCATCATAACATAAGTCAACATGAAGCGAATCTGCGCCTTCTCGTAACCGTCAATTCCATTCATCGCATACTGACGGATGAACCTAAGGCTCGTTACCTCTAGGCCATCCGTCACCTTGTTTTTTTTTCTCCTAAGACTTGTTACCGCTAGGAAGACCAAACATCGTCTTAGGCACTGTTCCCTTGCCGGGAATAGTACCTTCCATCGAGATCCCGGTAATCCCATGGGTGACCGTCGTCACCCCATACTCAACCAGTTGTACAACAGTTAGCTAGCCACAAAGGCCCCCCGTAAGGGTAAGGCCCATACATGCATACATATCCTAGCTACCGTAGGAACTCATGGTAGATTCGTTCATTCGTGACTTTCATAAAACCTTTACCTCGTTTTAGTTAAAGCATTCGTACGTTTCTGTAAACAATGTTTCATTCGTAAACCTTTCATAAACTTCATTTGAAAAAACATTGCATAAACATCATTCTTCGTAAACATCGTTTCGTAAACCTCATTTCCTAAACATCATTTTATAAACATCATTTCATAAATCGCATTTTATAAACATCATTTCGTAAGTATGCACACCAGCCCAAAATATAATTTAAAGCATTAAAAGTAGGGCTATAGAACTCACCTGACATGCTAGCCTCAAGTGTTCTCTACTGCTCAAACTGTGTCACGCACAATCTGGATAATTCATTCGTATATTTTAAGATAACCGTCCTAACCGACACTACTCGTTTCTACTTTTAGGGTTGGGCGAACTTGGGTAAGTTCGCCGTTCATGGCTTTGGTGAACATGGTAAGTTGGCCTCTTTGACTTAGGCGAACATATGGTAAGTTCGCCTCCTAGACCAAGCGAACATGTGTTAAGTTCGCCTCCTCTACATTAGGCTTACTTGTTAAGTTCGCCTTCCTAACTTCAGGCGAACATGCTAAATTTGCCTGAACTGATTCTTTTCCCCCAAATAACCCAACCGTAAAGAGGACGTCTAGATAAATACATTCCTTTAATTCTAACAAAAATCGGATAGAGTTCCGTTTGTTTTTGTCTAAAACCCGACAATTTAAATTGTCCATTTCCATCCCAAGTCAATCAACAATAATTCATAACAATCATGTTTTAACTACTAGCAATGATAACCATCTTTCTATACATTTATCACTTATAAAAATAACAAATCATATCGGTTATTGTCTGTTATTTATATATAACTCTACACGTCCCCTCGAACATGGCATTCATTACCCGAGCCAATAATAATTAACATTCTACGGGTAATAAAGAATGTACCTCCACGACGCGACGTCTAAAATACGAAACCGTACCGTACCTGAAACTCAACCATTCGGACTCCGAATCGGGTGATTCGAGGGTCCACGAACTCGTCTCTACACGCCGGTTACCACGAGATGGAACTCGTTGTTGTCAACCCTCATCATACGCTATCATCCTCATGCCATGAAACCGTAGTTAACCTCATTTTCTTAGAACCGTCAAGTACCATCATGAAACACCATGAAACTTATGCAACCACCATAACTACCACCATGAAGCTGCCATTACCCCCACCAGTCCCGCCATAACAGCCACCTACGCCACTGTCATCCTTATACGAATCACCACCGTCTACCATGAACCACTACTAACCACCACCGTTAACCACCGGGAGGTAACCACCGTATCGCCACCCCCGTTAACCACTGTTACAACATGTTAACAAACATCACCATTCACCCGTAACAGCCCAAGTTGTCACCACCGTGAGATCATCTCCACCGTCGGGTTCGTACCACCATCATCCTGTCACCGTAACCATGAGCCCCCACTCACCATCTTCTGTTTCCATACCACCAGTGTGACCTGCCACCATGAACCATAGCATTTACAGTCTTCGCCACCACTACCTAATTTACTCACATCTCGTAGAATCCACAGTGCCGCCACCAAGCCGTCGGTCGTGAAACACAACCGGTTAACCTCCGCTACCACGATTACACATGTTAACAACCACCGTAATCTCGTCACCATCGTTATCCTTGCACAACCCGCAGCCACAAGAGCTCACCGGAGACTCAGGGAGCTCCAATCAGAAAGGTGGTTGTAAGCACCTGCGTAACCCGCCACCCCTTCTGCCGCGACACTCGTACTACCTCCATCACGGTGAAGTTCACCATCAACCTCATCAGCCATAACAGCCTGGGTCACCATCGTCTCCACTGTTAACCTCCCAACCTTGCACCGTACACGACCCTGTTACCGGAGATATCACGTATTCGTCCCCTTTGTCTTGCTCTCTCTTTCTCCCGCTGATTACATTGCCACCACTTGCCGTTATCTGAGACGACCACTATGACAACCGTATTGTCGGCCGTCCTACTTTCTCTCACATAACCAACCCGAATGGCCGTTTTTCATGGCTGACTAGGTGCATCGGCCGGTAACTCCTTCGTTCTTTGACAACCCGAGCACCAGGAGGGTCGGGTTAGGGTTTCACAGAGGTTGGGAAGGCCGGAGCTGCAAGTTGAGGAGAGGGAACGAAGAAGAAGAAGTTGGCGGATGATGTTTTTGTGTAGGGTTTTTTTAATTTTATAAAATCTTTCATTTTGCCCCCTCCCTTTGCAATAATTACGTTTTAAACCCCGAACTTGAAATCTTGTTTTTAACTGATACTAAACCTTTGGGATGTTACAACATATATGTTTGATACTAAATGAACGGAAATAATAAAACAATTTGCCCATAATTGGATTAGTAGTCTACACATTCAGTGGGACTGTTTTACCCAAAGGTATAACCATTGATAACATTAGTATTCACTTGGTGTATTACGTATGGCCACAACCGATATGCTCGGTGTTTTACGTGTGCCTACAATTGAGCCTGTTACTAGTCCCATTACAATGTTTTATCTATAACATATATATAACTTGCATTCAACCATACGTGAACTTATATCCCGAGTGCTATCACGTAAACTACCTTATGCAACCAAATGGTTTTAGTAGTTCATTTTATTCAAAACATAAAACAAAGTCAGTTCACACTTTTGAAATCATTAAAATATATTGAAAATATGTATTCACCTTTGTAAGATCTTAGTTTATGAAAGTGTTGGAGAGTTCCTAATGTCTATCTCTTAACTTGGATAGCCCCTTGATAATAGTTCCTATCCTTGGGTTACTTTGGTAGAGGTTCTACGTATTTCTTCCAAATAGAATTTGTATAATCACTAGTGCGGTATGATAATTTGGAAGTGAGTTCCAGTTATGAAAAGTGGGATTTGAGTTTGGAATGTTGTGAGATTGAACGGCTTTTCATTTCAATTTTTAGGCTCAACTTGAACCCGTAGCGGACCGCTAGGTAGAGGGGTAGTGGTCCGCTACCCTTGCCACGCGGCAGAAAACCCTAATGAGCCATCCGCCCCGTGTCATCACCCGGTTGAAGCCTTTGGGGCTACGTAGCAGACCGTTAAGGCAACGGTAGCGCTCATGTATGGACTTCTTTTTACCAATTTTCATTTTTAGCCTATGAACTTTTGCGTAATTGTAGTTCTAGTCCTTCTAGTTCTAATTTTGTACAATTTATGGATCGAATTTTGTCACATGTTACACCCCCAATCCTGGATATGGCCTTAGGACGTGACACGTGTTAAATTTACTCATGAACACATAGTATAATTGAGGAAAGCAATATAAATAAAAACTTAATATTAAACAAGCCAAGTTCTATACAAACTAAGCTATAACAAAATTTTATATTACAAAGTAGGTTTGTCTTCTCTTTACACATGCAGACAACCCCAACTTCAATGCCTCAGCACAATCTCCTAGCTCTTGCTGCTAGAAGCTACAATTTTTTCCTAATATGCAAGCTAAAACAAGCCAGCCTGATGAGTTCTAAGTTTCAAACAACATTCCAACCCTGTTATTCCAAATCAGAACACTAAATGGCACAGTCCAAACATCTTTTACATAAGCACGAAATGTACTTAATCACAACCCAATATTGGTCGTCGCCATTTTTAATAAATCAATGTATAGCCTCAGGGGCGGCTCAGTTATATTGGTGGCCTAAAGCGAACTAAAAATTTGAGGCCCCTTTCAACAAAGATCATGTCATAAACCCCCCTACTTTATCCGGGCTTGGGACCGACAATAATAAACTAAAAAGTTTATATTTGGCGGAGTCAAAGTTTTTTTTTCTTTTTTTAACAATTTTGTACTTGTATAAAATGTTTAGATTAAGTTTATTTTTTTAGCTTTTTAAGAAGCAAACTCTTTAATAAAATTTTCCAAATCAATTTCTTCTAACAATTCCTTTTCAATTGACAAAATAGCTAACACATTTAATCGTTCTTGTGACAGTAGATCTTAAATAATTTTTTAACAATTTTAATTTGGAAAAGCTTTTTTCTGCGAAATCAACCGTTACATGAATAGTTAATATAACTCTAAATGTATAACATGTCTTAAAATTTTTAGTTCTTCAAAATCAATACAATGTTGTTTTAAACTGTTATTATTAAATGATTTTAATTTCTTTATACTAAATAAAAAACCAAAAATACTTTCAAAAATTTCAAAAATACATGTCGTCGGTGTAGGTTCTGGACTTATACGGACGACAGGTCGTCGGGACAGACCCTTTTGGGATTAAGTGGTGATCAGTTTGACTTTTGTAAAAACGGGTTTTGACAGAGAAATTAATTAATTCAGTTAATTAATAAATACGCAGCGGAAAATAAAATCATAACCTATTTAATAGCACTGACAAACCGAACAGGATCTGGTTATGAACACGCAAACACAAAAAAAAAACAATTAATCTACTGATGAGATTAATTATACCTTAGTGGTTAATGATTAACCGGTTGAGACACTTAAGTACAACGAACCGATGCTAGATCACGAACCGGAAGCGAGAGAACGGGTGACACCGGGGATCGCCGGACAAAGCGGTGGATGGTGGCAGGGCTTTAGAGGCCGGAAGTCAGAAAGGCTGAAAAACCTTTTCGTTTCTTGCAGTTTGGTATTTGACCAGAAAAGGCAAAGTAAAACTTTCGGGAAAAAATCAAAGAAGTGAACTATATTTTCTTTGTTTTTGCGGCTGGAGTAATTGGTAGGTTAGAATATGATCTTAGATTATAATTATATAATAATTATAAACCCTACTAATAATTTCCAGGCCCAAAGTCCAATACGAGATGCAAAAGCCCGAACCCATTTAATTGTTTTAATGAAAGATTAAAACAATATATATACAATTATTATTTATAAACTAGTATAAATAATAATTCGCGTCTAACGAATATATATAAAATATATCGACTCGCTAACAGTTCGTAATTACCAGTTAAGCAGGTTAAGTGGATTTAATGTTCGTTGCCCTAGGTGTAACTCTTACGGGTCATAGCTCGGTCAGCCGCGTTGTCTATCGGGTGGATCCATAAAATCCAACAATCTCCCACTTGGACGATCCACGATAAATCAACGCAAACAGTCAGCGGCGCTCTAGCTGCACATGGCTGTCCCTAACAAGGTATGACGCTTTAAAGTCATTAACCAAATATCTCGGTGTTAGTAACAGCTAACTAAAGCAAGACAATAGACTTATGGCAATAGTTTTCATTCATCCTTTCCGTATAAAACATCAATTGAATCAATGAGACTTAGATTTAGTTCATTCTCATATGGCGTTCAATTATTATTGGTCTCGATCAAGAATCAAAGTGGTCCAATCAAACACACAGTAAGTTTGGGTAAGGCCTTACACTTCATCAGTTTGAATCAACGAGGGCGCCACGATGCCTATCTGTTACATATAATGTAAGAGTACAGAATCCCTTATTGACTACATACAACTCCCATTGAACTTCAGAACTATTACTAATCAAAGTCTTTATGACTGGCAGTTACGCGACAGCGTTTGATATTGATTAAAGAATGGTTCTTGGTAAATGGCAGTTCTAGTACGTATCTCAGGTCAGAGGATCCTAATGAGTATACCAATAGCAAAACATCTTATAACAGAGATCCATGAAGATGATTTGATGTGAGTTACATCCAACGTCATTCAAAATGAGGTATGTGAAGTTCGGAGTCAACTCCTTGAGCCGAAGTTCAGAAAAGTCTTAATTCAGAGACGTTCCCACGAGTCTGACCGACTACGGATAATTAAGAATACAAGATTCATGGATTAAACGTATTAAAATCGAACACAGTTATAAAAATTCAGAATTGAATTTACCTCAGTAAACCAAAAAGAATTCAAAAGTGCAACTGTTTAATTGTTCACACATTCAAAATACTAAATCAAAACATATCACTAGCAAATCTAAGACCAATAGCATCTTTATGAAGATCATGCTTGTCCTATAAATGGGTCTGCTAGGTTTTGATCTGTGTCTACTTTGCTTATCACGATGTCTCCACGTTCCATAATTTCCTGTATATAGTGGAACTTCCTTTGAATGTGCTTGGCTTTGTGATGAGATCTGGGCTCTTTGGCTTGAGCTATAGCACCTGTGTTATCACAAAGTATCTCGATTGGTTGGCGAATACTCGAAACCACATCGAGGTCAGTAGTGAATTTCTTCATCCAAGCAGCTTCCTTAGCAGCATCTGATGCGGTTATATACTCAGATTCGGTGGTTGAATCCGCCACTACATTCTTCTTGGAGCTTTCCCATGAGACAGCTCCTCCATTAAGAGTGAATACGAAACCTGACTGTGAGCTAGAGTCATCTCGGTTAGTTTGAAAGCTAGCATCAGTGTAACAACGTACAGTGAGCTCCTCTTTCACTCCTTCAAGTATTAAGAACATGTATTTGGTCCTTCTTAAGTACCTTAGGATGTTCTTGACTGCAGTCCAATGGGCAATGCCAGGACTTTGCTGGAAACGACTGGTCATGCTTAAAGCATACGAGACGTCAGGCCTGGTACATAACATAGCATACATGATAGAACCAATCGCCGAAGCATATGGAATTGCTTCCATACGCTTGGTTTCAATGTCCGTTGAAGGAGATTGCGATTTGTTCAGCACGGTTCCTTTAGTCATAGGAACACCTCCTTTCTTGGAGTTTTCCATATGAAAGCGTGCCATGACTTTGTCTATGTATGTGCCTTGACTTAGCCCTAGAAGCCGCTTAGATCTATCCCTGTAGATCTTGATTCCTAGAATGTAAGCAGCTTCTCCAAGATCCTTCATTGCAAAACAAGATCCTAACCAATGTTTGACTTTGTCAAGCATAGGGATGTTGTTTCCAATTATCAGTATATCATCCACATACAAGATGAAAAATGATATAGTGCTCCCACTAGCCTTTCTGTAAACACAAGGCTCATCTTCATTCTTAACAAAACCAAATTCTTTGATTTTCTGATCAAAATGAAGATTCCAGCTTCGAGATGTCTGTTTAAGTCCATAAATGGACATATTCAGTTTGCAGACCCTACTAGGATACTTTGAATCAACAAAACCGTCAGGCTGAACCATATAGACATCTTCAGAGAGTTGTCCATTAAGAAAAGCGGTTTTGACATCCATTTGCCATATCTCGTAATCATGGTACGCGGCTATGGCAAGCAGTATCCTGATCGATTTGATCATAGCAACGGGTGAGAAAGTTTCATCATAGTCAATACCATGAGTTTGAGTGAAACCCTTTGCATCTAGCCGTGCTTTATAGGTTTGTACATTACCATGCATGTCGGTTTTTCTTTTGAAAATCCATTTGCTCCCTATTGCCCGAGAACCGGGGGTAGCTCAATCAAGTCCCAGACCTGATTATCACGAATAGATTGCATCTCGGCGTTCATGGCTCCAAGCCATATCTCGGATTCAGGATCTGAGAAAGCAGATTTGTAGTTTGTAGGTTCGTCATTTGACTCAGCTACTAACAGGACCTTATAAGCTTCAAGATGTCGTAGGTATCTATTAGGTTCTTTACGATACCTGCTACTTCTGCGAACGCTTGTGTTTATGTCTGATTCATCAGCAACAACTTCTTGTTGATCAGACGCTCCGACTTCCTCAGCGGTTGTTTGTGTTTCTCGAATTTCTTCAAGATCCAAAATATTATTTTCGTTTCCTCGATTTAGAAGATCTTCCTCGAGAAAGCGTCCTTTCCTTTTGATGGAAACAATGTTTGTATCAGGATGACAGAAATAATATCCGCTATTGTTGTAGTAACCGACGAAAACAACTTTTTCGCCTCTGGGATCGAGCTTATCATCAGAATCGCTGGTGACATATGCATCACATCCCCATACTCTAAGGTAAGACAAATTAGGTTTAGACCCATGCCATATCTAATATGGAGTTTTGTCCACCTTCTTAGTCGTTGCCAGATTTACAAGGCGGGCGGCGGTCATAAGAGCATAACTCCAGAAAGAGTGAGGCAAGTTAGTTCTACACATCATCGATCGAACCATATTAAGTAGGGTTCGATTTCTCCTCTCGCTCACGCCATTAAGTTGGGGTGTGCGAGGATGAGTGGGCATAGAAATAATTCCGTTGTTTCTAAGCTGAGATACTCGCCACCTCGATATGATCGAAGTGTCTTAATAGATTTATCGAGTTGTTTCTCTACTTCGTTTTGAAACTCTTTGAACTTTTCAAATGTTTCATGCTTATGTTTCATAAGATAGACATAAGCATATCGACTATAATCGTCAATAAATGAAACGAAGTATCTTTCATGATTTCTAGACATGGTTCTGAAAGGGCCAGACACATCAGTGTGTATAAGACCTAGCAGATCCTTGGCTCGTTCACCAACATGAGTGAAGGGGTCCTTTGTGAGTTTGCCAGCTAAACAAGGCTCGCAATTATCAAATGAGTCATGTCCGATAGGTTCAAGAATTCCCTTAGATTGGAATCTTTTAATGCGTGCCTTGCTTATGTGGCCAAGTCGACAATGCCATAAAAAAGTATCATTAATGCCAGATTTGATACGTTTAGAAAGATTATATATGTTATTGTCAATTTGAACGTCAATCTCATAAATACCATTTTGAGGTTTAACCTCAAAATAAAAGATATCATTTAAGTAGGTAGAAATAGCAATATCATTAAAAACGTACTTAAATCCTTGTTCAAACAATAAAGAAACTGAAATAATGTTTCTTGTTAAACCAGGTGCAAACAAACATTTGTTTAAAACAACCACAAGGCCAGAAGGACATGAGAGATGATATGTTCCAGTTTCAAGAACTGGTACTCTTTTCCCATCACCAACGATGAGCTCCATGTCGCCTTGTTTCAGCTTCCTCCAACTTTTAGGCTCCTGCAAGACATTAATGATGTGGTATCCACATCCAGTATCAAATACCCATGTGTTGCTAGAAACAGTAAAAATTTCAATAACATAAATGAGAATACTTGAAGAGGTGCCCTCACCACTAGCCCTCTGCAGCTTCAGCTTGGCTAGATATTCAGGACAGTTACGTTTTCAGTGCCCCGTTTTGTTGCATTCAAAGCATTGGCGCTCCTCAGGAGGGGGTGCTTTTGAAGCTTTCTTGTTATTGTTGGTGGCAGGCTTGGCAGCAACATTAACCTTCTTCTTGCCTTTGCTATTATAACCTCTTTTCCTGGGGTTAGGTTTTTTAACACCAGCAGATCTGACCATCAGAACTTGATTTTTCTTTCCTTAGATATCCATCTCGGCCGTTTTGAGCATACCATGTAGCTCGGCCACCGTCTTCTCCAAGTCATTCATGTTGAAATTCATTACGAATTGAGCATAGGAGCTTGGGAGAGAGTTTAAGATGAAATCAGTAGCCATGTCATCCTTCATGGGATATCCAAGTTTGTTCATCTGGTCGATGTACCCTTTCATCTTAAGTACATGAGCACTAACAGGCGTGCCCTCTTGCATCATGCAACGAATGAGCTAAGACATGGTTTCATAGCGTTCTTGTCGGGCTTGTTTCAAGAACATGCCCTTAAGTTGTTCAATCATCTCAAAGGCACTCAGGTCCTCCATGCTCTTTTGGAGCTCACGGGACATGCAAGCTAGCATAAGGCAGGCCACCTCAGTGGCATCATCTCTTTGTTTTTCCCAGGCCTTACGAGCGGCAGCCGTGTTACCATCGGGTGCCTCATGGACTGGTGCATCGAGAACATAGAGCTTCTTGGCCATCTTGAGAACTATTCTCAGATTGCATTGCCACGAGAGAAAATTGGTGTTATCCAGCTTTTCATTCTCAAGGATAGACTTGAGAGCGAAGGAGTTATTAGTATTATTATTTTCAGTAAACATCTGTCAAGATAAGCAAAGAAAATAAATTAGTATAAAGAAAGTGAAAAGTCCTTATTAATTTATGACCCAATTACAGAAATTAGAATAAGGAGTGAGAATCTAGCTAAATCAGTCACTAATGGTAGTTGTGGCATACAACATTAGTAAGTGGGTAACTAGACTGACAATTAGTGTCAATTGTGAAAAGATGCACAACTCTCGTGTATGAGGCCGCTAAGATGTAACACCCAAAATAAAAAGAAAAGAAAATTTTAAAATTTCACTCCCTCGCGGTACGCGAAGGAGATTTTGACAAAGCCCCGCGATACGCGAAGAAGCTGCTTATATGCCAGATTTACATCTTCTCGCGGTACGCGAGAAGATTTCCAACCAAGCCTCGCGGTACGCGAGGGGATAGTACACGCGTCAGGGCCAGAAAACACGTGTCATTCACCCTTGCCACCAGCCGCCACGTGTCATGCTGACTCAGCACCGTTCGTGACACCTCATCCTCTCGCGGGTCGCGAGAGATTTCCTTGGCCAGTCTCGCGGTACGCGAGAGACTGGAAAATCAGCCTATAAAAGGCCTTCAACGGGATTGAAATCTCTACACAATTTCCAAACATTCCTTATACATAAACCCGATCTCTCAAAACTCTACGACGTTCCAAGCCGCCGTCCAACCTTCCAACGAAACCCTGCTCAAGCCGTAGTTCCGTCCAAATCCCGTGAAGTAGGTATCATTAAAACTATTCATATATATATAGTCGCAATTATATATATATTCTCTCATATATATATTCTCGTTAATCGTGTCTTCCCTAGGAAGAAACGTGTCGAGGTTCTGCTCAAATTCCGAAGCCTACAACCCTACCAGCCATCAAAATCAAGGTGAACACATTTAACGCTTTTCAAACGATAAAACCATTTTATTTACGAAAACGGCATGAAACAAATTAAATGCTTTAATCATAAGGGTAATCTACGTGATAGCATTCAGGCCATAAGCATACGTAGATTTGATCAAATGGTATACATGTGACGGGTGAAAGTCCGGTCCGTGGCTGGGTACAGATCATGTAAGGGGGTATCATAAGACTGAGGATATGGTTCCTTAGCAGATTATACGAGGGACGAGTTCCTGAGTATCATGTAAGACTAAGAACAAGGTTCTTAGCATCACGACCCTGGGAATAGGCTATCAGTCTGAGACATAGAGCTCAGCCAGTTGACCCCATGGCAGTTAACCCAGTGTATGTAGGTGGTATATACTTCAGGTGAAAAAGACTGCTGAATGTGTAGATTTACCATACAGAAACGTGCTTAAAGGCTTTAATTTGGTTTATGTTAGAAATCATTTTTCGTGTCAGTTAAATGTGATTCACCGGCTTTATGCTGATGTTCATTTTCAAAACGTTTTTCACAGGTAGTGAAAGAAATCATTAAATTCAGGGTGGTGCAGTAAAGACAAGATCTTTAGGCATATTTAAATCCCTGTGGCAGACTAATACAAGACCAAATGTTGGAACGGACAGAGATCCTAGACATTTTAAATGGCTTGTATTATGTAAATTAATTCAGCAGATGTACATTATATAATAGACTTTTGAATGTCTATTATCATGAAATGAAAAGGGACGTGGATCCCAAGTTTTGACAAAAAGTACAGAATTAACCCTTGAGGTTATTTACATGACATTTCATTACAAAAAGGCATCAAGTAAAAACAAAGACTTCCGCTGTCCAAATATATGGGACCTCATTCAGATACCAGCGTTGTCTCGCGACGCCCGGGCAGGGGTAGCCCGGGGTTGTGACAGGTTGGTATCAGAGCCACATTTAAGGGTTTTAGCAAAATTAGATACTTGTATGATAGTATCTTAGCTTTAACCAATAGTTGTGCCTACTAAACGAACGGTAGGAAGATGCCTTTAACATAACCAATAAATTACAGGATGTCAGATCCATACTATTATCCTTATAACTACCCAAACTTCTTTCCTGGAGAATTATCTAATCCAAGAAACGATCAAATAGTACCAAGCTATGATGATTATGTCCACTATCTACCGACCCCGGAGAATTGGAACAGAATGGTCGCAGAACAAGTGGAGCAGACTCAAGCAAGGCTTGAACCTCTGAGGGAAGAATCAGAGTATTCAGTGGAAATGGAAGATTCAAGAGAATCTTTACGTCCTGTTATGACATCTATGCCACTACCTCAATCGTTAGACATAGTATACCCTACCGGAACAATTCAAGAACATCCACCCAGTCCAAGTGAAGAAACTCCACATTCGATTTCTGAATCCGACAAGGCTGCCGTTTGTGAAGGCAGTGGTGGAAAGTATTTCTTTGATCCTATTCCAGAACATCCCGTTTTCAAGGAACCTTTCTTCTATGTAGATCCCTCCGATGGACGTCAGTATGCAACCGACGGAAAAGTCGTGTGGTCTGTTAACTCAGCATATCACGATCTTAGGATGGGACACAGGGAACCACCTCCTTGTTATGGATACCATGATGAACTGCCAAAATCAATTGATGAACACCTCGATCGTGCTCTTAGAGAGGCTGACGATCTACGTGCTGAACTGTACTTCACCAGACAAGTCGTAGTTAAAAACGAACAAACTATATTTGACTACGAACTAGCCCAGGAAGACAGGAAGTACGCAGAATAATGGGTGGCAGATCAGTTGATCCAGAAGGGTGCTATGACCGAGACCCTGGGGAGATTCTATCAAGATTTGGGAGATGTGCTTCTCGATTAAAGTTAATGATAGTATTTGTATAATTAGCTAACTTTAAGTGATATAGATGCATATCTATATTTCTGTATTTGTAACAAATAGATGAAGTTTAAGCGATAATAAACTTCAAATTTTGACCCAAATTCGTGCTTGTGTTCTTAGATGTCTCAACAAAATGACAATAGCGGTCCATCTACCTACATTATCAAGGAAAAAGGAAAAGAAGTTAATAATAATCCTGAAATAACTACTCCACAACCAGAATTGCAACAACTGGTCAAACAAAGCATTAAAGAAATGCTTCCTGCCATAATAAAGGAAGTACAAGAAAACATCAAAACTCCAAGCCACGTAACTCTTCCTTCAAAAAGAATGGAAAACCCTTCGAAAACCCACACAGAGCAAGTAGCAAGCTCTCGTAAACCTCAAACCTCGAAAAGATCCAGAACATCAAGCAATAAGTATTCTGAATCTGAAGAATCGTTAAATCTAAGCAGTGAGAGCTCAGAAGAAGAGAATGAAACAAAAAGGTATAGACACAAAGGGTGTTCTTATAAAACCTTTCAGGACTGTAAACCTTATGAATTTAAGGGCACCGAAGGCGGTATTGCTACTCTTCACTGGCTAGAGAAGATGGAGTCAGTAATAGCAATTAGCAAGTGTGCTAAGAAAGATCAAGTACTGTATGCTTCAAACTCCTTCAAAAATGAAGCGTTGGAATGGTGGAATTCAATCATTTCTGCCAAAGGGAGGAGAAAGACCAATGCCATGGATTGGAAAGAATTTCGGGCAAAGGTGAAAAAGAAATTTTGCCCCAAGACTGAAAAAGAACAAGCTGAAAGAAAATTTCTGGAGCACCGAATGGTGGGTACCAACGATCGAGAATACACCACCAAATTCTTTGAATATGCTCGATTGGCACCTCACCTGGCTAAACCTGAATCAGTTCTCATAACTCGATATATTTACGGCTTAGTTCCAGAGATCCGTGATTTGGTGAAGGTTGTCTCACCAAAAACCATTGAGTCCACCGTAGAATTGACCGGTACCATGACGGCTGGACTAATCAGAAATATAGAGGAAAAGAAGAAAGTCGAATCCTCTATAAAATCAAAACCCGAGGCCAAAAGATTTAGCAAGAACTTTGGGCAAAAGGGGTTACCATTTAACAATCCATCATGCAAAACATGCGGACGCAGGCATAGTGGAAAGTGTATTTTTGAAACTCCATTCTGTAATTATTGCAATGTCTCAGGTCACTCTACTGAGAATTGCTTCAAGAGAAAGGGAATGATTACTTGTTTCAATTGTGGAGAGCTGGGGCACATCAGCACTAATTGCCCTAAGTTTGCAAGGACCGGAAGAGCTGGAGGATCAGGAGCCAAGATCACTCCAGAAAACAAAAAGACCGTACGAGCTTTTGTCATGAATGCTAACCAAGCTGAGAGAACGCCGGACGTAATTACCGGTACGTTTCTTCTTAATAATGTTTATGCTAAGGTCTTATTTGACTCAGGTGCGAACCGGAGTTTTATAGATTATAATTTTTGTAATCTATTAAATAAACCTTTAAGTCCCTTAGCTGAAACATATGAAGTAGAAACAGCGAACGGTGATTTGATAAAAATATCCCAATCACTGAACAATTGTTACATTACATTGGTTGGTTTCACTATCCCAGTACAATTGTTACCAATGTCAATAACTGGCTTTGACATTGTTTTGGGGATGGATTGGTTATCCACTAATCAAGCCGAAATCCTTTGTAATCAACAAGTTGTAAAACTCGTTACACCAACAAACAAAACTCTAACTATCCAAGGTGATAAACCCACAAAACCTATCCAGATAATCTCCATACTTAAAGCAACCAAGTGCTTAAGAAAAGGATATCTGGCATGTCTGGTATCAATTACTGCCTTGGAAAAGGAGAAGAAGATAGAATCAGTACATGTAGTATCTGAATTTCCAGACGTTTTTCCTGAAGAACTGCCTGGATTACCACCAGAACGAGAGGTAGAATTTCGAATCAACCTTGTACCTGGTGCAACTCCAATTGCCAAATCCCCGTACAGACTGGCACCCACAGAAATGGCAGAACTCAAGAAACAATTGGATGAACTTCTTGAGAAAGGTTTTATACAACCATGTTCTTCACCCTGGGGAGCTCCAATTCTCTTTGTTAAAAAGAAAGACGGATCAATGCGCATGTGTATTGATTATCGGGAATTGAATAAAGTTACCATCAAAAACCGATACCCACTCCCAAGGATTGACGATTTATTCGATCAACTCCAAGGAGCTTGTCATTTTTCAAAGATCGATCTTCGTTCAGGTTATCATCAGTTGAAAGTGCATGATAACGATATCTCGAAAACTGCATTTCGAACACGGTATGGACATTTCGAGTTCACGGTTATGCCATTTGGACTTACAAATGCTCCTGCCGCATTCATGGACATGATGAATCGTGTCTGCAAACCTTACTTGGATAAGTTTGTCATAGTTTTTATTGATGACATACTTATTTATTCCTAAACCCAAGTTGAACACGAAACTCATCTTCGAACCATACTTGAACTTCTTCGAAAAGAGAAATTATATGCTAAGTTTTCCAAATGCGAATTTTGGTTAACGGAAGTACAATTTCTTGGTCATGTCATCAACGTGAACGGAATTCAAGTAGATCCTTCCAAAATTGAAGCTATATCCAAATGGGAAATTCCCAAGTCACCCACCGAAATTCGTAGTTTTCTGGGATTAGCGGGATATTACCGCCGGTTCATTCAAAATTTTTCTCGTATAGCAATCCCACTCACATCCTTAACTCGGAAATCTGTAAAATACGAATGGGGACCCAAACAATCTGAATCTTTTGAAACCTTGAAACAAAAACTGACAAACGCACCTATCTTATCCTTACCAGATGGTATTGAAGACTTCGTAGTTTACTGCGACGCCTCACATACTGGTTTGGGTTGCGTATTAATGCAACGCAAGAAAGTCATTGCTTATGCATCTCGTCAGTTGAAAATTCATGAGAAAAACTACTCAACCCACGATCTAGAATTGGGCGCTATAATCTTTGCTTTAAAGTTATGGCGACACTATCTTTATGGGGTTAAGTTCACAATCTACACTGATCATAAAAGTCTCAAGTACATATTTAGCCAGAAAGAGTTAAATATGAGACAAAGAAGATGGATGGAAATCCTGAATGATTATGATTGTGAAATTTGTTATCATGAAGGAAAGGCAAATGTAGTAGCAGATGCCTTGAGCCGAAAAGAAAATGTCAAGTCAAAGAGAGTACGTTCTCTCAGACTTGAACTACAAATTGATCTTGTAAGTCAGTTAAAAGAGGCACAAGAGTTAGCTTTGAAGGAAGGTAACTTTGAAAAAGAAGGAATGAAAGGAATGCTTGATTTACTGATCAAAGGAGAAGATAATATCCTTCGCATGAATAAACGTATTTGGGTACCAGTTACAGGTGATCTTCGAGAGCGAATCCTCGAAGAAGCACACAAGTCCAAATACACCATGCACCCAGGAAGTGATAAAATGTACAAGAACCTCAAAGAAAGTTATTGGTGGATTGGTATGAAAAAGAACATTGCTATCTACGTAGCAAAATGTTTGACTTGTTCCAAAGTCAAAGCCGAACACCAAAAGCCAGCTGGATTATTGCAACAGTTAGAATTACCAGTTTGGAAATGGGAATTGATAACTATGGACTTTATTACAAAACTTCCTCGAACCACTCGTGGAAATAATGCAATCTGGGTTATCATTGACCGTTTAACCAAATCAGCTCACTTTCTATCTATCAAGGACACCATGAGTATGGACAAAATGGCGCAAATTTACGTTAATGAAATTGTAACGTTACATGGTGTGCCTCTATCCATAGTGTCAGATAGAGATAGTCGCTTCACATCTCGATTCTGGCAAAGTTTTCAAACAGCTCTAGGAACTCGATTGAACCTTAGTACTGCTTACCATCCACAAACTGATGGGCAGAGCGAAAGAACCATACAAACCCTAGAAGATATGCTCCGAGCCTGTGTGATAGACTTTGGAGGTAATTGGGATGATCATTTACCTCTAATGGAATTTTCCTACAACAATAGTTATCACACAAGTATTCAAGCCGCACCATTTGAAGCATTGTACGGACGGAAATGTCGAACGCCTGTATGTTGGTCAGATATCAGAGAAAATCAACTATCAGGACCAGAGATAGTCCAAGAAACTACCGATAAAATCTTGCAAATACGAGAACGTCTAAAAATGGCTAGAGATCGACAGAAAAGTTATGCAGATAAACGAAGAAAGCCATTAGAATTCCAAATCGGTGACAAGGTATTATTAAAAGTTTCACCTTGGATAGGTGTTATTCGTTTCGGAAAGAAAGGAAAGTTAAGTCCACGTTTTGTTGGACCTTTCAAAATCATTAAACGAATCGGATCTGTTGCCTATCAGCTTGAACTACCAGTAGAGATGGGTGGAGTACACGATGTATTCCATGTATCAAACCTACGTAAGTGTTTAGCTGATGAATCCTTGCTTATGCCTTTACAAGATGTGGAAGTAAATGAAAAGCTCAAATTCATCGAACGCCCGTTACAAATTGAAGACCGACAAATCAAAAAGCTTAAACGAAAGCAATTGGCGTTAGTCAAAATAAGATGGGACTCCAGGCGTGGCCCAGAATATACTTGGGAACTTGAGTCAGAAATGCGCAAAAAATATCCACATCTCTTTCAATGAATCTCGAGGACGAGATTATTCTAAAGGAGGGGAGGATGTAACACCCAAAATAAAAAGAAAAGAAAATTTTAAAATTTCACTCCCTCGCGGTACGCGAAGGAGATTTTGACAAAGCCCCGCGATACGTGAAGAAGCTGCTTATATGCCAGATTTACATCTTCTCGCGGTACGCGAGAAGATTTCCAACCAAGCCTCGCGGTACGCGAGGGGATAGTACACGCGTCAGGGCCAGAAAACACGTGTCATTCACCCTTGCCACCAGCCGCCACGTGTCATGCTGACTCAGCACCGTTCGTGACACCTCATCCTCTCGCGGGTCGCGAGAGATTTCCTTGGCCAGTCTCGCGGTACGCGAGAGACTGGAAAATCAGCCTATAAAAGGCCTTCAACGGGATTGAAATCTCTACACAATTTCCAAACATTCCTTATACATAAACCCGATCTCTCAAAACTCTACGACGTTCCAAGCCGCCGTCCAACCTTCCAACGAAACCCTGCTCAAGCCGTAGTTCCGTCCAAATCCCGTGAAGTAGGTATCATTAAAACTATTCATATATATATAGTCGCAATTATATATATATTCTCTCATATATATATTCTCGTTAATCGTGTCTTCCCTAGGAAGAAACGTGTCGAGGTTCTGCTCAAATTCCGAAGCCTACAACCCTACCAGCCATCAAAATCAAGGTGAACACATTTAACGCTTTTCAAACGATAAAACCATTTTATTTACGAAAACGGCATGAAACAAATTAAATGCTTTAATCATAAGGGTAATCTACGTGATAGCATTCAGGCCATAAGCATACGTAGATTTGATCAAATGGTATACATGTGACGGGTGAAAGTCCGGTCCGTGGCTGGGTACAGATCATGTAAGGGGGTATCATAAGACTGAGGATATGGTTCCTTAGCAGATTATACGAGGGACGAGTTCCTGAGTATCATGTAAGACTAAGAACAAGGTTCTTAGCATCACGACCCTGGGAATAGGCTATCAGTCTGAGACATAGAGCTCAGCCAGTTGACCCCATGGCAGTTAACCCAGTGTATGTAGGTGGTATATACTTCAGGTGAAAAAGACTGCTGAATGTGTAGATTTACCATACAGAAACGTGCTTAAAGGCTTTAATTTGGTTTATGTTAGAAATCATTTTTCGTGTCAGTTAAATGTGATTCACCGGCTTTATGCTGATGTTCATTTTCAAAACGTTTTTCACAGGTAGTGAAAGAAATCATTAAATTCAGGGTGGTGCAGTAAAGACAAGATCTTTAGGCATATTTAAATCCCTGTGGCAGACTAATACAAGACCAAATGTTGGAACGGACAGAGATCCTAGACATTTTAAATGGCTTGTATTATGTAAATTAATTCAGCAGATGTACATTATATAATAGACTTTTGAATGTCTATTATCATGAAATGAAAAGGGACGTGGATCCCAAGTTTTGACAAAAAGTACAGAATTAACCCTTGAGGTTATTTACATGACATTTCATTACAAAAAGGCATCAAGTAAAAACAAAGACTTCCGCTGTCCAAATATATGGGACCTCATTCAGATACCAGCGTTGTCTCGCGACGCCCGGGCAGGGGTAGCCCGGGGTTGTGACATAAGACAAGACATGTCTATGCATTGACACGTTTAGCCTCATATATGCCCACTTTTAATCTCTTGACAACTGGGGCATGTAACAAGAGAGAAAAGTAATAGTCGTCCTAAAACAGGTACTTGCGGAAGGGCCGGATGTGTCAACGAAACCCTTGCGCCTTGGAAGGATAAACTACGCATCCAGTGCGGTGCTGTGGCTCCAAACACCGATGTTTCGTTTTATGCTCCAAGTGTTCCTTATAATAGGATGGCATAGACCATTGGTTTTAAATATGGGTTCCAATTTTAGTGTTTACCAAATAGGGTCAAACACAACGAATGATTAAATCATACGTGTGTTGTAAAAGCCAGTTTTACTATTTAAAGTCATGACAAATTTGATGAACCCTTTCATCTCTCAAGACACTTAATTTTAAATAACCTATTAAAACTAAGTTTGTCGCAACTTGAATAACCAGTTAAAGTTAATAGTTGAAAACTATTAAGTTATAAGTTTTGAAATTAAATTTAGTTTAAATTGCAAAACTTTAGCAGTTATTTATTTCATAAAAACAAGCCAGTTGTTATTTTTATAAAATTCTACAAGTTGTAAAATTAGAACTTGTGGTGACAAATTGTGACATTTTAACTTTTTAAAACGTTTGGTGTTTGGTTGGTTTATTATAAAATTAAGTTATATAAAAAAAATAAAAGCAACCACAAAGCAAATAAATATGTAAATCTTTTAGGGCCAAGTTTGTTTGATCTTGCTAGAGCCAGTTAGCAAGACCAAACGGGTCACGGGGTCCACAAAATTAAAACAACCACAACGATGGACTTCCGTGCATCTAGTCGTCTCGGATGACTCCCACTGACTCCATGATTCCTGTTGCGTCTTTAGATTTGTCTTCGGGTTTTTATTACATTACATAAAATAAAATAAAAAACTATTCTATTACAACTTTGAGCCATCAAAAGTGGGCCAAAACCATAAAACAAAAAACTGAATAATAAACACAAACAACTCAATCACATGTGTCGGGCCAGATTTACATATTCAACACAATCACATGGGAAATAAATTTGGTCAAATAAAAAAGTAAAAATTGACCAAATTAATAAATAAAAAATGCCCAAAAAAAACAGATCAGATCAGAAACTTCAAGATAGTTAAAGTTTGTGATTAATCTAACCGGTGAAACCAGACCGGTTCCGATTTACGTGTTATAACCCAGGCTCTGATACCACTATTGGGATTCAGTGGTGATCAGTTTGACTTTTGTAAAAACGGGTTTTGACAGAGAAATTAATTAATTCAGTTAATTAATAAATACGCAGCGGAAAATAAAATCATAACCTATTTAACAGCACTGACAAACCGAACAGGATCTGGTTATGAATACGCAAACACAAAAAAAACAATTAATCTACTGATGAGATTAATTATACCTTAGTGGTTAATGATTAACCGGTTGAGACACTTAAGTACAACGAGCCGATGCTAGATCACGAACCGGAAGCGAGAGAACGGGTGACACCGGGGATCGCCGGACAAAGCGGCGGATGGTGGCAGGGCTTTAGAGGCCGGAAGTCAGAAAGGCTGAAAAAACCTTTTCGTTTCTTGCAGTTTGGTATTTGACCAGAAAAGGCAAAGTAAAACTTTCGGGAAAAAATCAAAGAAGTGAACTATATTTTCTTTGTTTTTGCGGCTGGAGTAATTGGTAGGTTAGAATATGATCTTAGATTATAATTATATAATAATTATAAACCCTACTAATTGTTTCTAGGCCCAAAGTCCAATACGAGATGCAAAATCCCGAACCCATTTAATTGTTTTAATGAAAGATTAAAACAATATATATACAATTATTATTTATAAACTAGTATAAATAATAATTCGCGTCTAACGAATATATATAAAATATATCGACTCGCTAACAGTTCGTAATTACCAGTTAAGCAGGTTAAGTGGATTTAATGTTCGTTGCCCTAGGTGTAACTCTTACGGGTCATAGCTCGGTCAGCCGCGTTGTCTATCTGGTCGATCCATAAAATCCAACAATCTCCCACTTGGACGATCCACGATAAATCAACGCAAACAGTCAGCGGCGCTCTAGCTCCACATGGTTGTCCCTAACAAGGTATGACGCTTTAAAGTCATTAACCAAATATCTCGGTGTTAGTAACAGCAAACTAAAGCAAGACAATAGACTTATGACAATAGTTGTCATTCATCCTTTCCGTATAAAACATCAATTGAATCAATGAGACATGGATTTAGTTCATTCTCATATGGCGTTCAATTATTATTGTTCTCGATCAAGAATCAAAGTGGTCCAATCAAACACACAGTAAGTTTGGGTAAGGCCTTACACTTCATCAGTTTGAATCAACGAGGGCGCCACGATGCCTATCTGTTACATATAATGTAAGAGTACAGAATCCCTTATTGACTACATACAACTCCCACTGAACTTCAGAACTATTCCTAATCAAAGTCTTTATGATTTGCAGTTACGCGACAGCGTTTGACATTGATTAAAGAATAGTTCTTGGTAAACGGCAGTTCTAGTACGTATCTCAGGTCAGAGGATCCTAATGAGTATACCAATAGCAAAACATCTTATAACAAAGATCCATGAAGATGATTTGATGCGAGTTACATCCAACGTCATTCAAAATGAGGTCTGTGAAGTTCGGAGTCAACTCCTTGAGCCGAAGTTCAGAAAAGTCTTAATTCAGAGACGTTCCCACGAGTCTGACCGACTACGGATAATTAAGAATACAAGATTCATGGATTAAACGTATTAAAATCGAACACAGTTATAAAAATTCAGAATTGAATTTACCTCAGTAAACCAAAAAGAATTCAAAAGTACAACTGTTCAATTGTTCACACATTCAAAATACTAAATCAAAACATATCACTAGCAAATCTAAGACCAATAGCATCTCTATGAAGATCATGCTTGTCCTGTAAATGGGTCCGCTAGGTTTTGATCTGTGTCTACTTTGCTTATCACAATGTCTCCACGTTCCATAATTTCCTGTATATAGTGGAACTTCCTTTGAATGTGCTTGGCTTTGTGATGAGATCTGGGCTCTTTGGCTTGAGTTATAGCACCTGTGTTATCACAAAGTATCTCGATTGGTTGGCGAATACTCGAAACCACATCGAGGTCAGTAGTGAATTTCCTCATCCAAGCAGCTTCCTTAGCAGCATCTGATGCGGCTATATACTCAGATTCGGTGGTTGAATCCGCCACTACATTCTTCTTGGAGCTTTCCCATGAGACAGCTCCTCCATTAAGAGTGAATACGAAACCCGACTGTGAGCTAGAGTCATCTCGGTCAGTTTGAAAGCTAGCATCAGTGTAACAACGTACAGTGAGCTCCTCTTTCACTCCTCTAAGTATTAAGAACATGTCTTTGGTCCTTCTTAAGTACCTTAGGATGTTCTTGACTGCAGTCCAATGGGCAATGCCAGGACTTTGCTGGAAACGACTGGTCATGCTTAAAGCATACGAGACGTCAGGCCTGGTACATAACATAGCATACATGATAGAACCAATCGCCGAAGCATATGGAATTGCTTCCATACGCTTGGTTTCAATGTCCGTTGAAGGAGATTGCGATTTGTTCAGCACGGTTCCTTTAGTCATAGGAACACCTCCTTTCTTGGAGTTTTCCATATGAAAGCGTGCCATGACTTTGTCTATGTATGTGCCTTGACTTAGCCCTAGAAGCTGCTTAGATCTATCCCTGTAGATCTTGATTCCTAGAATGTAAGCAGCTTCTCCAAGATCCTTCATTGCAAAACAAGATCCTAACCAATGTTTGACTTTGTCAAGCATAGGGATGTTGTTTCCAATTATCAGTATATCATCCACATACAAGATGAAAAATGATATAGTGCTCCCACTAGCCTTTCTGTAAACACAAGGCTCATCTTCATTCTTAACAAAACCAAATTCTTTGACGCATTTCATCCAATTGTCGTCGCTGCTAGTTCGGCGTTCCCACTTTCGACGCATTTCATCCAATTGTCGTTGCATTTCAAGCATTTGTTGATTATGCACACGACGTTCTTCATCTTGTTGGGCTTCGCGTTGTTGATCTTGGACTTGTTGTTGAAGTTGAGTTACACGCTCATCCACTTCTTGCCAATGTGGTTGTGGAGGGGGGGTACTGAACAAATCCGGTGTGGGATTACTCACCACACAACCGACACCCCTGATATGGCCACGCCGATGACCCAATGCACGCTCCATGCATGCAAACTCATCGACAGCAGACGAGTCAGCACCAGACTCAACAGAGGATCTTGTATACTCCTCTTTTATTCGGTCCTGCATTAAACAATGTAATAAACAATCACTTGACTATTTTACTAAAATTCGACAGCATAACTGCTGTAAAATAGACAACCAACCTGTTAAACTATAAGTTATAAACGACCCAAATTCACAAATTCCAATCAACCAACACTAATAACAACAAATACTAATAATACTAGCAAAAATATTCAACAATTGGGCTCGAGTTGGATGTTCTAAGTCTATTAAAGTGTGTTTGAGTCATTTTGACCCGTTTAAAGTTACAGTTGGATTTCTAAGTTTATCAAAGTGTGTTTTAGTCATTTTGACCCGTTTAAATTTAAAGCTGGATATTTTAAGTCTCTTAAAGTGTGTTTGGGTCATTTTGACCCGTTTAAAGTTACAGTTGGATGTTCTAAGTCTAGTAAGTCTAACAACAAAATCATTTGACTTACATAATCTGATGATGCATTCGTGTTGGCCCAACCGGTCCCTTCTTTATAATGGGTCGATTTGAACACATCAATTGGGCAGGTACCATGTGAAAAAAAACATAATATCATTAAGAATTAATAAGCATATTTATATAATACTAACAATTGTATTTCATACCTTCATGTGTCGACGCTTGGCGTATGATTTGCTGCCATGGTAACTTGGGTAACGTTGTTGTGATCGATTTTGTTTGTTCTTCTCCGAGCGGTTTTTATAGCTCGCATCTAAAAACAGCTCATTAATTAAAGTCTTCCAAGTTTCTTAATCAAGATCTTCTGGTGGATTATTCATCGCGGCCTCCACATCATCTTATCCCCCATTCTCCTCGAAGTAAACTTTCAACTCTCTCTTGTGATCTTTATACGCCCTCTGACACTCGACGGTGATTCCGAGTTTAACGCCTCGCCACTTATCAGTGTTTCTCCAGGAGTCCAGATCAAAATAATCATACAAATGGAAAGTAATTATAAATCTAATAGTTATGAAATTGTAAGTAATTATAAAACATCTATACTTACTATAAGAGTGGGATATACGGCCCGTTTCTTCTCATTTGGAACCTTAGCCCAATTTGGATAATATGGAGGAACAACCTTTTCAACCTCCAACGAGATAGCACGGATAAAATCCGAAGCGTTGGGACCCACAAACTTGTACCCCCAGCCATGAAGTTCTATATCAATGGGAAGAGGCTTCCTCCCATTTTGCTCAAAGTTCTTATACAATTTTAGGTTTTTGCCTTTAAATCATCTTTTTTGAAGGCATTACCTACATTGACACATGACATTCAAAAGTTAGGCAATTATAAAGACATCTATTAAACAATAACAAGTAACTTACCACCAGATCCAGTCGCACAACCCGAGTCGAAGTGATACGGATCCCCGTCTCCACCGTCTCCACCATCTCCATCGTGTGATTGCGTCATTGTTGCCATTTTTCTTACAACAAAATTTATTAGTAAGAACAAATAATTATTAATTAACAAAGAAAAATAGTATATTTTTAACATACATTCAATCAGAATCATCACTAAAATAATGTGTGTCAACAACATCATCTTCTTCTTCATCGTCGTCATTTATTTCGTCTTCATCATCTGAATTGTATGCATCTTCTTCATCTTTTTCATCATCATTAATAAAACTTTCATCGAGATCAATCGAGGCAACATGACTTGGGTCACCACCCTCATTTAAAGTTGTACGCATAGGCAAGTAGCCTAAGTAATAACCAAGTTACCAAAAAATGATTGAGTTTCCCGTGTAATAGATTAACTATCAACATGGGGAATTGAAGTTTGTTCACCACCTACGTGACTTGATTCCCCACCTTCGCATCTGGTGTCGACAACCAAAGTATAATCATTTGATTGAGTGTCGTGTAATATATCTATCTCATTAACAACACTAAGATGATCCCAAAGCTTCCGATGGTGAACGTCCTCAACAACCCTCCATTGGCCAGTGGTTCGAGAAGGATCTCGAAGATAGAACACTTGTTTAGCCTGTGTGGCTAATATATATTGGACATCATCATACCATTCTTTGCTAACATACCAATCACGGCCAATGTCTATTATAGTAGTATTGTTTTGCTTAATTAATTTTTTACCTCTCGTGTCGAACCATTTACAATGGAATAGTATAACCGAGTAACCATCTATGTAGTTCAACTCTATGATCTCCTCTAGCTGACCATAAAATGGAGTATCGTCTTCTCCTATTGTAACCACACCACTATTCTGAGTAGTGTGTCGGGAATCACGATTTTGTACCACAAATCTAACACCATTGACTATGCAAGCAGTGTAAAAAGATGTGTACAAGGGACCATGTGCCAATGCCCTTAATTCTTTGTTATCGGGTGTAGAAGATGAAGATGAAGATGAAAATACATTTGCTTCATATTTTAACCATGAAGAAAAATCGGTTTGCATATTGCGTTCAGGAAATTTAGATTCAAATTCACTGGTAGATGGACAAAACAAAATTTAAATTAGTAAAATTAAATGAAAATATAATAATAGTTTATCACGGGTAGATGGACAAAAAAACTTACGATTTGTAGGCTTTGATTTCATCACAGTTGTTCAACACAAACCATTGTAATGATTTGTTGGCATGTTCAGAGAGCGCCTTGATTTTCTTTTTCGATATTGGTCGACATTGTGAAGAAAACACTTGAAACTGCCTTTTGGGAATGTCAGCATCTGCATTTCTATCTGGTCGGTTAAATTTGGTCTGCATACCGTCCAGATACATAGAGCAGAATGTTAAGGCTTCATCTGCAACATAACCCTTCGTAATTGAGCCTTCAGGTTTGGCTTTGTTTCTAACATATGCTTTGAGCTTTTTCATGTATCTTTCAAAAGGATACATCCATCTCATATACACAAGGCCACCAAGAATAGCTTTTTCAGGTAAATGAAGAATGAGATGAACCATTATATCAAAAAATGCTCGAGGATATATCATTTCCAAATTGCATAATATCTTAACCACTTCCTCATTTGCTTCATACATGTCTTTCACATCTACTGATCGTGCACAAATTTTTTGAAAGAATGTGCAAACATCATTGATTGTTGTTGAAACATTTTTGTGCAGACCCGATCATACCCCTATTGGCAGCAATCGTTGCATGAGGATGTGATAATCATGGGACTTTAACCCAATTATATTTGAATCATTGGGAAGTACCTTATTTTTGAAATTCGATCCAAATCCATTAGGCAGTCTCACTCCTCGAATAAACTGACAAAAGCGTTCTCGATAACTGGGTGTGAAAGAGTAAGGAGCTTGTGGTTGGTACAACTTGTTGTTTTTTTTGTGTTAGCCATAGGTTATGTCGAATACCCATATTTTCCAAGTCTTTGCAGGCTTTGTGTGTGTCTTTTGATTTATCGTTCTACAACAAAGTACCCAATAAACTCTCACACACATTTTTCTCCACGTACATAACATCAAAATTGTGTTTTAAAAGCAGAGAAGACCAATAATCCTGCTCAAAGAAGATACTTCGTTTAGTCCAATTCAACTCTGATGTTAGGCGCTTTCTTTTTATCCCTCCATACATTGGATGTTTCCCCGGAACACGATCTGGGAGATTTTTTAGTTGTTCTAATATTTAAGCATTAGTCAATCGTCGGGGAGGATGTTTTGTCTCATTCTTGCCATTAAACGACAGATCGTTCCTCCATTTATGCTTTCTAGGAAAGAATCTTCTGTTTCCAAAAAAATCTATCTTAATCGTTATAGCGCACGAAGGTGTGTCAACGTTACACGTAGGGCATGCTTTATAACCTTGACCACTCCATCTAGATAAGCTACTACGATCAGGATAATCGTTGATAGTCCATAACAGTGCAGCATGCATCCTAATTACAGTTTTGGTTTATGCATCTCTCACCTGGACTCCTTCAGCCCGCAACATTTTCAACTCATCAACCAAAGGCCTTAAGAATACATCAATGTCCTTACTAGGTGATTTAAGCCCGGGAATTAGCAAGGTTAACATGAAAGAAGACTCTTTAATACATAACCACGGTGGTGTATTATATGTTGTTAACACTACCGGCCACATATTGTAAGTCTGACTCATGTTACCGAACGGATTAAAACCATCGGCAACCAAACCTAAGCGGACATTCCTTGGTTCTTTAACAAAATCCGGATATCTCTCATCAAATTCTTGCCATGCCTTCCCAGCAACCGGATGTCGCATCATACCATTCGTTGAGCATCCAATATTATGCCAGATCATTTCTTTTGTCGTTAATCTTGAACTATACCTTCGTCGAAGCCGTGAAGTTAAAGGAAAGTAGCGCAACACTTTATGTAGTACTTTCTTCCCCTTTGTGTTTTTATCAACCCATCTATTCTCATTACAAACCAGACAGTTTTGCATTGATTCATTCTCCTTCCAAAACAGTGCACAATCATTAATGCAAGCATGAATAGACTGATATCCTAACCCAATCTTACTCAGTTTCTTCTTCGCTTCATAGTGTGACGCTTGAACGTGATTTTCCTTCGGCAATGCAATTTGTAGAAGCTGTAACAGTTAGTCAAACGAACTATTCGTCCATTTGTTGATAACTTTGATATGCATCAATTTGGCTATGAAGTTTAGGGAAGACATTTGACTACAACTGGGGTATAACTCTTTATTTAGCTCCTCAAACAACGCATCAAACTCTGAGTTTAAACCAGTTCCATCTTCATCTATATTATCCTCGTTTGTATTTTGCTCAGCCATCACATCATCTATGGCATCAAACATCTCATTATTTGTTGTTGTAGTTATTGGAGGAGTTGGCGTTGTTCTTGGGGCAAAAAGTGGTGCTATTTTCGCCACACGAGGATGTTGTTCACCATGATAAATCCAATTCTGCTATGATTGTAGAAACCCACGGTCATGTATGTGGCCATATATCGTGTTCAAATCCTGTCGACACGCATTACAACAACGTCTAAATGGGCAAAACGCTCTACCTCAACCGTCGACATGGTTATTGGCCGTCTCTATAAAGTTGCGAGACCGCTTAAGAAAGCCGGAGAATTCTGATTTCCAAGTGTAACACAACTTTTATCAATTGTCATATCTAGTGTCATATCTATTGTGTTATAAGCATACACATATACGTGCATGTAATAAATGATATAAATGAATATATATGATTTGATCGGTACTCTAAGGCGATGGATCCTAACCCACTTTTTGAATATTCTATCTCATATGTATACATTTTAACAAGTTAACTAGTTAAGAAAAAATCAGCAGCATTTCACCTTAACTCCCAGGTATGCAAATAAATCGCAAACTCGAAGGAGTAAGGAGAAATATCTACCAATTTTTTCTTAAATGTCAACCCGTTAAAATATATACATATCCTAAATAAGATAGAATATTCAAAAAGCAGTCTCAAATGGGACAATCCAAAATTTATCTCTATCAGATAAATTTCGGACGGGTATATTCTAAAGAGTTATCCTAAATAAACATACTAGTGTACACAACATGAGACGTACATAAAGGTATAAAAGTCGGGATGCGTACCTTAAAAAAATTCAATGAAACACAAATAAGATGTTATTCACACCTCTCTAACCTCAATGAGTTTCGAACTTGCAATAAAATTAAATAAAGTTACATATACATACAAAGATATATACATGCATTCACAATTACATAAATACATACACAATTATATACATACAAATCATAATCATACATACGAACATACATACAAAAATACATACATATTATATACAAACACACATAAATAAATGCCTAAATTCTAAAATTACATACACAAACACAATTACATACATAAAAATACATACATACATGTATATACATATATAGCTTTTACAAACATACATAAACAAATACCCAAATTCCCAAATTACAGACATAAACACAATTTCATACATAAACATAATACAAATACATACAAACACACATACATGTATATACATACGTAGCCTTTATAAACATACATAAAGAAATACTCAAATTCCCAAATTACATACATAAACACAATTCCATACATAAACATAATGCAAATACATACAAACACACATACACATATATACATACATATTATATAGAACATATTATATACAAACATATATATATATATATATATATAAATGTCCAAATTCTTAAATTTCATCTAAACTTAATTTCATCATAAAATTTTAAAAATATTTATAAAATCATACATCTAAACCATATATACATACATACAAACAAACACAACAATGCCTAAATTCTAAAATTACATACACAATCACAATTACATACATAAAAATACATACACATATATGCATACATATTATATACAAACATACATATATAAATGCCTAAATTCTCAAATTTCATCTAAACCTAAATTCATCATAAAATTTCAAAAAATATTTATAAAATCATACATCTAAACCATATATACATACATATAAATAAACACAAACATATACATACAAACATACATCCAAACCTAATTTTTAAAAAAATTACTAACCAAGTTTGCAAATTAGCTTCCTCTCAGCTTGAAATCCTTAAAAAATGATTAAAACTTCAAACACCTAACAAATATCAAAGAAATTAAGCAAAAAACACCAAAATGTTGATTTTCTTGTTAAGGTTTAACAATAGATGTCAACTCACCTTAAAACCGAAGAGATTGGTGAAGATTGCTCCACAAAACACACCAAAAACGAAAATCTCCAAAGAGAGAAGATGAGAGAGTTTTGGTGTTTTTTTTTCGTGAAAATGGGAAGCAGAAACCTGTTTCCTGGTTTATTCACGCTGAGACCTATACCGACGACATGTCGTCGGTATAGGCTTCGTAGGGTTTTGACCAGTCAATAAAGTAAAAAATCATATGCCGACGACATATCGTCGGTATAGGGCATTCAAGAATTTTTTTATTTTAAAAAATAATTTGACCGAAGAAAAATTATTATATTAAAAAAAAAAAGAAAATCAAAATTACCATGTCGTCGGTAAAGGTTTTCCCCAAAAATTCATTGGGCGCCAGCTTTCCCTCCAATCTGCCTCAACCCTATAGCAACGACATGTCGTCGGTATAGGCTCGAAAATCGGCGCAATAGGTCCCCTGTACCGATGACATGTCGTCGATATAGGCTTCGTAGGGTTTTGACCAGTCAATAAAGTAAAAAAATTCTATGCCGACGACATGTCGTCGGTATAGGGCATTCAAGAATTTTTTTAATTTAAAAAAAAAACTTTTGACCGAATAAAAATTATTATATTAAAAAAAACAAAAAGAAAATCAAAATTACCCTATACCGACAACATGTCGTCGGTATAGGTTTTCCCCAAAAATTCATTAGGCGCCAGCTTTCCCTCCAATCTGCCTCAACCCTATAGCGACGACATGTCGTTGGTATAGAGTGTCCCATTCAAAATTTTGGTTTTCACCTATAGCGACGACAGACGACAAGTGCCGTCAGTATAGGCGACATCGGCACAGGGCCATTTTCTTGTGGTGATATATATACACACATATTAAGGGTGGAAGCCCCAATGATGCATAACACAAAAACCTAGCACATGAAATTCAGAAAAGTTTATGTTAGGATGTTATCATGCTTTATTGATACAAAAGTTCAGTAGTTAGAGTAACTATACTTTTTCCATTATTGCCTTGAATATGCCACTCCTGTTCGTATAAGTAGAAATTAAAAAGATTGCTTATTTATCATTTTATCATATGTCAAGTTAGTAGGACTTACCAAACAATGAAAACCATCTGGCATATTATCATTTTATCATATGCCACTCCAGATTACACGACACAAGGATCTTTTACTAAAGCAACCTGCATCATGTAAAAAAATTACGACTTTGACAAGTGATCATGTATAACTGATTTATAACTATATGGTTATTTAGGGGTCATTTTACAATTAAATCTTTGAATAGTTAACATGTTTAAGTATACAAACTTTAGAATAAAAACCTTGAAATCAATTTTGTGACGTTGAACCGGATTTTCAGTCAGCAAGTTGTGATAAAGCAAAAGATTAAAATCTTTTAGTAGAAAGGTAATTTAAAGACAAGTTTTGAGCAAGTTATACGAAACAAAATAGAAAGGTTTTGAGCAAGTTTTGAGCAATTCCTAAGAGTTCTTAGTCTCTACGCTACAAGATAATCTTCTCTTCTTTATTGTGGTATTAACGGGTCCTTGCAGAGTTGCAGTTGCTAAGCTAACCACGAAGAATTAGGGTTTAATAGGGGGTATTAACCTTAGCAGCGAAATCGAACACTGAAATTACCAGATCTGCCCGAGGTGCACAAACAGGATCTGTATGAACAACCTTCTTTTAGGTATTCAGCTATGCCATATTTCAGTTTAAACATTTTCTCCTTAGCCAACTGCAAAAAGAAAAAAAAAGTCAAACACAATAAGGGTAGGATAAGGAATAGTCAACTTTTTATCCAACCACCAGAATCAGCAGCATCCCAAAGTTTCTGCACATCAACCTGTTCGAAAGTGGAAATCAAAGTCTATAAGTTAATAAATTAAAAGCTATAGAAGTGGCTTATGAAACAAAACTATGTGAACAATTTTACATCCAAAAGAACACAGTCCTATCATCTGCCTCGTGTATGACATGTAAATCATCTTCTGGGAAGGCTCTTGCAACCATATTAAACAATCAACTGAGAGCATCTTGATATATTTGCAAAATAACGCGTGGATATATTTAATGTAAATGATATGATGGATAAAATCTAGGCCCTTGTGACCTTTTGAATAATCAAATATACAACCGTCTTTCAATGGTTATCGTATTCTTCTACATTTAATCTATGCTCCTATATTCTTCCTCGTGTGCATTGATCTTCTTATGCCCTTAGCAATATGGTCAAAAGTCAGTCACATATTAATGCAGAAAACTTGCAAAAAAAAAAGAAAGAAAAAATGCAAAATAATTACAGGAAAATTGTAAAAAAAAAATAACAAAGGAAAAAATGTTACCGATTACATTTACCTCTCTATTCCGTGAAGTAGTTTTAGGATTTAAACAGTTGTAGTCAACAACCGTTACGTTGGTTTTCCTTTATCATGTCCAAATTTCATGCTTTCACTACCTTTGATATCAGTTCCACTCCATCTTATGTGTAATCCATCCCACAGTGCCCACAAGTTTGTAATCACTAATCAACCTACTTTTTTTTTAATAAAATCGTGGTTTATATCATGCTTTTACATAACTTTTTTAATTGTTGGTTCCTTATAGGGTTTCTTTATCACATTTCATTCGGTCTCTTTATAACTATTAATAATTTAACCCTACTTCAAACCAGGGGAGGATTTAGATGGTTAGGAGGCGGTGGACAGCCCCCGGTAGGGCCCATATAAATCAGTACGTTTTTTTGTATTTCTTTATAAATTTAGTCTAATTTAGGGTAAGTTGGGTTGGGACACACTTTTATTGAGTTGGGGATGGGGAGGGGGAGGGGGAGGGGGAGGGGGGGGACACTTACTATCATGTGAAAACAAAGCCAATAACCTAGTGGTCGAGTGATAAGGGAGAGACCTGTGTTCCTAGTGATCAGGTTTAATCTCTGCTCTCCACATTAATAAAATCGTGGTTTATATCATGCTTTTACATAACTTTTTTAATTGTTGGTTCCTTATAGGGTTTCTTTATCACATTTCATTCGGTCTCTTTATAACTATTAATAATTTAACCCTACTTCAAACCAGGGGAGGATTTAGATGGTTAGGAGGCGGTGGTCAGCCCCCGGTAGGGCCCATATAAATCAGTACGTTTTTTTGTATTTCTTTATAAATTTAGTCTAATTTAGGGTAAGTTGGGTTGGGACACACTTTTATTGAGTTGGGGAGGGGGAGGGGGAGGGGGAGGGGGGGGGGACACTTACTATCATGTGAAAACAAAGCCAATAACCTAGTGGTCGAGTGATAAGGGAGAGACCTGGTGTTCCTAGTGATCCAGGTTTAATCTCTGCTCTCCACATTAGTTTCTGCGACATGCAAATGAGGCCTAGCTTAGGCTGATGCACTTGGGTTTTACCTACGCCGATCCAGGGTTCGAGTCTCGGCTCTCCCTCAAGCCCGGAAGGGGCCGTATTGGGTGGCATTTTTCTTTGGATGCTCTCCAACTCTGACGCCAAGTGGGCCCGGTTAAAACAAGATATTGACCGGAGTTGGACGAGGCTCTCCCATCTAAAGGGGATGCGACGTCACAACATTCAATGTTCGTCGTTCAAAAAAAAATCATGTGAAAACAAAACTTAGAATATTTGACTTTTTTAGAAGTTAAAAACTAAAATACTGCAAGTTGCATTGCAGCTTACATTGCAGCTTTAGTATTCTATATTTTTATTTACCGCTTTTAATTTGTATATTACATTAATTGTTTATGTTAGGCTTTGTTTATTTTGTATTAATATGTTTATTTATGTTAAGTTTTAGTTGTTTACCGAACTATTTATGTTAAGTTTTAGTTGTTTAAAATTCATATACTTATATTAAAGTCCATACTTGTCAAAAATACATGAACCCATTTTTAAGTAAATTAAAGACCCAAAACTTGTCTAGAATTCACGAACTTATGAAAAAATAAATTAAAATAATGATTTGATGCACTCTTAAACGGGTCAATATTTGATGAATCCAACATTTCGCACAAAAAATGTATACCATTTTATATAATTAGAAAAATAAGAAAGTATGTTAAAAGTATTTTATACTATTAACCCTATTTAGAATCATATTTAACAAACTAAAATCCTTTTATCTGTAAAGAAGCTGTAGAAATCAAGAGAACTTCACATTCATCCAGAAGAGCTCATTCCTTTGCCACTACAGTAGCAAGTTATTAGAAATTGGTAGTTAATATTATGACTACCCATTAACAAAATGCTTATGAAAAATTCACATTAAAATTTTCTTTTTTTTTGTTGAATTACTTCTTTTTGATGGTCTATAAACATTTTTTTTTAATTTGAGATTTGTATCTGGGTATACAGAATTGATGAATGATTACATTTGATTATACATATTTATTTACCTGCATAAATGGAGAATAATAGCTACCTGCTTTCAACATATTTCAACCGTGTCATAGCTATGTATTACCTAAAAAACTTACTTAAAATGTCAACACAAAGGTTGGTGTTCACAGGTTTGATCATTGTAATGAAAAGTAGCTTTCCCTGAAAACATTGATAAAGGTGTACATGGGTGTAATATGAAAGAGTTTCCTTGAAAACATGTGACGACTTCATAGTCATAAAATGAGTAGTTTGTCATTACTTCAAATCTACAATCAGACAAACATGTATTACAATATACAAGCTATCATCCATTAAAATTATGTCATATGAAATGTTATAGTTGTCATTACCCCATTTGAAGAAAAAACATTTGCATCTGTCGCCTTACCTGAAATAGGTCTGTATGAATTAGCAACATGTCTATTCACTTGAAGTCCGCGTAAGACCAAAAACTGGAAAAATGAAAAACATGAGCAAACCTCCATACAATACCTCCATAATATGAAAGCGTTTCCTTGAAAACATGTGATGACTTCATAGTCATAAAATGAGTAGTTTTACCAATGAAAACATATGATAACTTCATAGTCATAAAACGAGTAGTTTTCCTAATGAAAACATGTAATGTAATCGTTGTAAACCTAGTTATTCGCAAATAGTTTCAAGTGTATGTGATAAACAGAACAAGAAATGTTGACCCATTTGTATTCTAGTTAGGAATACAAATAATATGTTCATACATGAGACATAACCAAACCATGACATATGTATTTTGCCCCCAGCTCGTACCTCCCGAGCACACGTTTGAACATTATGCGGCCATTCGACCAAAGCCGATCGAATCATGACCGGGGTGTCAATCCCAATAGTACTATCCACAGAGTCCAAGGCTAAAACTATAGCTAATGGTTATAAAAATGTTCACGTAGGGGACTTTTAGCGATCTCTATGTTCGTTAACACATGCAAACATAAGGTCCGGTCTTGTTCTCCTGTTACCATATGAAAATGTTCATAAGCGTGTTTTCATGTTTTCAAACGTGTAAAGTAAATATGTTTCATGTTTCCTCAAATGTATCCGGTAATAATGTTCCCATATGTATCAAACAATGATGTTTTCAAATGTATCAAATGTGCTAAGCAAGTATGTTTCTCCCCTGATGTTTCTAAAACATTTAAAGAGTTAAAAGGGGGCAGTGAACTCACCTGGAGACGTGTCAGGAATAATAATGTTCTTTTGATAGCAATGGAAACCAATGTCCACAAGATATGATAGTCATGGAGATTTACGTCCTACTAGAGTCCTACGAGACCTGTAGGTACTAAAGAGCTTTATGAACTAACCCTAATGTTATAAAGTAAATCTAAACTCGTGTCGAGTTATCACATGTGACGTTGAGCTTTTTTGATTCACAAAAGTGTTGTAACTATTTGATAGACATTCTTAGGTTGTAGTTGTACTTGGAAGTATTGGTTTGTCCTTGTGTATTTGTATATGTATAATAGAAATACTTATTCACACGTCTAGTATAAGTAGCTGAATACAACTTAGGTATGTGTAAGTCTTACTCGGTTAAGCATACTAAACTAATGTACAATTGTACAAGAAAAAAATAGTAGTATTTTGTTTAAGACAGTATGCATGGTATATGGAATTATGAGTAGTAAAAATAAATGTATTTGTAGTTGTAATAAGAATTAGAATAATGGTTTGTATCAAGAGTTACACACGTAGATATTATATATATGTAATTGAACATGAGTGAATGCATATATATATGTGTGTGTGTGTGTGTGTGCGCGCGCGTGTGTATGTATAGAGTTTGTTTAAAAAGAAACCTTATCACTAAAATATAAGTAGGGTTATATCCAAAATAGATATCCATGTGTTTTTATAAAGATGATGTTAGAAGTCCATTAGATAAAAATGTACTTTTAATAGTTTCGTATTCGAATTAGGTTATATAACATCCAAAACTACCCATCAAATAGTTATGATTATGTATTTGTATAAATCATGTTTCTCATTATCTAAACGAGTTACAAAATATTTGTATGACGTCCCAAGTATCATACGATATATATATATATATATATATATATATATATATATACATATATATATATATATATATATATATATATATAATTGTATAAAATGTAGTAGATTTGTCTATTCATGTCACGTTCTTAGTTGGTTCCCATTATCGCTAATAATCCGAATATTCACATGTTCGTATCGATTAGTTTATCAATATTTTTATTCGTTTTATTAAGGGGTAACTTTGTAGAATAGTAACCAAAATTTAAAAGTGTTACAATTAGGTCACTTAATACACATTTTATAAGGTATACACCCTCGGGTATACTATGGTGAGTGACTTAATCGGAACACTTTTGAAACTTGGTTAATATTCTGTGGTGTTTTCCCTTTTATTAATGCCAATAGAATGATAATTATGCTCGCTTATTACCATATGTATATAAAATATATTTGTTTTAAGTCTCGTGTACATGAGATTTTAATTACACGTATCACACCCAAAGCCCTTAATGATATATATAAATATATAAATTATACATCCTAGTATATGAATATATATATATACCTATACTATATATAATATAGATATTAGAGGGGCAACAAGGTAATTTACATCAAAAGTCTTAATTTTAAGAGTTGTACAAGTCTTATTGCATACATTACAACCCTTAAAGCTTGAAAAATATCCCTTCTCAAACAACCACCTTCAATACCATTTCAAATTTCAAATTCACTTTGTTTCAAAATTCAAACAAACTTTGTCTCAGCCCTAACCACGCTCTCTCTCTCTCTCTCTCTCTCTCAAAAACCCGACACTGCTCTCTTTCAAAATCAAACTCACTTTATTTGCTCCTCTCTCTGATCTCTGATTCACAACTACTCTTAGCGTTAACGATACTGTTCGACGGAGGAGGTGGGGTGACGTCGGTTTCGTGTTCGACGATGATGGTCGGTCACGTTGTCTGGTTAGGGTTATGTCAATTGAAAAATGGGACGGATGCTGACGGCTATGTCGGTGGTGGTCGATGGTTTCGATTTCGCCTGGTTAGGGCTCCGATTTAGGTTGGTTCAGTTGTCGTGGACACCTACTCTTGGTAATTACGAACCCTAATTTCATGTACAACCCTAATTGGATGTTTACATTACAATTTAGGGCTTTTTTATGGTTTTTTGTGAAGTTTTTAGTTTGTATCATTGATATTGTTGCTGGATTTTGACCAATGATGTAAATTTGATATGTTCATTACAATTTAGGCTTTTTTATGGAGTTTTTTTGTGAAGTTTTTAGTTTGTATCATAGATATTGTTACGGGATTTTTGACCGATGATTTAAAGTTGTATTTTTGTTATCCAATAACAAATGTCTATCTTTTTTACAGGTTTCTATTCCATATTTTCGTGTAAAAACGGTCAATTTGATTATACGGGAAGGAAGGTTACCCCCTTATAGACATAATGGCATGGGACCACCACCACCAATGGCAAGTTACTTATAAATAAAAATTTAAATTCAAAAAGTTCTCCAAAGTGTTTATGTATGATTAATAGTTTCATGTCCCCGTTCCAATTTTTAATTATAGGTAGGTGAAAGAATATTATGTCGTCACCCATTTAACGAATCCAAGAGAGCTTTCGTGTTCCCACAGCGTATTAAGGAGCTTATGAAATGTTATTGGATTGGAAGTACAAGTGAGTCTTGTTTTTTTCACACACACACACACACACATATATATATATATATATATATATATATATATATTAAACATGAATTGACCTGATTATGTATGTGTGTATGACAACAATAATCGATGTGGGGTATCCATTACTAGCTGAACATACTAGCTGAACATGTGGCGTATCATCCCACTTCATAAAAGTATGCATCTTTATTTTAGCTATCTTCAATAGATTAGGGATACTGAGAGTGTTCAGTCTGTTTGATAATGATATACAGTTATACACAGGAGGTCGTGCAACAGGCTGAATCTTTGATTGCAAGTGGAATGTTGAAGCAGGTTTGCTCATGTTTTTCAGTTGATATTAGTTGATGTTCATAGTTGGTATTGTATGGAGGTTTGATCATGTTTTTCATTTTTCCAGTTTCTGGTCTTACGTAGACTTCAAGTGAATAGACCTGTTGCTAATTCATACAGACCTATTTCAGGTAAGGCGACAGATGCAGATGTTTTTTCTTCAAATGGGGTAATGACAACTATAACATTTCATATGACATAATTTTAATGGATGATAGCTTGTATATTGTAATACATGTTTGTCTGATTGTAGATTTGAGGTAATGACAAACTACTCATTTTATGACTATGAAGTCGTCACATGTTTTCAAGGAAACTCTTTCATATTGCGCCCATGTACACCTTTATCAATTTTTTTCAGGGAAAACTACTTTTCATTACAACGATCAAACCTGTGAACTCACCAACCTTTGTGTTGACATTTTAAGTATGTTTTTCAGGTAATGCATAGCTATGGCACGGTTGGAATAGGCTAGCTATTTGGATTAAATTCTAGAAGCCGAAAAAGCATAATTACCAAACCTCAAGACGGTTTTGACCCATATGGTTCTAAGACAATGTACTAGCTTATCTTAGTATATATAATGGTGTTCTATATATAGAAGTCTTTACTTTAGCTTCTGCTGTTGTGTAATGTTACCAATCGTTGCAACCTTAATTAATTTATTTATTCCTTAAGTAAATGAATTTAGGGGTGTGACATAAACCATTAACAGGACACTAAGGCTCTGCCCTATTGTGCTTATGGCTCTTACGTTTGTAAACCGCCATAAGGTTGGTAATAGGATCTGTCACGCGAACTAGACCGCTACCTCCCAGACTTGTTATCCGTCTATTCATTCCCTTAGCAGATTAGATATGTATTGACTTCTTTAAAACATTTTCCCTTTTCTCTTTTCATAAAACATTTCATTCATTTGTAAAAACCGTTACTTTCATTTCGTAAAACATTCCTTTATAAACCCTTCACTTGCCAAAGATTCTTGGGACCGGTTAACATCTTCCTTTGCGAGCAAATCACGGTCCTGAATAATTTCCCTAAAATCTAAACTTGAAAAGAACCCCAAGGGCACCAGATCTGTTGCTGAATTCCTCAATGAGATGCGCTCCATTTCCGACGAATTGGCTCTCGTTCAAAGTCCCGTAAGAGAGGAGGATCTTATGGTTCATGTTCTCACCCAACTTGGTGACGAATACGCATCCATTGCGGATGCACTCAAGGTACGGGAAAACCCGGTCTCATATCCCGAATTGTTTCACAAACTTGTGGACTTCGAACGATCGTTGAGACAGGCCGAGCCCATTACTCCTATTATTGCTACTGCAAATGCAACCCAACGACAGCAGGTTCGACACCAGTTCCGCCCTTCTGATCCTCAGAACTGGAATACCCGGTTTCGTTCTAATAGGTCTCAACCGGGTCCATCCGGTCATCGTAAAAATCAGTTTTGCAATTTTTGTAACATCTGGGGTCACGACACTCGTGACTGTCGGAATCTCACCAGGTTTCTTAAATATAATCAGATCTCTTTTAACAGCAACTCGTCCAACCTTGTTGCCAATTCCGTCACTTCTGCTCTGGGATCTCAAAGGTGGATGATGGACAGTGGTGCCTCGCATCATCTCACTTCATGTCCAGCCACACTCTCCTCTTGATCAAATCGTTCTAGGTGATGGTGCGGGTCTCTCTATATCTCATATTGGTTCCACTCAATTTTATACTAAAACCAAAACATTATCCTTACCCGACATTTTATGTGTTCCTAACATGCGTACAAATTTAATTTCGGTTGCTAAACTATGTCGTACTAATCACGTTTCTGTTGAATTCTTCCTATTTCATTTTTTTATGAAGGATCTCAAAACGGGGGCGCCTCTCATGCGGGGGGAGAACATTAATGATGTTTACTCTCTTAATCGGCTAACCTCATTTCCACAAGTAAATGCAACTACATCTGCATCACCACTCCAATGGCATCATCGACTTGGACATCCGTGTTTTCGTATCTTTAACTTACTTTGTAAAGACCTCGGTCTTAGTTTCAAATCCTTGTCATGTTCTACTTTTCATTGTCAATCATGTGCTATCAATAAATGTCACAAGTTACCATTTGGACCAAACTCGTTTGTTGCTACTAAACCATTACAGCTTCTTTACTCGGATGTATGGGGACCGGTTCAACAATCTATTGAGGGATTTGCATATTATGTTGTGTTTGTGGATTATTACTCTAAATATGTGTGGCTTTATCCTATCTGTAAGACCCCAACCCAGGTATCCTACAGTTGGGTCTCATAACGGGTCATTCTCTTTAAAATACATATATTATTAATCAAACTACAGCGGAAGTCTTTCAAAAATCTATAATATTTATTTAACCTCATTATCATCATAGGTTTACCTCACAAATGCCTACACACCGATCCGAGTAGCACCGCTACCGAGCCAAGATACGCCGACCACAAAGCCCACCTGCAAAACAATCTAACGTACACACAAAGTCAACTAGGCTGAATGAGTTCTAATATTTTAATTTAAATAAAAGTCTTCTCATCTCAATTATTATTTATTTCCACTCAGGACACTTCGACCCTTATAAAATAGTTTTATAATTTATCATCATATAGATGACCCCTGTTATCCTATGATATCCCAAAAGATTCACAACCCAGACTCACAACCCAAACTCATCCCGTAATTATATCCAGTAGTATTATAATCCAGTAGTCTTACTGGCATGGGTCTACTTTACTACACTATTAACTCATGACCCGCCTTACATGTTAACTTGACACCTGGTTAACACAATAAATACCTAGACACTAATTTACTCAGCCTAGACCAAGGCTTTCACAAATTAACTGACACAACAGTTATAAACACCACCTTATAATCCCGGCACCACGGTCGGTCTAACTCTGCATACACAATTAGGTCATCTACACATCATATTAATATCACCACATTAATACCATCTAAATAGCAAATTAATATCATCTCATGCACAATAATTAAAACTCAACACTTGTATGCAATTTAACACACATAAATATGCACAAAAACACATACCTCATCACTGCAACCTCGTCAGGGCGTTCGACATACCCCGAGCTCCTCGTTAACCTGCTCAGAATTTGCCACATTGGGTGACCTCCAGAAGGACTTAGGCCTCCACAATCCCGTTTGACGTGTCATAATGACAACAATGCAAACACAATACCAGCCGTGTCACAAGGACAACGACACAATAATAATTCCCGCCGTGTCACAAGGACAATGACACAATACACACAACACATGTATAAACACACAACATTATACTCTATCTACCTGACTCGTTAACTGCACCTGCACTTCACACATAGCACTAAGATAAGATATCCTACACGTATTCATAAGCGTTTAGCTTGTATCCTGACAAACCCCGACTAACTCATAACACAATACCCTACTACTATAGCAACACACATACAAATACTATGTCTCATTATCTAAGTACATACCACGTACATGCACACCCCGTGACACCTCCTAGTCATACCCGTACAACCTAAATATACAATCCCGACTCACCCCTATTAGGTCACTATACGGCCCATGACCATATACCCACCTTTAACCTACACATTTTAAGGACAATGCATAGTCCCTTAGCCCCATATTTAAATACTTAAATTCGTAAAATCATCGGGTTAGACCCCAAAGCTCGATCCACATTTAATGTAATAAAACACGTCTCGAAAGTATGTACGATAGCCCTAAAAACAGTAAAACGTTTAAAAATGGGAATTAGAAACTCACAGGTTACGAGGCAGTCCAAATCCTTGCTCTGTAATTCGTCCGTCCACGCTCGAATCCAAATCCTGACAAATGCGTGATCACCTGATCAGAACACATTCTAAGCATACGTTGCAAAACGTATAAATAAATAAATCATAATACTTGGTCTTGATTACTCGCCCTTCTGATTACCGAACCCTTAGCTCCTCAGCTCGAACATCGGATCGTCCTTGACCTGCTTGGAAACTGAGTACCCGAACCGGTCCTATACATGCATGCATGCATTCACGTGGCTTTGCCATGCAAACCCTAATCCAAGATTCTCCTTCACACAGACTCCGGCTCGTCTCAAACCCGCACCCGAGCTCACTCGTGCACCACCACGGGTTCCCCCAACACCGTGCATCACCAACAAGTATCACCCCTCGAGTACCGTCATTGCGCTACATCACCTCTCTAGCCATGAGAAGCCCTAACCTGTCTCTTTCTTTACGTCCGAGCACCATGGTCACCCTTAATCCACCGTTCGCCACTGGGAATCATCAACACCGCCAACTACCATGGTCACCAACATCTTTCCCTGTTGCCGTCTACGTCCCCGACGTCACCACATTCTTCCCCGGTTAACACCCTAGTCGCTCATCACCGACTGCCATCACCATGCATCGTCCTCGTCTCTTTACGCCGTCGTAACACCACTGTAACACCACCGTAACTGCCTTCACAGTCGGCTACCCTTCACCGATCGTCAACATCATCACCTGGTACCACCGCTGGCCTCTCTCGTCCCTAATTCTCACGCAGGTCACCGATCCAATCACCCCCTTCATCACCTATGGCAAACCACAAGCGGGTGCCCACTACCCGGCAACCATCGCTCTCCATCTTCCCCTCAGCACCCCCTGCTACTCACGTAACCAACATCACAGCCGATCACCACAACTGTGTTTGTCTCCTCTCCTGTTGCCGTGAATAAGAAACCAAAACTCTAACACTACCTTAGCAAAACTAACAAACAAATATGTAAATAAGATTAGCGGGAGTTACCTCAACCACGGATGGAGTTTCCCGCCTGAGGCATCATTTTCCGGCCATCTCCACCGCCTCTTGGCTGCTCCTATCCTCCTGATCCGTCGAACACTCCTAGGCCGCATATGGCCTAGGGTTTGCGATTAAATGGTTTAAATACCATTTGTTAGTTACACGTCAGGTCCTTCCAATTTCTTTAAATGCGTTTCGAAATCAAACTTACGAAACAATGGCTAACCGGTTCTTTAAATCCCGCCAATCCCAGTTTTATGCAAACAATCCTTGTTAACACATTGCATACCAGGGATTCGGGTTATCCGTTTAACTCGAACCATACATCTACAATTTCCAAGATGTTACAAGTCTACCTCCCTTAAAAGAGGATTCGTCCTCGAATCCTTCGTCGATATAGGCCAACGCCACCCATTCTTCTAATCCATTAGATGCATCCTAAATGTTCGGAGTCATAATAACAAAACCTATCATGTTCGGAGTATGTATAGGTATAGCATCTTATCTTTCTAACTCGCACAAAGCACACGCATAACTAGCTAGTCCTGAGCAAATCTACGTGTTATACAATATGACCTTGTCATTTATAGACACACAAACTCTTGAACTCTACCTCCTATCCGTTATAACAGTAGCCCCTGCCACACGTCATCACATACTCGCACAGAGTTTACCCAGTCATACCCCATACGGGTCGTACCAATGTTTCAAGACGACATACTACTCAGTCTAGATACAAGACATCACTCTACACATCCATACACATAATATTTATAATCCTAATTTCCCACAAGACCTCGTCCTAAACATTTACACCTACTAAAGATGTATAATCATAACTCCCCACAGACCCTGTCCTGAATACTCACACAAGGTGCAACACACCCATTACACTTCAAACCATCACCTAGACATTAACACATAGGTGACACTATCATACGACCGTTGACATAGACAAATTCAAAATCCACGTCTATACAAGTCTACTACCATCTAATCAACCATGCTTTAGTATCACAACAAAAATCACATTTAATGTTAACTCACATTATTCAGAATGCAATCACACAATCACATTATGCCGCACATATTCCACTATTGTAAACACCATCATACGCCGTCACAAACACAATTATCATTAATTATGTTCAAATCATCATGCGGTAAGACTCACAATAATTGTCAAAATCCAATAATCACTATTTGAATTGAGCATCATTCCACGTAAATGTCTAATAAGTCACAACGTCAAATCACCTCGAAATCTCTCATGACAACTACCACACAAACTACTCATCAACCAATCGAGCATCCCAAACACTGTCTGCCAAATCACTACTTGACCATGTCAGGTGCATCTGGCGTGTCCTCCTCTGGTTCCTCCTGAAACAAAGCTCTCCTAACCAACGCAAGTGGTCGATCTCTCAACCGTCCAGGTCCACATCCTGGAGGAAAATCACGTACAACAGGCACTGTTCTCTTTTTCCATCCCTTCTTTACAATCATAGCTCCACGCGGTATGTCGCCGACCGAAGCTCTAGTCACACTTGTCACTAGAAGTGCCAACACTACTCCCATCTCACTAGCAGTCTCACCCGCAGCAGTCGTCGTCTTGACTGGTCGTTCTACATTCCCCCTAGCAAGAGCATCACGCCTGACCGATCTCGCATGATTCGTCTTAACCACCTAATCCTACTCAAGATAGAACGTTGGAGTGATTACTATGGGCACAAATTCAGAATATGAGAGTAATCATAGACTACCAAATCACGGTGATCAAATGCAAGTTGTTGGTCCACATTACTGCTCGGATTCTAAATCTTTTCCCATCATACTCACACTAGATTTCTATCTTTCACACACACCGGATGCACATGTATCCCACACCACTTGACATAGCATCACACAAAAATCTAGCACATCATCACAATAATCACAATTGCACACCACATGTGGTTACGCATACGTTCATTAAATCATACTAACACACCAACTATTTCACATAACGCAATAAATATTACTCCACGTTACTTAACTCACACATATTTTTACTTAATCACATCACATAACTCCACATAATGCTACACTACACATTTAGCACTCTAACAATTAATATATATAACTCATAAGACATACCACTTGGCTCGCGGTTACTCGTAGTGGCATTCGTTTCACCCTTGTCCCATTTTCAGTTTAAGTTAAGGTACTTTATTTTAGCAAAAATACCGATTTTCTCTTAAACCATGCCTCTGATACCAACTTGTAAAACCCCAACTCGGACATCCTACAGTTGGTTCTTATAACGTGTCATTCTCTTTAAAATGCATATATTATTAATCAAACTACAGTGGAAGTCTTTCAAAAATCTATAATATTTGTTTAACCTCATTACGTCATAGGTTTACCTCACGAATGCCTGCACACCGAAACGAGTAGCACCGCTCCCGAGCCAAAATACGGCGACCACAAAGCCCACCTGCAAAACAATTTAACGTACACACAAAGTCATCTACGCTGAGTGAGTTCTAATAGTTTAATTTAAATAAAAGTAATCTCGTCTCAATTATTACATAATTCCACCTAGGACACTCCGACCCTTATAAAATAGTTTTATAATTTATCATCATACAGATGACCCTTGTTATCCTATGATATCCTAAAAGATTCACAACCCAGACTCATCCCGTAATTATATCCAGTAGTATTATAATTCAATAGACTTACTGACATGGGTCTACTTTACTACACTATTAACTCATGACCAGTCTTACATGTTAACTCGACACCTGCTTAACACAATAAATACCTAGACCCTAATTTACTCAGCCTAGACCAAGGCTTTCACAAATTAACTGACACGGAAGTTGTAAACACCACCTTATAATCCCGGCACCACGGTCGGTGATCGCGTGTCGAAGGCTAATAAAAAACTCTTATAAAATCTACTTCTTAGCTACTTAGACTGCAGTATAGGAAATAGGGTTGTCGAATCCACAGCAACAAACTTTGACTTAAGAAAACGATTAGAGAAAAACGACCACTCCGGGTATCAGATTAAGCAACACAAACACACAATTTTAGTTTCAAACCAGATAGGAGATTACATAGACATAACCTTGTTTAACTGTTTAACCCAATCACACAATATCAAATTCAATCAGAAAACCAAATTATTCCCGATGCAAGAAAATCAAGAAATGATGATATATGTGACAAATCAAACACATGCAATTGTTCATAAATCAAACATAAAATTGAATTCAAAGAACTTAATGGGTTCACAAAACTCAATCCAAACTGATTATCAACTAAAATCATACGAATACATGCATAAATCGTTCACCCGGAGGGATTACGAAGAGCTTAGCCGCTCATGATTGTAACAAACATCCTAATAATTAATCTAGAACTTACAAGCATTGAAAACTAAGATCAGTTGTCCAAAAAACTCTGGAAATCGCCTAAAGATCGCTCTAGGACGGTCGGAAAGAAAGTTATTCGAGAATGGGAGTCACCATGGGTTTATAATTGGAATTAGGTTTAATTTGCCGAAAAACCCAATCTTCACATGTCGCGAAGCAAACCTCGATGATCTTTGCGTGTCGCGAAATCCAATTTAGTCGGGTGGGCTTTTTAAGGTCCTCGCGTGTTGCGAACTTCTTCCCTGGGTCTTTGTGTGGCGCGAAGACCCTAAATTCCAAGAAATTTAACTTTTGTTGAATTTTCTTCTCCGGGGCCCGTATATGCTACTATCCTCTTGATTTAAAATTTGTATCTTCCGCTCACTTAGCACTTTAAACTTGTAACACTCATAAACACCAAATGCACATAAAACAGACTCGGTATACAAAGCTAAACGCTTAAACTATACGAATTAGAATCTTATACAAGGGATATTTGACCCTACATCAGTCGGTCTAACTCTGCATACACAATTAGGTCATCTACACATCATATTAATATCACCACATTAATACAATCTAAATACCAAATTAATAACATCTCATGCACAATAATTATAACTCAACACTTGTATGCAATTTAACACACACATATATATGCACAAAAACACATACCTCATCACTGCACCCTCGTCAGGGTTACCCTCGTTAGAGCGTTCGACACACCCCGAGCTCCTCGTTAACCTGCTCAGAATTTGCCACATTGGGTGACCTCCAGAAGGACTTAGGCTTCCACAATCCCGTTTGCCGTGTCATAATGACAACAATGCAAACACAATACCCGCCGTGTCACAAGGACAACGACACAATACACACAACACATGTATAAACACACAACATTATACTCTATGTACCTGACTCGTTAATTGCACCTGCACTTCACACATAGCACTAGGATAAGATATCCTACACGTATTCATAAGCGTTTAGCTTGTATCATGACTAACCCCGACTAACTCATAACACAATACCCTGCTACTATAGCAACACACATACAAATACTGTGTCTCATTATCTAAGTACATACCCCGTACATGCACACCCCCTGACACCTCCTAGTCGGTACCCGTACGACCTGTAAATACAATCCTGACTCACCCCTATTAGGTCACTATACGGCCCACGACCATATACCCACCTTTAACCTACACATCTTAAGGACAATGCATAGTCCCTTAGCACCATATTTAAATACTTAAATTCGAAAACTCATCGGGTTAAACCCCAAAGCTCGATACACATTTAATGTAATAAAACACGTCTCGAAAGTATGTACGATAGCCCCAAAAACAGTAAAACGTTTAAAAAGGGGAATTAGAAACTCACAGGTTACGAGACAGTCCACGCTCGAATCCAAATCCTGACAAACGCGTGATCACCTGATCAGAACTCGTTCTAAACATACGTTGCAAAACGTATAAATAAATAAATCATAATACTTGGTCTTGATTTCTCGCCCTTCTGATTACCAAACCCTTAGCTCCTCAGCTCGAACATCGGATCGTCCTTGACCTACTTAGACACCGAGTACCCGAACCGGTCCTATACATGCATGCATGCACGTGGCTTTGCCATGCAAACCCTAATCCAAGATGCTCCTTCACACATACTCCGGCTCGTCTCAAACCCGCACCCGAGCTCACTCATGCACCACCACGGGTTCCCCCAACACCGTGCATCACCAACAAGTATCACCCGTCGAGTACCATCATTACGCTATGTCAACTCTCTAGCCACGAGAAGCCCTAAACGGTCTCTTTATTTACGTCCGAGCACCATGGTTACCCTTCCTTCGCCGTTCACCACCGGGAATCATCACCACCGCCAACTACTATGGTCACCAACACCTTCCCTTGTTGCCGTCTACATCCCCGACGTCACAACATTCTTACCCGGTTAACACCCTAGTCGCTCACCACCGATTACCATCACCGTGCATCGTCCTCGTCTCCTTACGCCGCCGTAACACCACCGTAACGGCCATCCCAGCCTCGCCGAAGCCCACTCCAGCCGCCGTCACAGTCGGCTACCCTTCACCGATCGTCACCATCATCACCTGGTACCGACGCTGGCCTCTCTCGTCCCTACTTCTCACGCAGGTCACCGATCCAATCACCCCCTTCATCACCTATGGCAAACCACAAGCGGGTGCCCACTACCCGGCAACCATCGCTCTCCATCTTCCCCTCAGCACCCCCTGCTACTCACGTAACCAACATCACAGCTGATCACCACAACTGTGTTTGTCTCCTCTCCTGTTGCCGTGAATAAGAAACCAAAACTCTAACACCACCTTAGCAAAACTCACAAACAAATATGTAAATAAGATTAACGGGAGTTACCTCAACCACGGATGGAGTTTCCCGCCCGAGGCATCATTTTCCGGCCATCTCCACCGCCTCTTGGCTGCTCCGATCCTCCTGATGCCGTCGAACACTCCTAGGCCGCATATGGCCTAGGGTTTGCGATTAAATGGTTTAAATACCATTTGTTAGTTACACGTCGGGTCCCTCCAATTTCGTTAAACGCGTTTCGAACTCAAACTTACGAAACAATGGCTAACCGGTTCTTTAAATCCCGCCAATCCAATTTTATGCAAACAATCCTTGTTAACACGTTGCATACCAGGGATTCGGTTTATCCGTTTAACTCGAACCATACATCTACAATTTCCGGGATGTTACACTATCAAACGCAAATTCGATGTGTCCATCATTTTTCCACAATTCAAACTAGTAGTGGAAAAGTTTTTTCAAACTCAGATTATATCCCTCTTCACTAACAATGGCGGTGAATACATCGGTCTCTTACCATTTCTCCAATCCATGGGGATCTTGCATTACACCACCCCTCTGTATACCCCTGAACAGATTGGAATAGCCGAACGCCGTCATCGCCACATTGTGGAAACCGGTCTTTCCTTGTTACACTATGCCGGTCTACCACTTTCGTTTTGGTCTCATGCTTTCCAAACGGCGGTCTGTCTCATAAATCGCCTTCCTACACCAATCCTTCAATCCAAATCGCCATATCAAATGCTTTATCGTGCGTCACCAAATTACACCAAACTAAAAACCTTTGGATGCTTATGCTACCCATGGCTCAAACCCTACGCTACATCCAAACTGCAACCTCACTCCCAACCGTGCATTTTCTTAGGCTACTGTACGTCTAAGTCCGCCTATAAATGTCTCGATTCATTAACCAACCGCCTTTATCATTCTAGACATGTATTTGTTGAGGATATTTTTCCGTCCAAAGGGACTTCTTCCAAAAATTATCCTCTTCCAACTGCTGATGCCTTTTTCTCCATTCCTCATGCTCCTCCACTACCTTTACGTGTGTTAACTCCAAATCCACCAAACTCCACTCATGAATCACCTTTGCATGGGTTACCTCCAAATGAAACCAACTCCACTCATGCACCCGTTCATGCAGATTCTTCTTCATCCACCACCTTCTCTTCTCATGACCCAATCACTACAATTTCCAACTCCAACCCCTCGTCTCCCACCACTGCTCATTCCTCCTCTACCTTTTCTGATCACTCGGTTAACTCTAATTCTGTCACATCCTCACTAAATCCAGACACCACTTACAACCCACCAACCCCACCAACGACTTCTTCTCCTTTATCCACATCGCCATCCGCATCTTCCCCTTTGCCTCCTAGAACTCGGAAACCCAACACCAAATATTACAATTCTCACTTTGTTAACACCACCACTGTTCATCCTATTCCTCCATCCCTTGAACCAAATACCTCCCCTCAAGCATCTAAAGGCCCGTTGTGGCGCAAAGCCATGGATGATGAGTACAACGCTTTACTTCGAAATCAAACGTGGGAACTTGTTGCTCCATCCTATAGAAAACCGATTGGATGTAAGTGGCTTTTCCAAATCAGACGCCGTCCCGATGGTGGCATTGACAAATATAAGGCACGTCTTGTCGCCAAAGGCTTCTCACAAGAATACGGTAAGGACTATTTCGCTACTTTTAGTCCGGTTACCAAACCCGTCACCATACGAACCGTACTTGCTATTGCTTTATCTCGGGGATGGTCCTTACGTCAATTTGACGTAAACAATGCGTTTTTGTATGGGCACTTGCAAGAGGAGGTCTACATGGTTCAACCTCCCGGTTACATCCATCCACAGTTTCCGAATCATGTTTGCAAACTATGCCGGTCCTTGTACGGTTTAAAACAAGCCCCGGTGCTTGGTATATGGCTCTCACCTCCTTTTTGAGTGATTTCGGGTTCACCAAATCCCATGCGGATGCCTCGCTCTTTATCTACAATCGAAACGGTATCATGTGCTATTTTTGGTTTATGATGACGATATTCTCTTGACAAGCAACAACAATGGGTTCATGAATGACTTTGTTCACAGCCTTGCATCTAAGTTCTCCGTAAAAGACTTAGGCTACCCAAGTCACTTTTTGGGAGTGGAACTCATACCTACTACACATGGTCTGTTTCTGTCTCAACATAGACATATACATGATCTGTTAACAATACATCAAATGGATGGGGCCAAATCGGTTAACGCACCCTTATGTTCTTCTCAAGTTCTAACACTTGAAGATGGTACTCCGAAAGTGGACCCGACATCGTATCGTAAGCTTGTAGGTTCTCTTCAATATCTTGCTTTTACACGTCCGGACATTTCCTTTGCGGTCAACAATCTCTCACAATTCATGCATCAACCAACTCAAACGCACTGGCAAGCCCTCAAACGCTTGCTTCGTTATCTCAAGGGAAGAATTTATCATGGCTTGTTTCTGAATAAGAAGTCTTCCCTCGACCTCACTGCCTTTTCTGACTCCGATTGAGGAGGCGTCTATACTGCCGGTCGCTCTACCACGGGTTACATCATCTACCTCGGTAGCAATATCATCTCTTGGAAATCGGCACGACAAAAGTCGGTTTCTCGGTCCTTCACTCAAGCCGAATATAAAGCACTTGCAAATGCCACCGCCGAGCTTGCATGGGTTGAAAATCTTCTCAAAGAACTCGGTCCTCCACTGAAGCCGAATATAAAGCACTTGCAAATGCCGCCGCCGAGCTTGTAACCTACTCACTACTGTGACAACCCTAGAGCAACGTACTTGTGTGCTAATCCCATTTATCACTCGCGTATGAAACATGTTGCCTTAGATTATCATTTTGTTCGTGAGAAGGTCACGGCCGGTACTCTACAAGTTCGTAACATCAATTCAACGGATCAACTTGCGGATCCTCTTACTAAACCCCTCTCTCGAGCTCATTTTTAAGATTACGGTCCAAGATTGGAGTCTCTGACGGAACCTCCATCTTACGGGGCGTATTAATCTACTACATCAACACCAATTACCGCTGATTAATCTATTCAAATAATTGGAATATTCTAGAAGTAATGCCTAGTCAATATTGTTATATTTTCCATGTATATCCCCTAATTAGCTCCTGTAAATGTGGGTCTCTCCTTATATGTACACCTATGTATCGATTGAACAGTAGAATTAAAAAGCATTTCCATTAATTTAATATCTCACTGCTTATTGGTGCATATGGAAACCAAGAAACGAAGGGCACTTCTCAAGTAATCGGGTAAAAGTGGAGAAAGTAATCGAAAACATCAAATCTCTTGGACACCTATGGATAAAAAATAGATCAAATCACAATTATCTACAATGAAAAGATTGATATAGTTTCAATATGATGTAACTCTCTAAATGTCCTAGTTTTCTATTTTCTCTGTTTGTATCCTCCATAGCTACATGCTAGTGGTTGGTTTGTCTTAATAAAAGTTTGCCTTTCGAAAAAAAAAAGAAAAGTAATTAAACTAATTAATATTCAAAAACAATATAATGTACTTGCAATGATTGAATTCACACCTTACTAAGGATGACACCTATGAGAGTTATCAAATAAAGTTAGGTTGAAAAACTTATTAGGCTATTATCCTTGTTTTGATCCATATCTTCATATCGTGTGCCAAATTGTCACGTGTAACCAATTACTACATGCACTTTGAAATCTTAAATAACTATTAGTTATCACGGTCTACTTAATAAGATAAACACTAGGTTTTATTAATCATATCATAGTTGAAAACTAGCACACCACGTTATGTATATTTTAACTTCCATTAATTGAAAACTTTACATACTAGACTTTTAAAAAGATTTCGAGATTAAAAACTGAACTAGATAACGAAAGTAATTAAACTAATTTATATTCAAAAGCAAACAAATGTACATACATGAGAGTTATCAAATAAAAGTTAGGTTGCAAAACTTATGACACTATTATCCTTGCTTTGACCCATATGTTCGTATCGGTTTCCCAAATGATCACGTAAACCAATTACTACATGCACTTCAAAATCTTAAATAACTATTAATTATCATGGTTTTGTTAATTAGATAAACACTAGATTTAATTAACCATATCATAGTTGAAAATTTAGCAGCTGGGGACGGAACTCGCAAATAGACAATATCTTGATGAGGCAAAGAGATCGACGATGGTGGAGGGACTGCAAGGTTATACTAGGAGAGACGATAATGGCTCAACACCGTTTGCTGGTGACAGATATAGGCTTCAGAAACAAGTTGGCAAAGGGGGAGAGGGTAAGTAGACATAGGATTCGATGGGGAGAATTGAAGTATAAGAAGATTTTGATGTTCATAGATACGGTCATCTCGCCGATAGCGGTTCCTTTGGATGGGGACACAAACCGAATGTGGGATGCTATGGTGACTACTATCACTTATGTGGCGAAGGAGACTCTCAGGGTCACAACAGGAAAGACAGGTGGCCATAAGGAATCCTGATGATGGAATGAGGTTCTGTAAGAGAAAATTAGGGTTAAGCAACAATGATTTAGGGAGCTTTCGAGGTGTACAAATGAGGATGAGCGAGTGGATTGCGGGATAGATTCAAAAACTCCAAGAAGGTGAAGAAGAAATTGTATGAGGCAAAGACCGCAACCTATAAACAGATGTACGAATGGTTGAAACAAAGGAGGGGGAACATATTATGTTTACGATTGCAAAAGCTAGGGAACGTAGGAGGCAAGAACTAGGAGTTGTGAGGTTTATAAAAGGTGAGGATGGACAGGTTTTAGTCAAGGAGTTGGACATCAAGTCGAGATGGCACGTAATATTTTCAACGGCGGGAGGTCTTACCAAGAAGAAAACAACGATAACACTACGCATTGACGACGGAGGAATAATCGCTAGTGTCATCGTATTACAGAGGAAGAAGTGAGGACAACACTTAGACAGATGGAACGGGCTAAGGCTTGGCCTGGACAATATACCCATTGAGGCGTGCAATTGTTGCATTAGTTCCTTCATTTCTGACGGAGCTAATGGATAAGGTGCCTTAGCTACTGGCTTAGTACCAGGCACTAAATCCATTCTAAACTCCACTTCTCTCTCTGGAGGTACTCCAGGTACTTTCTCGTGAAATACGTTAGGAAATTCACATACTATTGGCACGTCTTTTAATTCCTTAGTTTTTACCTTGGGATCAATAACGTATGCCAAGTAGGCCTCACTGCCTCGATTCAAAAAATTCGCGGCTTTCATCTTAGAGATGATTCTAACCGTCGTTCTTATTTTATCACCATGAATTGTAATCATGTTATTGTCCAGAGTTTGTATATGCACTGCTTTCTGGTTGCAAATGATCCGGGCATCATTTGCTGGCAACCAATCCATTCTCAATACTACATTAAATCCCTCAAGGATAATAGAATACAGTCTAATGGGAAATTTGTGTCCTTCAAGATCAATAAAACAATCTTGAATGACTTATGCTACTCTCATTGTCTACCCGATAGCAGTTTCGACTTCAAAGGTTTTGTCTAATCTTATGGTAGGTTTAGCTGGTAGTGGATAGAAGTCTAAGGATACGAAACTCCTACTAGCACCTGAATCGAATAATACAGTAGCAGGTACGTCATTAACAAGGAATGTACCTGATACTACATCCGGTAGTGCCTTGGCCTCTTCCGTTGTTAGGGTATAAGCCCTACTCTTGGCTTTGGAGGCTTCTCCATCCTTTTCTTCAAGGGTTCTCGGATTATTTGTTTTAAGTGTTGGGCATTCTATCATTCTATACCCAATTTCTCCACAATTAAAACATTTGGTCTTGGTAGGACAATTATATGCCAAATTCCCAGCTTTGCCACATCTAAAACACGTGCAAGATCTCATCCTACATTCTCCAGCATATGCCTTACCACATTTTGTGCATACAGTGGAACCACCTGCAATTTCCTTCTTCTTCCATACTCCTTCATTTTGTTTCTTCTTGCCCTGAGAACCTTCGAACCATTTCCTCTTTGATTCCACAGGGCGGGTGTCACACCCCGGCCGAGGGGAACAATAACTTCATCGTACATGGTTGAAGCAAGTGGTACGACAGATCGGTACTTCTTTGGAATAGAAGTCTTTACCGATCTACGTATCTCAGATAGCAATCCTTGCACGTATCGTTTGATCTATAAAGACTAAGGAGTTACCAAATGAGGTACCAAACGAGCCATCCTGTTTGTCACACCCCCAAATTCAACTAATGGAGTTTTACTGTTTGGGAAGTAACACACGAGGATCTCAGACATTAGTTACTTCGAACGACACTATATGGGACTTGAAATGTCATAATCTATAAGTTCAGAGTAAATGTGCGGAAGCATTTAAACAAAAGTAAATGCTCAAAACAAAGCGCCCAAGTTTAAGTATAACAGAAACATAGATAGTGTTTGATAGAATGACATGTGATGATAATAATCAAATGACACCATGCATGCCCTAACGTGATCCTGCGTATCGATCTGAGAAAAACATGTAAGAAAAAGTGTCAACACTAGGTTGGTGAGTTCACAGGTTTCAGTTTGTAAGTAGCGTGTGCCAGATTATGTACATTCAATATGTGTATCAATAGGTAGCTAACCTATATTCATGACTTACTAAAGCGCTCGCAATCAAAGCTGATAGTGTGTTTGTTTGTTTGCCTCCATCCAGGTTTATCAACTCTGACTAATGTGTTTAGGCCAATATTTCACTCGTTCGAACTCCAATCGAGTTAGCGTGACTAACGCGGGTGGGGTTTGTCAAACCCAGTAGTACTACCAAATATTCCCTCGCTAAATCCATATTAACGGTCCGATGTGTGTGAGGACTTTTCAATGATAGTGTGTTACGCTTAACCTCAACAGTGATAACAAATGAATTACAATAATCAAAATAGTTTACGTCATGTTTTCTCCCCCAACGGGAAAAACATGTAAAATAATGTTTCTTTGCGTACCTGTTTCTCCCCCACGGGAAAACAAATAAAAGTATGATTGCTTGCGTGCGTGTTTCTCCCCCAACGGGAAAACAAGTAAAAGATGTTGTATGTTTGTGTGCATGTTTTCTCCCCCAATTTAAAACAGTAAAATGGGTCGTGAAACTCACCAGAGTTGAGTAGTAGATGGTACCACACAGGGATGAAATTGGGACCACAAGTGTTAGCATGTGAACGGCTTACGTATGCCCTAGAATTATACACATAATAGTTAGGGATACAATGAGATTTTTGTGACGACGACATGGAACATTTTAACGTCCTAAAACATACTTAGGATCAACGAGTAGACGAACTTGTCCACGGGAATAAGGATTTCCTAATTTATTAATTAGGTTAAATGCGTTTCGTGTCGGACGTCTCTAATTACGAATAACATTAATAATTAAATATATCCGTGCGTTTGTATAATTTAATAATGATTTAGAAAAATAATATAAATTAATATATTATTCTTTTTAGTTCGTAGGATTAAATAAAATAATCATTTATGTGACAAAAATAATAAATATATTGTTTTTATTCGAGGATAAAACAGTGGGTAAATAATATAAATAATTATATTATATAATAGTTTGAAATGCTACACAAAGTTTATAAAAGTGGCAAAAATAACATATAAATATATATGTTATTTTAATTGCAGTCACGGGTAAATAATATAAATATATAATTTTATTCAGGGTTGTGTTTTGAAAATAATAAAATATATTATTTCATCAGTGGAAATAATATTAACTATAAATTATAAAATTCAAACTTGGGCCTACGAGTGTCTCCGGGGTTAAAAACATATTAATATAGCATTAATATCATAAAGGTTTTAATTGTATTTGTGAAAACAATTTTAAAAGTCACTAAAATAAAAATTGCAGCAGACTGGACTCGAACCCGGGTCTCCTACGTTAGAGTTGATCGGTGTCGAAGGTACCGGTCAAAGATAAAGAATTAGAGTGTCCTAGTCACCTTAAACTAGTTAGGGTAAGAAGGGTGTCGAACCACGAAGAGTTTGTGGTCGGTGCTTAACTTCAATTAACAATGTGATTTATGAAGTTGCAATGGGTCTTTCTGACCAAACACAAGCAATGATTTAGGTGAAACTTATTAAACTCAACAAACAAGTATTATCAAGTAACAATTATGATCAATAGTAATCAAGTACCAAACAAACGATTTAGATTGTAACAATAATTAAAAAGGAATCACGCACGGGTTTCAAGTTCACAAGTAATTAGGGATTATCACACCAACATATGAGTTCAAGCAATCAAATGGTTATTCAAATCAAATTGACCAAATCTAACAAAGAACATCAACATTCATACATCATCGGCAAATAGTGTAAGACAATATTCACGAATGAAATCGAGACAAATGTATGTAATATAGAATTAGATTAATCAATAGATTCAACACAAATCAAAGTTCATAGCAATTATCATCTAACGGAGTCAATGGTGCAAGAATTTGTCGACTACCGTGAGTTCATAACCATACTAAACACAAAGATTCAAGTATTTCAAACCAAATGATTACAAGAATTGTTTCTTAAAGCTAGCACATGATAAAACCCTAAAAACTTACAAACAATCCACCCGGGAATGATTACCGGTGGATTAGCCGCTCATGGTTGTGGAATTCATCTTCAATCTTTCAATCTTTCGAGTATCAATCTTCAATTAGATGTTAGAATCGTGTTCCTTAGCCTCCAAGAACTCCCAAAATCGCCCAAGAACTGATGTCAAAAAGATGATTTCGAATTTGGGGAAGAAACCCCCAATTAAACACTGAAAATCGGCTATTTCACTAAAAATCCGCGTCTGAAACGTAACCAGCGTAAGCTTACGCTGTGGGGGCGTAAGCTTACTCCGTCGAGCTGAAGCTTCTGTTCAGAAAATGTTACCGGCGTAAGCTTACGCTCCTAGTGCGTAAGCTTACGCCCCTAGTGTATTTTTTTTAACCAAATATTTGGATTCGGCTTCTCGAGCTACCCAAGATTCATATATTATGGGTCTCGTAACTCATTTTCTAGCTCGAGATATGTCTGTTTCAAGATTCAGCTTCCAGAACTTCCACATCAGCCTCCATCTTTTGCATAGTTTCCGATCCAAACCCTCTACTTCCTCTCTAATGCTTCCAAAACACGTACTTAGCATCCAAACACCTACAAATCATAAACACATGCAAAGTAAACGCGTTCCATGCTAAATCACACATAAAAACGTATAGTTAAGCATCATAAACACCCAACGAACACCTACACATCACATCCCCACACTTGAGTTTTGCTTGCCCTCAAGCAAAGTCTTTTGCTTCAAATCCACATTTCAAAATCTCAAACAATTGTTTTAACTAAACATAAGCTAAGGTCCAAGGTCATGCAAAATTCATAAGAATTATACTCTCAACAGATTTACAATCCAACAAACCATCGATGAATTTTTAAACAAAAGGATATATTGGAACGCGCTTAACTCATATCTAGTTATGGCTTTGCATGCACACACCCCTCACAATCAATCACTCCCCTCGGTTTCATATCTGGACTAGCGATGATGTGCTAGTATTTTTCACTCAAACCCAAACAATGAACCACATTATCATAACCTTGCATATTGATCACATCTCCTCCTACTAGCACAACTAACATGCACAAATCAAAAGGTCTATTAAGGGTTGTAATGTAGGCTAGGGTTACGGGCATGGATAAGGATTTTTAAACTGGCTAAAGGTGAGTGGAATTCAACTAATGAAACTACAAATCAATCCTAAAACTTTCAAATCTCTACTATGGGTATAAATGACCCATCAACACTAAAATTCTTATTTCTTTAAACTATCAAATGAAACTTGGGTTAAATTGACCCAATAACATCTTTTATTATAATTCAAACTAATACTCAAAACCTTTGGGCACATGTTGACCCAATACAATTTTTGTATTTCTTTTTCATTCATTTTTTTTCTTTTTTTTTCTTTTTATTTATTTTTTTATGCAATTGCAACCGCAACTTCAATAATCTAAGTTAATTGAATTCCAACTCACGGGTTTAAAAATAAAAGGCTAAAAAGGTGAATGGGCTAATGTTATGGGTTTTGTCAACAGAAAAGGTATAGGTTCAGAGTGGGCATCTAGTGGATATTAACGGGTAAGGGTATAAAAATGACTAAAAATAAAAAGGTTTCTCCTAATGCCTTTATCATTTTTGTGCAATTAATTGGTTCAAGGTTGACGGGTGGTCCGTAGGACGACCCTTAAGTGCTATAAATGGTATTTTAATCCTACATTTAAGCCGGTTACTTGTTAGAATTAGATGACTATGGTGGTTTAATGTTTCAGGTACAAAAGAGTTTAATTGGATGCATTTAACGCAAAGATTGAAGCAAGAGGAAAGAGACTCAATCATCATTGAAACAAACAAAGAAAAGGAGAGAATGACCTGAGCTCCACCGTAGCTTACGGTGGTCACCGTAAGCTACGGTGACATCTGGGAAACTTTCTTGGCACCGTAAGGCAGTTTTGGACCACCGTAGAATGTTGCTCACCACCGTAAGCTACGGTGGGCACCGTAGCTTACGGTGGTCACTGGCATGAAAAGTGTAACTGCCCTATTAAAACAGTTCTTCAAGGGGCTTTTCATATGCAATCATTGGGAGACGTTTTGCAGCAGTTTCAGGGGCGATTTTGGGTGATTTTTCTGGTTTCCAAACAATCTCTAAACAATTTCGGTTTGTGTTTTGATTCATATGAACATTAATCTTTGTGTGATGATGATGCACCAAACAATGAGTGGCTAAACTTTTGGTGTTCATCCTAGGTTGAAGGTTTGTCTAAGACAGTTGTGTTTTTATCCGTATTTCTAGAATAATAGACTTGCAATGTTTGTTCGTTTATTATGGTGTGTGAATGTGTGTTTGTAAATTGTTGATTGATGTTTTGATCATAATCTAAATCGTACGTTCTTGGTGTCGTTGACAATCGAGATATCACGGGAGGGATTAGGGTTGGATATTGGTTAATTGGTCATCGGGTAACAACCTCGCATTTTCATAATCCGAGTACTTAGTTCCCTTTTATCATAAACAAGTGGTCACGCATGAATCATGTCTATGTGATTCTTTCTAATTGGATTTAAACATGGATGTCAATTGAAACCGGAAACCTAGGATGATCGCTTTCTCTTAATCTGTTTACAAACTAATCTTTGATTTGCAATTTATTTAGTTGATCTTAGTTTTTGAAACCAAACAATCAAAATCGTGAATTTACATTTCTTGCAATTTATTTTAAGTTAGTTAAATCCGAACTACTTAGCAAGCACATTTTCCACAAACTCCCTGTGTTCGATATCCACTTACCACTATCTATTTAGTGTAATTGGTTTATTTTTGAGTGAGACTACGACCTCACGTCAAATTTTGGCGCCGTTGCCGGGGAGTAGTGCGCAACGTGTGTTAACTTTCGTAGTTTTTTGTTTGTTATTTTCGGGTTTACGCCGGTTGTGTTAGTGTGCAGGTATTTACAGGTGTATGCATACTAGAGGCTCCAAAAAGTCATCACCATTAGCATTTGATCCGGAAATTGAACGGACACTTTCACGGAACTGAGTTTTACTTAGGGAGAACAAAGTCATTGGGTCTCCTACTACATCGAAAAACATCATGGATCCACCAATTCTCACTGCGGGTCAAACACTACCAACCACCATACCTCCTATTCCACCAAGTCCTATAACAAGTGAGAGCAAACCCACAAATACCACTGTTCCTACAAGCTCACTTCCACCAAATCCATTGAGCTACCAAACGGCATCAACCTTTCCACCATTTAGCCATTTCTTCCCGACTCCAGGTCAATCGTCTTCCCAACAGAGTCAACCATTCCCATTTCAACAAGACCCACCTATAACCTTTACCACCTCGGTTCAACAACAACAACAACAACAACCACCATCGAGGTTCCAATATCAACAATCTCCCGCGATGCCGTTTATGAGAGTGCAAGATGATGGGTTTGATGATGGTTATGAAGATGATTATGAGGGGTATGATGAAGGTGAATATACCCTTGGGGGTAATGGAAATCAAACGGGATTTCAAGGAGGGGGTGGATTTGTGCGAAAACCGCAAGATATACCGCAAGCTCCACAAGGTCAACCTCAACAAGTTCAACAATATGAGCAACAAGTGCCTCAACAACAACAAGTGGGGCAAATGTTTCAACCACCAACTCAACAATTCGCGCCTCAAAGACCAGTTCAAAGACCAATGGGTCCACCACATCCAAGAGTTTGATTGGGTGTGCCAAGAAGATATAATCGGGAGGCCGTGAGGGGTATTGAAGCTCATTTTAGGCCGGTTATTACCAACAATCCTTCACCGGTAGTTATTCCTCAAAACAATCAAGGGAGGACGTTCGAAGTTAGAACTAATTCCCTCCAAAGTTTACCGAAATATAAGGGATTAGCAACAAAGGAACCTTATTTTCATTTGGAGGCATACGATTCGATATGCAATACTATCGGTGGGCAAGGATTTTCATCGGATGAAGTAAAGTTGGTATTGTTTCAATTCTCGTTGGAAGATAAAGCGAAGAGATGGTTTTATACTTTACCATCAGCTTCGATTTATACTTGGGCTGAAATGCAACAACGGTTTTTGGAAGAGTTCTTCACCGCTGAAAAGACAAATGATGCAAAAAAGGCATTACGAAGCTTCCAACAGCAATCGGGTGAGATGTTTCACGAAGCTTTCGAACGGTTTAATTTGATGATAAAAAATTGCCCTCATCATGGGATCGAATTGTGGGAATTGTTGAACGCGTTTCATGAAGGGTTGAATTCCGAAGATGCTCGTGACTTAATGTCTATCACGAATGGTACATTCGGTACTAATCACGAGCAAGACGATTGGGCGTTTTTGGAACAAATGGCGGTCACATCAAAGAGGAAGGCTCAATCATCTAGGAGAGCGAGACCGGCCATTACTAGAACCCAAGTGCATGCGGTGGAGGATGGTAATGTGCAAACTACTAATCAAGTTTATGATGTTTGCACTAACTGTAATGAATTGGGTCATAGGGCGGATGTTTGCTTGGTGGGTGTTGTTGAAGGGCAATATGAAGAAGTGAATGCTATTCAAGGCCAAGGGGGCGGTGGTAGAAATTACAACATGAACTCGAATACATATCACCCCGGGTTACGAAACCATCCGAATTTGCGTTATGGAAACCCGGCTAATCAAGCCAATCCGAATTTCCAAGGAAGTTAAGGAAATTATGTTCCTCGCCAACAATTTAACAATCAAGGCTTCCAAAGGCAATTTCAACAACCGGGTGGTGACCAAAGTGGCTATTCGGGTCAAGTTACTTCAAGTGGGAATGAAGTGATGGATATGCTCCGGATGATGCAACAAGATATACAAAGGAGGAATCAAATGGATGAGGCTCGGTTGTAAAAAGATGAAATTCACGACAAAGCCATCCAATCCTTGACTACCCAAATGGGTCAACTTGCAAGTGAGGTGGCCCTTTTAAAAAAGAACAAAGGTCAACTACCAAGTGACACAGTGACAAATCCCAAGAACATCAAAAGCGTGAACATTAATGTGGTAAGTACCGTTCCCAATAGTGAATTTAATGAAACATTTCTAACCTCTTGGTGTCATGTGAATGCAGGTATATGAAAGGAGGCCGAGGCGGAAAATGACAAAGAGCATGGGGCACCAATCGTGCCAATCCGAGTGGAAAAATTAAAAATTCCTCATGCATTGTTGGACTATGGGACGGGCATGAGCGTGCTACCAGGCGAGTTGTATGACATGTATGACTTTGGCCCGCTGCAAGATATAGACACCATGGTGAGCTTGGCAGATGAAAGTTGGAGGCGTCCACGGGGAGTAGTTAGGAATGCTAAGATTCAGTTGGGAGAATTTGAGTACCCAGTGGATTTTCTGGTCCTAGACTACGCTTCTACTAAAATGGCAGCGCAACAAAGGGTAATCTTAGGCCGACCATTTCTATACACAGCAAATGCTCAAATCAATTATAGAGACGGGGTTATTACCATGACAAAAAAGAACTGTAAGTTATCATTTGATGTTCAAACTAGAGTGATTATTTATGAATCCAATGAGGGGAAGGGTGGTGAGTCTAGTGATTGTAGGACAAAAGTGTGTCAAAGAATGAAAATAAATCAACCACCGGATCGTGAAGAAAAGCATACGGGATCAAGTAGGAGTGTATTTGATTACCCACCGAATCGAAACGGGACGGATGCATTTTACTCAATGGCACGATGTAGTGATGGAGATGGCCGGAATCGTTTCTTTGAGCCACCATAAACAGGGGTGGCACGGTCTGGCTGAAGACCCGAAAATTTAGCGCTGCTCGGGAGGCAACCCGGGGTTTTTCACTGACATTGTTATTTCTTTATTTTTCTATGTTTCAGGGCTATGGCAACACTCAAGTGTGAGGAAGATGTGCGGATAGTTGTGTGAAGGTGGTGATAGGAAATCGGATCATTTACAACATCTGTTGTGTCAAACTTCATCAGGTCCATGTACTCTTTCCTTAGACTTGTCATGTTCTTTAGCCTTGAAATATTGGTAGTTAGTTTGTTTGTTTGTTAAAAAAAAAAAAAAAGTTTGGTGTGTTTTGAGCGATCTTTCTTTTCAAAGCCATACATTGGGGACAATGTATCCCAAGTGTGGGGATGGGGGAATTTTTTGAAAAATTATGAAAATTAAGCAAAAAAATGGTCCAAATTTGAACACTTAAGTACTAAACCGCATGACACATCGGCAGCCCATATTTCCTTTTTTCTTGGTGAGAGTTTGAGCCATTTCTTTGAATTGTTAGAAATATTTTCTTTGATGAGAGTGGCAATGTGTGGGGGTGCATTAGAACTTGTGCTTGAATTCGGTTTGAGGCCTTAGCTTGATATGTATGTGAAAAGGATAAGGGCATTTAGGTAGCCTCGTCACGATGTGTGTGAGTGTGGGATTCGGGTGTTGGGCCTCATAAATTACACATATGAGTATGGTAGCGAGAGGGGCGGGGGTTTGGTCCATTAGTAATCATATTTGAGCTTATTGCCTATCATTTGATAACCCATGCCTACCGCCCAAAATATCTTACCTGTTTGAGAAGACCCGGTTTAGTAGTTTAGTAGTTTTAGTACGTAGTGTTCAGTGTTTGTTTCATATACAAAAAAAAATAAAAAAAAAATAAATAAATAAAAAAAAAAGAGAATAAGAGAAAAAAAAAATCCGAGAAAAATACAAAAAGAATGAGAATAAATGTGGTAGTAGTTTGAAAGAAAAAAAAATGCGAGGCTTTGTAGTTAGTTAATTAGTTGAGTTTATTTAGATGTAATAATAAGACTGGGTCGGATCATTAGCTACTACATATATATTTCCATGTCCTACCCATATGCCTAGCCACGTTCCAACCCTTAAGTCCCTTTGATTCACGTGCGCATTTTAGTAAATTCTTTAGGCGAAGGACCGATTTAAGTACAAGCCTATTATTGTGCAATCACCCATTTGCTTTAAGTGTGTTCTAGCTCATCCTTGCTAGTTATTATTTGTCGTCGAGAGGAGAGTCATTGTGAGGGGTGTGTTATGTGGGGTTTAAGAAAAAGTTAGTAAAATGAGGACATTTGTTTGCTTGATTCATGTTGATCGCTTGTGAACTTGGAAATGGTTTTTGATGAGTTGCTTGGGGCAAGCAACGGTTAAGTGTGGGGATGTGACGGGTGGTCCGTAGGACGACCCTTAAGTGCTATAAATGGTATTTTAATCCTACATTTAAGCCGGTTACTTGTTAGAATTAGATGACTATGGTGGCTTAATGTTTCAGGTACAAAAGAGTTTAATTGGATGCATTTAACGCAAAGATTGAAGAAAGAGGAAAGAGACTCAATCATCATTGAAACAAACAAAGAAAAGGAGAGAATGACCTGAGCTCCACCGTAGCTTACGGTGGTCACCGTAAGCTACGGTGACATCTGGGAAACTTTCTTGGCACCGTAAGGCAGTTTTGGACCACCGTAGAATGTTACTCACCACCGTAAGCTACGGTGGGCACCGTAGCTTACGGTGGTCACTAGCATGAAAAGTGTAACTGCCCTATTAAAACAGTTCTTCAAGGGGCTTTTCATATGCAATCATTGGGAGACGTTTTGCAGCAGTTTCAGGGGCGATTTTGGGTTATTTTTCTGGGTTCCAAACAATCTCTAAACAATTTCGGTTTGTATTTTGATTCATATGAACATTAATCTTTGTGTGATGATGATGCACCAAACAATGAGTGGCTAAACTTTTGGTGTTCATCCTAGGTTGAAGGTTTGTCTAAGACAGTTGTGTTTTTATCCGTATTTCTAGAATAATAGACTTGCAATGTTTGTTCGTTTATTATGGTGTGTGAATGTTTGTTTGTAAATTGTTGATTGATGTTTTGATCATAATCTAAATCGTACGTTCTTGGTGTCGTTGACAATCGAGATATCACGGGAGGGATTAGGGTTGGATATTGGTTAATTGGTCATCGGGTAACAACCTCGCATTTTCATAATCCGAGTACTTAGTTCCCTTTTATCACAAACAAGTGGTCACGCATGAATCATGTCTATGTGATTCTTTCTAGTTGGATTTAAACATGGATGTCAATTGAAACCGGAAACCTAGGATGATCGCTTTCTCTTAATCTGTTTACAAACTAATCTTTGATTTGCAATTTATTTAGTTGATCTTAGTTTTTGAAACCAAACAATCAAAATCGTGAATTTACATTTCTTGCAATTTATTTTAAGTTAGTTAAATCCGAACTACTTAGCAAGCACATTTTCCACAAACTCCCTGTGTTCGATATCCACTTACCACTATCTATTTAGTGTAATTGGTTTATTTTTGAGTGAGACTACGACCTCACGTCAAAGGTCTCAACATGTATCAATAATATGCAAGTTCTAAAATGTGAAACAAAGTGGCTAAACACTCAAGTAAGAGAATATATATATCAATTTGGCTCAAAATCTCACAACATGGTGGAAAATAGGTTACCGACATGTGTATGCAAACCGTCACCTTCAATTTTGTTACTCCCAAATCCAACATTTCCAAAAAATTTTTTTTATTTGTTGGAAAAACTTAATCAAGTAACTTAATGAATTAACCATGACCAAAGACCTCTACCAAACACTTTGTAAAACAATTATTCAAAAATTTGCATGGTTTTATTGATTTCTCACATCCCCACACTTGAACCTTACATTGTCTCAATGTAAATAGTTATAAAATATAAAAGTGCGGTTTGTGGGTGCAAAAACATCCAATACCCAATATCTCCAAATATCCAACTCAAAGATTACCATAACCATAAGCACCAACCCAACCACAATCAACCAAGTTTCAAACAAAAACACACCAAAACACACAAAAACAAACTAAAATAATATAGTTCAATCAAAGTAACATAAATATGAGAAAGAGTACGCGGACCTGATTAGAGGCGATCATAGAGCGCCTGAACCACCACCAAAAATGGACTCGTAAGTCTTCCATGAGTCTTCCCCACACTTGAGTGTTGCTATGGTGACGAAACTGAAACACACAACACAAAACAAAACAAAGACAAAATAAAGACAATCACAAGCCGGGTTGCCTCCCGGTTAGCGCTAAGTTTATTGTCCTCAGCCCGACATTACCTCATGTGTCTCTCATGATGGTCGCAATGAACACTTACCGACCACATTGCCAACAAAAGCCCGATATCTTATGTGTTCCCTCCAAACTCGTTCTCTCAAAACCTGCATGTAAATGGATGCAATGTCCGAAAATCTAACTCCACATTTTCCCATCGAATTTCCAATGTATGCCCGGTAGTTGACGTGTCGTGTCCAATCCTGACTTATTGTGATCGACATGTCGGCTAAATCGATGCGGGCTTGCTTCCGACTAGACTGTCCAATGTCTTGTAATCCCACCTTCCTAATCTTTATCCTCGGACCCTCATCCCTAACTTTATTGGCTGGAGTAATTAATACGGGAGGAGGGTCAGAATGAACCATCAATATCTCATATTTCTCATGAGGTGCTATGTCATTGACCGAGTCTAAACATTCAATTATATGTTCTGAAAGATCCACAACCTCTTCTTCCTTATCATCATCCTTGTCATCATCCACGACTAGTGCACTCGTTAATTCTTCAGTAATTGAAGGAATTGTTGTGGTATTATTTTCCACAACCGCATCTCCAATTTGTGAAGACATCCACAGTTGTTTTGCCTTAGAATGTTCGTTAACTGAAAGGCCTCGCTCTCCCCTTCGCCTTCCCGTGCATAAAAGATCATATTTGTAACTTAACAACTCTAAGCGATATTGCTTCGAATGATGAAGTTGCGCCAACTCTCGATCGACTCGAGATAAACAATATTGTACTCGACGCTTCTCACAATCTTCATATTGATAAGGGATTCGACGCCACCAGACTTTCCCACATAATTTCAAAAAATATGGACAATCATTGTTCCGATGAGATGTGCTCCTACAATGAAAGCATTCACTAAAGTCTATATTCATGGTGAGATCAACATGCTTGAAATTCTATAATACATGAACAAGCGGTGACGTCCTCCCGGATGAACGGGTATGCATGCATTATTCTGTCACCTGCACACACAAACAAACACCACGCGTAACACAAAATAGAAGAATATTAACCAAACAAAACAAGAAACAAGTAGTCACAAAAGTCAACTAAAATAAAACACCAAGCGCACACACTCCCCGGCAACGGCGCCAAAATTTGATCGGTGTCGAAGGTACCGGTCAAAGATAAAGAATTAGAGTGTCCTAATCACCTTAAACTTGTTAGGGTAAGAAAGGTGTCGAACCACGAAGAGTTTGTGGTCGGTGCTTAACTTCAATTAACAATGTGATTTATGAAGTTGCAATGGGTCTTTCTGACCAAACACAAGCAATGATTTAGGTGAAACTTATCAAACTCAACAAACAAGTATTATCAAGTAACAATTATGATCAATAGTAATCAAGTACCAAACAAACGATTTAGATTGTAACAATAATTAAAAAGGAATCACGCCCGGGTTTCAAGTTCACAAGTAATTAGAGATTATCACACCAACATATGAGTTCAAGCAATCAAATGGTTATCCAAATCAAATTGACCAAATCTAACCAAGAACATCAACATTCATACATCATCGGCAAATAGTGTAAGACAATATTCACGAATGAAATCGAGACAAATGTATGCAATATAGAATTAGATTAATCAATAGATTCAACACAAATCAAAGTTCATAGCAATTATCATCTAACGGGGTCAATGGTGCAAGAATTTATCGACTCCCGTGAGTTCATAACCATACTAAACACAAAGATTCAAGTATTTCAAACCAAATGATTACAAGAATTGTTTCTCAAAGCTAGCACATGATAAAACCCTAAAAACTTACAAACAATCCACCCGGGAATGATTACCGGTGGATTAGCCGCTCATGGTTGCGGAATTCATCTTCAATCTTTCGAGTATCAATCTTCAATTGGATGTTAGAATCGTGTTCCTTAGCCTCCAAGAACTCCCAAAATCGCCCAAGAACTGATGTCAAAAAGATGATTTCGAATTTGGGGAAGAAACCCCCAATTAAACACTGAAAATCGGCTGTTTCACTAAAAATCCGCGTCTGAAACGTAACCAGCGTAAGCTTACGCTGGGGGGCGTAAGCTTACTCCGTCGAGCTGAAGCTTCTGTTCAGAAAATGTTACCGGCGTAAGCTTACGCTCCTAGGGCATAAGCTTACGCCCCTAGTGTATTTTTTTTTAACCAAATATTTGGATTCGGCTTCTCGAGCTACCCAAGATTCATATATTATGGGTCTCGTAACTCATTTTCTAGCTCGAGATATGTCAGTTTCAGAATTCAGCTTCCAGAACTTCCACATCAGCCTCCATCTTTTGCATAGTTTCCGATCCAAACCCTCTACTTCCTCTCTAATGCTTCCAAAACACATACTTAGCATCCAATCACCTACAAATCATAAACACATGCAAAGTAAACGCGTTCCATGCTAAATCACACATAAAAACGTATAGTTAAGCATCATAAACACCTAACGAACACCTACACATCAAGAGTCCAAAGCTTTAACCAACTCCGCCCGCTAGGGTATCGCGTACAACACCGGATCAGAATTGTTTTAACCTTCACGCCATATATGTTCATACCCCCCCCCTTCCCATCGAAACCGAACCCAAATCCAATCCAAAACTATCGATTTTGATCTCGATTGAACACAAAAGCATAGAGGTTTTGTAAATCGGTAATACATGAATCTGAGGATGAGTTTAATTTCAAAATGATCAAGCTTGGGTTCGTTTAATATCCTGTTTAGAAACTGAAACCCTAGTTTAAGAACGTGTATTTAATTTGATCGAATTTTATAAGATTATTGTTTGAAATCATGGGGTTTTCAATATTCAGAGGATTGCGAATCTAAACATGTAGTTTAATTGAATTGAGGTGATGTTTGGATCAGAGTTCGACTAAACCATAATTAGATGAATCCTAGATACGGGTTCGTGTTTAATTCGGTGTTGTGGATCAATATTAGATTAGGGCTTTTGTTGCAGACCTGAAAACGAATCTAGGGGTGTAGCCACTTACCAGAATGAAGTGTGGATTGATGGTGTTCGAATAAATGGTATCCCGACTTGCACGAGCTTGGTCTTCGGCTATAATGCCTTCAATTTCGATCGAATTAGATGATTAAACACACTCTGAGGGATACGACTAAGGTGCTTGGATAGTCTGATTGCGAGAGTAAAACACCAATTGGTTGGATTTGACGGGTTTGTTATGGGGGTCGACGGTTACCACTTTATCACCCATAATTGGGTTTAATTTGCGCATAAAGGTGATTTCAATGCCCTAATGATGGTCGTTTAATGCATTGAAGTTCATATCAGTTATCAATTCCAACGGAAATCGATTTTGGGACTTGAATTGGATCGAGGGTGGTGGTGGGTTTGACTCTAAAAGTCAACATCACCCTAAACACTTGATTTTGACTATCCAAGTCAAACAGGAATGGGTTTGAGTTAATTACAGTTTTAGCCCCTCTAGTTTCATGCATTATAGTTTAGATAAAAGGCACAATTAGTCCCTATGGTTTAAATTGAGTTAAAAACAAGGCTATTTGACTTTCTAAAGTCAACAAGAATCAACTATAGGATAATTACAAGATTAGTCCTTCCATTTTCAAGTATTTGAGTTTGAATATAGGCAGGATTAGTCCCTGGGGTTTGAGATAAGTAACTAGGTTAGAATTTAACGGGATTTGGTTAACGGAGTTAATCTGGAAAGTCTGGATTGTCACATCATCCCCTAGTTGAAAGAATTTTCGTCCCGAAAATTAAAATAAATAAATAAAAATTTCTGAGTGTCACACTGTTAAACCTGGCAGTGTACTCATGATGAGTGATACTACCGGCTTCTAATTGGAGAAAGTCTCTTTCATGTTTGTCCATTTCGTTATCCGGATAAAACTCCTGAATCAACAACTCCTTCAACTCTTCCTAAGACATTCGTTCTATACCTTTCTCCCCATCGCTATGACCAAGTTCTCCCGCCAACACAACGCCTCTGACACAAACGAGTGAGCGGCGTATTTTACCTTGTGGGCGTCTCTACATTCACTAATCTTTATTACGGCTTCGATTTCTCGAATCCACTGATAAGTAACAGTGGCGTCCTTTGTCCCGTCAAACTTTGGAGGACTACCGTCCTTAAATGCTTTATAAGGACATCCTCTAGGGCTCATTATCGTCTAAGTCTTTGACAACTTCCTCTACTTTATCACTCTTTCTCTTATTTTGCTCAAGGCTAGTTAATAAGATAGGCAAAGCCGTATCTAAAGCTTTAGCCACGGTAGTATCTATAGCAGTCTACATTTGAGGTTCTAGCACAGGTTCATTTCTGTCTACATGCTCATCTACATGTTCTATTTCTGGTTCGGCATTGGCGGTAGACTGCGTTTTTCGTCTAGGAGTAGTCGAATTAGTCTTTCCTCCTCTTTTTCCTTTACCTTTACCGACCATTTCTTCAAAAGATATAGAGTATTTAAGTATTGTATGATGAATTGATAACTCAGAACACAAGTGTATTGTAAATTAATAATAACTATGCCAACAACGAAATTAATCATTTATGCCACAACGAAATTAATCATGTTTCCTACGATATACTCATATCCTTTCTTTACCTTCTTGGCGTCGGGCCATCTTTACTAGCATCTCTGCTGACATTCTTATTGTCCCTTAAATATAGTTTAAGTTTAGATACTTGGGCATGTACCTAAATCTCTTAAACTATAGCTCTAATACCAACTTGTGACACCCACATCCCGGATCACCCGAGATGCCGATCACTCGTCGGATTTACTCACGAACATATAATACATAGAGATCGTTTACACAGTGGATGACTTTAAAATAATATTTTATTTCATAATTTATTTAATGTACATTCTAAAAGAAAGTACAGTAACTATTCTAATGCCAGATCTTCAAAGGATGCGAGATAGCCTTTCCCCCGATGCCTCTAATCTAGCTTTTTGCTTTAACTACATGAAGCTACATCTTTATCTTATGCACATGCTTAAACATATGTCAGCTTAGTCAAAAGTATCTTTGACCTTTATCTCATACATAAATGGTTTTATATGATATGTTATCAAAACATCACATTAACTCCGTGCCCAAAACATAATATTTATCTTTGCACAACTTATCTTTCTTTGAGGTCACAATGACCTCTAAGCGGTCGTCACCACTTAACCTTACCTTTGTACAAAGAGCCCCCCACCACATTCCACAAAGGAATGTAGTAGTCCGCATTTAATTCATCCCCTTTCAAGGATATAGCAAGTGGTTTAGCCAAGCGATTATCATCATGATTTTCGACAAGCTTGATGGACGACTTATTACGCGGAGATGGATTATATCCTGATACAAAGTATTTGTTCGTACGTGAGCGACTTGAGATAAATAATCTTTATATTGAGTATATAAGTACTAAAATTATGCTTGCGGATCCAATGACTAAAGGTCTCCCTCCTAAAGTATTCGAAGAACATGTTTCGAAAATTAGCTTTTCTAAAGACCTTATTAGTTGCATAATTGTACTTACATACGTTTAATAATGTAATTTTGTCACTTATTTGAATTTGTTTGTATCTGAGTATGTCTATGCATGCCTAAAGACATATAGACAATAATTATACAAATCAACGTTAAAGGCTTATAAGTTATTAATTTGATCCTAAGTTTACTTAAGTTTTAAATTTTGTATTGTAATATGATTAATGGGGGTCTTGATTTGAATGTTGATTCAATGATTGTATTCATTACTACAGTTTCAGTTTAGAACTAAAATGAGTATTAACATCTGGCCAGACTTACCTAATTCTCATCATAAATGACCACTCGACTAAGTGAGAGAATATAAGACTCACAATTAAAGGATTAACATCTGGCCAGACTTACCTAATATCATCAACAATAATGAGCTTGATTTTTTCGTTATTAGTTTTAAAGGATCTTATTTACTAACAACAGGTTTTAAATACAAAGTGGAAAAAACTAAACTAAGATCAAATTCCTTTGACTTTATAAAGTTATATAAGTTTAAAGCTGTATTAGTATGAGATGATTCTCTTATTATGACATTTTATTGCTGAAAAATAAAACTATAGATCATTTAAGATAAAATAGATATGGTCTCCACCCCACCCGAAACCAATACTTCTTCTCGTCAATATCTAGGGTACATGTACTGAGATAGCCGTGGCTTAGCAATTACTACTAGTGGTTTAGCCAAGCGATTATCATCATGATTTTCGACAAGCTTGATGGATGACTCATTACGCGGAGCCTCCCAGGTGAACCCCTGGACCATCCTTGCTAACAACATTGTTGTCATGGTTGTGCCTAACATTATTCCAGGACAACCACGTTTCCCTGTGCTAAACGAGATCAACCTCAGCCCATCATCCGTTAGAAGCACTTGTTTTCCGTCCCCACATAGATGGCGATCTGGGTCAAACCGCAATGGATCCAACCAAACATTTGGATTCCTTCCCAGTCCAAATCGACTTAGGATAACATGGCTACCCTTGGGTATGAAGTAACCAGCAACAGTGGTATCCATTGTTGAAACATGGGGTGGAAGAAAAGGCACAAAAGGGTGCAACCTAAAAGCTTCCTTGATGCATGCTTTTATGTAATTGAGTTGAGGTACGTCTTGCTCTTCAACTAACTTCTCACCACCTACTACACGATCCAATTCCTCGACTGATCTTCTTAGGATCATAGGTTTATTGATCATCTCACCCATCGCCCATTCTATTGCGTTAGATGTATTATCAATTGTGGCAATCATTAGTTCCTGAAATTTGAAAAGTCACAGATAACTTTAGAAAAACATAACTGAAACGTGCATGTGAAAATAGCAATAGATGGCGAGAGAATTACAAGAATTTGCGCTTTAATCTCCTCTGGCGTAAGCTTAGGATTTTTAAGTTCAATAAGAACATCAAGCATATCACATTTTTCCCTTCTAGCTCCATTGTTCCACATCTGAATTCGTTCATCTACCAATGGATCCTGATACTTTCGAACAGTTTCAATTGCAGTCCTCATTATCTTTTCATGGCCATCAAAGTCAGTCTTCCCTCTTAACCATGGGAAATAATCAGTGATGCAAAAGGCATAAACATACTTCAGGATGGTAAAAAGTGCTGCGACATGTTCAGTTTCTTCTTCACCCTGTCCTCCATCTTCCGTTCCTTGCCCAAAGAATCTTTTCCCGAAAACAATATTCCTCAAAGCGTTTGCAACGAAATGTTGGCTCACAGTTCGAACATTTATTAATCCGCCGTCAATTGTAGAATCTTGTTTTTCTATTTGGTTACATACGTATCTAAGCAATTGATCAGCTTCTTCGTCACGTTTAGGTTGGAGCCATTTGTGTATTTGGGGTGAAAGCAGCTCCCGATTTATAACTCTTTTCATCTTCCTCCATTGTTCTCCGAATGGGGACATGATTGTAGTGAGATATCCATCACTTATCAGATTGGCTGACAAAAAATCAGGCCGTGAAATGAATATATCATCTTGTTTCTTGAGGAATTCGCATGCTATGTCTGGGGACGAAACTGCAATGACGTGGGTGGATGGTCCTAGCCGGACGCAAAGGATTGGGGTGTCGAACTGGTCCATGAGCTTATGGATCCAGCGGAAAGTCGGCTTATTTAGGAGCATTTGGATGGTGCATCCAATAAACGGCAGAGGGGTTGGACCAGGAGGTAATGGATGTGGGTTGCTTGAAGATTTCTTGTTTAAAAACCTACTAACAAATATGAGCACGATGACAAGGACGATTATTGTTAAAGACATCATTATTGATGTTGAAGATAGGAGATGTTAGCATGTGAATTTGAAATGACGACGAGGTAGGGTTTAAATAGTGCAAAGAAATACCATCATCATTGATTAATTCATCAATTTGAACATTAGAAGCGGATAAAATGTGTTCATTTAAGAATTTTATAAATTTATTACGTTTAATAATATATCAATTTATTAGTTATTACATTTAGTATTTTATAACTTACTAGGTTAGAATCCCGTGTATTACACGGGTTAAATAAATGTAATGTTATATACTTAATAATAAAAAGTTTATGTTTTTAAAACCTGCGTAATACACGGGTTACATAAACTCGTGTATTACACGTGTTGAATAAAATATAATGTAATCTATTAACACATACGCTCGTCAAAATGTAACAATGTAAATATGTAAATATATGATTAAAACTTTTTTATTTGAATTTAGCTGGCTATAAAATTGTTTTCAGTTTGTAGAATTAATAAAATATGATTGAACAAATTAATTGATGATAAATACAATTTTAAATTAAAAAATGTGTAGATAAAAATTAAAACAAATAATTAATTTAGTTGTCTAAAATAATAGAGTTGATTATTAATAGAAGAGAGAGGCGTGAAAATGAGAATAAGAATGCTTAGAAATGTAACAAGTGTACTCTTAGTTTATTTGTTTATTAGGTAGTATAGATATAGATATATATGAAACTAAATCTAAATATTAAATTAAATATATATTTTTTTCATCCAATTTAGAACTCTTTTCACTTAATAATAATTAAATATTTTCAATATATATTATTTGAAGTTGATTAAATTTATATGTATAAGTTAGTGGTAAATAAACTACATGATTAATATATTTTCATTCAAACGCATCTAAACTATAATTATCACACGTTTCTAAATAGAGTCTTAAAAATAATTTATATTTTATCTTCTTCCTGTGACAATTTGTGGTGCCCATGTCACACCCCGGTTTCCAGGACTCCGGACATGCGACCAGTAGTTGGTACCTCGTTTATGATTTTATACTTTTATAGTTTGAAATATGTAACGGAAAATGAAGAGTTTCAATAACTCCAAAGATAATCTTTTTATTTCAAACAAGGAATTTCACCCTGAAGATTACAAAACATGGTTTGTGTATTGTTTAACCAAAGATTTACAAAGCCAACGATTACTGCGGATGTCTAGGGGGTCGTCATCCCTACGACATCTTATCTTTCTATCATCTGCCAAGGAGTCGTAGTCCTTTCCGGCAGAAATCTAAAAAAACAATTATCCTTAGTTACCTAAAAATGTTTTAAAAACATACCAGCAAAACCTGGTGAATACATATATGTTTGATACTTACTAAACTGAAATAGTAAAAAAAATATTCCCATATTTGGATTAGTAGTCTACACATTCAGTGGGACTATTTCACCCAACGGTATAACCATAGATCACATTAGCATTCACTCGGTTTTTTACATATGGCCACAATGGATACGCTCGGTGTTTTACGTGTGCCTACAACCGAGCCTGTTACTTGCCCCATTACAATGTTTCATCTGTAACACGTGTAAAATTTGGATCTAACCATACGTGAACTTATGGCTTAAATGTTATTACGTAAACTACCTTAAGCAACCAAATGGTTTTAGTAGTTCATTTTAGTCAGACCATAAAACAAAGTCAATTCACGGTTTTGAAAGCATTTAAATATATTGAAAACATGTATTCACCATTGTAAGATCTTGGTTTATAAAAGTGTTGGAGAGTTCCTAATGTATGTCTCTTAACTTGGATTGCACCTTGATAATAGTTCCTATCCTCGGGTTACTTAGGTAGAGGTTTTATGTATCTCTTCCAAGTAGAATTTGCTTAATCAATAGTGCGATATGGTAATTTGGAAGTGGGTTCGAGTTTGGAAAAGTGGGATTTGACTTTGGAATGTTGTGAGATTGAACGGCTTTTGATTTCAATTTATAGGCTCAAGTTGAACCTATAACGGGCTGCTAGGTAGAGGGGTAGCAGTCCGCTACCCTTGCCACGTGCCAGAATACCTTAATGAGTCATCCGCCACGTGTCATCACCTGGTTGAAGCCTTTGGGGCTACTTCGCGGATCGTTAAGGCAATGGTAGTGGTTCGCTACCGAGTATTTTTCAACATTTCTCATTTTTAGAACCTGAACTTTTGCTTAATTGTAGTTCTAGTATTTCTAGTTCTAATTTTGTACATTTATGGATCGAATTTTGTCAGGTGTTACACCCCAATCCTGGATATGATCTAGAGACGTGTCATATGTTGGATTTACTTATAAACACATAGTATAATAGAGATAAAACGACAAAAATTAAAGAGTTAATTACATGGATGGTCCTTGTGGTTTGCACAAATTGCAAGTATGGTCCCTAAGTTTGAAAACTACATGGAGAGTCCACAAGTCTGCCAAAACGTAACATTAGTGGTCCCTGACTTGGATGGTCGTTAAGTTTTTCAGTTAAGTGCATGTGAAATGACAAAAATACCCCTTAATAAAAAAAGTAAAAATCTAAATACTTTCATGCAACCACCTGTTAAAAAAAACTACAATGGTGGGTCACTTGAAGAATTCATCTTTCTCAGATCTTCAACCAAAACCTTCACTTTTAATGGTGTTCAAGCAACAATTGACAAAATGATCCAACTGGTAACATCAAGATTCAAAAGGGTAAGTTAACATAATGAACAAAAAGAAGTTGTGGTGGCAAATGTGTTGGTGCGTGTACTTCCTCTTGCGTTTTGGCTTTAAATTCGGCTTCTTCTTCCTCGTCTCGTTCTAAAGCAAGGTCCAAAATTCTGTTCTCCTTGAGCGTGGCTATTTACCCACTGTACTTGAAAACCTCACAAGGAGGTGGTATGTGAGACCACTCCCCATGACGAATGAGAACAGAAACGTGTGTGTGGAATCTGAAAAAAGACGTGTTTGCATACCAGAGACGAGAGAGAATTAGAGATGGCCGGAAAAACGGTTTGACCCTATCTGCTCCAATTTCCGACGATGGGTTTTCAACAGTGCGCGTCGCTGGACATCACGGCTTGCCGGAACAACATGTGTTTGTTCCACGTATATATTGTACGGTGATGGATCATTTACGGTCGGCAATATCGTCTCTTCCAGCGAGACCACCACCATCAACTCCGACGAGTTCGACTTTCAGGGGAGGGTTTAGGGTGGTGGTTCTCAATAGAAATTTGAAGTGGGACCCATTAGTTTAGGTTTTTATTTTATTTTTTAGTTAATTACACGGATGGTCACGTGGGGTATAATTATCACTTTAAAATATTTAAGTGAAAATGTTAACCTTTTGACAAATTTGTGATGTATTTTTTTAAACTTGGGGACTATATTTGTAATTTGTGTAAACCACATAGACCATTCATGTAATTAACTCAAAACTAAAACTTAATATTAAATAAGCCAAGTTATGCACAAACTAAGCTATAACAAATGTTTAAATTACAAAAGAGGTCGGTCCTCTCTTTACGCATGTAGACAACCCACTTCAATGCTCTTGCTGCCCAAATAGTTTTAACCCTTCACATGACATAACATTCCATTATATGGTATTTCGAAATACATTTCCAAATCATTCCACACTAAGATATACGCCAAAAACATTTCTAAATCATTCCTTTATTTAAAATCATTTTTAAACAGTCCTGGACATAATGGTACTTCTACAACGATTCTTTCAAAGAAATATCTATAAATAGTATTGTACGCTTGGACGTGTAAACGTACCAAACGAATAGAAACAAAGGGTTTGATGGTGCTCGTTTGTTTAAATTTAAAAGAACAAATGAAACAATATAGACGTTTGTACGGGTATATTTTTTGTTTATATTTGTTTATTAATACTTTAAATAAACTTTTCATGGGGATTAACAAACACAAACAAAAATTAACATAACAAAATAAATATGTTGGTAGTGAGATGTGTTGGTATGTTACTAATATAAACACTTTGCCTAAGGCCTACACAGATATTTTGTCGTGTTACTTTTGTAATTTAATTAATAATTGTAAAAATATTGTTTAACGCTAATCTTTATCGTTTTGATCAATTAACATAGGAGAGACTACACTAGTACACATATATAATCTTAGACGAACTTTCACGTGTTTCCATTTTTGGTAACATTTTTGGTTTTATTGTTTAAGATAAATCTATAATGATATTTTTCTTAAATATAGAAATTATTAATTACCCAAATTCAATACATTTATAATAAGATATTAAAATAACGAACGATGTTAGAAAGGATATAAATGTAAATTTTTTGTTACCAACTTCGATAACCAAAAAATATATATACAAATAATGTTACAAACTTATGCATGTAAAAGAACCAAATAACCACAAACTATGGCTTCTTGGTGCCCATTCGTTTAATTTTTGTAAGGTCTCAAATCCAGGAGAACTCACTTGTTGGAGTTACTCATAAAATAGTCATCAATCACTGAACTTAATTAAAATATTCAACACAGCGGAAGCGTATATCATTCAGTTACATAAACAACAGAAGTCTTAAACATTTAAAACATTGTCTTAACATTAAACAAGTAAATAGGATGTCAGTCTTGAGCCAGGTAGTCTTCATGCCTTTGCTCGTTCCTTTCTTTTGCTACCTGAAATGCATACTAATAGTCAGTTAACGCTAATGAGTTCTAGTTTAAAACAATTATGTATAAACATCGTTTCTTTATAAGTATGTGTGTATATATAAATACTAGTCGGAAACCCGCGCGATGCGGCGGCGACGACAATTTGCAACGCAGTACTCGTTTTCATTAGTTTACCAATCCTCTCGTAATATATTGTATAATACGTCTGTTAGTTTTTCTAGTGTATCAAATTAGTAACTCTGGTAAGTAGATCATCGTATCAATATAACCCCAACTTCTTAATTCTTTTTAGGCCCCAAAAACATTGAGCTAGATGGTATTCAACAATATCACCAATCCAAATGATTTTGATTATGACAAATAGTTTATGTATTAACTACAGTAGTTTATAGACCCGGTTATTACATAGGGTTTTATAATAGAAGTTATATATTTCTATAACGTGTAAAAAAATTTACATAACTGAATTATTTTTGTTACGTACAACAATAAAAAAGGAAAGTACAATACGTAAAATTTACATAATCTGCAATTAGGTTAACAGGAGACGAAAGCGATTTCTTTCCTTTTAATAAATCTGCAGTCTCAACATCATGATCACTTTTATCACTTCCTGACTGCAATGCGCCACACAAACACAATTAAAGATTGTGTGATTTTAAAGAAATAAACTAACATAAATGTCTGAATGTGTGTCACTTAGTAGCATTTTCATTAATAATAACTAAAAAAGATAAATTTACTAACTTTAAACAGAATCATATGTATTTGAAATTTCTCAAACCTTTGATGATGATATTGCTATTCTTTTATGGGTAACAAAATCTGCAAAGTTAGTATAGCCAAGTAATCTAGTACACAATTAAAAAACACAAGGTTAAATCAACACACTCAATCCAACTAACAACACACTCTCCGTGATCATTTATATTCAGAAACTATAAACCCTAATAAAGCAACAATAGATTCAATTCTATATGATTATTTAAAAGAGGAATTGACCTGAATTCGGAACATAATCAAGAGCAGTAGGATCATGGACCATCTTAGGGGAGAGCGATGGTGGCAGAGGGTGGATTAGGGTTTCAAAGCAATCGTTCGACTGGATCTAGTTTCTCCAATCACCTCTACTTCCTTTATTTCTTCGATTTCCTTACCAATTCGTAGCTTCGCAAACCCTAAACCCTCCAACATCATCGTCTTCTTCCGAGTTAGGGCTTAACTATGTCGATTAGGGGCGACAACGAAGGCCGACCAACAGAACCAACGACGTGGTATTCTGATTACATTATGTACCAGACCTGCAGACAAATGCAAAACTTTGTATGATAGTACTAATATGTGATTAATCTACCGGTGGTATTCTCATTACAACAACAATCACAAATATGAGTCACCGCGGATAACAAACTAACTACACATTCTGATTAATAGACATGAACAGACCACTGCGGATAACAAAATAAGGGCTTCTGATTACAACATTCACAAATATGAGTCACCGCGGATAGCAAACTAACTACACATTCTGTTTAAAAGACATGAACAGACCACTGCGGATAACAAAATAAGGGCTTCTGATTCCAGTACGGGTCAACCTGACCCGTTTCAAAAGTTGGAATGTTATGTAATGACTTCTGTTATTAATCTGTATTGCAGTTGATTATTAGAAAAAATGCTAAACTTTAATGCATCAATTAACATTGTTGCTTTATAGAACCTCTTAAACAGTAACATACCTTTTAAGAAACAAAAGCTGTTGTGTTTATCTCAAAGTCAAACATCAAACTGCCAAAAAAGCAAACAATTTAATTCAAACAAAAATGTTACTTCTGTACATGTTAGATAAAAAAGTATCTAATAATTATAGTTCATAATTGGATAATCATCATTTATGCAACTAATATTAAACCTATCATCCAAAACTGGTTATTTTGGTCCTAAAAGGTTTGCTAAATTTGGATGCATAATGAAGTGCAAGGCTAAAGTGACAAAAACTTTCAAAATTTTTTTTTTGCTTAATATGAATAAATCTAAATTCTAAGGTGTAATGAAATTCACATGATTAATTGCCACTTTCAAAATAATTTATGTATACCGTTCTCAACTTTTATAAGGAATATGATTCGACAGAAAGTATTTCAGTAATGCAAAACAGTTTCGTTTATCGTGATGATATGGTATAACAGAATTCATTGATTCACAGAAATGAGGAAGGAGGATGAAGATGGTTATTAGACTAGACATTTATATTAGCTTTGTATACATTTATATTAGTCAAGGCACTTATGTGTAACTATTGTATCTATATTAACCTCTCAATGATAATGGAAAGGCAAGGAGTTCAGCCACAATTATATCTCTTTATGGTATCAGAGCTCCAGGCCCTCTGACTCCGATCATCTTCCTCCCTTCTCCTCTCCATCCTGAAGCAGCCTTCCGATCATCTTCCTCCCTTCTCCTCTCCATCCTGAAGCAGCCTTCCGATCCCCACCCTGCTCCAAAATGGCATCCCTACACCCTGCTGTCACTGTCACCAACATCAAAAACTTCATCCCCATCGTTCTAGAGATGGAAAATGGCCAATACACCTCTTGGGTTGAGTTATTCAAGATCCATTGCCGTGCCTTTGAGGTTATCGACCACATCCTACCACCCACGCCCGCACCTTTTACATCTTCCAAAGATAAAGCCAAAGAAGAAGATGTGGATGCTGCAGAACAATTATGGCCTCGTCTTGACGCCATTGTTCTTCAATGGATATATGGGACGATCTCTAACGATCTCCTTCATACCATCCTCAAGCCCGGTGCCACTGCTGCCCAAGCATGGCAGGCCCTAGAGAGCATTTTCATTGACAATCGCTCATCCAGGGCTCTTTACCTTGAAAACAGATTCTCGAATATCAAGCTGGACTCTTTCCCGAATGTATCTGCTTACTGTCAGGAACTCAAGACTATCTCTGATCAATTGAGCAATGTTGAAGCCCCAATCACCAATCAACGTTTGGTCCTACAACTGATCGCTGGGCTCAATGACCAATTTGAAGGTATTGCTATGCTTCTACAACAAACTACCCCTCTTCCTGATTTCTACACCGCCCGTTCCAAACTTGTTTTGGAAGAAACACGGAAAAATAACCAGTCCCAACCCATCCCTGCCACTGCCCTTCATACTACCACTGTTACCGGCCCAGCCCCCAGACCCTTAACAGCGTCCCCTGACTTTCGGGGACCTACCTACAGTAACCCACCCCAGCGCTATGGTGGCAGGGGGTACCATGACCACTCTTATCGTGGTAGGGGCAGATCTGGACGTGGACGAGGCAGAGAACGGTCTCGCGGACGGGCAAACTACAACAGCGGGTACCCCTCTTCTCAGTGGGGTCAGTCTCCTCCATCCTGGGGACAACATTTTTACTACACAAACTCCCCTTGGCACACCTCACCATGGACAGGACCTCCTGCCCCGTACCCTACTATACCAACCCCTGTCCACAGAACCAGACCTGGATCAGCAGGAGCAGGCCTTCTTGGGGCACCACCATCCCATGCCTACGCAGCCTCGAATCACTCCTTCACTCCTACAAATATTGAGCAGGCTCTGCACACTATGACCCTCAATCCAGATCAGAATTGGTATCTCGACACTGGGGCAACCAACCATATGTCCAACACTACAGGTAACATCTCAACTTATTTCAATAATAGCATGTCAAACCATATTGTTGTCGGTAACGGTTCCAACATACCCATACACGGCACTGGATATACCATACTAAACCCACCATATCCACCCATTAAACTATATAACATCCTACATGCACCTAACCTTATCAAAAATTTGTTATCCGTCCGTCGCCTTACTACGGACAATCTCATTTCTATAGAATTTGACCCTTTTGGTTTTCTTGTGAAGGACTACCTGACGCGGATTCCTATCCTTCGATGTGATAGCACTGGAGATCTTTACCCACTATCCTTGCCTACTACTCAAGTTACAAGACCCTCCACTTTTGCTGCTTTGTCTCAAGATTTAAGGCATTACCGTTTGGGTCACCCGGGATCCTCTTTATTACGTATTTTGAATAAGGACAAGTCTATTTCTGTTCGTACTTTTGCTAATAAACATTTGTGCCAATCTTGTGTTTTTGGCAAGCATATTAAACTTCCATTTTATGACTCATTATCTTTCACTACTTTACCTTTCGACATTATACATAGCGATGTTTGGACCTCCCCGATTCGTAGCTCGGGTGGTCACCGATACTATATATTATTTTTAGACGATTATAGCAATTACCTATGGACTTATCCTCTAACAAACAAATCCCATGTATTCTCCATCTTCCTTAAGTTTTATGCCCTCATCCATACCCAATTCGAACGAAAAATCAAAGCTTTTCAATGTGACAACGGAACCGAATACAACAACACTACCTTTCACAACTTTTGCACCCAAAATGGCATGGAGTTTCGCTTCTCATGCCCTTATACATCCCCCCAAAATGGCAAATCTGAACGTAAAATACGGTCTATCAATAACATTGTCCGTACGCTTCTTACTCATGCCTCTTTACCCCTCACCTTTTGGCACCATGCCCTCCAAATGGCAACCTATCTCCTAAATATCCTTCCCTCCAAAACTAAAGCCAACCACACCCCCACCTATCTCCTTTACAAAAAACAGCCCACCTACACCCACCTTAAAACCTTTGGATGTCTTTGTTATCCTCTACTACCCTCCACTTCTATAAACAAACTTCAAAGTCGTTCTTCACCATGTGTGTTCTTAGGCTACCCCTCTAATCATCGGGGCTACAAGTGCTATGAACTCTCCACACGTAAACTCATCATTTCCCGCCATGTCATATTTGATGAATATATTTTTCCCTTCGCCTCTCAACACCCCACCCCCCCCTCATATGATTTTCTTCATACCAATCTGTCCCCCACCCTTCACCCCGTCATCTGGGACAATGTCCAGCCCACTACTTTCCCTCCTCCATCAGCACCAACCGGCCCCACCCAACCAGCCCCATCTCCTCCCCCTTCCCCAACTCACTCAGCCCATACCACACCTCCTCCCCAACCCCGGCCTGAGCCCTCTACCGCCAACCAATCTACTCCCTTAATCCGGACATATTCCCGACGCCAAAAACAGCCTAACCAGCCCCCAGCCCCAGTTTCTCCACAACAGCCCTCCTCTCCACAGCCTCCAGCCCCCACTCCACCACCACCTCCTCCCCCCCCCTCCACTTCGGACAATGACTACCCGTAGCATGGCTAAGAATGCCCAAACCAGCCCTGCCCTTAACCTCCACACTGCTCACATCGAGCCCCTTCCTCGTAGCCCTGGCCTGGCCTTAGCTATACCCGTTTGGAACCGTGCCATGACAGATGAGTTTCATGCTCTTATCGAAAATAACACTTGGGAGTTGGTACCTCATACACCAGACATGAACATTATAAGATGTATGTGGATTTTTAAACACAAGAATAAATCTGACGGTTCCCTTGAGCGCTACAAAGCGCGTTTAGTTTGTGATGGCAGGTCTCAACAAATAGGCGTGGATTGTGATGAAACTTTTAGTCCAGTGGTCAAACCAGCAACCATCCGTACTGTGTTAAGCATTGCCCTATTCAACAAATGGGAAATTAATCAACTCGATGTGAAGAACGCCTTCTTACATGGCTTCTTATCCGAAACAGTCTTCATGCATCAACCCGTGGGGTTTCGGGACCCCACAATGCCTCACCATGTTTGTCGTCTCAAGAAGTCCCTCTATGGTCTAAAACAAGCCCCGAGGGCGTGGTACCAACGTTTCACGGATTATGTCACCACATTGGGGTTCCATCACAGCTCTTGTGACCACTCTCTATTTATTTACCGCAAGGGATACGACATTGCTTATTTATTACTCTACGTTGATGATATTATACTCACTACTTCCTCCCCAGACCTAAAGACCCGCTTACTACACCACCTCTCCACTGAGTTAGCCATGAAAGACCTCGGCCCTCTCAGCTACTTCCTTGGCATCTCCGTCTCCCGTAACAACAATGGTCTGTTCTTATCTCAATCAAAGTATGCTCAAGAAATTCTACATCGCGCTCACATGCACTCTTGCAATCCGGTCCATACTCCCGTTGACACAACCGGTAAATTGAGTGCCACATCCGGCACACCGTTGGACCCCGCCACCACAGCTACTCTTTTCCGGAGTCTCGCTGGCGCCCTTCAATATTTGACCTTCACTAGGCCCGACATCGCCTACGCTGTGCAGCAAGTTTGTATGCATATGCATGCCCCTCACGATGCCCACATGCATGCTCTGAAACGAATTCTCCGCTATATCAAAGGGACGCTCACCATGGGTCTGCACATGAGCCCCAGCCGTCCGGTTACCCTTACGGCCTATACTGATGCCGATTGGGCCGGTTGCCCCGATACCCGCCGTTCTACCTCGGGATATTGTGTTTTCTTGGGCAATAATCTCCTCTCTTGGTCATCAAAAAGACAAACCACTATCTCCCGATCTAGTGCTGAGGCTGAATATAGAGGTGTGGCCAACGTCGTGGCAGAAATTTGCTGGTTACGTAACCTTCTTCTTGAACTAGACAGGCCTCCTACCCGCACCTCACTCGTCTACTGTGACAATGTTAGTGCCATATACATGTCTGGGAACCCCGTTCAGCACCAACGCACCAAACACATAGAAATCGACATCCACTTTGTTCGAGAGAAGGTTCAACATGGCCAGATACGCGTTATACACGTCCCCTCTCGCCATCAGTTGGCCGACATCTTCACTAAGGGTCTCCCACGAGTATTGTTCAATGACTTCCGCTCCAGTCTAAGCATTCGTCATCCTCCTCCTTAGACTGAGGGGGTATATTAGACTAGACATTTATATTAGCTTTGTATACATTTATATTAGTCAAGGCACTTATGTGTAACTATTGTATCTATATTAACCTCTCAATGATAATGGAAAGGCAAGGAGTTCAGCCACAATTATATCTCTTTAATGGTTTTAGATGATTTTGTACTGAACATATCCAATTTTCATAAATGAGAATAAAATATAAATTTCATAAAAATCTTATACTCTGGATGGTAGGCAAAATGTTTAGCAATAAAGTCTATATATATACCACATTAGCAATTCAACAGAATATAATGGGAAGAAACATATTATCACATTTAGTTCCCTTTTAACTTCCATCCACACAATATGACTTCTTCAAGATCACACAAATATGTGCAAATCATCTAAAATTAAAAGCATGAAAACACTTACTTTGTATCTCATTACCTTTCAAGATGCACATAGTGATCCTCGCTTGAAACTTGAATAATCAACTAACTCAATCCATGCTTGCCCAAATTACTCATGAATTGCGAAATAAGCGTTAGATCATGTTATAAATCCACAATAACATAAAACCACAACTTATACTCAAATCTCTTAACAATTAATGTCTCGATAAACTACTGATTGACAACTGTTTACAAATTAGTATCATTTTGTTAAGCTAATAATTGCAAAAACCAAAATTATTTCAACCCATTAAATGTGTGATGGTACCCACTTGCAGTTAGCTGCATCAGCCCCCATTTATATTTCCTTTTCAAACTACTCTTGCAAGAGTATTAATGCAAAAAATACACTATATGAGTAGTCTATTTAATGCATCTTTTCTGTTTTAACAAATAAGAAACATTAAATATCATAGTACCTTGAGCTTTGTGATTCATTTGCAATAGAATGCCAATTTCTTGTCAGAAATCAACAAATGAAAAGAGAGTAGCAAATAACATATTAGCAAGTAAAATCTACCATATATCAACTCCATACAAAAAAATGAAATTCAATTAGGTCAATGAATCTTACCTGGCAAAATCGATACCCTCAATTTGCAGCTCCCAAGTCTTCTACAGTAGAGGCCCAATTCACAAGTTCAAAAGTACGGGGAAGCAAAAGAACCTTCATAGGTCTCCTGCTCCTCTTTCCAATGCTCAGTAGGTCTACTACATCCTGAAAAGAACCAATAAAAGATAAATATATATATATATATATAATAAACCACAAAAATCTTTTAAAAAAATATATGCAGGTATTATACATAAACAATAAGAAAAAGGAGCATACATACAATGGAATCATTCTACAATGCCATGTTAGATAAAGGGATAAACTTGTACCTCGCTTTTTTCATATATTCCATGTACCCATCTCCAAATGTCTCCACCATTATACCCTCATCTAATTTTGCCTTCTGGTCATAGTACATCAAGCAAACTGTGATAATAAAAAGTGCATCGATATAACAATTGCTTGTGAAGCCGAATAATGATATAACTGAAATGATTTCAAATAGAATTAAGAAAGAGATTCATAATGGAATACTAATCACATTATCACGATCCAAGATCCTAAACTTCTATAAGCTTTAAAACCATAAACAATAGCATAAAACCTAAAATTAACATGATGAGAATAAGTCAAGCAGGCGGTTATCCAGATGCCCTATTGCAAGATTGCTGGAAATTTGATCTACAAGAAGCTAAAATAACCGATAAGCAGGGCTAGGCGAAGGAGAAACCTGCAAATTCAACTCGAAATCAAATCAAACTTGAACTTGAAAAGCATTTTAAACCACATATATTAAATGATTTCAGAAATCGTACTTTGGTTTGTTCATAGAGGTGTCAACATACATACACATTACATTAAAGCAACTAAGATAGTAATAATTCCTATATTGTTCAATATTCCGGAAAGAGCTCATATAAGGTACTGATTAGTGATAAATTTAAAACTATATGCCCCTAACTTGAACTATATGGTTATCTTAACATGATTATTCAAGTAGCAATTTCCAATTTGAATACACACATAGATCGGATGCTGAATAACCGACTCCACGTCAACTATCATAGATCGAACAAAATCATTGCCTCCCATCCAAATTGCTGTAAACCTTCTAGCACTTGGGTAAGTGTTTATCTGTTAAGTACATAAAACCGGTTATTAAGAAATCCGTATCAAAATAAGAAAGATAAAACTTGCACCACCTACACACTATCGATCCAGAATATAAGTTAGCAGTAAGTGAAAAATTAAAAATTAACGCACTGATAATAAATCAAAGATGAATATGCTTTCGAAGCTTACCATTTTCAGAGGAGAGAATGTTGAAATTAGGGCAAAGGTGGATCCATCACCATCTTCCTCTCATCTCTGGCGAAAAGAAAATCTCCGTGAATATACCGTCGGAACCCTATTCCAGCACCCGACTCATCACCGTCTCTCTGCCAAGTGTGTGTGGGTGACGATGGAACACCACAGGTATCAGCGCGTTTGGCCAACCTCTCTCACTCTTCGACGCCGCCGTTTCCGCCATTGGACTCCCATCTAACAGACGACGCTCTCTCTCTCTCTTCGATGCGTTTGAACTCTGAATGTGTGGGGTGGATGTAAGCCTAATCATTTGAAATTTGAAAAGGAGGTGGGGATTGACCCATGAAAGGATACGCCCAGTTCAACCGATTTCTCCCCAAATTGCATTGTTTTGCTTTAAAGACTTCTACATTGTACTTAATACATTGTAATAGTCTTAAATTTAAGACTTTTGTGTTAAAAAACTATCTTGCCCCCTCTAATATCTATGTTATATATAGTATAGATATTAACATTTCATTTGCTTTTATTTAATATTCATTGGTCATACATATATAGGTGGTCAGTCCGTCATAACGTATGTCACAAAGACAAATGTTTCGTCCTACCGTCGTAGTCCGTCATTCGTACCATCCTACCGAATTAGTCCATAATTCATTCATATCGTCCGTCTACCGAAGTAGCCGTCCGTAATTCATACCGTCGTACCGTCGTAGTCTATAATTCGCCCGTGTGCCCAAAGGCATTCGTTTCTCATTCGAACTATATATGCAACTGTGCTTCATGAAGGGCATTCGTCTACTGTAGTAGCCGTATTTAGTCTACCTTTCTAGACTTTATCATTCCGTCTGCATAGATAGTCGTATGATCGTCCGCCTACCGTAGTAGTCGTTATCATTGTACAATCCTACCGAGGTAGTCCATAAATCCTTCCTTAACGTTAGTACATTTGTAACATGCAATATATATATATATATATATATATATATATATATTAACGTTAGTACAGTCGTATGGTCGTCCGCCTACCGTAGCAAGCCTTCATTTCATATTTCTTGGTTCTCATTCATATAACATATAGTCATGATACCATTTATGTCATTCATTTACTTTGCATGTATACACTTCAACCCTAAAACAATTAAAATCATTTCCACGTAACACATAGGGAGCACGTAGAACTCACCTGAATGTCGGTATGCTATTTGTACTTAGTAACGCTAGGCTTGACAAATGTTAAGCGATTTGTATGAATTATGTATGTGAAATAAGTCAAATTTTGCTAGTGTCGCCCACAGTTTTACCACATGCAATGTCGCCTGAGCATAGTGTCGCCCAACACGTAGTATCGATTGACTGTGCCGCCAGAACTTGCATTCTGGATTAAGTGTTGTTGCTTGTGTCGTTAACCAAAAGTGCATGGTTATCAACGACACTACCTAGTGTCTCTAGAGGAATGACACATGTCCAATCATTGAACTCCTTGGAACACACGCCATCCTCCGTTGCCACCCCGACTAGTGTCGCCACAAGAAGGTGGCGACACTGACCAATGTCGCCTAAAGAACAATCCATCATACATACTCGTTTTTTATTCAAGCTTGTAACTTTTTAGTACATTTATAACATGAAATATATATATAGGAAAGGGTTCAAATGATAACTAATTTTTTATGTGATAACCGTGATAACCATGATAACCACTCTTAAACAATCACATAATTTATAATTTTTTTTTTTAATTGTTAAAAGAGTATTTAATTATCTTGAACATATATCTTGAACATAAATACGAAAATGATGTGTCTTACATATACGTACCAAATAATGTTACATAAATGTGACACATATTGTTTACGTATATGTAATACAAACAAAATGATAATTATTACATATACGTAACACTATGTTTGAGAGTGGTTTTCATAAATATTGGTTATCATTTGAACCTCACCATAAATATATATATATATAACGCAAGCCTTCATTCATTTAACGTTAAGTCATGCATTCATTTCATTCGTTGTAAGCGTTCCTTCATTATTTCATATTTCTTCGTTCTCATTCACATAACATATAGTTATAATATCATTTATCTCATTCATTTACTTTGCATGTATACATTTCAGTCCCAAAACATTTAAAATCATTTGCACGTAACACATAGGGAGCATGTAGAACTCACCTGGATGTCGGTATACTGTTTGTACTTAGTAACGATCGGCTAGAAAAATGTTAAGCGATCTGTAAGAATTAAATATGTGAAATAGGTCAAATTCTGCTAGTGTCGACTACAGTGTCGCCTAAGCATAGGGTCGCCCAGCACTTAGTGTCACCGGAACATGCGTTCTAGACTTAAGTGTTGTTGCTTGTGTCGTTGACCAAAAGTGTCGTGTGGTCATCGGCGACACTCCCTAGTGTCGCTAGAGGAATGACACGTGTCCAATCATTGAACTCCTTGAAATACACGCCATCCTCCGTCGCCACCCCCGACTAGTGTCGCCACATGATGGTGACGACACTAGTTAGTGTCGCCTGAAGAACAATCCATCAGACATGCTCATTTTTTATTCAAGCTTGTAACTTTTTAAGTTCGAATTGTTTGTTTTACTTCCATGAAGTAAGATCCGGTTATCACTAAGTCAAGGTATGAGAAGATTACGTGTCTAAGATGGCATTCATAACTCGTTACGGACATTATGAATTTGCGGTAATGCCTTTTGGAGTAACGAATGCTCCAACAGTCTTCATGGACCTCATAAATAGAGTATGTCGGCCGATGTTAGACAAATTTGTTATTTTCTTCATTGATGACATCTTAATTTATTCAAGGAATGAAGAAGAACATGCACAACATCTTCGTGAAGTGCTTACTACTTTACGAAAAGAGAAGTTATACGCAAAATTCTCAAAATGTGCATTCTTGTTGAGGGAAATACATTTTCTGGGCCATGTTATAAATGCTACATGTATCCTAGTGGACCAGCAAAGGTAGAGGCTGTAATGAAATGGTCTCCACCTAAAAAAACCCATCCAAAGTTAGAAGTGTTGGTTTTTCACAAGTTAATCAAAACCATTTTATCCATATAAAATGAGAAACGCAGCGGAAAGAAGAGTTTAAACAAGTTAGGTTTATATGTAAAAGTTGTTTTTGTGAAAATAGCCAAAACCTGGATCCATATATGGGACTTACATGCTATCAAAATCCAACCATAGGGTGACATAAAGAACAACCTTTCAAGAACAAAAGGATGATGATCTTTGAATGGAAATCTTCAAGAGAGAAGACCTCAAGCTTGTATACCCAAAGCCTCCAACAAACACCTTTGTTATGTTACGAATTTTCACTTGAAAACTCACTTGAACACCCCTTTTTCAGGTCCGAAAATATTTAAAAGAAAAGGAAGAAGAAGGAGTTTCAAAAGAGTTCTTGCCCCCTTTTTATGAGAGAGAGAGGCCACCTATATGAGCATGCAATGGGGTTGTATCAAATCAAGAAAATTGCATGTAATGTGAGTGGAGGAGACCTACATGGGAAGCCACAAAGTGGCCTGCCCCATTGTGGTCTCTTTAACCCCTTTTTATTATTATTATTTTTTCTTTTTACAAACTATATCTTGTTATAATTTGTAACCCCTTTTTAAATACAACATCATATGATATATTTATATACTCTCTCATAATAAATCATCCATATAATTTATTAGTTTCTCTGGTGCAATTATTTAGAAAACCAATTTCTAAACATTCCAAGTGTTAATATTTATACATTTGATCATATCATGAATAAATATTATTTGTGTTTGTCTAGCTTGTTATTGGGTATGACCCGACTTGGATCATAACGTATTAGCCACATCAATTTTAATATGTGTCTTGGGCATACTGATTCCAACAATCTCCCACTTGCACAAGATACATAGAAGATTGATGCAAGTAGTAAATACCGCCTAACAACGGTTTACTACCCCTAATACGTATGACGAAGTGCCATTCAATAACATCATCCCCTTCAAGTTCCTTACTCGAAAACGATTTAGGTGAACAGATCATTTTATCCTTTTGTTACAGATGTCATGTCAAATTCTAGAGACATAGAGCGATCATTCTCTGTTGATTCAACTTTGCAGGCCTTAGACATCATACTCTCAACGAATAAGAGGAACAAATCCCATCTTGACTACATACGTCTCTCACAATCACCTTGTATCACACCTGAGCTTAGCCTTATGTACTGTCATGTTTCAGAACAGCGAAGAACTAAGTCAAAGTATAATATTTGGTGAATATCAAGACCCAATATATATCTCAGGTCAAAGGACACTATGATATTCGCCTTTACTCAAAATTTACTTATGATCAATCACAAGGATTCCATGTAGTAATGTTTAAGAGCGGGTCAGTCCAATATTTGTATCCCACAAATATCCATGAACTTTGGCAGCAACACTTTGCTCTATATTCATACCTCATGAATATCCACCAATCCAAGTTCATAATAGTCTTACCTTCATATTTGCTCCCACAAATATGATCGACTACGGACATTTAGAATAATTAACTTATTCATGGACTTAAACATGCTAAAAGGGAACATAACTCAAAAGCCATAATCATATAAGTGAGTCAAAATAATAATTGTTCCAACATCACAAATACAAAATAGATCAAATCCAATCACTAGAATACCGAAGTCCTAAGGCACACGTATGACTCTCGTGTTTTGGCCTTTCAAGGAGCTTCGTGAGTGGATCCGCAATATTTTGATCGGTGTGAACTTTGCGAATACATATCTTTCCCTTTTCAACTTCATCCCTTATGTAGTTGAATCTCCGCTCGATATGTCTTGTCTTTTGGTGCGCACGAGGTTCCTTGATTTGAGCAATCGCACCCTCGTTATCACAAAAGATCTCTAGGGGGTCCTGAATGGTAGGGACTACCCCTAGATCGGTGATGAATTTCTTCAACCATGCAGCTTCTTGTGCTGCCAATGAAGCGGCGATGTATTCTGATTCTGTAGTGGACAATGCTACTACATCCTGTTTCGAGCTCTTCCAAGAGACTACCCCTCCATTCAGAATGAAAACATACCCAGATTGTGATCGAGAATCATCTCGATCAGTTTGAAAACTCGCATCCGCGTAACCCTTTACAACGATTTCTTCTTCACCAGATCCATATATCAAAAACATATCCTTAGTCCTTCTAAGATACTTCAATATGCTTTTAACAGCCATCCAATGACTGTTGCCTGGATTTTGCTGGTATCTGCTCGTCATGCTTAAGGCGCATGACACGTCCGGTCTAGTGCATATCATTGCATACATGATGGATCCTATAGCAGACGCATATGGGACCCCTTTCATTCTTTCTTGCTCATCTCGTGAGCTTGGAGATTGAGACGCACTCAATATTGTCCCCTTTTGAATAGGTACCAAACCTTTCTTAGAATTTTCCATCTTGAACCTTTTCAAGACTTTGTTAATGTATGTACTTTGGTTTAAACCTATCAAGCGCCTTGATCTATCCCTATAGATTTTTATTCCCAAAATGTAGGCGGCTTCACCAAGATCCTTAATGGAAAAACAACTTCCAAGCCAGGTTTTAACACCTTCCATGGTTGAAACGTCATTTCCAAATAGTAGAATGTCATCGACATACAATACCAAGAAAGTGATGATGCTCCCACTAGCTTTCTTATACACACAAGCTTCATCAGCGTTCTTAATGAATCCAAAATTCTTAATTTCTTCATCAAAACGGTGATTCCATCTTCTCGATGCTTGTTTTAATCCATAGATTGATTTCTTTAACTTGCATACTTTCTTAGGATGTTTTGGATCAACAAAACCTTCAGGCTGAACCATATAGACATCTTCCTCAAGATATCCATTTAGAAATGCGGTTTTGACATCCATTTGCCAAATCTCATAATCATAATATGCAGCTATGGCAAATAATATCCTAATTGACTTTAGCATTGCAACTGGTGAGAAGGTTTCATCATAATCAACCCCTTGAGTTTGAGTGAAACCTTTTGCTACAAGTCTCGCTTTATAAGTATTCAAGTTACCATGCATATCAGTTTTCCTTTTGAAAATCCACTTACTTCCAACTATTTTGGAGTTAAGAGGTGGTACAACCAATTCCCATACTTGGTTGTCGTACATGGATTGCATCTCTATGTTCATGGCTTCAAGCCATTTGTCACAATCAGATTTTGACATTGCATCATGGTATGTGGTTGGTTCATCCAAGTCCACCACGTAGCATCCATCCATGAAAAATCCATATCTTTCGGGTGGATGACTAATTCTTCCAGATTTGCGAACATTTTGTGTGTATTGATCAATCATTTGATCATGTTCAACACCCTCTTGTTGATTGCTAGTATCAACCAAACGTGTATCGTCTTGTGATTCTTGATCCTCCTCAAGTTCCACCGTTCTACCACTAGTCCCTTCCATAATGAACTTAGTTTCTAAGAACTCACCCTTTCGAGCAATAAATATCTTTTGCTCGGTAGGATCGTAGAAATAATACCCTATATCATCTTTAGGATAACCTACAAAGATACACTTAGTGGATCGGACTTCCAATTTGTTTGGGGTGTATTGTTTAACATAAGCTTCACAACCCCACACCCTCAAAAATGATAATGATGGAGGTTTTCCATGCCATATATCAAAAGGTGTCCTTTCCACTTTCTTGGTTGGGGCCATATTTAGTATACGGACTGCGGAGGTCAAAGCGTAACCCCAAAATGATAGAGGTAACGTGCTTCTAGCCATCATAGATCGAACCATATCTAATAGAGTTTGATTCCTTCTCTCAGATACACCATTATGTTGTGGTGTTCCAGGTGGAGTAAGTTGTGAAATAATTCCACAACTTCTAAGATGATTCTGAAAAGCATCACTTAGGTATTCACCTCCTCTATCGCTGCGAAGCACTTTGATTGTTTTCTTGAGTTGTCTTTCAACTTCACTTTTAAAGTCTTTGAACATTTCAAATGCTTCATCCTTGTGTTTTAACAAGTACAGATAACCATACCGACTATAGTCATCGGTAAAAGTAATGAAGTATCTTTCACCATTTCTAGTCATTGGCTTAAAAGGACCACATACATCTGAATGTATGATACCTAATAAGTCTTTTGCCCTTTCAAAAGTCCCACTAAAGGGTTTCTTAGTCATCTTACCTTGTAAACAAGATTCACATATATCAAATGAACTTCCTTCATTTGTTTTCAAAAGACCATTCTTTCGAAGTGTTTGCATGCGATTTTTGTTTATATGTCCAAGACGACAATGCCAAAGATAGGAATCACTCAAATCCATTTTGGGTTTCTTGGTGTTTACTTGGTACATTGAGCTATCATATGATGTGTCATTTTGATTTAATTCATATATACCATTCAAAGGTATAGCTTTAAAGTAAAACACATCATTCATCGAAACATAAATGTCATGGTTTACAAACCTTAAATCAAAACCATATTGTCTTAGAAGGGAAACGGAAATAATGTTCCTAGTTAAATTAGGAGCATACAAAACATTTTTCAAAATCACTTCCAAACCACTTGGAAGCTTCAAAACATAGTCTCCTCGGGCTTTGACTTCAACTTTTGCTCCATTGCCCATGAAGAGACTAATGTCTCCCTTCTTGTAATGCTTACTTCTTCTGAACCCCTGCAACAAATTGCAAACATGAGTTCCACATCCGGTATCTAGTACCCATGTGTTAGAAGAAATGACATTAAGCTCAACATGTATCATAAAGATTGTACCTGAGGTTTGCTCCGCATCCCTCTTGTTTTTCAACTCTTTGAGATAGGTTGGACAATTCCTTTTCCAATGTCCTACCTCTCCACACTCAAAGCATGGGTCGTTCGCAGCAACTTTTTGCTTCTTTTCGATTGGTTTTGGCGGTGGCTTTTTTGCCTTTCTTTTTCCCTTCCGTTTGAAATGCTCCTTTCCTTTGGCAACATTTGCCTTGGAATTTTGGCGATGCCCTTTCCTTTTGCCATCCTCATTGATCGTTAGAACGGGTAAAACCTTTTTACCCATTCCCGCTTCGACCGTTTTAAGCATTGCATGAAGTTCACCAATGCTTTTGTCCCATCCGTTCATGTTGTAGTTCATGATAAAAGTCTCAAATTTCTTTGTTAAAGAGTTGAGGATCAAATCCGTAGCCAACTCTTTAGATACGGGACAATTGAGCCTTTCGAGGCGATCAATGTGGCTTTTCATTTTAAGGACATAAGATGAGACCGATTGGGTTTCCTCCATTCGACATGCATGAAGCGCCCGAACCGTTTCGAAGCTTTCCGCCCTTGCTTGTTGTAGGAACATTTCCTTCAATTGGGTAATCATGTCATATGCCCCATGATGTTCAAAATCCTTTTGAATTTCGGGAATCATGGTTCCCAACATGAGGCAAGAAACTTGTACGGAGTCCTCGGTATACTTAACCCAATCATTGTAGAGTTCCTCATCTTCCATGTTCGGTTCATCGGGAATAGGATCGTCCAACACATAGGATATTTTCTCTTGCTTAAGAACAATTCTCAAGTTTCGATACCAATCCATGAAGTTGTTATGGTTGAGACGATCCTTTTCAAGAATTGATCTTAGTGATAGGTTACGGACGGTTTGGGTATTAGGGTTGGCATTATTAGCGGCCATCTACAAAATTTAACAAAGTTCAATTTTAGTATTTTCAAATTAATCAAATTTTAATCATTAATACCCTTTTATGTCTTATAGACAATTTACAATTAAAATCTAGAATCCAACGTTATATTTAAATATTGGTTAGGTGACCTTTATCCCATTATTTAAATTAACAAGGTAGTCTACGTTTGACAATTGCAACCCTTTGCAATTTCTAGCTATGTGGGATCGGTTAAACATCTTGATGTTTAGTTGGCATGTTTAATCCCATCAACACCTTTGTACGCCATGCTTCGGTGACCCTAATCACATGGTTTCCAAATAAAGTCGTCCTACTTACACACATATGTGAGTTTACACATATAAGTGGTTAGGTGACCTTTATCCCACATATATGTTAACCTTACCTCAAACCCACAAGTTCTTTCAAATGTGGTTAGGTGACCTTTATCCCACAATGAATTTCCAAGTGACTCGAGTGTCGTATAAAAGGATGGTGTTTAACTTGATTTATAAAAGGGTTTTAAGTTTCCAAAATTCTAGTTTAGAAAACTATATGTACCATACTTTTGCATGCATTCAAATTGATGGTACCTTAGTGAAAACAAATTTTCAAGGTCCTTTTAATAAAACCTATTTTATTATAAGATCATGATTTTTGAATAAAACCTTTTATTCATCTTTTAATGATTTAAAAGAACTAATATTAAGCTTGCGGTGATAACTAGTTGTAAAGCATGCATATCAACATCTCATCTAAACAACATAAACAAGCAACCAAACAAGCATAACACATATATCAAAGGGGTGCATAACCATAGCCAACTAATTTTGACAACACTTGTTAGCCGAAACAAGTGTGCCAATAGGTCTCTCCTAAGGGTAAAGATGACACAAGTGTTGTGTCGGTAAACTCCCACTTGAACCCGCATCCAAATGCTTCAAGTAATCTTCTTATGTTGTGATTTCTCCATTTTCTTTGGGCTTCCAAATGGTCTCCAAATTCAGCCCCAAACTCCTTTGGACCTCCAACATGTGTTTTGGTTATTGGGTTAAAATCCCACATAGAACCATGAAGTCCTTTGAGCCAATTTTTATGGCCCAAACTAAAACCCATTTTGTGCATCTTCTTTTACAACAAAGTATCCTAATACATTTTTTCTAGTAAAAGAAATGCAACTAATCTATTTACTTACATACCAAATGAAAATAAATAAATTACATAACCTTAAAATGGAAGACCAAAGACATTTAATTATTACAACTTTTGAATAATCAAATACAAATCATAAACACAAACAACCAACACAAGGTCATGGCTAGGTTATGAACACCAAAATATATCCACATATGTATAAAATCAAGAATATAATGGTTCCCTTTTATACCCAATTTTCGGCCAAGATGAAGACCAAAAAAAGGGTTTTTGTCCAAACAAAACAAATCATCAAAATGACATAATTTTTCAAGACACTTTTATGCATGTAAAAAAAATATCTTGAAAAACAAGGGAGAACCATGAGAGAAATTTTCGGCATAGAGGTATGGAGAACCAAAATCCCGAAAATTTTAGATCCTATGAAGCATGTATCCATATAAGCGGCTCTAGATACCATTGTTGGTTTTTCACAAGTTAATCAAAACCATTTTATCCATATAAAATGAGAAACGCAACGGAAAGAAGAGTTTAAACAAGTTAGGTTTATATGTAAAAGTTGTTTTTTGTGAAAATAGCCAAAACCCGGATCCATATATGGGACTTACATGCTATCAAAATCCAACCATAGGGTGACATAAAAGAACAACCTTTCAAGAACAAAAGGATGATGATCTTTGAATGGAAATCTTCAAGAGAGAAGACCTCAAGCTTGTATACCCAAAGCCTCCAACAAACACCTTTGTTATGTTACGAATTTTCACTTGAAAACTCACTTGAACACCCCTTTTTCAGGTCCGAAAATATTTAAAAGAAAAGGAAGAAGGAGTTTCAAAAGAGTTCTTGCCCCCTTTTTATGAGAGAGAGAGGCCACCTATATGAGCATGCAATGGGGTTGTATCAAATCAAGAAAATTGCATGTAATGTGAGTGGAGGAGACCCACATGGGAAGCCACAAAGTGGCCTGCCCCATTGTGGTCTCTTTAACCCCTTTTTATTATTTTTTTTTTCTTTTTACAAACTATATCTTGTTATAATTTGTAACCCCTTTTTAAATACAACATCATATGATATATTTATATACTCTCTCATAATAAATCATCCATATAATTTATTAGTTTCTCTGGTGCAATTATTTAGAAAACCAATTTCTAAACATTCCAAGTGTTAATATTTATACATTTGATCATATCATGAATAAATATTATTTGTGTTTGTCTAGCTTGTTATTGGGTATGACCCGACTTGGATCATAACGTATTAGCCACATCAATTTTAATATGTGTCTTGGGCATACTGATTCCATCAAGAAGTTTATTGGGATTAGCTGGCTATTACAAAAGATTCATCCAGGACTTTTCTAAGATAGCCACCCCATTAACTAAACTAACTCGAAAGAATTCAAAGTATGAATGGGATGCATATAAGGAAAAGGCATTCCAAATGTTAAAAGAAAGATTGACTCAGGCTCCGGTTTTGGCGCTGCTAGAAGGAGTAGAAGATTTTATGGTGTATTATGATGCCTTGAAGCTTGGGATATGATGTGTCTTGATGCAAAGAGGAAAGCTAATAGCCTATGCCTCTCGAAAACTAAAGACACACGAAGCAAATTTTCCACCCCATGATCTAGAATTAGCAGCAGTAGTTTTTACGCTAAAGATCTGGAGACATTACTTGTATGGGAAAAAGTGCACGATTTACACGGACCACAAAAGTCTTAAGTATTTCTTTGACCAGAAGGATTTGAATATGAGACAAAGAAGATGGTTAGAACTGGTAAAAGATTATGACTGTGAAATTTTATGTCATACAGGAAAGGCTAACGTAGTAGTAACTCCTGATTTCATGAGCTAGCTTTGAGACGCACAAATCGAAGCATTAAAAGTAGAGATCATCAAGAAAGAAAGAATGGCTGGTCATGAGAAATTTTTGGAAGAGAATGAATATAGAGTCAAAACTCGATTTGGTCGTATATGGATACCACGATCAGGTGAGTTTAGACTTAAGATTCTCGATGAAGGTCATAAATCACGATATTCAATTCATTCGGGAACTACAAAGATGTACCAAGATCTATGTAAAGATTATTGGTGGCTCGGAATGAAGTTTGATATCATGAAATATGTGGCTAAATGCTTGACTTGTCTACAAGTTAAAGTAGAACATCAAAAGTCATATGGGAGATTATAACCATTAGAAATTTCAGAATACAAGTGGGAACATATCACTATGGACTTCATAACTAAACTACCAAAAACAACTAGGGGTTATGATACCATTTGGGTGGTTGTGGATCAGCTAACTAAGAGTGCTCAATTCTTAGCAATACGTGAGACATACTCGTCAGAAAAGTTAGCTGACTCGTTCATAAAAGAGATTATTTCAAGACATGGAGTGACAGTCTCGATTATCTCTGATCGAGATACTCGTTTCACTACACGTTTTTGGAAGAAATGCCATGAAGAGATGGGAACTAGATTTTTAATCAGCACGGCATATCATCCTCAAACCGATCGATGGTCAAAGTAAGAGGACAATACAGACTCTTGAGGATATGCTACGTGCTTGTATAATTGATTTTGGTGAAAGTTAGGATAACCACCTGCCATTAGTAGAATTCTCGTACAACAATAACTACCATTTCAACATTGGTATGCCACCATACGAGATGCTATATGGCAGAAGATGTAGGACTCCCGTATGTTGGGGAGAAATTGGTTAGAAAGAGTTAGGCAACAAAGAAATTGTTCAAGCTACATCTGAAAAGCTTGACCTAATCAAGGCACGTTTGAAAGCTGCACAAGATAGACAAAAGTCATATGCAGACAAGAGACGTAGACCAATAGAATTCCAAGAAGGAGATTACGTTTTGTTAAAAGTATCTCCTTGGAAAGGTCTGATTCATTTCAAGAAATGTGGTAAGCTAAGTCCACGATTTATTGGTCCTTTCAAAATCATCAAACGAGTCGGAAGGGTAGCTTATCAACTAGACTTACTTGAAAAATTGAATAAGATACACAATACGTTCCACATATCTTTTTTAAGGAAATGTTTGGCCGATGAGGCTACACATGTTCCTTTGGAAGAGAGAGGTTGACGATAAATTGACTTATGTCGAAGAACCTGTAAAGATTCTAGACACAATGGAAAAGCAATTACGTCACAAGGCGATTAAACAAGTGTTAGGGCAACGGAGGCACAAAAAGGGATCCGAAATGAATTGAGAAAGCGAGGATGAAATGATAAGAAATTATCCTCAGTTATTTAAAGATTAACAGGTTTCGAGGACGAAACCTAATTTAAGGAGGGGAGAGTTGTAACATCCTAATTTTTAAGCAAATAAAAGTCCAGGGATTAAAGTGTAATTATCCCAAAGTTGAGGGACTGAAAATGAAGAAAATAGTTAATGTTGAGCCGGTAGCAGACCGCTACCGGGCTCCAAAATGGTCCGCTGCGTGTGGACAACGCAATGATGAGAGAAAGACACGCGTTGGACTCAGCCGTATGGCGGACCGCCACCAAGGCGGGTAACGGTCCGCCAGCCGTAATTGGGCCCGAATAATGAGGGAGTGACGCGTGTCAACTGACTCACGTGGAAGAAAGGGGTAGCGGACCGCTACCCAGGACCCTGACGGTCCGCTACGTGGGCGCTACGCCAAACAGCTTGCAGGAAGCGGTAGCGGACCGCTACCACCCTTCTTAGCGGTCCGCCACCGGTGCGGAATCAGCCCTATAAAAATGAGGCTTTGCCGTTCATTTAAGAAACACAACAAACCACACCACCACTACTACACACACTAACACGCATACCGAGGAGCAATAGAGTAACGGTTACGAGCGCGGCAGTTACGAGTGTGATGTGTTAAAGTTACAAGCGAGGAGTGGAGAGACGTTTTAAGCGAGGAACGAACTAAGGAAATAACCCAACAATAATGTAAGTACACTAGACCCGTACCTTATATAAACGTTTATGTGATTTATATGATTACGTGTTATGTGCTATGTGTAGGACTAAGGTACGAGGGAATAGGGGATTAGTCTAGACACTAAATTGGAGTAATGGAGTAATCATGGGGTATCAAAGGGGTGGTGGATACGCCGCTAGTACTTCCTATATATAAACCTCTTTGATATTTCAGGATTAAACCATTACAAAGGTTTAGGGGTATAGGCTAAGAATAAATAGCATGCCATGAATGCATGCTAAATTAATGAGAATAAATAATGGAGGGCTTAATTCCAAATAAATAAATATCTATGACGAATTAAAGGGGTGGTGGGTACGCCGCTAGTACACCCTATATATAAACCTCTTTAATATATAATAGAGAAACCTTTACGAGGAATTAGAGCGAGAACTCGATAAGAGCATGAGGAAGTCATGCTATTACATAAATGAGAATAATAGGGAATGCTTAATTCTAAGTAAAGGAGTATTCATGAGACGTTAAAGGGGTGGAGAAGCTGGTACTTCCTATATATAAACCTATTTAACGTAACATGGAGAAACCCTTATAAGGAATTAGAGTAGGAATGAGTATGAAGGTATGACAAGAGGTCATGCTATGCATGATACGTAAACATGCACTATATGCTAAATGTGAATACGTGAATGCATGATGGATGATCATGCTATATGTGATTGTGTGATGGAAACGAGTCTAAGTCTTAAAATGGAATAGCAGAGTACACACGAATTACTAAAGGGGTGGTGGATACGCTGCTGGTACTTCCTATATATAAGCCTCTTTGGTGTATCATGGAGAAACCGTTATGAAGTTTAAAGGTAAGGACTGGTTGGGATTAAATCAAGCATATACATGCATGATGCATAATAGAAATAAATGCTTGATAAAATTAGGAGGCTATGAGTCAATGATACTCAAGGTCCCAATGGGAAACAAGGTTGTCAAGCCTATGGGGCGGAAGGGCCTTGTAATTAAATAACCTACGAGGTTGAAAAAGGGTTGCCGAGTCTACGGGACAGAAGGACGATGTGAATGAAAAAGGTGCCAAGTCTATGGGACGAAAGGACCTTATGAATATGGATGGAAAGGTGCCCAGTCTATAGACGGAAGGCACTGGTAGAGGCGCCCAGTCTATGAGATGGAAGGACCCAAAATGAATAATAAAATGAACAACACAATGTATTTACTTAGCATAAGCTAACGTAAAAACATTTTTCAAACACTGTAGAAAAAAGGCATGTGGAATGAAGCTTCCTAAGGACGTGGCCGGTCGGAGAAAAGAATCCCTAGTTATGTGCAATAAAATATTATATGTAAAACAATATTTCTAATAAAATATACCTATGTCACTTTAGTGACAACGTTTTGAAAAACTTGGACCAGTTTTCCGCAATGAACCCTGTTAAAATAATAAGAAATAAGTAGGATGTTTCAGGTACCTACAAAACAACACAAGACTGAAGAACGAAAGACAAACAAGACGAAAAATTGAAGTTTTACTCTAGGCAAAAGTTTAGATGAAACTTACTTTCGTCTGAAAGTTTCGGACGTAAGTATGGGCGAAACTTTTTCTGTAATGTTTAAATAACCGTTTTGTTTTTAAGTTTTATAAAAGCTTTTGTCATTCCGTGTGTTATCTAGCCACATTCATTGTATTGTTTAGTGATTTGGAGCATGTAACGGTACTGCTAGGGTTTATTTGTTACACATTTTCAGCAGTTATCAATGGAAATCAATTGTTTTGGATTCGTATTTTGTGGAACCCCTAATCTTGATTTCAGACTCGTTTTTGATAGAAAAGAGTAGAGACGGGTGGTTGTGAGCCAAACAAACAATCAAACAACAAAAGATAGATAGATATAAGATCCAAAGCTATAAATTTCATTGATTTTATACAAAGATAAAAATAGCTCCACCCTGAGTGAGCTCCCACGGGGTGGTGGCTCACACAATGACAAACAATGACAAATGAATACAAATGCCCTATTGATAAGCTCCTGAGACTTGCTCCTTAAGCCAGACGCTACTGCCCTTGAGAAATCCTAGTAAGTGTCGCCATTCACCACGGCGACACACTCAGACTGTCACCATGTTCTGGGGAGACACTCTAAGTGTTGCTGAAGTGTCGCCAAACACTAAAAACTCCGTTTTTCGTCTGGATAGTTCAATTGATAATATCTTTCTATTTTTCAGACCCAACATATTTTCTTATAGAGTTCTTGACCTTAGATTATTGATTATGAGCTTACTGTGCCTCGATTGATCACTTCTATTAATCAACTGTGAATTTCAGATTGCTTTACACAAGTGATGTCGTGCAGACGGTCTATAAAAAATATAATAAAAACCTAACCTAGACTCCTAAGTAATAATAGGAATACCTATGAACTAAACCGCACTGACAGGCAAGTGTACCTATCGAGTGTACCACTGCTTAACAGTAAACCGAGTTGTCGAACCCTAGAGACACTGAATACTAATACTAGACTCTGACTCAGACTAAAGATTGATTATTGGGGGGGTTGACTACAATACTGAATTAACTAAGGAATGCAGTAAACAAAGGTCGAATCAACAATCAAGATAAAAGTAATAAGGTGAAATTAAGAATGGGAAAAATACTACCTAGGTCGGAATCCTACTTCTAAAGTATAACTTCTACTGGTTCTGGAAACTAAGATAGATCTGGGTTTCTAAGGATGAAAACTAAAGACTTCCTAGTGGATCCCTATTCACTCTCAGGGTGTCACTAACTAAGCTACCTAAAGTGTACTAAACTCACCAGATGGTTGGATCACCTCTCAGGTATTTCCAACAATGACAAAGTACCCTAATAGACATATTACCTCTTAGTCTCACTGTCCACCATGCATCGAAGATGCACGGGGTAATCTCACGATAAGAACTATGACTCGGAATAGCAACAATCACTTGACGCCTAATACCAACTTCCTCTCAGACAGCTGACCCTTGGATTCTTAATGACGAAGACTAAACGACTAATTCTCACCTCTCGGGTATTGAACTAGGACACACACTCAATCTAATCAAGGATTAACCAACATTCCTATGGATTACTACGTCTAGCAAACCACTCAGGTCACAAGCAATACGCAAACAACCTAAACATGCATCTATTAATGAAAGACATTCAACAAGACAACATGAGGAACATTAATCAACACAAAACCAGATTAAAGCATGCTTATTCATCACTATTATCAACAAGAGATCTTTTACAAAATCATTAATCCATCAAACGAATCCAAAAACCGATAAAAATCAAAGCTTTAACAAGTATTCATCATGTAACCTAGGCAGTATCAAAGATCTAGCCAACAATCATACTCAAAACATCCAAACAGAAGTAATTAAGCAAGAACATGGTTTCAATCACAGAAAATAAAGATAAAGATCGAATCTTGAAACCTAGAACGTAAATCAAACGAACCCGGACTCCAAAGCTTTGATCTTTACACTTGATTCCTCCTCTTCTCTCCCAAAATCATCCTAGAACTCTCTATAGACTGCTAAACTCGAACTCTTTTAATTATGGCAATCAAATTCTATTTAAAATCAAATTAGGGTTTTTTCACGGAATACAGGCCTCTCGCGTATCGCGAGAGGTTTAGCCCAGCCATTCGCGTACCGCGAGGTCCAAAATAGTCACGGCCGGTTTCGGAGATCCTCGCGTACCACGAGGCTTCTCCTTCTCCTTTCTCGGGTACCGCGAGAGGCATAAATTTCCCATCTTCTTCTTTTGAACTCTCGGCTTCATTCTCGTGCTCGATTTCTTCATGTATTCACTTCCTATTCCACACGAGCTCCTAAAAATATACAATAGACTTAAATACAGACTTAAACGACTCAAAACTAACACAAAACTAACTAAAAACGCACAAAACAATAGGAATAAAGATGTGTCCTTTGCATTACATCAAACATCCCCACACTTAACCTTTTTTCATCCTCGAAAAAGATGCAATGGAATTATAACTGAGATCTAACTTAACAAACATAAATTACCAATTAGCAAAATATATTCACGCATTAAAAAGCAATAATCAGTATTTCTGTCCGATTAAACCCAAGCACCAATTTTCAAGCCCCCGTCTGTGTTCTAATATTATTTACCAAGCATATCAATCTATCTATGTGACTCACACTTAGAAGTTACACCTCTACCTAATCCCGTCTCACAATTATATCTAGGCACGGATTAAACCATATAGATTTACCCTACCACGTTAAACTAAGATTTACAGGTTTTTAGAAATTAGATGAAATCAGTGAATAAATGAATAATAATGAGCATTAAAAAGCAAATTAACTACATCTAGAGGCATTTCAACCAAGTCACTATCTCGGAAGGTAACACATAGACTAAGTCATATCAATAAAGTACATAAGTATCACTTAGGGGTGTTTTCTCCAAGTGGCCATCCCGGAGGGTAACACATAAGCAAAACTCAGTATTCTAATCAATTATGGTCATGAATTATGGAGTTTGTGGATGTGGGCGCCACCAAACTCGGATTTATTCTCATAAAAAGAAAATGGTGTGTCATAAATTTCAAAAACAAATAGATATTAACTTAACGTGGTACCTATCACCCTATGTTGACAGTTTCAGTATTACCGACACCCTAAGATGAGTACCCACACGATATCATGATTTTAAATTCAATTAATTCCTAAACAACACAAACAGGATATTTAAGCTATTCAAGCTGACTGGGTCTACCAAAACATCACTAATTAGACACGTTTTCTATTATTTAACCATTTAAACTCACAAATAGATCCAGTTGTACTATCATTTTCCAAGTATAAGCAGGTATTTCCAAGGACATTCTTCAAAATTTTTATAATTTTTTATAAACAAAACAAACTAACTAAACTAGATACTCACATCCCCACACTTGAAAGACACATTGTCCTCAATGTGAAGTAAAACACAACTAAAAATAAAAATGCAAAAATAAAAACAGGAAGTGACTTAGCTGGTAATGATATATGCATGAATGATAATCCAGCTTCGTTCTTATTCTTGTGCACCGTATAGCATTTTGGTCGTGGTTGCACACACTGCTGGTTGCTCTATAAAATATCAGGATCAATTCTGTCCGAATGGACATTGAGTACGGACTGAATGATGTACACGTGCAAAATAAAACTCAAACATACCCGCAGCATCAAACTGACTCAAAATAAATAAAATAAAATAAAAGACTCGACTGACTCAAATTGACTCAAGATAGATAGTAGAGGAACGCACTTGATATGTGGCAAACACATAGACATGAAATGCCACAGCATGGTAAAACCTTGGTCACGAATCGGTTTCAAATTTCCCCATGGTAATGGTGAATCATGTGGATGATGATAGAAGTATATGTGATGTCGTGATAATGAATGATGATGGATAATGTATGCTTTAAAGGTGATAGTGGTGGGAATGGTGGTAGATGCGGGCGAGAGATACCATGAGAAAACAAGGAAGAAAAGTGGAACCAACACTCCCCCGCGTACCGCGAGGCAGCGGCCACTCCTCGCGTACCGCAAGGAAGTGGCATTTAAGCCGACCTAAATTGTTTTCTCTCGTGTACCGCGAGAGACTTCTTCTTCTTGCATCGCGTACCGCGGGGAGGTAATGTTCACAGAAAGTTTTGAGTGTTTTTATACTTAGAAAAATTTTGATCCTCTAAAATCTTTCCTCACCCAAATTCCTTGAAAACCTATCCCAAGCATAAAAACCAAAGTAAAAATATCTGGAGCGTCGTTCTTGATGGTTTCCCATGCCAACTCGAGCGTGAATCCCTGCAAGACATAAACAAAACAAAACACACATACCGAAAAACATGAAAATAGACACGGACTCAAACCAAGTAGTGCACACAAACTCTACATCCCGAGCACTTGCCCGAGACTCAAACAAGCCTATCAGCAGGCTTCTCCTTGATCCTAACCGGTACCGCCTTCATCATGCGCGGTCTCTCGGTTCCCCACAACCTCATCAAGAAACTGCTTCTATCAAACTCTTAATCTCTCTTATATTTAGCAATCAAGTCCTTCCACCACAACTTAAACCTACCAGGTCCAAAGATAACATGGTTCAAATACCCTAGCAGGTTGTCACACCTAAACATCCCCACGCTTGGGGTTTTCACTCTCTCTAGATCAACAAACTCACTCAACTCTCGGAGTTTCTTATGAGGCGGCCTAGATTTAGGGGATGACTCGGCTTCTATCCCCTCAGTATGGACACCATTAAAGGTTAAAGGTTAAATGTGTGATATCATCAAATGTGTGGCTTCTAACCTCTCACCCGGATCTTCATGATCCTCTACATTTTCAACCAACTTCCCCACACTTGGGGTTTTACCTATGATCTCTTCAAATTTTACCATCGTCTCTAGCAGATCATCAGGCATCTCATTGCCGTAATCGTCCGGCTCATCTAACAATCCTTCTAACTCTACCTTCCAATCAGATGGTTCTTCTAAATCCGGGGCGGGTTCACCAACTTCTATCTCACACGGATTAGAGTCCTGATGGTAGTCCATGAGGTATCAAGCATGCACACGGAGTGGTTATGCTCGCCAACATCCTTCACGGACTTCGTTGCATAAAAAGTGACCGACTCATCCCCCACACGAAGTGTGAGCTTTCCGTCAAATACATCGATCAATGCCTTAGCGGTACGTAGGAACGGGCGTCCTAAGATGAATGGGACTCTATCATCCACATCCATATCTAGGATGACAAAATCCACGGGGAAGACAAATTTAACTACTTTCACTAGAAGATTCTCCACAATTCCCCGTGGATACTTGACTGAACGGTCAGCCAAGGAGATGCTCATGCACTGGTTCACCAAGGTCTAGCTGCTTATATATGGAATAAGGCATCAGATTGATGCTAGCACCTAGGTCGCCCAACGCGTGGTTCAAGGGCAAACTACCTCGCAGAAACAGGATCGTGAAACGACCCGAATCCGCCATCTTCTCCGGCAGTTTGTTCTGAACCACTGCAGAACATTGCTCACTAAGTGAGACTTCAGAGATCCCCTCTAGCTTCTTCTTGTTGGAAAGAAGATCTTTGAGGAATTTGCCATACTTAGGCATGTGATGGAGGAACTCTATGAATGGAAGATTGACCTTGAGTTGTTTGAACATATCAAGGAAAGTACCGTATTCCCTAGCATTCTTATATGGCAGCAAGCACGCTGGGTAAGGAATAAGACTCAAGTCAACCTCGGGGGACTTCATCTTCACCCCCTTCTTCTTCTCCACTGCCCTCTCGGCAAGCTTCTCCATCTCTATCTCCTCATCCACCGGCTCTTCTTCTACTACCGGTGGGATTTCCTTCTCTTCTGCCCTTTTACTCCTTGTCGACACATCATTTAACCCGGGCTCCTCTGACATCCTAGCGTCGATCTCAACAAATCAGGCTCTCCAATATATCTTCTTTACCTCTTCTACCGAAGGAATTCCATACTCAGCACCGTAGGAGGCTTCCTCTTCTATTCTCTCCTCCTCTTGATTAATGACTGACACGGCCATCACTGAAGCATTTAGGCCCAAAGACAGACCTCCTTGTCTACCCTTCAGGCTCTGAGCGATGTCTCCTACCGTGCGTTGTAAATCCTGGAATGCCGACTGCTGATTCTTCAATAGAGTGTCGTGGCTATCCAGTCTTTGCCTAGTATCCTTGTCTTGTTGGACTAAGTGGGCAAACAGTTGTGTCTGATTCTCAAGCATCTCTTCGATCTTCCTTGTGTTGACACTGCTTCCCGCTTGCTCCAGCTTCTCCTCCTCCATACTGATTCATTAAACCCAGATGGGTTGTTACCAGATCTCCATCCCGAGCCAAAAGAATTGTAGTTGTTGTACCCTCGGTTTTTAGTTGAATTCACAGTAAACCGATTCAAAATGAGGTATTAATTTGATAATTAAAATATGTGTAATTTATTACACATCAAACATCATCACACTTGAACTTTGTTTTTCCTCAAGTAAACCTTCGAACTACATTCCAACAATTCTAGGGGCATGGCATGTTCAGTAATCAAATCCTAGCTAGTTAGAGATCCAAATGCATAAATGATTTTAAAAAACATCAGCAATTTTTATTTTAGAAACCAACCAACTTTCAGAAATTCCCTTTTAAGAGATCAAGACAATACTCACTTGGTGAACATGTCTACATGATTTGGTTTATCCATGAATTTACATTTATCGCATTGTTCACTCCACATGGTTTATTTATAGATGACTAGTAAAAAAGAGTACTAGTATAAATATATGATCTCACTATGCCTAACCATGAAACCTCATTATCATAAGCTTGTAAAGAGATCAAATCTCCACCAATTAACATAAGAAATCACATAATCAAGAGGTCTTTAATTGGGTTGTAATGAGGCTAAGGTTCAGGGTATGGAATAGGACTTTAAAAGTGGCTAAGTGTGAAAAATTCGGTTTAGATGTGCAAAAACAAAAATAAACTACTTAAACATTAAACCAAAATACACTACACACAGCCTAACTTTAGATCATTTTGATATTTATTTGCTTTAGACATATTTTTCCATATTTTTTTTCATCTCAACTAACTTTATGCTAGAATGATAACTTAGACTTTATTTACACAACTACCACAATTTAGACGATACCTAAAACAGGAGTTAACACAAGGGTTAAAATCAAAAAGGCTTAGTGGCTAAATTATGTAGGTTTAATAAAACCTGGCTAACTAGGGGATAATTTAGGGTGTGAAAAACTAAAGAAAAAGGTTAAACAAACAGTTAAATCCTAGTGCCTTTGTGATTTTGTGCAATTAAATAGTTCATGATCTTAATGTATACCTAGACAAGTTTAAAAATGAAGGAATCATGTGGCTCCTGCATGAAACAAAACCTATCTATGAAAGTGAAATGGTGATGAGGTTAAAAACTCTCATGGAAACTGAAAGAAAAGGGTAAAAATGTAAAAATATGTTTAATCGTCCACCCTTCAACCTAACATACATGGAATATACCTTTACCAACTTTATAAACACATTTGGTGGATCTTTGTGTTTATACGAATCCAAAAATATAGTTATGCAGCGGATCTAAAACTTATGCCAAAGAATGCTATCTACGTCAAATGCCTAATGTGAGTATCATCACGTATCATAAAGTCTCAAGAAAAACTCGCAATAAGTTCAAAAAATGTTTGAAAATTTTTTAGGTGTTTTATTAAAATAGAATTTCTAATCCCAACACTTATACCGTGCATTGCCCTCAATGTATATTGAAAACAACATAAAGCAAAAATATGACGAGCATGGATTCAAGAATGCTCCTAACAGTCGACATATTCTACACGCATACGACCCGCACAAGATTACGAATAACTTACTGTTCAAGCAATTATATCATACGAACCGTACAAAAACATACAATCACATGGCATATGAAATAGATTTTTGAATGGCTAAACAACATTAGATCGGCAATGGGGGAAACCCCACATTTATTTGACACTTGCTTGTGTCTCTTGAAAACTTTCTCCACTTGTTACTTTTAGGTCTAAAAGATGAGGAGTCATCATTGTTAATGGCAGTCACTATAAGTGAACATGATGAGATCATATTAAATCAAGGGCAGATACATTCGGGGTAAGTACACTTCAACAGACGAAAGTCTATGATACTTGGATAATGGTGCAAGCAATCATATTACTAGTATACGAAGCCAGTTCAAAGAAATTGATGAAAGAATAGGTGGGCATATACGTTTTGGAGATGGGTCATATGTGGAGATCAAAGGCAGTGGCCCAAAATTACTGGATTGCAAAAATCAGGAAAAGAGAGTAATATCTCACGCGTACTACATTCCAAACCTTAAAAAAAATATCCCGAGCCTTAGGAAACTAACGGAGATTGGTTTCTAATATTGAATCATGTATTTTCCCCAAAATATGTAAAACGAGGCGAAGACTGAGTTGGTCTTGTCTTGAATGCAGATAGAATGTTCACAACTAAAAAACCAAGGATGGTCCTACTTGAATGCTACAAAGCAAATAGATACTACTTAAGTTTTATGGACTAACCCTAATGAATTCTTGTATGACCAACTTGTGTCACTAGTTTTGCTTCTAGTGCATGAGGTAATGATGATAATGCATGGTCATTGTCAGACTTGTCTTGTAATTTGTATTAACTAAAATGCATGTGCGTATATATATATATATATATATATAATTTGAAAATAACTTGACCAACTACCTCATATGACTAATATTCGTGTGTTGTGACGTATATTTGAATCATTATCTAAAACTATTAATAGTAATTTTATTTAAAACTACATGTTAAAAGTACGTCTCGTACGGTCTTGAAATATATCACATGTTTATGTATGACCTCAACTTTGTATAAACTTTCACTTGCACGAACATTTATATATATTATACTTGTATAGTAGTTTGTAGTTCATGAAATACTTGATTTGATCAGAATATCCTGGACGAAAACTTAGCATTATATTATTTATTAGTTTAAACCCCGTGTGTTACACGGAGTGAAACATTAATATTATATTGATAAATATTTTAATACATTTTTTATACAAATTTGATATTGTATTGGTATCTTTTCCATTTTATTAAATGTTAAGATTGTATGGATGATAGTAATGAAAATATTAAAAAAAATTACATGAAAATACATTTTATAAGTGGTGTACTTTTTACAATACATTAAATTGCATTACAAATGAAACCTTACAATGATGATTTACAAATTTAAAAATAATTCATTGTATACAACATATGACGTGGTATTGATAACTTTTTCATGTTTACCAAAGATTATAGTTAACTCTTGATAATGCAAAATACAGCTGGTCATGAATAAATACTGGATCTTTCAAATACAAACCAATATTTGGAAGTGATTGCCCTAAACTTTTATTCATGGACATTGTAAACATACAACAATTGTATATTTTCTTCTTTAAAATATAAATAAAATTCTTTTGTCTGAATGTGTTAACCTAATTATAGGGATAAAATTGTGATTACCAATGTTGCTTTCAAATATAATCTCCGCTTCTATAACGCAATTACCTAGTGATTTGACCTGAAATCTTGTTCCATTACATAAACCATTTTTTATCAATATTTCTTAGTAGCATAACTAGAACACCGACATTTAGGGGGGACGGAGTGGAGGCACGGGTTAACGACGGGTTTCACGGGTTGGATGGGTAACACCGCCGCAACCATTGCGGGTTTGTCGCGGGTATTTTAACTCGTTGGAAGCCGTGAATGTTACCATTGGATTTGAATGTTGGGGGGGGGGGGGGGCGATTTCAATTAAAAAAAAATTCTCCTATAAATAAAAATCAAATATATTTACCCAAACAATATCTTCCACCTACAATAACCTTTTCTTAAAACATCAAATATATCTCAAATCCCACAAAATTCAAAACGTTTAAGCGCTATTAACGCAAATTTTGAATACTTTCAATATCACCGCAAATTTTGAAGACATTATTTTTAAAAATAGTTGACGACATTAACGCAAATTTTGAATATTTTCAAGTTAGTCAAGACGCACGGAAGAAACAAAGTTTCACTCCACTTCAAAAATGCACATCGCCCATAAAACAACTCGCAACAGGTAATAATCCCGATTCATACGACGAATATTTATGTATGTCCGCAAGAACCTCTAGGGAATATCTTGAGAATTTTTGCAATGCTATTGTTATTCTATATGGTCATGAATACTTACGTGTACCAACTAGTCAAGATATTAACTCACTCAGCAACGAGAACCCCGAGCTAGGTGAAAGGCAAATTAATCTTTCCCAATTGACACGAATAAGACATATCAGTACAAGATTACACCTTAGATATTCTTACCGAAAACTCTAGTCTGAAATCCTTTTCGTCTGAAATCTTCTTCCATCGAAATCCCTTTCGGCCGAAATCTCTTTTGGTCGAAATCTCTTTTCACCGAAAACCATCTCGTCTAAAACGTCATCCATCCGAAAACTATTTCGTCCGAAAACCCTTTTCCTTCAAAAAAACTCCTTTTTTTCCTATTTCGACCGAAAACCTCTTTTCGGTCCATTCATGGACTTTTCGGACCATTCATATGTTCTTGGCCAAAATACTTCGATTTTTATTCAAGTAATCAGATTTTTGCGTTCAAAACTCTTGTTTAGCTTCCATGAAGCTAGATTGATACTTTTTAGGCCAATTCATATGTAAAAAATCCTGACTTTTATGAAAAACCCACTAAAAACCCTAAAACCTACTTTTCAAACTAAAACTCGAATCTGAGAGAGTTTGTTACATGTTTCTAGCCTGATTATCCTTCTCCAATCGTTAGCAACGCTCCAGCAATGATCTCGCGTCAAGATGGGGGTCTCGGGTGCGGGTTTTGGAACTCTCTCTCTAGCTTCTCTCTTTCTCTCTCTAAAAGTAAGGATGATGAAGAAGATGAAGTGAGGAAGGGGTGGAGTGGCTAGGGCTTGTAGCCCTTTCCCCCTTTCTTCTTTGTTCGGCCCAAGGCCCGCTCCAACCACGGCCGGCCCATTAATCCATGTGGCCCATGCTAGGGCATAGGGCCTCCCTTTTTATAAGGCCTCCAATTTAAAAAAAAAATAATATGTTTGGGATTTTTTTAAATTTTCTTTTATGTAAGTGGGCCTGAGGGTCTGGTCCGCCTGGAGTATTAAAAAGCACGGGAGGCCTCTTCAATTAGGTTTGAAACGCGAATTGTATTAACAATCGTGCGCTGATGAGACAGTGTTGAGCTTAAAACCTGGAGGAGGAAATCGGGGAAGAACTTCCGGTTCGTCTGATCTGGAGATAATCAAGGAAGACTAGGCTTTCGGTTCGTCTGATCTTCCAGCCCTTCGTCCACATGGCGGTGTCGACACTCCTTCTCTCGCCGCCTTCAACGTTGCTGATTTACAAACCCTAATTGGATCTGGTACTGTATGTATTTAGCTGAATTTTATCTCATATAGTTAATTGATATTTGTGATTTTTTCTTTTATTTTTATTTATCTGTGATTTCATCCGGATGGCACTTTCCGTAAAATTGGATACTCCGATATTTGTGACACTCCGTCATCTGGATGGCATTCTCCATTATCACAAGTATTTGTGACATTTGTGACTTACAAATATTTGTGATAATTGATATTTGACTTAATTGATAATTGTTTTTAATTTGATTTGAGTTTGTTAATTTGGTGATTAGTCCCTAGGAGATTAGTGCCATGGTTCAAACCAAGATGAAGGAGGCAACTGAAGCATTTCTTGGCAAGAAAATTAAGAATGGACAGTAGTCAGGGTACCTGGTTGCGGTCTTTTGCTTTGCAATCTTCAATCTATACTATATAATAAATAAAGGTTTTTTATGCCACGTGTCGCCTTCATATTCATTCTCACAATTTTTTTCCCGCCTCTCTCTCTTATTTAATGCACTTTCATCTTTTAATAATAATATATATTTAAAGAAAATACTAACTATACTAATAAAACATATTTATTTTAAATTATCACTTAATATAATAAACTTTGAAATTTAATTATGTAACTTTTGTTTTCAATTAAATATTAAATAAAAGTTAAATTGTATTAAATAGTAATTAACGTATTTTCAAAATCTAATTATATATTACTTTTTACATATTTTGAATTTGTTTTCTATCTTTAGTATTTGTAATATATTTTTACAACTATAAAATATATACACAAAGATTTAAAAAATTTATATATTGATATTTTTCACCCTGTGTGTATACACGGGATCTAAACTAGTCAGGTAATAAATTTATGATTTATGAACCTAAATACCAAATCTTTTAATTTGATTTGCACTTTGTTATTTTTGTTTATATGATTTAATTTGATTTGTTCATTACCTCATTTGACTTGATTTGCTCATATACTCAATTAGATTTAAGTGCTAACAAGCTTTGATTTAGTTTTTAATTGCCGGTTTGAAGCGCGGATAAAATAGGGTTTACAACACGACTTTAGGAAATGGGTCTCGATTTTTTTTAGTTCGTTTGGGGCCACCAAATACGCTAAGCCGGCTCTGGCTCTGGCTCCAACGAGCCCATTCTCGTTTTTCTTTCCTTTATTCGATTACGAAACCCGTCCCTTTCTATTGGATATTATTTTCGTCCTAAGATATTTCTTATTATTTTCGGGATGTTACAAAAAGGTTGTATGTGCGTATTTAAATGTTTATGTCAACTTGAATTTAATATTTTTACGTCAAGAATGTATATATATAAATTTATAACGTGCATGTCTTGTGTGTGAAAGTTGTGTATAGATACATTATTACTATATAGTCGTGTTATATATAAAGTTCCGTCAACCATCAGTGGTTATTAATGACCATGTCTTGAAATAAAATCATATTATGTGAGTGTCTTAAAACTAGTTAGTGTTGTCATTACGAAACCTTTGCAAGTTACGAACCGTTGATCCATGTTGCGTTAGTACATTACTTATGTTGTAACATATATGAATATAAGTCGATGTATATGTATGCATGAATATATATATATATATAAGGGTGAGTTCACTAGAAAACTCATTTTCATGAGAAAACCAAAAAACTCCTCATTAAAAGTGCTGCATATGTGTAGTACATCCAAAAACCTAACCCCCACCCAAAAACCTAACCCCCACCCAAAAACCTAAACCCCCACCTCACCCCCACCCCCACCCCCACCCCCACCCAAAAACCTAAACCCACCCCCTCCCAAAAAAAAAAAAAAACCTAACCTAAAAGCTAAACTAAACCCAAAAAACTAAACTAAAAAAACTAAACCCAAAAGCTAACCCTATTACACATATGTAGTAGGGCGCTGATTTTTTTATGGAAAGAGGACGACGTGAAGAACAAGGTCTACGAAGCGGTTTTTTAGTTTTTGATTTATATTTTTAGTTATGATTTTTTTATTATTTTTTTTACCTTTAATAAATAGTTTTTTGGTTTTCTTATGAACAATAAGTTTTCTTATGATCCTTCCCATATATATATATATATATATATATATATATATATATTACGTGCATGTTAGTCATCACTTCTATAATTTCTCCATTTATGATGTAAACAAAAGAAAATATGTGTTACGAATGAAATTATTATTTTTGGTTTGTATGTTGAAGGCACGCTTGTTTGGCATGGGGCAATATCTAATATACTAACGTGTTAGATTGTGATCATTTAAGGATATATAACATGGTTGAACATTAGAGGTAGAAATGCATGAAATGCTTGTGTAAGTGCATGAAAAACTAAAATAAAAGCTGACCAAGTGATGTTTCTTGAAGGTTTTAGCACTAAGCTTCAAGCTTCAAGAGAGTGGGTAAATGTTTGTGTGCTTACGGTTTTAGGGAGGGGGAGAGAGTAGGGTTTTGGTGCAAGTTCTTTTTATGGATTCGAGGCCTATTTATAGCAAAACAATCATGTGATAAAAAAGTCGCTTGAGAATTAGTGTAGAAGTGGTAGGTTCAAATTTGTGAGGGGGGAGAGGTGTGTGAGGGTTACGGTCGAGAGAAGGGGGGACATGGGGTAGAAGTCAAAAGGTGGTGGTGTGTGATATTTTAGTGCGTCGTGTGGAGGATTTGAATGGATATTGCATGGGTTTTAGGAAGGTGTAAGACTTGCCATTTGATTTTTATAAATCCTTGGTAATATATATAAAAATTATAACTAACTTTGTATTAGTGTCTCAAGTTTTATTAAATGGTAGGTTATGATCCATATTTATAAATTATGCTAACAACTTATATAAAAATATAGTTTTGTTTGCTTCTAATTATAAATGGTGAATAAAAATAATGTTACATGAAACTTATAAAAGTACGTAACTCATTCGTGTATTATATATTTATTCTATATGTTGACGGGTATCTGACGTGTCTCACTTGATAGTCAGAAAAAATAATGCACCGGTATTATCAACGTTTGTGAATTCTATATGTTTGATCTTGAAAATTTCATAACTTGTAGAACATAATTCATGATGACCTAGTCTTGACTTAACTAAGTCTTAGTATTGTATAGTTTTTTTTTTTTTTTTTTTTTTTTTCTGAAATGGTGTTGTGTAGGGTAATACTTTCACAACCGGTGTGGTTTTCGTTTCAGTTACACAAATGGTGTTTCCAAGGTTGCTAACCACGAATTGTGGTGTTTCCAAGTTGCCAACCACGAATTGTGGTTTTTTTTGTTAATTTGTGGTTACCAACCACGAATTGTGGTGTTCCCAAGTTGCCAACCACGAATTGTGGGAATTTGGGTTGCTAACCACGAATTGTTCAAGAATCTCATTGCCAACCACGAATTGATGTGTTCAATCTCAAGTTGCCAACCACGAATTGAAACAAAAAATATTATATTTTTTGTTTGTAAATAATAACAAATCAAAATTTAAGTAAACTAAGAATTATATTGTTTCAAAATGAAATAGTTTTGGGGATTATTTCTGATGCAAAATATATTGCTCCATTTCAATTTATGGAAACTTGAATACTCCTAATAGACTCGCGAAACCACTTGATACCCCCTCTCAAACCCATTACCCACTTTTACCACCTTGAAGCTTTATTCACTTTTTACAGACATCCCAACCGCACCAACACCATCATCGTCTTCGTCTTCATCCAATCGATTTGAAACCAGTGAACTTTTATCTCCTTTCTTTCCCGATTCCCGGCGCCGTCAACACCATCATCGCCGGAGGTTGAAGTCACTTGAAACATAAATGAAGGAGAAGGACTGTCACTGTCTCTTTTCCGGTCCAATCAAGTCCCGTAAATAACCGTTCTCCGACTCATTCTGTTTCTTCTCCGACACATACTGAAGACAAATATTTATAACATATCCGAAGACAACAAAACAAAAGTAATAAAACCAAAAAATACATCAATTCGTGGTTGGCAACTTGATATTGAACACATCAATTCGTGGTTGGCAATGAGATTCTTGAACAATTCGTGGTTAGCAACCCAAATTCCCACAATTCGTGGTTGGCAACTTGGAAACACTACAATTCGTGGTTAGTAACCACGAATTAACAAAAAAAAACCACAATTCGTGGTTGGCAACTTGGAAACACCACAATTCGTGGTTAGCAACCTTGGAAACATCATTTGTGTAACTGAAACGAAAATCACACCGGTTGTGAAAGTATTACCCTACACAACACCATTTCAGAAAAAAATTCTATTGTATACGTTGTCTAGTAATTACCTAAAGTGACTAGTGAAATCAATGTCTGATTAATTGACGGGTATCACATTTTCCTGCAACCACAACAAGCCACTGTGAGGACATGGTTTTGAAGGCGGCGATGCTTAAAGGTGGTGGTGGTTAGCGACAACAGCAACAAACGCAGAGGCCAAATCAGCCAATTCAGGCGCCGATGGTAACAGTTACCCACGATGGTTCTGGGGTCAAGCCGTGTATGGCGGCAATGGTGGAGGAAACCATCTCAGGCAGCGGTAGTGACGTTCAGATGATGTAGAGACAGCGGCGGCGGTATACGACGGTGGCTAGGGTTCCGACGAATCTATATATATACATACATATATATAAAGTATATATGTATATAAATTTAGATATATATGTATACACTCATTATACGAAACCAAACAACTATTTGTGAAACACAATAATTGATGCGAATATAACTATATATGTTTAAGGTTTTAAATATATCTATATATATATATACATACATCCACACACTGTCTTTCTATGATTAACCTGTCATGCATACTAAAAGTAATCTAACGCCGGTGAGTTCAAGTCTTTCATTATTTTAGGAAATGGTTTCTTTTCGTTCATTCAATCAATAGGGTTTTAAACCATTTATAAGAAAACATGGCTTATCACTCATCATTCAAACATTTAATCATTCAGCCATCGTCAAAACATAGTTTAACGGAACATTCATTCATCATTTAACATTCATTTAATCATTCATTTAACATTCATTAAGTCATACATTATTATCTAAATATGTGTTACCGCTCATTCTGTCATTTAGTATTATATTTCCCCTAAGGCTTAACTACACGAAAACCGACAATACAATACAATACATTCCATAAATTCCTTTCACATTTTCCCTAAGGCTTAACTGCACGAAGGCTAAAATATCATTCCCGTCCCTTACATTGCCCCTATGGCTCATACGTCCATAAACGGACAATTTCCATCGACGGCTATGGCTCCCCGGCCATAACACCGTTGGATCATAAATTAACCTCTATGTGTCACGGTAACCCTGAGTAACCGTCGTTACCCTAATCCCAGTTGTACAACATCGAAACCATTAACAGGCCACTAAGGCCCTGCCTTGTTGTGCTTATGGCGCTACGACTCTTACATATGTAAACCGCTATAAGGCTGGTAATAGGATCAGTCACGCGGACTAAACCGCTACCTCCCAGACTTCTTATCTGTTAATTCATTCCCTTAGCAGAATAGATATGTGGTGACTTCTTTAAGACATTTGCCTTTTTCTTTTCATCAAACATTTCATTCATTTGTAAAACCGTTTACTTTCATTTCGTAAACCATTCCTTTATAAACCTTTCATTTCATAAACGTTTCTTGTTCCAAAGATCATTCCTTTCATAAACTGTTCATTTCATAATCATTTCATTTCATAAATTCATCGTTTCTGAAACATTTCATGTGACTATGCATATCACCCAAGAAACAAGTAAATAGGGATTCTTGACTCACCTTATCTTCTATAAGTAACATGGGTCGGACGTCTAGTTAGTGCTAACGTGCTAATCGGTCTACACATAAGTTAGCACACGAATTCTATCATTTACACTAGTGTCGCCTAAACAGTGATGCCTGGAACAGGTCAGTGTCGCCAGGATAGTGTCACCGGCACATGTTCAGTGTCGTCAGGCACACTCTCAGTGTCGCTAGAACTTAAGTCCTGGACATAGTGTCGTCCATTTAGTGTCCCCAACATTAGTGTCGCCATTTGGCTTTGGCGACACTCTTAGTGTTGCGAGGGAGTAACACGTGTCTCAGTCATTGAAAACCTTGGGCACTATGCCACTCCCGTCGTCTTCCCCGATAAGTGTCGTAACATGAAGGTGACGACACACTTAGTGTCGCCTAATGAACATCATCTTCAAACATGCCCGATTTCAACCAAAGTTTGCAACTTTTTATTTACAAATCGTTTGTTTAACTTCCATGAAGCCAAATCTAGGCTTTATTCCTCATTTTACACATAAAAACCCAATATTTTAAAATCAAAATCCTATTTTTACCCCAAAACCCATTTAAATTGAAAACAAAGGTTTTAGGTTAGATTATTACCTCAACAGTTATAGTTTCACGTGGATTCTTCTTCACAAACACCGATGAAGTGATTCTTTAACTTTCTCTCTCTAGAAGTTCTCTCCTTCTTTACACGAAAATGTTGGAAATGATGGAGGTGGAGGCTGGAAATGAGGCTGATTCATGAGGGTTTAGGGTTTCTGGAAACCCATATGGGCCAAGCCCATCATCTCCTTTTCTTTCTTTATTTCTTTCTTTTCGACCCATTAAAAGATCTCAGTTTTTTTGGATGTTACAAGTCTACCCGTCTTAATAGAGGTTTCGTCCTCGAAGCTATTCATAGGTTGAACAATTGCGGGTACGACTCTTTCATTTCCTCCTCGGTTTCCCATGTGGTCTAAGAACCCCATCGGTGCTTCCACTGTACCTTCATGAACTGAATCGCCTTATTTCGTAGTCGCTTCTCTTTTCTATCCACTATGGCCACTAGTTCTTCAATATACTTTCGACGGTTATCAACCTCGATATTCGATAGTGGCACGTGGGTTGTGTGGTCAGCCAAACACTTTCGCAAGTTTGACACGTTGAAGGTAAGATGAATCCCACTCACCTCATAAGGTAGATCCAGTCTATATGCCACTTCATCCACATGTGCCAATATTCTAAACAACCCGACGAACCTCAGAATCAACTTCCCTTTTTTGTGAAATCAGATTATCCCTTTCCAGGAAGATACTTTAAGTAGTACAACATCTCGAAAGGTGACATGCCTATCGTCGAGTGGTAACTGTTGTTGTATGAGAATTCCGCTAGCGGCTATCCCCACTTCCACCAAAGTCGAGGATACACACACGAAGCATGTCCTCTAAGGTTTGGAAGGGATGTTCGGATTGACAGCCTGTTTGAGGATCATAGGATGTGCTTATGTTTAGTCTAGTACCCATGTGAAATTTCTTCAAAAACCATGATGTGAACCGCACATCCCTATCCAAAAAAATAGACACCAACACCCCATGACGAGGCACAATTTATTTTATGAACACTTGTGCCAACTGTTTCGATGAAAACTTTTCACGTATTGGGAGGATATGTGCACTCTTTGTTAGTCGGTTCACGATCACCTAGATGGTGTCAAAAACTTTAGCTGTGCGAAGTAGCTTGGTAATGAAGTCCATCGTGATATGTTGCCACTTCCACTCTAGTATCTCCAAGGGTTGGATCTTACCGCACGGCTTCTCGTGCTCAGCCTTCAATTGCAAACAAGTCGGACACTTGCTTACAAAAGAGGTCACATCATTCTTCAGGCTCGGCCACCAATAATTTTTCCTCAAATCTTGATACATTTTTTTGGTCCTGGATGTATAGAATAATGAGACTTATGGGCTTCGTCGAGGATCTTAGGCCTAAGCTCGCCTTCCTTAGGTATCTAGATTCGGCCAAACCTAGTTCGCACACTGAGGGTGATTACTTCCATAGACCCTTGTTGGCCTACCATTCTCTCCTTTTTTTAAGTTTTCTAGTTTAAATGCTTCTTCCTGAACCCTTTTGATTTCGGTCATGAGATCTGGTTTCACCACCTGTTAGCATGCTTTCACTCTGATAGGAGTGGGTTTCTCCTTTCGGCTCAGAGCGTCAGCCACCACGTTCGCTTTTCCCTGGTAGTACAAGATCTCGCAATCATAGTCTTCTAACAACTCCAACCATCGTCTTTGCCTCATATTCAACTCCTTATGTTCGAAGAAATACTTTGGAGTAGATGGTGCACTTAACCCCGTGGAGGTAATGCCTCTAGATCTTTAGTGCGAAGACAACTGAGGTCAGCTCTAGATCGTGAGTAAGGTAGTTTATTTCGTGAGTCTCTAGTTATCATGATGCATACGCAATCACCTTTCCTCGTTGTATCAACACACACCATAATCTTTGATTCAGAGCATCAGAATAAACCACTAGGTCTTCATTGCCCTCAGGAAGGGCCACGACCAGTTCTTCAGTCAATCTTTCCTTCAATTCTTCAAACTTCTTTGCCTGAACCGAACCCCATTCATACTTAACTTCCTTTCTAGGCGAGGCTATTCTCTAGAAATCCTATACCAATCTCCCATAGTAGCCTGCTAGTCCCAGAAAATTTCGTATTTCAGTTGGCGTTTTCGGGGGTCCCATTCCTTCATAGTCTCAATCTTTTCTCGATCAACCATAATGTCATCCTTGTTGATAACGTGACCTAGGACTTGAACTTCCCTAAGCTAGAATGCGTATTTGGATAACTTAGCATATAATCCTTCCTTCTTCAGAGTTTCTAGTACCTCTCGCACGTGACAAACATGATTGCCTTCACTCTTTGAGTAGATTAGAATATCATCTATGAATACTATTACCGACCGATCCAACATCAGACGACACATTAGGTTCATTATATCAAAAACGCTTACGGGGCGTTCGTTAACCCGAAAGATATCACGAGAAACTCGTAATGTTCGTACCGTGTGAGAAATGCGGTCTTTGGTATATCCTCTTCCCTTACCTTCAACCGGTGATACCCCGACCGTAGATTATCTTCGAGAAACAACTTACGTATTGCAAGTGGTCAAACATATCATCAATCGTGGGTATCGGGTATATATTCTTCACTATATGCTTGATCAGTTCTCATTAATCGATGCACATTCTATACTCATAGAACCGTCTTTCTTTTTCACAAATCGAACCGGAACATCCTAAGCGAAAAGCTCGGCCTTATGAAACCCTTTTCTTGATGTTCTTTCAATTGCGTCATCAACTCTTTCATCCCCAATGGTGCTAGTCGGTATGGTACCTTCGCAACAGGTTGGGATCAAGTCAATCTGAAACTCTATCTCCCGATCAGGCGGCACTCAGTTCCACGGGTAGTTACACACCACGGGTATGTCATTCAGTTCCGTCACTTCCTTACTTTTGTACACACCACGGGTATGTCATTCAGTTCCGTCACTTTCTTACTTTTGTCAATCATATAAGCCAGGTCGGCCTCACACCCGCGTCTCATAAAACTTTCTGCCTCGATCATCAAAATGACGTTTGCATCGGGACATCTCGATCCCCACAAATCGTGGCTTCGCTACCATCAGGAGCCTTGAGTTGAATTATTTGTGTTTCGTTCGCAGCTAGCCAATCCATTTCCAATACCACATCAAACCCTCCTAATAACTACTTTTTTGTTTAAAGTTCAAGCATTCCTTTGTCCCACATCGATGAATTCACTCTTAGTGACACCATGAGAGTTATCAAATAAAAGTTAGGTTGAAAGACTTATGACACTATTATCCTTGCTTTGACCCATATCTTCGAATCGTTTCCCAAATGATCATGTAAACCAATTTCTGCATGCACTTCAAAATCTTAAATAACTATTAATTATCATGGTTTTCTTAATTAGATAAACACTAGATTTAATTAACCATATCATAGTTAAAAATTTAGCAGCTGGGACGGAACTCGCAAATAGACGATATCTTGGTTCGATACTTGGTTTTACCTAAACTATATTACGTTGCGATATGTACGCTTGCCTATTGTGTGTAGTTAGTGAGAGTAATAATCATTTTATAAATTTAAAACCCGATGACCATGTTACAAATCTATTGTAAAAATATATACTAATACACACACATCATGTACCGTCTTAGCCCAGGGTCTTAAAATGCACCAAAATGTACAAGTTCTAAACTAATGCAACATGTTGGTAAACACACAACAAATGAAACAGTGTACATATATGGGAATTATAAGGCTCAAAGACATACTGAAAAGCGTCGAATCGGGTTACTAATATAGGGGAGGGTTCAATTCAGAACACTAAATATTGCGAGAACACACAAAACAAAATGAATCATTCACTTTTTTAATCTTAAAATGCATTAAAATATAAGAAAATGATATAAATGTAATGTTTACTCGTCTTTCATGCAATTCAAACAAAAAAATATGAACAAATTTCGTTTATATACATATCTACACATGTGTAATTAATGTTTAGGTTTTTTTACCTACACAGTTGTAGGAAACTTTTAAATATATAAAAAATAACAAAAAACTAGTTTAAGGATTTTTTATGTATACACATATACATATTCTTATGCACGAAGTATAAAATTTTAAATTTTTTTTACCATGGATGAAAAATTTAAATGATTTAGTTTTGTTACCTCTGATCTCGCAAAATCTCTTTGTTCTGATATAAACTTCCCTCTAACAATATAAGCTATGCAAAACTATCAACTATCATGCTTGCTACACTATCATAGGCATCCCAAAACATTTTAATTCTGAAAAACGACTACGTTGGGCCTACTTTATCACCAAACTTAAAGAGTATCGTGCTAAGGAATCGCAAACCCACACCGACCCACCTTTTGTTTTCGATTGACATTGAATAAAACGTGTCTTTTGTGTACAATTAGAACCAAAAAGAATTATTTCCGGGACGTGCAAGAAAAATAAGTTATATGTTTGACCCTTGTGATAAAATAAGTTATAAAGCCAACTCAAATTGAGTCGAGCGAGCCAACTCGATGTTTAATCGAGCCGGACACGAGTTTAAGATTCCAGCTCGATTTTAATTACGATTTGAGTCAGCTCGGTATGAAGTTCGAGTCAAGCTCGTTCTAGCCTTGGCTCGGCTCGGCTCGGCTCGTTAACAAAATTTGCTTAAAACGTTGACAACAAAAAAGTATAATTATTGTTATTGTTTTCTTATCAACTTTATCACAATCTTAAAATTTTATCCTTAATTATGATCGAATTAAAAGGTGAAGATAAGTTCAAAAATAGATAACAAGTTTCCATCTATTTTAATGAGAGGTTATAATTTGACATTCAAATTTACCATTTATTTAACTAAAAACACGATGATCAGGCAGCAAAGATTGTGTAAAGTTTTTAAAAACTGGTCAAAATGTTACATTAGTGTATATAACGATTCACTTGAGTACGTATTTTTCTTTATTATTAGCAACATATTAAAGAATTTGTAGTGAAACATAATGACATAGTTTCGTTGCTTATTGTTTGTTAAAGGTTAAGTTGCACTTGATGTTAAATTATTTTTCAAATATTTTAAAACCAGTGTTATCCTTTCCATTTGATGAATGTACAATTGTACATGTTTGTGTTTTTCTATTTTAAAATCGCCAAAGTGGCACTTGATTAGGAGTATCAAAATAAAAAAGTGATTTTCAATGATTCTCACATCGTCTCCACCCTTAAAGTTTGAAGTTCTCTTTATACTATATTATAATATATACGAGGAGCACAAAAAAGTAACTTTACATAAATTTTAAGAGTTTGAGTAATTACAAGTGTTAAAACACATTGTACAATCCTATAAAACATACAATAACTACTTTTTTGTTTAAAGTTCAAGCATTACTTAAACTAAGGATTAATTTACTACTGAAGGACGAAAAGTGAAATTTGCTATATAAGAAGAAACAATTTGCTATATATGTTTGGCACTTTGTGATAAAATTGTTGCGTCTATTAAGACCGTTATATACCAATTGTTAAAGCTCTGGGACTAATTCTTCAAATTTTAGCAAAGTTTAAAGACCGGCGACACTTCAGGCGACACGCAACATGGCGACGTTCTTCTAACTGTCGCATCGGTCATTTGGCTACATTCAGAGTTGCCTATAAATAGGTCTTCATTTTGTGTAATTAGTTTACGGTTGCGAATTTACACCTTATAGTGTGTGTTTTGTTCTCTGAGATTAGGGTTTTGTGTAGCAAAGTCTGGAGCTTACCTTGTAATCATTTTGGCTGTTATTTTGGTTTCATGCAAGTGTTTCTTCTTGTTTTTCATATTTCACTTACTTTTGATCTTCAAATCACCACATTTGCTGGTGTTTTGTGGATCTGATAAGCTCTAGATATCATTTGCATCTGATTCTATCCAAAACGGACTTACAATTTGGTATCAGAACCTTTGTGCTATCGATTTATAGTGTTTCAGGCAGTTTTTGTTTTTTATATTTTTTGTTCATTTTCTTCAAATCTGGACTGTTTTGTGTATGGAATCGAGTGTTTGTTGACTCGTTTTTGTCTAGAATTAGTGAAGAAAGCTTTCTATTGGTTCAGACTTCCATGTCATTGGACTTCTGGGATTATTTGAGTCATTTTTAAAAGAAAAGTTGGAGAAGGGGCTAGTTGCTGGTTCATCATGCGACATTGATCATCAGGCGACATTCAAGTGGCGAAATTTGGTTTCTTGTTTGCCTTGTTGTTTTTCTATGATGTTTTGATTATGTGTTTGGCGATTTTTATCTGGCGACACTCTGTCTGGCAATGGTTGAGTTCGGCGACAGTTGGATTTTTGACGACTTTGTTTTTCAACGACTTTCTTAAGCCAACGCAAGTTGGCGACTTTGTCTGATGAGGCGACTTTCGTCTAGCAAAACTAACAGTTATTCAGACGAAACTTACCTTAGCCACTGTATTTTTATCCGGTGACACCTGCTTTCTTTTCAGACGACGCTACTGTTGGCGACACTCCTGTTTGCGAGACTTGAAATTTTCTGTATTTTTTTCAAACTTTCTGTTTGTACAATGGCGTTACCTTTTCAGGTTGAATCAGGAACAACTACTTACCCTCCTAAACTTCAGGGGCTTGAAGACTACCCGAATTGGAAGATCAGGATTAAAACGTTTTATCTATACAATGGCTATAATCAGTGGAACTCCAATCTCAATGGATCCCATCGTCCGATGATCATTGGAACTGATGGAGTTAGACCTAATACTAATCCAGAGATATATACTGAAAATGATAAAACTCTGCTTTAGAGAGATTGTCGTGCTTATGCCGCTCTTACTATGGCACTTTCTGTTGGATCAATATGCCTGAGGATTAAGATATAATAATGTTACTGTTGATATGTGATCCCAAATGATCACACACTAAGCAACATTATCAAGGACTTGTATAAATTTGATTTATGCGATATAACCTCTATCAAGATGTTTATGTAATATCATTGGGAATGCAAATAACATAAGTTATGACGTATATATTTGCATGTGTATTTATTAAATATCATAACTTATTATCTATCAATTTAGATTGGTATTGATTTATTTAACTATATATTGTAACATGTTGTAAGTGTGAATAACCAAATATACACTTAATCATAATCTAGTGACAATTCTATAGTTAAATGGTTTCATATGAACCGTTGTAGTTAGAAAACACAATGATATCACATAACAACTTCTAGTACATGTTGTACATGAAAATAACTAAAGAATTGCCAACACCATACTCTTTTGCTTGCCCACCATTTTGGCCGAGATTTATGGCAGCATCATGGTTTGTATTGCTGGCCATTCTTGTGTCCCATTCTTTCTTCTATTACACACAAGACATCATGGATAGGTATGGTACACATTGCTATCTATCACCACTAACTCTTGTCTATATGATGAGGCTTGTAAGACATGAGAACAAAAGTTTTTTTTCTTCCTCAAAAATCTCGACAGAAACATGATGTTTGTTGTCCAGATTTTAAGCTCCTAAAACAAGTGTTTTTAAGAGTTATTACAAGGCTTGAACAATATACTAACTAGCCTTAATATTAGAGCTAGTTATTTAGTTGTTCTTGTAGTGTGTTTGTAGTAATTTTCTTTCATCTTGGATCATCTTTTGGTCGGAAACAAAAAGTTGTTCTTGAGGATTAACAAGCTTACAAGTGAGGTTATTGGCTAGCACCAACTTGATGTCTAAATTTCTTAGTGTGGATTACGCTTTGGAGGAAATCTATTTTGGTTTCTTTACCTACCATAAGCAAGCATTTTCAACTTCACATCAAGGTCGACATTCTTTATTCCCCATAAGGTCATGTTTTTAGTTTTCTTAATCTTTGTAATTGGATCCATGGTGAGAACATTTTATAAAAAGTTTTGAAACCCTTAAAATGGTTATGGAGTTCTCGCTTCCGTTGCCTAGTAAATATTTTAAAACTCCTAAATTCCCAACAGTGGTATCAGAGCCACTTTTACAAGATTATGAAACCTTTTTTATGACTATAATCGGTTTTTTTTTGTTTTAAACCGATTTATAGCTTGTCTGGATTTTACAAGTTATTGTAAATTGATACAAGCTATATGCAACCTTTTGTTTTACGCATGATATATATATATATATATATATATATATATATATATATAAATATTTTCACCACCATACACATGCATGTGTGAGGGTGAATGAATAGTTGCATAAAAGTCATTGTTACCATTCATATGATTTGTTGTTGTCATGACCGAGCCAAATACCATATGTTGATTTGATTCATTAAAATTCGATATGGTTGTAATCTATTATTTTAAAATGGCATGTGATAGGGCTCTTGTTAGTGTTATATATATATATATATATATATATATATATATATATATATATATATATATATATTTGTTGTAAGTTTGTAAATTTCATCAAATGATGACGATGGAGCTAAAAACTAAAGTGGAGTCAAGATGATGCCATGGAAATCAACAATACGGAACAAGTGATGTTGAAGACTCAAGATGAAGATCTTGTCCTTTAGACTTGGTGTTAATTTTGTTTGCATTTTATGGTTTGGTCATGGCACTTGGTTGTTTGCATTTTATATATTTTTTGCATGGTTGAAGTTATGACTTAACATGCTAAAAATTAATTTATAAAATTAAGCAAACAATAATTTAAAATGGAGATTTTAAACTGAAACCCAAAAGACGGAGTTTTTGAAATAAGATTTTAAACTTAAGGTTAATAAAAATGTCTTTAAAATGGATGATTTTAAAAGAACATCGTAAAAGATTTAAAATTTGATTTTAGTATAAAAGTCGGTTTAGAGTTTAAAATAATTAAACTTGTCGTTCAAGTTATAAATTTAAACTCGTATTCAAATTGACTATAAATAAAAGAGTTTTATACAATCTAAGATTGGTTTTAGTTAAGATGCTATAGAAAAATAGAATATATAAATGAACGAGTCACGATTATTAAAATGAGGATTTTAATGAAAACTAAAACAAATGAAAAACTTTTAGAATGTAGCAAAATTCGTGCATGGGATTTTTGTTGCTTAACAAGTTTTGATCATCAAACTTATGTTTTTCAAAGTATAAAAGTGTACCCTTTAAACTTAAGTCAATGCCATCCCATCTGAGAACACTTACACGTTATATGGATATCTTGGTAGATAGAGCATTAACCAAAAACCAAGTTGACGTATAACGTGGTAGGGTAATGTATCGCGATTTTTAAAATAGTATTTAGGCCGACCATTACACGTCTAAAATTGGATGACTTAAAACTTGAACTCGGAGTCCGTGATCAACCAATTTCGAGGAATAGTTGGCATAGATGTGATTAAACATGCCGAATTGACACTAATTGTCTAACCGATCCCATAAAACCTAAGAGTTACATAGAGATGTAATTGGTCAAAGAAACCTACCGGTCAATTTATTTTATCATAAATAGCGACCAACCACTTATGATAATATAAATGTGATTAGGGTCTTAGCCTTTAACAAAATTAAGATTTTTTTATCAAAGGGTAATCAATTTATTAAAGGACTTAATACCAAAATACTTATTCCAAACTTACTAAAATTTTGTAGATGACAAACAACGCAATCGTTATGACTCAAAACATCCACACCTCCTGCATCAGGTCCTTGCTGGAAAAGGATAAACTCACCGGTACCAACTTCTTAGATTGGCACTGGAACTTAAGAATTGTTCTGAAAAAATAGAAGAAATCCTATGTCCTCGAGGCACCTATTCCTGATTCACCCGCCTCGAATGCATCAAAGGCAATCAAGGATGCCTGGTTGAAGCATGTTGATGATTAAACCGAGGTAACATGTCTCATGCTTGCAGCTATGATTCCCGAACTGTAAAAAACGCTTGAATACCTTCCTGCTTATGACATGATGGAACAACTTAAGCAAATGTTCCAATTTCAAGCAAAGCAAGAGCGTTATGAGACTATCACAACTTTTATTGGTTGTAAGATGCAAGAGGGTACCCATGTGAGCGATCATGTGCTAAAGATGAAAGCTTATGTTGAACAGATTTCAAGGCTTGGGTTTCCCATACGCGATGAATTTGCCACGGATACCATTCTGAATTCCCTGCCAAGATCGTTTAATCAGTTTGTGTTGAACTACAACATGAACAACTGGGAAAAGTCCATCTCGGAGTTACATGCTATGTTGAAAACTGCCGGACTAACATCCCAAGCAAGGGGACCTCTGTTCTGATGATTCGAGAAGGGAAAATTAAGAAGCCTAACCAAAAAGGAAAGGGTCGAGCAAAGGGAAATGGTAAAAACTTCAAAGGAAAAGGAAAGCCCCGAAACCAACACCGACGGCAAAACCCGCAAAAGAAGTTGAGTGTTTTCATTGCAAAGAAATCGGGCACTGGAAACGTAACTGTCCGAAATTCTTGGCCGAGTTGAAGGCAAAGAAGGATGGCGAGGCCAGCACTTCGGGTATCTTTGTAATAGAATTATATAGTTTTTCTTCTAACTCTTGGGTATTTGATACTGGTTGTGGAACTCACATTTGTAATAATGTGTAAGGGTGAAAGAATGTTAAGCAGCTACGGGCAGGCGATTTGGACTTACATGTCGGCAACGGTGCAAGGGTGCTGTAGAAGCCATATGACAATATAGTCTTTTGTTACCAAATGGCCTGTCTATTATTTTGAAAAAGTGTTGCTATGTACCTAGTCTCACTAGAAACATTGTGTCAGCTGCTAGGTTATATGAACAAGGATATCAATATGGCTTTTGTAATGATAATATTTTGATATCTATGAATGGTATGTTCTATTTTGAGGCTTGCCCACATAATGGAATATATGAAATCAATCTTGATAGTTCATATAATGATAATTTTATTTATGCCGTAAACACCAAAAGATCAAAGCATGACTTTAATCAAAATTATCTATGGCACTGTCATCTAGGCCACATAAATAAAGGCGCATTTCTAAGCTCCAATCTACTGGAGTTTTAGAATCAACTGGTTCAGAAAAATTTGATATTTGTGAATCATGTCTTAGTGGCAAGATGACGAAAGCTCCTTTCACTAGTACTGGTGAGAGAGCATCAGATCTATTAGGACTTATACATACGGATGTATGTGGTCCTTTTAGAACCTTGTCAAGAAATGGTGATAGGTACTTCATTACGTTCACTGATGACTTCAGTAGATTTGGTTATGTGTACTTAATGAAACACAAGCATGAAGCTTTCGCAGTTTTCAAAAACTTCCAAAATGAAGTACAACATCAACTCGGAAAGACTATCAAAGCCATTAGATCAGATTGTGGTGGCGAATACCCCAGCTATGAATTTGACGAACATCTAAAGACTTGTGGCATTGTATCACAATTGACTCTACCTGGAACACCACAAGATAATGGTGTATCCGAAAGGAGAAATTGGACTCTATTAGACATGGTTCGTTCAATGATGAGTCATGCTAATTTGCCACTTTCTTTTTGGAGCTATGCTCTTGAGACCGCTGCTCGCTTAGTCAATGTGGTACCAACCAAGAAGGTGGAGAAAACTCCTTATGAAATATTGTATGGAAAGGTCCCCAAACTACCATATCTAAGAGTATGGAGATGCCAAGCCTATGTTAAACATGAGACATCTAACAAGCTTGAATCCAGATCAAAGAAATGTATTTTTGTGAGTTATCCCAAAGATACTATGGGATATTATTTTTATCATAGGGGAGATAATAAAGTTTTTATCTCACGACATGCCCAATTCCTTGAAAAGGATTTTATCCTTAATAAGGCAAGTGGGAGCCCTATTGATTTCGAAGAAATTCGAGAACCACAAAATATTCCACATGAGGTTGGAACTTCAAGTCAACAAGAATCTTTTGAACCTCAACAAATTATCCAGGTACCACAGGAACCAGCACCACTTCGAAGATCTACTAGAGCTCACACTGAACCTGATAGATATGGATTTGTCATGCCAGAAAAGGAAGTCTTTGTTGTGGATTCATGTGAACCCATCAACTATAAGACATCAGTTAAGGATGTTGAATCTGATAAATGGCTTGAAGCCATGAAATCAGAGATTCAATCCATGTATGAAAAACAAGTCTGGACTTGGTTGATTTTCCTGCTAATATCAAAGCTATTGGAAGCAAATGGGTCTTCAAGAAAAAGATCGATATGGATAGAAACATACACACATTCATGGCAAGGCTAGTGGCCAAAGGTTTCACTCAGACTCAAGGCAATGATTATGATGAAACTTTTTCGCCGGTAGCAATGCTGAAATCAATCAGAATTTTATTTGCCATAGCCGCATACTATGATTATGAGATATGTAAAATGGATGACAAAACCGCCTTCCTAAATGGATATCTGAATGAAGATGTCTATATGGAACAACCAGAAGGTTTTGTTAGCTCCAAACATCCTGAAAAGGTGTGTAAACTCAAGAAATCCATCTATGGATTGAAACAAGCATCAAGAAGCTGGAACCTTCGCTTTGATGAAAAGATCAAAGAGTTTGACTTTATCAAAAATGAAGACGAACCATGTGTATACATGAAATCTAGTGGGAACGTGGTAGTTTTCTTGATTCTGTATGTGGATGACATACTTCTCATCGAAAATGATATTCCAACATTGAAAGATGTCAAATCTTATCTTGGAAAGTCTTTTTCTATGAAAGATCTTGGTGAACCAGCATACATACTTGGAATTAAGATTTATAGAGATAGATCAAAGCGACTTATTGGATTAAGCCAAAGTACCTACATTGACAAAGTGATAAAACGCTTTCAATGGAAAATTCCAAACGTGGGTATATGCCCATGTCACCTGGTACTGTTCTCTGCAAATCTCAAATTCCTAGCACGGACGAAGATATTAAAGGATGAGCAAGATCCCATATGCCTCATCAATAGGATCAATTATGTATGCTATGCTTTGCACCAGACCCGATGTATGTTATGCTTTAAGCATGACTAGTAGATACCAGGATAATCCGGGAGAAAATCACTGGAAAGCAGTCGAAAACATACTTAAGTATTTGAATAAAACTAAAGATATGTTCTTGATTTATGGAGGGTTAGAGGAAGAGCTCACCGTGAGATGTCACACTGATGCTAGTTTTCAAACTTATCGAGATGATTCCCGATCACAGTCAGGACATGTTTTTACCTTGAATGGGGGAGCTGTAACTTGGAAGAGTTCCAAACAGAAAGTTGTTGCACAATCAACTACAGAATCAGAGTACATTGCTGCATCAGAAGCTGCATAGGAAGCTGATTGGATGAAAAAATTCATCACTAATATTGGTATAGTGCCCAGCATCACAAAACCCATTGAAATATTTTGTGATAATAATGGGGCCATTGCTCAAGCAAAAGAACGAAGATCACATCAAAGGACCAAGCACATACTTCGTAAGTTTCACTACATTCGGGAAATAGTGGAGCGGGGAGATGTTTGCATCAGCAAAGTTGATACAAACCTGAACCTAGCAGATCCATTCATAAAGCCATTACCTCAAACTAAACATGAGGAACATGCACGTAATATAGGGCTTTGATATGCTAGTAACTGGATTTAGTTTGTATTTTGGTATTTGAAAATTTCTGAACTATGTAGCAGTAACATTTTATCCAATCAAACTTATTAAATATTGTGTCTTATTAATGTTTACTATGTTCAATGTTAGCATGTTTTAATCCATGAATAGGTTTATTATTCTAAATATCCATAGTCAGTCATAATTATGGGAATAATTATTGAATTAAAACTATTGTGAATAAGATTGGTTATATTTCAGAACAGCGAATTAAAACTAAGTTCACAGGTATTTACTAGAGAATAAATATCGGATGTGACCCGCTTCAAAATTACTCCATGGATCTAGTCATGAGTAAGTTTTGAAATAAAAGTGTTGTCCTCGTATCCTTTGACCTGAGATACATATTAGGTCGTACTTTGACATAGTTTAACGCTACTCTTTAAGCATGTGGTTATAAGGACTATGATTGAGTACAATGCTAGGTATAGTGAGAGTCATATGTAGTCAAGACGGGATCTGTACCCTTATTCTAACAAGTGGCTGACATGTCGGGCCCCTCTATGATTCAAACTGATTTAAATGCATGGCCGTGCTCAAACCTAGTTTGTTGTATCACTTTAAGTCGGGATCGAGAAACAAAGTCTTTGAACATTATATGAGATTGACTATAATCCATGTCTCATGTTCAAATAAATGTCTATTACAGAAAGGATGGATGACAACTTACCTTAAATCATTACTTTAAAGCAATTATATCTAAAATCAACTGCTTGTGGTGAATGACATAAGTCACATATTATTAGGGGCAGTGGGGCGTTGCTAGATATACTACACTGTCTAAATTATTACATGTTAAACCTTGTGAAAGTCGAAGATTGTTGGATCAATATGCCTGAGGATTAAGATATAATAATGTTACTATTGATATGTGATCCCAAAGGGTCACACACTAAGCAACATTATCAACGACTTGTATAAATTTGATTTATGCGATATAACCTCTATCAAGATGTTTATGTAATATCATTGGGAACACAAATAACATAAGTTATGACGTATATGTTTGCATGTGTATTTATTAAATATCATAACTTATGATCTATCAATTTAGATTGGTATTGATTTTATTTAACCATATATTGTAACATGTTGTAAGTGTGAATAACCAAATATACACTTAATCACAATCTAATTACAATTCTATGGTTAAATGGTTTCATATGAACCGTTGTAGTTAGAAAACACAATGATATCACATAACAACTTCTAGTAAATGTTGTACATGAAAATAACTAAAGAATTGCCAACACCATACTCTTTTGCTTGCCCACCATTTTGGCCGAGATTTATGTCAACATCATGGTTTGTATTGCAGGCCATTCTTGTGTCCCATTCTTTATTGTATTACACACAAGACATCATGGATAGGTATGGGACACATTCCTATCTATCACCACTAACTCTTGTCTATATAATGAAGCTTGTAAGACATGAGAACAAATTTTTTTTTTCTTCCTCAAAAATATCAACAGAAACATGATGTTTGTTGTCCAGATTTTAAGCTCCTAAAACAAGTGTTTTTAAGAGTTATTAAAAGGCTTGAATAATATACTAACTAGCCTTAATATTAGGGCTAGTTGTTTGGTTGTTCTTGTATTGTGTTTGTAGCAATTTTCTTTCATCTTGGATCATCTTTTGGTTTGAAACAAAAAAGGTGTTCTTGAGGATTCAACAAACTTACAAGTGAGGTTATTGGCTAGCAACAACTTGAAGTCTAAATTGCTTAGTGGATTACGCTTTGGAGGAAATCTATTTTGGTTTCTTTACCTACCATAAGCAAGCATTTTCATCTTCACATCAAGGTCGACATTCTTTAAACCCCCTATGGTCATGTTTTTAGTTTCTTAATCTTTGTAATTGGGTCCATGGTGGGAACATTTTATGAAAAGTTTTGAAACCCTTAAAATGGTTATGGAGTTCTCGCTTCCTTTGCCTAGTAAATATTTCAAAACTCCTAAATTCCCAACACTTCCCACCAACATTAACCATTTGTTTGAGCAGTACCATACTACTCAATCATTGTGGGAAGCTCTTTGTGAGATGTCTGAGGGAAATGCTGAGATGAAGGAGAGTAAACATGATTTAGTGATGAAGCAATAAGGTAATTTTGGGAGTGTGGGAGATGGGAAAAATATCCGGTTTTGGATAGATCCTTGGGCTTTAAATGAGCCTCTCAGTGAAGTTTATCCAAATCTTTTTCTTTGGAATGCAATAAAAATTGTATGATAATAGATTGTTCTGAATTACTGGATCAAAAGCTATTATTGAATAGGAGTTGGAAGCTTAATCCAAAGTCGCTGGTCGAGCCTTGGGAGCTTCAATATTGTAGACAAATTCTAGAACAGATTCATGTCTCGGGCAGGAAAGATTGATGGATATGGATGGGAGACAACTCAGGAAAGTTCTCGGTCGGCTCGGTTAAAAAAATATTCTCAATGGAAGATGACACTAGCAATTTTTATGTCATGGATGGGAACAAATGGATACCCCAAAAATCCAAAGTAAATGCTTGGAGAGCGGAGATGGATCGATTACCGATTCTAGACCCTCTGAACAAAGGAACATAATCATTAATTCCCATGTATGTTTGCTGTGCGGAGACGAGCCAGCACTGCAGATTATTTGTTCACATCATGTTACTTTTCATCCGTTATCTGGCAAAAGATTGGTAATTGGGGCAAAATTACATCAATCTTTGCTTTCTCTGTTAGAGACCTACTCGATATACACAAAAGCAAATGAAAAAGATCCATGGGATAATTCTCACTGCTTGTTGCTGCATATGGAAAACAAGAAATAAAGCGAACTTCTCAAGTAATCCGGAAAAAGTGGAGAAAGTAATCGAAGACATCAAGTGTCTTGGATACCTATGGGTAAAAAATAGATCAAATCACAATTATCTACAATGAAAAGATTGGTGTAGTTTCAATATGATGTAACTCTGTGAATATCATAGTTTTCTCATTTTCTGAAACGCACCAAACCGAGTTCATCTCATAATTGACAGAAAATATAATAACATAGCTCTTAAACTGTTAATCAGAATCTATTACAGCGGAAGTCTTGTTTCAAACCTTCAATTTCATAACAATAAGTGAACATTGTTCATTCATAAACTATCGGGAACAAGAAATGTTAGTATTCGTCGCAACAACCCAATTCCCATGCTATCCGGCCCTCACGGCTCCTTTACTTTACTTTCCCTTTACCTTTTATACCTGTCATGCATACTAAAAATCAGCTAACGCTGGTGAGTTCTATCTTTACTCTAAATTGTAAACTTTCTTTTGGTAGCTTAATTTTATAAAAAAAATAAGATAAGCTTTTCTTTCTCTATCTTTAAAACTCGTTAACTTTACTTTAAAACTTTAACAACGTTACAATTATAAAACTGTGACGTTACTGTCTTTTATTAAAACTTTAGCTTTGAGGAAACCCGCTAGGTTATCCTCCTGTACTCTATATGACTATCGTTTCACTTATACAGGACAAGTGACTTTATCATACTTTAATTATCACATATGGATCATGGTCCGAGGACCGGATCCCTTTCTTGCTTACACCTAAGGGTAATACTTTTACTTTACCGCTGGCCACACCTCAGGGAAGGACTTTCTTTCTTGCTTGCACTTCTGTGCAAGGCTGCTTTAGCATTGCTTACACCCTAGGGTAAGACTCCTTTAGCATTGCTTACACGTTAGTGTGAGACTTATTTAGCATTGCTCAAACCATAGGGTGAGACTTCTACTTTAGCATGCAGGACTTTCTACTATGCAATGCAATTACACTATTACACGAAAATGCAATCACATAAACTTTCACATAGAAAAATAACACAAATTAATACATAAGCATTTAACATGGCATTTGTCACTGTCACTATTACTCTCTAGTTGTACCGAGGTACAACTCCTTTAACCTTCTTTACTTTAGCTCATTACTCTCTTTAAAACACATTTTTATAAAAAACAAATAATTATTAAAAAAATATACTTTAACTTTCAAAACTATCTTTTTAACATTATGCATGGCAGCCCAAAATTGTTAGGGAAAAAGTGCAATAAGAACTCACCTGACTATTGTATTCAATTGTATCTGACAAACTTTCTATTACTAACGCGTAAACCGATCTGTACATAAGTTAAGACATAGATTCTATCATTTCCATAAGAGAGTTTGCTAAAACTACTACTAGCGACATTCAAGTGTCAGTCGAGACAGTATCCAGCGACTTTTGAGAGTTGGCTAGGAATATTGCCCGAAACACTTGAGTGTCGGCCGAGACAGTCGCCAGCGACTCTTGAGACTCGGTCGGGGTATGGCTGTGTGTAAGGCGCCAAACCCAGGATGCCTCACTTGTTGGATTTACTCATTCACAAACAGTTCTTAAACTTGAATATCAAATAACGCAGCGGAAAAACTTCATTCAAACATAACATCAACATAGTCAAACATGCGGAAGCGTAAACATTGTCTAAATAAAAACATAACATAATCAATTTATTACGGGATGTCATTCTTCATATCATCGGGTAACTCATCAAGCCGCACATCATCACCATCCATCCTCATATCCTGCCTTAACCTAAATATGCATACTAAAAGTCAGCTACGCTGGTGTGTTCTATCTTTACGTAAAACATTAACTTTAAACATTTTGCCAAAAAACATAGCTTCAAACTTCATTTAATAAAAACGTACATAAATAATGCAGTAACATAAACATAAAACATAAGTCAACAATAAACCGAATCTGCATCTTCTCGTAACCGTCAATTCCCTTCAAGTACGGTACTTCATAGAGCACCCGTACCAACTTCAAGCACGGTGCTTCATAGAGCACACGTACCAACATAAACATTCGTAACCATACATAATCATCAATTCCCTTCAAGCACGACGTCCCAAAGGATAGTACGTACCAAACTTCAAGCACCGTTCCCTCGCAGAGAATGATACTTACTTCAAGGATCACGGTAATCCTCTTGATGACCGTTGTCATCCCTATCCCACCCAGTTGTATAACCGTTGGCCAGCCACAAAGGCCCCTATAAAGGTAAGTCCTTTACATAACATACATACTTTGATTCCCAAAGGAATCATGGCAGATTCGTTCATTTAGTGACTTTCATAAAAAAAAACCTTTACTTCACTTCAGTTAAAGCATCATACGTTTTATTAAATAACATTTCGATCGTAAACACTTCTCAAACCATTCGTAAACTTCTTTGGCAAAACATTTCTTAATCACCTTTCAAAACTTCACTTTTAAAACGTCTTTCAATAACATCATATCATAAAACATCTTTTCGTAAACATCACTTCATAAACATCATTTTGCATACATCATTTCGTAAATATCATTTCGTATGTATGCACACCAGCCCAAAAATATTATTAAAACATTTAAAAGAGGGCTTCTAAAACGCACCTGAGAAAAACAGGGTCAAAGGTCTCTAAAGGATATTCTAACCTGTACGTACGCAACCTAGTTTTAGCTTCTCATACAACCCATTACATTTCATTCCTAACCGCAAACTTCACCCAACCGCAAACTTTACCCAAACCGCAAACTTCACCCAATCGTGAACTTCACCCAACCGTGAACTTCACCCAACTGTGAACTTCACCAAAACCACAAACTTCGTGAACTTCACTCCAAACCATGAACTTCACTCCAAAACCCCATTTTTTTGCATGGATTCAGATCTGGATCGATTGATTCGTCAAGTTTGGAACTTTTTATGTTCAAAACGTGTATTTTCCTCTAGTGATTCCAGATCTATAATCCTTTTCTCGTTTGGTTAATAAAAACCCAACCTTTTACCCAAAATACCCGGGAACCCGACTTTAAACAAAAGAACCCAGATTTGGAACGAGTTCTTACCTGAATCGAGCGTCTGATTCGGAGGTCTTGGTCACAAGCTCAGTAGTAACACGCTCCTTCAATTTCAGGTCGATCCGCCAACTTTCTTTCTCTACGGTTTCTCTCTCTAGATGTTGCAAATGAGAGAAAGATGGAGACTTAGGCTATTTGTAGGGGAAGACTCCCCTATCTTCCCCGCCCCAAACTCGCTAGGCCCATACCAGGCCGGCCCATCTTACCTGTTCATTTGTTCTTTTCGTCTCGTGTTTAATCCCGTTATTATAACTCGTCATTTTATTTTTGGGATGTTACACTGTGACACTTATGTGTCGCCTGAACCTGCATTCAGGACTTGTGTTAGTCAACTCTCTGAGGGTCGACTCTCTGAGAGGCAGCTCTCAATTCTTCTTCTTCCTTGCTGAGAGTCGGCTTTTTTGTAGGTGCAGACTCTTGAGAGTCGGCTCAAGAACTTCATCTTCAAACATGTTTGTTTTTTTACCCAAAACTCAAATCTTTTACGTCCAAAACATTGATCTAGCTTCCATGAAGCTAGATCTATACTTTATTTCTCCTCTTACACGTAATAATCCGATCTTTATCTTTAAAAACCCATGAAAACCCTAAAATCCATTTCAAAACAGAAACTCGGATCAGAGGTCGTTTGTAACCTGTTGATGCTTGATTCCCACTTCTCCAACATCTAGTAACCTCCAGCAAAAGAGGCTTGGCATGAGATGAAGGCCAACAATGACGATATTGGAGCTTTCTCTCTCTAAGATGTGGGGGTGAAGATGATGAATGAAAGGGTGGAGAGGGTGGCTAGGGTTTTACCCTTCTCCCCACCCATGTCTTGTCATAGCCCGGCCCAAGGCCCGTCTCCCCTTGAGCCCATTATTCCTTTATTCAAACCTCCTATTTAATTACCCCGACACCTGTCTTTCGTGTTTGACATAAATTTCAGAATGTTACAAGTCTATCCCCCTTACAACAGGTTTCATCCTCGAAACCTGTCATAAGTCAAACAGATGGGGATGCGACTCCTTCATTTCCGACTCGGTTTCCCAAGTAGCTTCCGATCCTTTACAATGTTTCCATTGTACTTTAACCAACTGGATCAATTTATTCCGCAATCGCTTCTCCTTTCTATCTACTATGGCTACGGGTTCCTCAATGTAATTGAGGTTATTATCTACCTCGTTGTCGTCAAGTGGCACGAGCACAGATTCATCAGCTAGACACTTATGTAAGTGTGACACGTGGAAGTTAGGGTGGATTCCACTCAATTCATCAGGTATATCTAATCGGTAAGCAACTTTACCAACCCTTGCCTATATCTTGAAAGGTCCGACAAACCTCAAACTTAATTTCCCCCTTTACCTAAACCAAATTATCTTTTTCCAGGGAGATACCTTCGACAAAACCTGATCCCCAAAATTGAACTCTATAGGTCTTCGTCTTTTGTTTGTGTAAGATTTCTGGCGATCTTGTGCTGCTTTTATTCGAGCCTTAATTTGATTAAACTTCACTGAGGTCGCCATGACTACCTCTAAACTTCCCAACTCTTTCTACCCTAGTTCCCCCCAACAGACTAGGGTTTGACATCTTCTATCGTACAACATTTCGTAAGGCGGCATATTAATAGGGGTGTGGTAGTTGTTGTTGTAGGAGAATTCTGCCAGGGGTAGGTGACTATCCCAACTAGCACCAAAATCTATAATGCATGTGCGGAGCATATCCTCCAACGTTTGGATGGTCCTCTCAGACTGACCATCCGTCTGTGGGTGATATGTGTGATGATGTTTAATCTTGTACCCATCGACTCATGAAATCTTTTCTAGAATCTTGATGTGAATCGGGTGTCCCGATCAGATACAATCGACAATGGCACCCCATACCGAGCTATAATCTCATTGATAAATATCTCTACCAGTTTCTCAGAGGATTACGTTTCTTTGATCGGTAAGAAATGTGTATTCTTTGTCAGACGATCCACTATTACCCATATCGTATCATGGCCCTTAGTCGTGTGAGGCAGCGTTGAAATAAAGTCAATGGTGATACGCTCTCACTTCCATTCAGGTATTTTTGATGGCTGGATCTTCCTGTATGGTTTCTGATGTTCGGTTTTAACCTGTACACAAGTTAGACACTTACTCACATATCTTGGTACATTTTCGTGGTTCCCGGGTGGATAGAATATCGAGACTTATGGGCCTCGTCAAGTAATTTAGCCCTAAGCTCGCTACCCTTTGGTTCCACATACGATCGCATCGGGTCCTTACTCCGCACGTGTTTATTTCCAACATTTCCTGCTGTCCAACCATTCGTTCTCTCTTTATGATCTCTTCCTTTAACGCTTCCGTCTGTGCTTTCTCTAGATCTGTTATTACCAACCGGTACACTTTCACCCTAATAGGTGGCTGATTCTCCTTTCGACTTAGGGCATCGGCAACCACATTCGCCTTTCCCGGGTGGTATAGGATTTCACAGTCATAAACCTTTAGCAATTCCAACCACCGTCTTTGTCGCATATTCAAGTTTTTATATTCAAAGAAATACTTCAAGCTTTTGTTATCCGAATAAATTGTGCATTTCACCCCGTAAAGGTAATGCCTCCAAATCTTTAACGCGAAGACAAATGTCGCGTGCTCTAAATCGTGAGCCGGGTAGTTGACCTCGTGAACCTTTAACTGTCGTGACGCATATGCGATCACCTTTCCCCTCTACATCAATACGCACCCTAACCCTTGACCCGAAGCGTTGGAATATACCACCAGGTCCTCGTTACCGTCGGGTAATGCCAACACTAGGGCTTGGGTCAGCTTTTTCTTTAACTCTTCAAATGCTTCAGATTGTGCCCGGCCCCATTCGTACTTTACTTCCTTACATGTCAACTTTGTCAGAGGCGAAGCTATTTTTGAGAAGTCCTGAATGAACCTCCGATAGTAACCTGCTAAACCTAGAAAACTTCGAATCTCAGTCGGCGTCTTCGGGGTTTCCCATTCCTTTACTACCACTATCTTAGCCGGGTCAACCATAATGACATCTGCTTTGATAACATGACCTAAGAATTGGATTTCCTTAAGTCAGAACGCGCATTTGGAGAACTTGGCATACAAATTTTCTTTCTGTAGCGTCTCTAGTACCTCTTGTAGATGACAAGCATGATCGCCTTCACTTTTTGAATAAATAAGTATGTCGTCTATAAACACTATCACCGACCTATCTAGCATCGGTTTGCACAGCTGGTTCATCATACTCATGAATGTTGCGAGAGCATTTGTCAAGCCGAAAGACATCACGCGGAATTCATAATGCCCATACTGCGTGCGAAACGCCATTTTCGGTATGTCCTTTTCTCTTACCTTTTGCTGATGATATCCCGACCGCAGATTGATCTTGGAGAACCATTTAGCGCCTTGCAGCTGGTCGAACAGATCATCGATCCTTGGTAGAGGATATTGTCACACCCCGCCAAGGCGGAAGCGCGAGGCGTGACGTTCATGGTTTCCAAAGCATATGATTACCGCAAATACATACATGATGAATGGATACATAAACAAGTTTAAAGTTTTTACATTCCAAAAATGTAATATGAGTTTACAAAAAGTTAAGATTTCGTAAATATGACTCAATTACAATGAGTTATACAAAAGAAATCCTCCTTGAGTCGTATCCATCGTGCATGCATGTAATCTACATTGCTAACCTTGCAATCACGTTCAAGTTCCTGAAAAACATACTTAAAAATGTCAACACTAGGTTGGTGAGTTCACAGGTTTACTCAAATAGTTCTTTGTAAAATTCGTTTGTTCATAAATAGTTCCAGTTGCATGTGATAATCAGAATAAGAATTATTAACCCATTTGTAAACTAGCTAGGAATACAAATAATATGTTCCTACATGAGCCGTAACCAAACCATGACAATTGTTCGTTTGCCCCTAATTTCGTTATCCGGTTCTATGCGGCCATAAATCCTCCAGATTGTGGTTAGCGCAACTAACCATGACCGGGAGACGTCACTCTCCATAGTACTATTCATAGGACCCTAGGCTATAGTTAATGGTTACTAAATTGTTCCAGGGGACTTTAGCGGCCTAAAATCGTTTAACTCATGTAAACATAAAAGTCGAGTCTTATTCTCTTGTTATCACATAAAAATAGTTGTAAGTATGTTCTTCTCCCAAATATTGAAAATAGTAAAAAGGGGCCGTGAAACTCACCTTGAGTTTGTGTATACTTGCAATGATAATTGTTCTAGTCAAACTTGACTATTCGTACCCTAATTACAAAAAGGGTAATTCGTGTTATGACCGAATGTCTCATTTGCAAATTGTTCACCGACTTAGCAAATCTGATTGCTTTTGTTAAATATCTTTTTAGTTTTTCAACACTTGTTTCGTTATAAAATAGTTCTAAGTTACTGCCCCTTGGGACTAATGAACAGGTATCAAAACTTTCTTAGTTTCGATTGGACAGAACAGATGTCGAAACTACCTAGTTTCGATTGAGCAAACTGGGTATCGAAACTACCTAGTTTCGATTGGGTAAGAAAGGTATCGAAACTACCTAGTTTCGATTGAGTAATAGGTATCGAAACTACCTAGTTTCGATTGAGTAATAGGTATCGAAACTACTCAGTTTCGATTGAGTAAGCAGGTATCGAAATTACTCAGTTTCGATTGAGTAAACAGGTATCGAAATTACTCAGTTTCGATTGAGTAAACAGGTATCGAAACTATAGTTTCGATTACTGAAATTTTGATTGACAGAATCAGTTTCAAACTTTATTCATACATATACGCATATATTCATGTTTTAATCTTGATTTCGACACACTTTTCTGGTTATTTTTCTTACGTTCAAGTAAACCGTATGTTTAGCTACGGTTTTAAAGAAAATAATATGGATGGTATCGAGTTTTTATCTCTGGACAGAGAATGACGATTTTTGAGAGAAACAGGGAAGATAGTCCTGAATTCTCTTGGTTAGAAACCCTTGAAAGCTCCTTATAATACCGAAATAAGGTGGATTTTGCCTTAGAGCTTGACTTTGACTTGAAGAAAATTGGGGAGATTTCCGTAAGAAAGTGAGAATGATGAAAAGGGGTTCGTGAGAATGGTGATTGAGGTGGTATGGTTTATATCTGAGTTTTGAAGTCTTGAGGTATGGGTTTAAAGATAAAGAATTTGAATGAGAGGAAAAACAGTAGTGTGAATGGGGGGTCTTCTCTGGCTTCGGCCAAGAAAGTCAAGGGGGTGGGTTGGGTTAATTTGATGGTTAGTTCCTAATCCTACTAGATATTTTGGTCATTAGATATCCTAATTTCAATTAAGGTTTAAAATGGTTATTTAACTTGGTTTTGCTTCTTAATGGCATTTAAATTAAGGATTATATAGTTTATGTATAGTTTTAAATAAAAACATCTACTTCATAAATGGTTTAAGTTGTAGATATGTTAATCGTATATACGTACGTTTAAGGATGACGGTACGTGGTAAAATCTTTGAAATGTTTCGTTATGGATCTTTATTCATAATTATTTATTTTATGCATATAAGGTTCAGATTTTATGGCCTCTAAATATCGTACTGGTTATTTTAACTTAATCACCAACGTTCGCATTTAGTCAGGTTATCTGGTACGTGAGCCGGTAATTCCTAGAATTACCAAATATGAAATGAGACCATGTACGGTTTTTGTTAGACCTTAATGTCCTTGTTTGTGAAATTAAGTAAATCACAAAAACAATTATCATGTAAACTTGTTTATAACATGTACAGATATTGACCTGAAATGTCGGGTGTCACATTCTCCCTATGTTAAAAGAATTTCATCCCGAAATTCAATTCGTGTCCTCTTGAACTGGTGTATCCTTAAATAAGGAGGGGTATTTTGTTTTCATTTGGTCCTCTCGTTCCCATGTATACTCAGGACTACGTTTTGAGTTCTAACGTACTTTAACCAGTTTGATTCGACTACGTCTCAGCCTTTGACCTTTCCAATCTGTAATCTCAATCGGTTCCTCGATGAAATGAATTTTATCATCAATGTGAATTTCATTAGGCGGTATGATCAAAGTCTCGTCTGACAAACACTTTTTGAGGTTAGACACATGAAATGTATCGTGTACGTTGCTTAGTTCTTGCGGTAGCTTGAGCTTGTAGGCTACAGGGCCAACCCTAGCCAGTATTTCAAACGGTCCAACGTATCTAGGATTGAGTTTACCACGGTTACCAAACCTTGCAATGCCTTTCCATGGTGAGACTTTTAGCATTACCCCGGTCACCAATTTGAAATTCTAATGGTTTCCGTCTGTTATCAGCATAGCTCTTCTGTCTGTCTCGGGCCGCTTTCAAACGGTCCTTAATTTTGAAGATCTTATCAGTGGTTTCCTGGACAATCTCAGGACCTGTCAAATGTTTTTCACCGACTTCCGCCCAACATAGCGGTGAGCGGCATTTACGACCATATAAAGCTTCAAACGGAGCTGCCTTAATGCTCGTGTGGTAGCTGTTATTATAGGAAACTCTGCCAACGGTAAATGAGTATCCCAATTTCCTCCGAAATCAATTACACACGCACGGAGCATATCCTCTAAAGTTTGAATGGTCCTTTCGCTTTGACCATCCGTTTGTGGATGATATGCCGTGCTCATGTCAAGACGTGTGCCCATGGCTTCTTGTAATGATTTCCAGATTCTAGACACGAATCTGCTGTCTCTATCAGATATAATAGAAATTGGCACTCCATGCCTAGCCACAATTTCCTTGATATAAAGCTTTGCAAGTTTCTCGGTTTTATCCGTCTCTTTGATGGGTAGAAAATGAGCTGATTTTGTCAGACGATCGACAATTACCCATATTGTGTCATACCCGCTCGACGTCTTGGGCAATTTCGTGATGAAATCCATAGAAATCTGTTCCCATTTCCATTGGGGAATTTCGGGTTGTTGTGTCAAGCCAGACGGTTTCTGATGTTTGGCTTTTACTTTTGAACACGTTAAGCATTTACTGACATATGTGGCAATATCTCCCTTCATATTGGGCCACCAGTATAATTCTTTTAGATCCTTATACATCTTATCTGAACCCGGGTGAATGGAGTACCTGGACTTGTGGGCTTCATCCATAATCAACCCGCGTAAGTTACCGTTACTCGGCACCCAAATTCTGTCCATGAAGTATAACGTATCATCTGACTTAGACTCCAATTGTTTGATCATTCCACGTAGTGCTTCATTTTAGATGTTCTTTTCCTTAAGTGCTTCTTGTTGTGCCATTCGGATTTGAGTAGTAAGACTCGTATGAATTGTTAATCCTAGGGCACGAACACGAAAAGTTTTAACTCGTTCTTTGCGACTTAAGGCGTCTGCTACGACATTGGCTTTCCCGGGATGGTACTTGATATCACAATCATAGTCGTTTAGTAGTTCTACCCAACGACGTTGTCTCATGTTAAGTTCCTTTTGATCGAAGATATGTTGGAGACTCTTGTGATCAGTAAAAATAGTGCATCTTGTACCGTAAAGATAATGTCTCCAGATCTTGAGCGCAAACACAACTGCGCCCAACTCCAAGTCGTGGGTCGTATAATTCTTTTCGTGCACTTTTAGTTGTCGTGAGGCATATGCGATGACTTTGTCTCTTTGCATTAACACACAACCAAGTCCCTCGTGTGATGCATCGCAGTATACGACAAAGTTGTCGATTCCCTCAGGAAGGGATAAGATCGGTGCACTATACAGCTTCTGCTTCAGTAATTGAAAAGCTGACTATTGCTTGTCACTCCAATCAAACTTCTTTTCTTTCTGGGTTAATGTGGTTAAAGGCAGGGCTATTTTTGAAAAATTCTAGATGAATCGTCTGTAATAGCCGGCCAAACCCAAAAATTGACGCACTTCGGTCGGAGTCTTTGGTGCTTCCCAGTTTTTGATCGCTTCTATCTTAGATGGATCAACGTGAATTCCTTCCTTGTTGATGACATGTCCAAGAAAATGCACTTCTCGGATCCAGAACTCACACTTAGAGAATTTAGCGTACAGTTTCTCGTTTCTGAGTAGTTCCAAAATTAATTTCAGATGATGTTCATGATCCTCCTTGGTTCGTGAATATATTAATATATCATCAATAAATACTATCACGAATTTATCCAAGTATGGCTTGCACACTCAGTTCATGAGATCCATAAAAACAGCTGGTGCGTTCGTCAAACCAAACGACATAACTAGGAATTCGTAGTGGCCATAGCGAGTCCTAAATGCCGTCTTTGGTACATCTTCTTCTTTGATTCTTAGTTGATGATACCCCGAACGTAGATCGATCTTAGAGTAGAAGCTAGAACCTTGTAGTTGATCGAACAAATCGTCTATTCGAGGAAGTTGATATCGGTTTTTGATTGTAAGCTTGTTTAATTCTCGGTAATCAATACACATCCTAAAGGTTCCATTCTTTTTCTTTACGAATAGGATCGGAGCTCCCCAAGGTGAGAAACTCGGTCTTATGAAACCTTTATCAAGCAACTCCTGGATTTGATTTGATAATTCCTGCATTTCAGAAGGTGCTAATCGATATGGTGATCGCGCAACCAGGGCGGCTCCTGGTACCAAGTCGATTCGGAATTCGACTTGCCTCGGTAGTGGTAATCCAGGTAAGTCTTCAGGAAAAACTTCGGGGTAATCCTTAACGATTGGTATGTCTTCAAGTCAACGTTCCTCGGGTTTCTTCTCGACGACGTGAGCTAGGAATACGCAATAGCCTTTACGTAGATACTTACGAGCTTTCATGCTGTTTATCATCCTCAATGTCACTCCACTCTTCTCACCTTGAACAGAAAGAACTTCTCCGTTCGGGAGTGGAATTTGGACAATCTTCTGAAAACAAACAATCTCGGCGTGATTCTTCGACAACCAATCCATGCCAATAACAACGTCAAAGCTTCCCAAGTCAACAGGTAGTAGGTCTATAATAAATGTGTGGTCCTTAAAACATAAGGTACAACCCTGAATGACTTCTCCAGTTTTAATTAATTTCCCGTTTGCTAATTCAATTGTATAATTTTGGTCTAGTTTGCTGGGCTTATTACCGAGTAGGGACTTAAAGTCATTTGACACAAAACTCATATCAGCACCCGTATCAAAAAGTATAGAGGCATAGTGATTATTTATCAGGAACGTACCAGTGACAATGTTCGGATTCTGTCGAGCGTCACCAGCCCCCATCACAAATGCTCTTCCACGGGCCTGATTGTCGTTTCGGTTCTTCAATCTCGGACAGTCTTTTCTGAAGTGTTTTGGATCTCCACCCTCAAAGCATCCCTGATTCATCCTTCCTGTTCCTGGTTCGACCTTTCCTGCTACTTGATTAATCTTATTAGGATTTGCATTGCTCCAACAGTTATGGGCTAGATGCCCATACTTTTTACACTTTCCACATTGGGTACACTTTTCACTGTGATGATATCCACACTTTTCACACCTCGGTCGTGTTCCAAGATATCCATTTTGTCCTTCAATGTTGGCAGCATAGGCTTTCATAGTTTCAGGTCTCTTGTAAGCCTGATTCTTGTTTTGATTACTTGGTTTTCCAAACCATTTCCTCTTTTCTCCCGATTTTCCTTCCTCGGTCTCCTTCTTTCCAAACAAACCATCACGCACAGCATTATCCCTTAGCTTGAATGCTAGAGTTATAGCGCTCTTGGCATCCATAGGGTTCGATGAAGTCACCAGGCTTCGGATTTGAGGTGCGAGACCCCACAAATATCTTTCAACCTTCTTGTATTCTGGGGTAACCATGTGTGGAATCAAGATTGCTAACTCATTGAATCTGTCAGTGTAACCAGCCACATCATCTCCTATCATTTGTAAATTCCACATTTCAGATTCGATCTTTTGCAACTCATTTCGAGGACAATATTCCTCAGTCATCATGGCTTTCAGTTCCTCCCAAGTTAGTTGGTATGCCATCTGCCTTCCCAGGGTTTTCACTTGTGAATTCCACCAAGTTAAAGCCTTATCAGTGAGCGTGCATGTAGAATACTTCACTATGCAGTCAGCGGTGCATTCACTAATATCAATCACCGACTCCATCTTTTCTATCCATCTCATTAGCCCAACTGCACCCTCGGTGCCATTGAAGTTGCGGGGTTGCAAGATAGAAAGGCCTTGTAGGAGCACTTCCTATTTGGAGCATCTGTAGAATTACAAGTCATAACGTCATTAATTCGGATCATGACTATGTGTTATGGCTTATTTATTCTATTACCTTCGGAACCTCCGGCTGTACCGCTACCTCCTGCACCTCCTCCGCCGGTACCACTGTCGTTTCCTCCTCCACTATTTCGATTTGCCTCATACTACTCAATGGCTGCAGCTACTCGCTGTGCTATGAGTTGCTCCACGTTTGGGGAAATCGTCTCGTTGTTGTCACCAGTAGTGTCACGGGGTGTTCTACGCTTAGGTGCCATGACGTTCTTTCTAACATAACAATTAAAAAGAAACAACATTATATAATAATAATGATAGATCATGACATAAGAATACATCAACATCAAACGTAAACAACCATCATTTCAACATAAACCATCACATACATAGTTAAAACATGCATAGTACATTGTTCCAAAAGACAAGGATACAAAAGGGATGGGTTCTCATGACCACATCAGTACCAAAGTTTTAAACTACATAATGTGCTATGGGCACAACCCGCCCATAATAGGTTTAAAAGAAGAAGTGGGAGTACAACCCAATCATCATGGCAACTCCCGCCATGACAAAGCTAGCCCTAGCCACAAATTCTACTACCAAAGTCCTTTCTTCCAGCGCCTCCACCATGTCTCGGACCGTGAGAGTGAACTGCCAGTCCATATCAGCTCTCAACTCTAGGTAGTCAGTGGCACCCTGTATGTCTCGTGTACTGTCCTCCAGAGTCTGTACTCGAGATCCGAGCCCTTGAAGTAGTCGCGTGGCTGCATCCCCATGTGCCCGGATATCATCTAGGAGGTCATCAAGACGTTCCTCGTGCGTATGAACGCGTGCTACCAAGGTAGGCACTGTGAGCTCCATGGCTTCCCCAGTGTGGGGTAGGGGTGTTGGGGAGTTGGAGGACTCTCCGAGCTCAAAGGTAGAGGGGATGCTCTCCATCTCCCTCCATCGTGCCAGTGTACGGGGCATCCAGCGGATAGTCCCCACAGTAGGGTGGTAGCAGGGTCGTTGCTTAGGTGGTTCCTCATCAGTCTCCAAGTATTCCGAGTCACGGGCTGCCAGGGTTCTCTTGCGCGGAAGTCGAACCTTTTTCCTAGCACTTTTTACCATAACTGGTCCTCCGCTTTTCTTTCGATAGACAATAGGTGGTTCTCCCAGGGCGACATTGGGTGGTGTGGAGCTGCGAACTTGTACTCGATTTTTGGGGCGTGTGGCGGAAAGTTCCTCGTTGGATTCAGAGGTAGAGTCGGGGTCAGAGTGTGACGACATGCTTGTGACTACAATATCCATGTGACAAGATGAATGGTTATGCAATGCTTATGCAATGAAAACGTTTTAGTGTGTCATTTAAATTATAGACTAGGTTCCATTTTAGACTCCTAGTTCGCTATAATCAATGGCTCTGATACCAAATCTGTCACACCCCGCCAAGGCGGAAGCGCGAGGCGTGACGTTCATGGTTTTCAAAGCATATGATATACAAGATGAATGGATACATAAACAAGTTTAAAGTTTTTACATTCCAAAAATGTAATATGAGTTTACAAAAAGTTAAGATTTCGTAAATATGACTCAATTACAATGAGTTATACAAAAGAAATCCTCCTTGAGTCGTATCCATCGTGCATGCATGTAATCTACATTGCTAACCTTGCAATCACGTTCAAGTTGCTGAAAAACATACTTAAAAATGTCAATACTAGGTTGGTGAGTTCACAGGTTTACTCAAATAGTTCTTTGTAAAATTCGTTTGTTCATAAATAGTTCCAGTTGCATGTGATAATCAGAATAAGAATTATTAACCCATTTGTAAACTAGCTAGGAATACAAATAATGTGTTCCTACATGAGCCGTAACCAAACCATGACAATTGTTCGTTTGCCCCTAATTTCGTTATCCGGTTCTATGCGGCCATAAATCCTCCAGATTGTGGTTAGCGCGACTAACCATGACTGGGAGACGTCACTCTCCAAAGTACTATTCATAGGACCCTAGGCTACAGTTAATGGTTACTAAATTGTTCCAGGGGACTTTAGCGGCCTAAAATCGTTTAACTCATGTAAACATAAAAGTCGAGTCTTATTCTCTTGTTATCACATAAAAATAGTTGTAAGTATGTTCTTCCCCCAAATATTGAAAATAGTAAAAAGGGGCCGTGAAACTCACCTTGAGTTTGTGTATACTTGCAATGATAATTGTTCTAGTCAAACTTGACTATTCGTACCCTAATTACAAAAAGGGTAATTCGTGTTATGACCGAATGTCTCATATGCAAATTGTTCACCGACTTAGCAAATCTGATTGCTTTTGTTAAATATCTTTTTAGTTTTTCAACACTTGTTTCGTTATAAAATAGTTCTAAGTTACTGCCCCTTGGGACTGATGAACAGGTATCGAAACTTTCTTAGTTTCGATTGGACAGAACAGATGTCGAAACTACCTAGTTTCGATTGAGCAAACTGGGTATCGAAACTACCTAGTTTCGATTGGGTAAGAAAGGTATCGAAACTACCTAGTTTCGATTGAGTAATAGGTATCGAAACTACCTAGTTTCGATTGAGTAATAGGTATCGAAACTACTCAGTTTCGATTGAGTAAGCAGGTATCGAAATTACTCAGTTTCGATTGAGTAAACAGGTATCGAAATTACTCAGTTTTGATTGAGTAAACAGGTATCGAAACTATAGTTTCGATTACTTAAATTTTGATTGACAGAATCAGTTTCAAACTTTATTCATACATATACGCATATATTCATGTTTTAATCTTGATTTCGACACACTTTTCTGGTTATTTTTCTTACGTTCAAGTAAACCGTATGTTTAGCTACGGTTTTAAAGAAAATAATATGGATGGTATCGAGTTTTTACCTCTGGACAGAGAATGATGATTTTTTAGAGAAACAGGGAAGATAGTCTTGAATTCTCTTGGTTAGAAACCCTTGAAAGCTCCTTATAATACCGAAATAAGGTGGATTTTGCCTTAGAGCTTGACTTCGACTTGAAGAAAATTGGGGAGATTGCCGTAAGAAAGTGAGAATGATGAAAAGGGGTTCGTGAGAATGGTGATTGAGGTGGTATGGTTTATATATGAGTTTTGAAGTCTTGAGGTATGGGTTTAAAGATAAAGAATTTGAATGAGAGGAAAAACAGTAGTGTGAATGGGGGGTCTTCTCTGGCTTCGGCCGTGAAAGTCAAGGGGGTGGGTTGGGTTAATTTGATGGTTAGTTCCTAATCCTACTAGATATTTTGGTCATTAGATATCCTAATTTCAATTAAGGTTTAAAATGGTTATTTAACTTGGTTTTGCTTCTTAATGGCATTTAAATTAAGGATTATATAGTTTATGTATAGTTATAAATAAAAACATCTACTTCATAAATGGTTTAAGTTGTAGATATGTTAATCGTATATACGTACGTTTAAGGATGGCGGTACGTGGTAAAATCTTTGAAATGTTTCTTTGTGGATCTTTATTCATAATTATTTATTTTATGCATATAAGGTTCATATTTTATGGCCTCTAAATATCGTACTGGTTATTTTAACTTAATCACCAACGTTCGCATTTAGTCGGGTTATCTGGTACGTGAGCCGGTAATTCCTAGAATTACCAAATATGAAATGAGACCATGTACGGTTTTTGTTAGACCTTAATGTCCTTGTTTGTGAAATTAAGTAAATCACAAAAACAATTATCATGTAAACTTGTTTATAACATGTACGGATATTGACCTGAAATGTCGGGTGTCACAGATATTTGTTCTTTACTGTACGCTTATTCAACTCTCTATAGTCGGTGCACATTCTCATGGCACCATCTTTCTTCTTGACAAACAGAACCGGAGCACCCCAAGGAGAAATGCTGGTCTGATAAAACCCCTATCCAAAAGCTCTTCCAACTGTATCATTAGCTTTATCATCTCCAGAGGTGCAAGTCGGTATGGTGCTTCAGCCACGGGCTAGGCACCTGGCACTAAGTCTATCTGGAACTCTGTCTCTCGACCGGGTGGTAATCCAGCAATTCCTTGGGGAATACCTCCAGAAAACTACACACCACGGGTACATCTTTAAACTCTTTCACTTTTACATCATTGTCTATCACATAAGACAGGTAGGCCTCGCTTCCGCACACTATATACTTTTCTGCCTTTATCATCGATATGACGTTTGTTAACGAGCCGTCGCGATCCCCATAAACCAGAATCTCGCTACCGTCTAGAGTTTTGAGTTGAATTACCTTTCGTCTACATACTATTCAGGCTTTATTGCCATCTAACCAATCCATACCCAAAACTATATCAAACCCTCCCAAGGTCATAACATACAACCTAAATGGGAATCTATGTCCATGTATCTTTATCATGCAATTGTCTACGAGTTCATTCACTTTCGTGGTCTTGCCCACAACAATTTCAACATTAAAGGTGTGCTCTACTCTAGTAACTTTGCATTTCATTCTTTTACATATATATGATGATATGAAACTCCTACTGGCACCAAAATCAAATAATATTAAGACAAAGGTGTGGTCGAGGATGAACGTACCTGACAAAACATTGGGGTCTCCTCTAGCTTCCTCCTGTGTCAGTGCATACGCTCGGGTCCTTGACTTTGGCTTTTCAGCTTCTTTCCCTTCCTCTATGCTAGTAGCTTTGGGTTTCTGACAGTCCTTGTCCATGTGGCCAGGGATCCCATAGTTATAGCATGATGGTGCACCAGGACATTCTCGGGAGCAATGCCAGTCTTCCCGCACTGATAATAAATGTTTAGCCCCACCCGGCACTCCCTAGAGTGCTTCCATCCATACTTTGAACATTTATTTCCATCTTCTATCCTCAGCTTCTTCGCCTCCAAGCCCGCCCACTCTTCTGCTGGCCGCTTAACGACATTTATCACTTTCTTCTCAGTAGGCAGTGGGTCCGCGGATTCGAAGTCATCATATACTATCCCAGCAAGTGATACCACAGATTCAAAACTTGTATGAGCATTAGATTTCACGTGCACACGAACCCTCTGTGGCAATCCCTTGGTGTAATACTTGATCCTCTTCTCCTCAGTGTCCACCAAATGTGGAACCAACTGAGCCAAATCATGGTATTTGGAGGTGTACTTGCGATGAGTCATACTACCAGCACAGAGCCCCACAAACTCCCTGTCAACCCTGTCAACCTCGTTCTGCGGGCAGAACTTGGTGATTAGCAGCTTTTTCATGTCATCCCATTTCATCTTTTTCATATTAGTAGAAGACTTGGTCCTCTCAATTGACCTCCACCAACTCAATGCCTCATTAGTGAATGAATGAGCAGCAAAATTGACCGCTTGGTCATCACGACACTCACAAATGTTGATCACACCATTCATCCTCTCTATCCACTCGAAAGTGGCAACAACATCTTTCCGTCCATCATACTTCGGTGGGTCACACCCCTGAAAGGACTAGTAGGTGCAGCCTCGAGTCGCCACCTCATAATCAGAATCGTCACTGTCAGTGACTTCAACTCTCTTACTGCTTTCCTCTTTCTTTTCTTTCCTTTCTATACCAAACTCTTTAAGGGCCTCTGCCAGTGCTTTCAGTAAGACGTTCTTCAAGACTGAAGTAACCTCAGCCGCGATAGCCTCTTTCACAATTGGTTCTAGATCCAGTCCTTCATTATACACATCATCATGAACGGACACAAGGTTTACACTGTCATTATGCTCCTCATGCACCGATTCAGCCTCGTTGCGGCAGTGTTCACTTTCCTCTACTCTTGCTCGGTTACCTGGCGGTCGGCCTCGACGACCGGTACGACCACTAGTGCGACCACCAGAACGACCACATCTTTTTGCTCTAGCCATTCGTAACTAACTGCGAACAAAGGACACTCGTGTTATCATGATAGGTAATAATTTAGAACACCTCGAGTATTTTAAATTACTAATTTCAAAGACCGGTATGCAATTACTAGTTTACTTTACTACTCGGGTTTGGAACATTCCCTATCAGGAGTAACATTTGCATTCAAGTTCAGAGTCCCTACTTTAAGGCACATACGATCTACTTTCTATTGTCTATGCTAAAGCACGTACTATGTACTATCTATGCTAAAGCATTTACTGTCTACTTTTTGTACTAAGGCATTATTGTCTATGTTCTAAATTAGGACATTGACTACCTTCTTTCACTTTCTATCTATGGGCGGAGTGCTCTGACTGATATTCCTTTCCTTCATTTCTTTTGTCCCATTCTCAGTTTAAGTTCAGACATTAACGCAAATGTCTGAATCTCTCAAACTATGGCTCTGATACCAACTTGAAATGCCCCAAACCAGGTGCATCTCATAGTTGGCACAAAACATAATAACTTAGCTCTTAAACTGATAATCAAAATCTATTACAGCGGAAGTCTTGTTTCAAACCTTCAATTTCATAACAATAAGTAAACATTGTTCATTCATAAACTATCGGGAACAGGAAATGTCGGTCTTCCGCGCAGCAACACAATGGCCATGCTATCCAGCCCTCACGACTCCTTTACTTTACTTTCTCTTTACCTTTTTTACCTGTCATGCATACTAAAAGTCAGTTAACGCTGTTGAGTTCTATCTTTACTTTAAACTGTAAATTTCTTTTAGTAGCTTAATTTTATAAAAAAAAAAATAAGATAAGCTTTTCGTTCTCTATCTTTAAAACTCGTTAACTTTACTTTAAAACTTTTACAACATTACAATTATAAAACTGTGACGTCACTGTCTTTTATTAAAACTTTAGCTTCGAGGAAACCCGCTACGGTGTCCTCCTGTACTCTGTATGACTACCGTTTGACTTCTACAGGACAAGTGACTTTATCATACTTTAATTATCACATATGGATCAGGTCCGAGGACCAAATCCTTTCTCTCTTACACCTCAGGGTAAGACTTCTACTTTAGCGTTGCCCACACCTCAGGGAGGGACTTTCTTTATCGCTTGCATTTCTATGCAAGACTCCTTTAGCATTGCTTATACCTCAGGGTAAGACTCCTTTAGCATTTCTTACACGTTAGTGTAAGACTCCTTTAGCATTGCTCACACATCAGGGTGAGACTTCTACTTTAGCATGCCTGCAGGACTTTCTACTATGAAACTACTATGCAATGCAATTACACTATTACACGAAAATGCAATCACATAGACAAATAACACATATTAACACATAAGCATTTAACATGACATTTGTTACTGTTAAGTTGTACCGAGGTACAACTCCTTTAACCTTCTTTGCTTTAGCTCATTACTATCTTTAAAACATGTTTCAAAGATAGTACTTTACTTTTTAACACTATCCTTCCATTTTTATAAAAACATATAATTCTTATAAAAATATAATTTAACTTTCAAAACTATCTCTTTAACAGTATACATGCATGCCCAAAACCGTTAGGGAAAAAGGGCAACAAGAACTCACCTGAATATGGTATTCACTTGTATGTGACGTCCTTTCTATTACTAACGCGTAAATCGATCTGTACATAAGTTAAGACACGGATTCTATCATTTCTATACGATAGTCGGCCAAAACTACTACTAGCGACATTCAAGAGTCGGCCGAGACAGTCTCCAGCGATTCTTGAGAGTCGGCTGGGAATATTGCCTGAAACACTTGAGAGTCGGCTGAGATAGTCGCCAGCGACCCTTGAGAGTCGGCCGGGAGTATCGGCTGTGACACTTGAGTGTCGCCTGAACTTGCGTTTAGGACTTTTGTTAGGAGGGTCAACTCTTTGAGAGTCAGCTCTCACTTCTTCTTCTTCCTCGCCGAGAGTTGGCTTTTTGCAGGTGCCAACTCTTGAGAGTTGGCTCAAGAACTTCATCTTCAAACAGGTTTGTTTTTTTACCCAAAACTCAAATCTTTTACGTCCAAAACATTGATCTAGCTACCATGAAGCTGTATCTATACTTTATTTCCCTTCTTACACGTAAAAATCCGATCTTTACCTTTAAAAACCTATGAAAACCCTAAAATCCATTTTAAAACAGAAACTCGGATTTGAGGTCGTTTGTTACCTGTTGATGCTTGATTCCCACTTCTCCAACCTCTAGTAACCTCCAGTAATGAAGCTTGGCACGAGATGAAGGCCAACAATGGTGATCTTGGAGTTTTCTCTCTCTACTTTCTCTCTCTAAGATGTGGGGGTGAAAATGATGAATGAAAGGATGGAGAGGGTGGCTAGGGTTTTACCCTACACCCCACCCATGTGTTGTCATGGCCCGGCTCAAGGCCTGTTTCCCCTTGAGCCCATTATTCCTTTATTCAAATATCCTATTTAATTACTCCGACACCTGTCTTTCGTGTTTGACATAAATTTTGGGATGTTACATTTTCTATGTTTGTGTTCTCCCTAGCTACATGCTGGTGATTGGTTTCTTTCAAAAACAAAATAGAGAAAAGTAATTAAACTAATTAATATTCACAAACAATATAATGTACTTGCAATGATTGAATTCACACCTTACTAAGGATGACACGTATAAGAGTTATCAAATAAAGTTAGGTTGAAAAACTTATTAGGCTATTATCCTTGTTTTGATCCATATCTTCATATCATTTCCCAAATAGTCACGTATAACCAATTAATAAATGCACTTTGAGATCTTAAATAACTATTAGTTATCACGGTTTACTTAGTAAGATAAACATTAGGTTTTATTAGGCCATTCGTAGTTGTCATGCCCCCTCTTTTACATCCCACCACGTCAGCGCCACATTAGCACAAGGGTAATCGCTCTTCAGAATCACTAAGGTGCGTAGTGGTTTCACACCCCGCATTTAATTTTTAATCATTAACTAAATATAAAATATTCATTTTTAATAAATAAAAATAAAACTACATTCATTAATATAAAATAAAAAACTACACTCATAATAATTGAAATAAAAAAAACCTGCATTCAAAAAAAAATAAACATAAAACTACTTATCGTCCTCGTCGTTTAAGTTATTTCTTTCGCATATCTTTTTCTCGCCTCTCCGCTAGTTTACGAGAACCTCCGGTAAGGTTCTCAAAGTTCAATGTTTGGTTCCGGTGACGTACTCGGAACGTAAACATTTTGAATATTTTGATTAAAGAGGTTGTTCGGGTCGTTCTTTGGGTCGGGATTTTGAGGAAAAAAACCGGTATTTGGGTTGTTGCGGATGTTCGTGAAATGTGGATTATTTGCGTTCCAAAGATTTATTATTGAGTAAAATGGGTGAAACATAATTTGATATTTTTAGAGAAAAAAATGAAAAGATGGTTTGATGAATTGTTGGGTAAAATGGGTTGTTATTTATAAGTAAAAATTATTATTATTTTTAAATGAAACGGTCATATACCCGTTGTAATCCTACCATTGCTTGCCCCTTCCACTGTTATTGCCCCCCCCCCCCTAATCACGCCTAGGGGCGGTGTTGCTGGGCGTTTTTTTTTTCTGAAATGGATCACGCCTTAGGTTTCATGCTCTCCACTACGAATGGTCTTAATCATATCATAGTTGAAAACTAGCACACGTCATGAATTACAAATCCCCCAAAAAATAAGCAAATTAAACATAAATTTATATTACAAGATTAAGTAGAACGATAGATCATTACTATCTCCAAGTACTCAAACATATTACATTAACTATTTAATGAAGAGGAAGAAGCAGTCAAAGAGATGAAGGAATCAGAGTAGAAAGCACTCAAAGTAGAAAGAAAGAAAGATAGTCGGAAGAAAGTAAAAAGAACATGCAATATGAAAGAAAGAAGAAAAAGTTCAACAAACTTGAAAAAAAAGGCAAGAGCAAGATCAAATCATATGAGTTCAAAGCAAGCAAGCAAGAAAACATGTGTGCTATGATCAAACATGTGTGAGACGATCAATGCAAGCAAGAATCAAAACCTGTGTGGTTCAATCAACGCAACTAATAAAGCATTTCAAGTCTTGTTGCGTTTTTCGTTCAGAAGGAAGGAAGCAATTCAAGTCATAATATTCAAACTTGGATCAATAATTAAGGGATGATTGTTGCCCTTAATTGTTGAATACATGTTTGGATGAAGTTAATGAGTCATATTTGTAGTTAGTTTAAAGTCTTGTTTAGTGTCAAGAATGTATTTATAAATCGGTTAAGGGGTCAATATGTAAAGGTCGTATTTTAAAAACTATATATGTCGCTTCGTTTAGCTCTATCATCGGTATGTATAAAGCCGATCAAATTGGAAACAGATTGGAATGATCGGTATGTATAAAGCCGGTCAAATTGTAAACAGATTGGAATGATCGATTAATTGAATGTTCGTTAAGGGTTCATCCCCCTTATCGTCTTTTACTTGTTCTCTTCTTCTTCTTTTTGTTCTTGACTAATGAGTTGATTCATGATTGGCTGGGATGTACAAAACCAATTACTACAAGACGTCAAAATGAGTTGATTCATGATTGACTAATGAGTTGATTCACTAATGAGTTCTTCATCTTTTTGTTCTTGACTAAGGTTCATCTTTTTGTTTTTTGTTTTTTAATTGTTTTGGTGATGCCGTTTGGCGTTGTTGTAACTGGGGTATTGCTAGTTATCAGCTAGATTTTCTATGAGATTTCTCATTGTTGTCGGTAAAAAAAAACAAGACGTCAAAAAATTAAATAACTATTAATTATAATGGTTTGCTTTTTTGTATAAACACAAGGTTTAATTAATTATCTCATAGATGAAAACCTAGCAAAAGTCATGAATAACCAAACCTTAAAAACTCGAAAATTAAAACATGAACTCATATTAGAGCATGGGGTATACCCATGTGATTGTGGTGTCATGTGATAATAAAGTGCACGCCACGTGGCGTCACGTCACTATCCTCATTATCACATCACCCATCACTTGGCAAGGGGTATACCCGTGTGATTGTGGTGGTGTGATAATTAAATGTTTATTTTTTAATTTTCGTTTAAATAAAATAAAACATAATATTTAATTAAAATAACAATAAATAACATTACTAAAATAAACCATTGATTCAAACAACTAAAAAAATATTAATAAAAAAAATACATTACTAAAAAAAACATTAATAAAAAAATACATAACTAAAAACCTACGGGATACCATGACGTTCTTTGATCTTCTTTTGTTTTTTTCAATCAAAAAACGTGGCGCGATGGAGAGTGATTCAAGATCCATGCCAATAATTTCGATCTCCTGTTTTGTTCATTTCCAATCCATCCTCTCAACCTGGGCATTATTAAATCTTGTCATTTGTTCCACCATTCTCTCTCCGATTTCGTCGTGACGTGAAACCGAACCCGAGCCCGTTGATTGGGCTTTTGCTTTTTTCTTCCCTATCGGGCGGAGTATTTCTTCCACGTCTTCCGGTGCATCTACGTTGAGATCGTAAAAAGTTCTACTATCTGACACGCCCGGACTAGCGTCAATGTCGGTTGATGTTCTTTTTTTGGACGAGCCGGTTCAGGTGGGGGCAACGTATAATGTTTGCCACTTAGGCGATTGCCTACAAACCTCCCAATAATCAATTGGTGCATCGCCACCAACGTCGTCTTGAAATCGGACCGTTGCTCTCCCCAACATATCGGCATCACTCTCACCGCTTCTTCGATCCCGCAAATATTCTTGGTATATCCCGTAGAACTTTACAACCTTCCCATTTATATGAGTTAATTTTGAACTCAATTGGTCTAAGGTTCGGTAACCGGTCGGTATGCCCATGAAAGATTCAAATTTTTCACAAACGCGAATCCATAACGTCTTTTTGTTTTGGGTGTTGCCTTCAAAGAAAATAAAATAAAAAATTATTAAAACAATTAAAATAAAAATAACGACGTAAAACAATTATTTTTCTACCGATTATTGGATCCTCCGAGACGTCTATAAAGCCTTAACCAAGTGTAGTGGTTCGTCTTTGCCCCACTTCTTTTTTGTATTCGGTCGGCTTGACGTCTCTTGCGACACCTTCTTCTTTCCTTTTTTTTGTGAAACATTTTGAGTATCGGCCATGGTTTCTTGTGGCATTTCTTGTGTAACATCCATAAATTTTCCGGCCATGTTTTTTTTATTTATTCATTTCATTCTATACAATAATGACATACCATTCCAATCCCGTACTTGTACAACCGCAATACGTCACACTAAGTATTAATTTTTTTTTACATGCATCTATTTGAATTTTCAACCTTGCCTTACATACTATCCATTTATATCTTACATATGTATGAGTAAACATTTGTTTTAATGAATACCTAAACATATGAGTTTTTAACCATGTACCTACATCTGTTATTTTTATTTATTTGTAAATACATATATATATATATATATATATATATATATATATATATATATATATATATATATATATATTTAATTATACTAGATACATCAGGGTACAAATTTAAATCTTACAAAAATAAAACTTACGAACTTTAATAATGTATTTCCTCCTTTTTACATTTATATAATTATAATTACATATGTAAAAATATACATATATAATCTTGTTAAATAAGCCATTTGTACGATTTGTAAATTTATAAAAAAAAAATAGAGATTTATTCCTTTATAAAATTTGGTTAATTAAAAACAATTTTATTAATTAAATTTGAAAATAAAAAAAATGGGGTTTACATAGTTAATTAAGCTTTGAACTCTCCATTCAAGGGTTTGGACCCTCTAAACATCTTTGAACCCCCTTCCATTTGGTTTTGGATCATGAACAATGTCTAGAGCCAATTTTGACTCTAGAAAAGTCAACAGGCACGAATCCGTTTCAGTTTCTTTGAATTCATGTGTGATAACTCGACTAAATCATACAGGAACGTTAGTCGATCGTTTCTAAACGATTACACCAATCAAATTCCACCACAATCAAAGTTTTAAAGTACATTAATGAGATTTCGGTTTTGTGTATTCAAACCACAAGTTCCAATTCAATTCAAGTCAATTCCACTCCTAATCGACTCGTACGCACCTGTTAATCACCCTTCTAACACCCCCTAACTATTTACACTCGATTAAAACACAAACGCGGTCGAACTCAGCCTCCCCTATTTCTCTCAGATCGTGACTTTCAGGGGAAACGAATTCCTCACTTTCTACACCGAATCGAGTACGAATCTCAGGTAATTCGCTCACCATTTTGTTCGACTTCCATTTTAATCAAAAGCCCTATCACCTTGCTATTGGCGAGCATCACGATTGGAATTGGGGGCTAGGGTTCGGGTGAGCAAATGGGGAAGAAGGGTCACAGGAGGTGTTATTTAAAAGTAAAACGAATCTATACCTTGCAAGGCTTGATGCCCAGATCACCCGATTAAAGCTTAGTACTTCTAGAAGCAAGGTCAAGGGTTCTAGACCCGGCCCTGACAGATTTTTGTTCTTTTTTTAAAATGGCCATTTCCCTTTTGTAAATTACACCAGGTTACCCTTCCACACTCATATATATATATATGTTTGTACACCATTGTTAATAGGTTTTGTTTAATTTACTTCCTTCCTAAATTTATGGTTATAAACTTTTATAATATATATGTATATGTGTAAAACCAAAAATTGTTATTTTAATTCAAGAGTTCATAAAAAGATAACTTTTTTAGTAAATAAAAGCATATGTACATATACACACACACATATATATATATATATATATATATATATATATATATATATATATATATTTGAATATATTCTAAAAGTCTTTTTAACTGCAAACATTCAAACACGTAATATATGAACATTCTTAAATTGTGACGTCGTGAAACCTATCAATCGAAAGGTTAAGTATAGTTATAAAGTAAATATTCAAAACGTCATGGACTATAATACATTTTTTTACTAATTATTTTGGTCATACATTTACCATATTGTTAGTATCTTTACCAATAATAAAATGTTGTTAGCTACGGTCATTTTATATTTTGTTTTTCTTTCGTAAATAATAACAATACTACTTTTTATGACTATGTAAGGCCCCAAACCCGGGAGGCCTCACTTATTGGATTTACTCATTCACAAGCAGTTCTTAAACATGAATATCAGATAACGCAGCGGAAAATTTCATTTAAACACAACTTAATCGTTGTTCATACATGCGGAAGCATAAACATTGATTAAAACATATTTACATCACAACTAAACATAACGGGATGCCAGTCTTCAAAAACAGTCGGATAACTCTTCATCTCTAGCCAAGCATCACCGTCCATCCTCATAACATGCCTTAACCTGAATGTGTACACTTAAAAACGTCAGCTACGCTGGTGAGTTCTAGTTTTCGTTCGATTTAAGAAATGGTTCATCATTCAAACATTCATTAGGGTTTAACATTCGTATAAGAAAACAGGGCCTTTCATTCGTAAACCTTCGCATATTTAAACACAATCATTTGTTTAAAACATTAACCTTCATTTAAGTCATACATTATTATCTAAAATCTGTATCGTTACGCGTCTCTATGTCCCCGGAGGAACCTTTAATGTTGTGGGCAACCGCTACGTATCGCCGTCATTGCCACAACCATTCGTTACGTGGGGTCAACCGTTACGTGGGGTCAACCGTTACGTATCGCCGTCATTGCCCAACACGCATCTTTCCTTTGGGAATCAACCGTTACGTATCGCCGTCATTGATTTCCCGCTACCCTTTCCCTTAGGATGATCGTCATCACCCGAGTAACCGTCGTTACTCCCTTACCAGTTGTACAACATCAAAACCATTGGCAGGCCACTAAGACACTACCCCTGTTGTTCTTATGGCAACTATGGCTCGCTGTCCATAATCTACCACAAGGCTGGGAATCTCGTTCCCAGACTTCATTCGTCAATTCCATTCATTCGACAGATTAGATTTGTAATGACTTCTTTAAAACCTTTGCCCCTTTTTGTTTTCTTTTCATAAAACCTTTTCTTCACTTTCAAAACCCTTTACCTTTTCATTTAAACCATTTCTTTATAACATTCCGTTCATAAACTTTCTTTCCATAAACCCTTCGTTCCAAATCATTTCCTTTCGTAAACGTAGTTTCATAAACATCATTTTATAAAACAACATTTCATACGTGTACACACCAGCCCGAAAACATTATATAAAAACATTTAAAAGAGGGCTTCTAGAACTCACCTGATAAGCTAGTCTCGGTTGTCCTAAACGAAGGTCCAACGACTTCACGTACGATCTGAATTGAGTAGTTACATACACATCAGACCATTACCGACTCTAACGGTTTAACCCTTCTAAACATACTAACTTTACTTAACCAGTCTGATGTCTGCGCACTTAGCAAGTGCGCAGACTCTGCTGCCTGCGCACTTAGCAAGTGCGCAGACCCCGCTTCCTGCGCACTTAGCAAGTGCGCAGGTCCCTCCTCCTGCGCACTTAGCAAGTGCGCAGACACCTCCTCCTGCGCACTTAGCAAGTGCGCAGACACCTCTTCCTGCGCACTTTGCAAGTACGCAGGACCTGCTCCGTGCGCACTTAGCAAGTGCGCACGACCTGTTCTTCGCGAAAAACCCTAACTTTCGCATTCGGTCTGATCATGTCAAGATCCCGAACCCCTTTGCATTCAAAACGTTCGTTTTCCCTTAGGGATCTCAAATCTATGATTATTTATCAGATTCATCCGTTCAAACCTTGCTTTTTCACCCAAAACCCGAAAACCCCAAAAACGAACTAAAACTCAGATTTAGGTCGGATCGTTACCTGAATCGAGCTTCTGATCCGGAGGTTCTTCTCACGAGTGCAAGAGACACGAGCGGGTGCAATCTTGTGCGATTCCGACACTTTCTCTCTCTACGGTTTTTCTCTCTCTAGAATTGCAAATGAGAGAAACATGTGGTGACCTTGGCTATTTATAGGGGAGACCTCCCCAAGCCCGGTTCGCGACTGACCCGGCCCGACTTCGGCCCGCTTGAACTCGTTAACTTTATTTCTCGACATTTTGGGATGTTACAGACTAATTCATTTATTTCAAGGGACATACTCATAAATATTATTGCACTATTATTTGTCAACATGATAACTTATTTGAACTAATCGTTTTCATAGAATATTAATTTAACAATTAATAACTATAAATATCACCTAGAGTTTTTTTATAAATAAAACCCATAAAAACATTATTTCATTATCACATTAGTTAATGTTAAGATTCGTATCTTTTCCTTCGTTTGTTCGTCCCGAAACCCTAAGATCCCAATCGTCCCATTCTTGTTTCCCTTAGTAATTTCTATATTAATCATGAACAAATTGTTAATACATGTACTTCACCAAACTTAGGTTAACCCTGCGGTTAGCCAGACACTCGTGCTACCACAACTTATTTGGGTAATTATCGAGCTACTTATTACAATGTGAGTTTCATAGCCCCTTTCTCTTTACTATTGTTTACAAATACTCGGGGTGGAACATGTTTACATACTATACTTACCAAATTCAATACTAATGTTCTCATGCTATTTACTATGTGCTTTATGTTTTAAACTCTTGGTGACCATTACATGTGTTCATGCTAGTACATTCATTAACCTGCTGCTCAGGCCTAATGTAGCACCTAACATGATCATTTATAGGGGAATCTGATTCCAGTTAACACGAACCTTGATGGGTTTTGTGTATACCATATTACTATTTTTCTAAAACACAATCAGTGGGATTGTACTTACCAGTTTTCCATTACTTACGGATTGAATTGTACGCTTGGAACCTTGTATGTTTTCACATTTATGTCATAGTTATGCTTTGAACATATTGAAATTTAAATCCTTTTTACAACTTTTGTTTGGTGTCAAAACTTATGTTACTCGTTAACTACTTGTAGTTGACATTTACTCACATGTTTCAAGTGCACCAGTTTTAGGACACTACATGATCACGTAGGACTTGGACCTAGTTTCAATTTAATCTAATTATGTTTTGTTTGAACACTTTATTTTCTTATTTCTAAGTGTAACGGATGCTTTTAATTCGAGTAATAAATTATCATATTTAATAGATGATCATGTGCTTATAAACAACCGCGTCAGCTCCGGCGCATAATCCGCCGCCGGCCGGGGTGTGACATCTTGAGTTTCCGGTACGAAGTCAGGTGGTGTACCTGGTTGAGACATTGGTGATTGGTAGTTAAACATTTGAAAATTCGGGTTGGGTTGGAAGTTCGAGTTGGGTTGGAAGTTCGGGTTGGGTTGAAAGTTCGGGTTTGGTTGAAAGTTAGAGTTGGGTTGAAAGTTTGGGTTTGGTGGAAAGTTTTGGTTCATTTGGGTGGCCATGAAGGCGTTATCACGAGCCGCATATTGAGCCCAAAAGTGTTGGTTCGGGTCGTTACTCATTTTTTGGTAGAAAAATAGTGAGTAGATGAGTAGAAGATTGGTGTGTAGAAGTGTGAAAAATATTGAGTAAAAATTGGGTATTTATAGTGAGTAAAATTAATATTATTATTAATTATTATTATTATTATTATTATTATTTTACAACGGTACAAAATTCTACCGTTCAACGGTAGTATTTTTTTGAAAGGATCAAATTGTTCGCGTGAAAAAACTCACGTAGGGCAATAACGCGTGAAAGGATCAAACGAGGGGGCGGTGTGCCTCATAATCACGGCGTGATTATGAGTACCACATAAGAGAACGGCATGATAATACCCGGTATACCGGATGGCCTTACAAGATTAAGTGAAATGGTAGGTCATCACTGTCTAGAAATACTAAAACTTATTAAATTACTATTTAATAAACCGAATCTCTATTACTAGATTCCGAATGATCTAAACATTTTTTTTTGAACGGCAAATATTTTTGTTATTACTTTTTTTTAACAGTATCTGAACATCGAAGCTTCATCACCAGGTTTTGTATATTTTAACTTCCATTAATTGAAAACTTTAAATACTGAACTAAATAACGAAAGTAATTAAACCAATTTATATTCAAAAGAAAACAAATGTACTTACATTGATTGAATTCATTCTTAGTGACACCATGAGAGTTATCAAATAAAAGTTCGGTTGAAAGACTTATGACACTATTATCCTTGCTTTGACCCATATCTTTGTATCGTTTCCCAAATGATCACGTAAACCAATTACTGCACGCACTTCAAAATCTTAAATAACTATTAATTATCATGGTTTTCTTAATTAGATAAACTCATAAACATTAGATTTAATTAACCATATCATAGTTGAAGATTTAGCAGCTGGGGAACGAACTCTCAAATAGATTATATCTTGGTTTTACCTAAACTATGTTATGTTGCGATAGATATGCTTGCCTATTGTGTGTAGTTAGTGAAAGTAATAATAATTTTATAAATTTAAAACCTAATGACCGTGTTACAAATCTACTATAAAATTATATACTAATACACACACATCATGTACCGTCTCAGTCCAAGGTCTTAAAATGCACCAAAATGTACAAGTTCTAAACTAATGCAACATGTTGGTAAACACACAACAAATGAAACATTGAACATATATGGGAATTATAAGGCTCAAAGACTTACTGAAAAGTGTGGAATCGGGTTACCGATATAGCGGAGCGTTCAATTCAGAACACTAAATATTGCGAGAAGACGTAGAACAAAACGAATCATTCAATTTTTCAATCTTAAAATGTGTTAAAATATAAGAAAATGATATATAAATGTAATGTTTACTCGTCTTTCATGCAATTCAAACAAAAAAAATTTGAACAAATTTCATTTATATACATATCTACACATGTGTAATTCATGTGTATGTTTTTTTATTTACACATAACCTACGCAGGTGTAGCAAACTTTTAAATATATAAAAAAATAACAAAAAACTAGTTTAATGGTTTTTATGTATATAAACATACATATTCGTATCTATGAAGTATAAAATTTTTAATTTTTTTACCATGGATGAAAAAATTAAATGGTTTAGTTATGTTACCTCAGTTCTCGCAGAATTTCTTTGTTATGAAATAAACTTCCCTCTACTGATATAAGCCATGCAAAACTATCAACTATCGTGCTTGCTACACTATCATAGGCATCCCAAAACATTTTAATTTCTAAAAAACAACTATTTTGAGCCTACTTTATTACGCAACTTAAAGAGTATCATGCTAAGGAATCGCAAACCCACACCGACCCACCTTTTGTGTACATTTAGAACCAAAAAGAATTATTTCTAGGACTTGTAAGAAAAATAAGTTATATGTTTGACTCTTATGATAAAATAAGTTGTAAAGTCAACCCAAATTGAGTCAATTGAGCCAACTCAATTTTTAATCGAGCCGGACTCGAGTTTAAGATTCCAGATCGATTTTAATTACGAATCGAGTCAGCTCGGTATGAAGTTCGAGCCGAGCTCAAGCTAGCCTTGGCTCGGCTTAGCTCAGCTCGGCTCGTTAACATAATTTGCTTAAAACGTTGACAACAAAAAAGTATAATTATTATTATTGTTTTCTTATCAACCTTATCACAATCTTAAAATTTTATCCTTAATTATCATCGAATTAAAAGGTGAAGATAAGTTCAAAAATAGATAACAAGTTTCCATCTATTTTAATGAGAGGCTATAATTTGACATTCAAATTACCATTTATTTAACTAAAAATACGATTATCAGGCAGCAAAAATTGTCTTATTATCCACCTCTATCTTGAAAACTATCATCTACAAAAATCATTTATTGTTAAAATTGTATTAGGTTTTCTTTTTTAGCAATATTATATTTTAACATCTTATTACCGGTATTCAAGATAACACGCGTGAACTGAGAGATAGATTGTGTAAAGTTTTTAAAAACGGGTCATAATGTTACATTAGTGTATATAACGATTCACTTGAGTACGTATTTTTCTTTATTATTAGCAACATATTAAAGAATTTGTAGTGAAACTTAATGACATAGTTTCGTTGCTTATTGTTTGTTAAAGGTTAAGTTGCACTTGATGTTAAATTATTTTTCAAATATTATAAAACCAGTGCTATCTTTTCCATTTGATGAATGTACAATTATACATGTTTGTGTTTTTCTATTTTCAATAGCCAAAGTGGCACATGATTAGGAGTATCAAAATAAAAAAGTAATTTTCAATCATTCTCACATCGTCTCCACCCCTAAAGTTTGAAGTTCTCTTTATACTATATTATAATATATACGAGGAGCACAAAAAAGTAACTTTACATAAATTTTAAGAGTTTGAGTAATTACAAGTGTTAAAACACATTATACAATCCTATAAAACATACACTAACTACTTTTTTGTTTAAAGTTCAAACATTACTTAAACTAAGGAATAATTTACTATTGAAGGACGAAAAGTGAAATTTGCTATACAAGAAGAAACAATTTGCTATATATGTTTGACCCTTTGTGATAAAATTGTTGCGTCTGTTAAGACCGTTAAATTCCAAGTGTTAAAGCTCCGGGACTGATTCTTCAAATTTTAGCAAAGTTTAAAGACCGGCGACACTTCAGGCGACACGCAACATGGCGACGTTCTTGTAACTGTCGCATCGGTCATTTGGCGATACGTAACGATTGACCCCGCATATTGAATGGTTGTGGCTATGACGGCGATACGTAACGGTTGTCCACAACGTCAAAGGTTCCTTCGGGGACACAGAGAAGCTTAAAGAAAGATACAAATTATAGACATTAATGTATGACTTAAAGAAAAGAGCACAAAGTAAATACGTATGTATGTAAACGAAGAAAGAAAGATTTTATTGTATTATGTATATAATATAATATGTATGTTTAAAGAATGTTTTTAAAGAAAACATTTGATATAAGGTTAAAGAAAAAGAAACATTTGAACTCACCAGCGTTAGCTGACTATTTTATTATGCACATCAAGTAACATCCATAATTTTTGTACTCGTAATAATTTATTTTATTTCAATATAAACGTTTGTAAACCGGATGCCTAACATATCATTACAATAATTCGAAATTTTAAATTATAACTAAAATGTCCAATTTGTAAATGATTAATGAGATTTAATTGGGTATTTAATTTTTTTCATTTATTTATATTTTTATTATATAAATTGTATATCTTTTAAAAAATATATATATATATATATATATATACTAATAAAAAAAAGGGTTCTTAGAAGTTTAGGGACTAAAGGACCATTATGCAAAATGGCAAGGACCAAAAGGGTAAAATGCTTTGAACCTATCTTTTTCCCTACTGCCCCTCCGTTTTTCCGGCAACCCTCTCCGGCCACCCGCTCGTTTTCCGGCGAGCCATCTTTACGCCCCAAATCACTAGTCCAATGAGTCGGTTAGTGATCTCCATTCAAACCAAGAATCACGGGATCCCATTTACGCGTTTATAGCTGTCAAATTCCAACCAATGCATGCTTAATTGTGACCCCAAATCTCGGAGTTTCCAAACCTATAAAGCGCGTGTTTAACCCTATAAAAGCAAACGAATTCTCTCAATACAGACACACCGCTCACTATTCCCTTCCCTTCACTCAAAATCACCTCCCTGTGTCGAGTTTACGGCCACCGCCACTGCCGAACTCCGACCAAAACCACCTGCTTCGATCCGAGCTCCGATTCGAAGTAAGTATACCATTGTCCTACTCGTTTTTACATCACGGTGCAAAGCCCCATTGTTTCGTTTGTAATCTGTGAGTAAATTAATGTCAATTTGGGATTAGGGTTACGGTTCTTGATATGGGGAAGGAGACACGTAAAAACTTTATGTTAAAATCTATTTAGTTTCATTTCGTATCAAGGCTTATGCCCGGATCAACCGGTTAACACACATGTCTTTCCCGGGTCAGGTCGCGGGTTCAAACCCGGGCAAGCCCAGTTTTGTAATTTTTTTTTGTTATTCCCTTATTGTTGCTTGTAATTACTCACACACACATGTATTTACATAAATGTATAGATAAATATTAAAAATTTCACATTTATAAGTATACAAAACTCATGCAAATAATTTTGGCATCTATATAATTTTTATGAATTGCTAATACATATTTTTACAAGGAAACAATTAGTATTATTAAATGGTTTGTTTACAAACTCTATATATTGTTCATTTGAATTATAAAAACTTATATAAATTTTACCTAAATATTTTATTCCTTTACAAAACCGTATTCCCTTAAAAATACTAATTAAGGTTTATATAACATTATTAATATGTATTTTTTATCCATTTTTTTGACGCATTATTTAATAATAAATAAATAAAAAGAGTTTATTTACTTAAAATTATTTTTCAAACCATTAGGGATTAAATTATATGTAACTAAATATAATTTTACACTACTTTTTCTTAAAGACGCGCAATTATAAATAAATAGAAAACAAGATATTATTTACTTATCCTAATACAACTCTAAGGCAAATATTTTTTTTATTTAAATAATATACACTTGATTTCATGTTTGATGCTAAACTCTTATTCGAATACAAACACCAATTCACACACCTCCTTTACGAGAAATAAACACGACCTTTTGTACAAATCCAGCCCCACCAAAACCCGTTGGACATTAGATCTTACTTAAACTTTGTGCATATTATTAATTAAAATTCATACATTCACTCTAGGTCAACTCTGTAATTTGCAAAATCACTTGTGAGACCAATTGCTCGCATTATCTACACAATTGATTCAATGTGAGTTTACATAGCCCTTTTTCCTTTTGTACATTTTTGGGGTGAAACATGATTACTCAACAAACTTTATTTGCAATTACACACGTACAATTCTACAATATGATCATATGTGTTTATTTGTGCTTTATGCTTGAATGCTATTTGTTAAGGCTATATATACATGACATACTCGTACAATCATTAACACATTATATCAGGATAACATGTGTTGTTATGCCCTACATTTACATCAGGATAACATGTGTTGTTATGCCCTACATTTTCATCAGGATAACATGTGTTGTTATGCCCTACATTTACATTAGGATAACATGGTTTGTTATGCCCTACATTAGGATAACATGTGTTGTTATGCCCTTCAATTACAACGTTTCAATTGTGCAACTAGCTTAACATAGATTCTCCATAAATGCTTTATAAACCATGTATCATTTGAATTGTACACAAAACGTTTGAACTTTACTTGTGGTGTTAAAACCTATGTATGCTCACAACCTATTTATAGTTGACCCTCTCATTTTATCATGTTTCTGGTACAAATGTTTGAGTTAAGATTCAAGCTACTTCACTTAGGGTTGAGGACCTAGTCTTAAATTTTAATATGGAGATTTATGTATTCTTTAATTCTTGTAAATGATGTAATTGATTTCTTGAGTTATGAAATGAAACTTATTGTTTAATTATTACAACTTTAGCAAACCATGAGCTTATGAACAGTCTACATGTCCCGCCCCGACGTTTCCGCCGTCGGTTGGGGTGTGACAGATTGGTATCAGAGCCAGGTTATAGGGAATTAGGTTATTAGACACCTTTGACCTAGACTATAACCTTAGGACACCCATTAATGTCATGTCCTATGATTATATGATATGCTACATGCTATGTGTTACTTGCTTATTATATTAATATTTATTTCATTTTGATACCCTATTTGTTAAAATTCATGACTTATTAGACTATACTTAAATAATAAATTAAATAAACAGTATCCCTACCCATACCCTAAGCCTCATAGCTTTCTTACCTACTTCTCTGTCATCATCATCATAACATGTGGAAACTTCATGGATTTAAATCTATCGAATTTCTTTACTTCCTCGTTAAGGTTTTAAACTTTGTTAACTATTAGAGGACACGTGCAATCTGGAAGGGTGACACCTGTATTCTAGGTTTTCTATCTAGGAAAGCATTTCATATAAATCCCAATCAACCGAGGGATCCGTATGCTTTCCTAGGAATTCTCGGGATGAGTGTTTACTTATAGGCTAAAGCATGTCTCCTTGAAAGTTATATGAGCTTAATTAACCATAATGTGTCATAGTATTCAAGTGATTATGTCACTATTCGAGTACGATCCAAACTATGATTTACTACTTCACCTAAATTTTTTTTTGTTCCCTTTAAATTCAATCAACTTTCATAAGTTCTTACATCTTTTCTTGTCTTGTGCAAATCTGTAGAATGCCTCCCCGTCGTGCTACCGTGACCAACAACAACACCGACATTGCTGCTATCCTTGCACAACTTGTAACTCAACTCACCCAAGCTAATGGAGCCATTAGTGGTACCCATGGAACTAATGGTGGTGGTGCACTTTCAAACACTTTAACTCATGCAACCCCGTCAAGTTCTATGGTACCGAAGGGGCTACGGGCCTCCTACAATGGGTTGAAAGCACTTTCCTCAACAGTGATTGCCCTGACCATCTCCGGGTTCGCTATGCCACCAGCGTCTTTCAGAAACGGGCGCTCACTTGGTGGAATGGTGAGAAGAGAAACCGGGGTGTGGATGTGACCATGGCCTTGCCATGGGATGAAGTTAAGAGACTCATGACCGAGGAATTCTGTCCTCGTAATGAAATGAAGAAGTTGGAGGCTGAGTTTTGGGATCTTACCCAAGACAGTGGTGAAAGTTTAGCTTACACAACTCGTTTCCATGAGTTAAGTCTTCTGGTACCCCACATGGTCACTCCACTGGCTCGGGGTATTGAGAAGTACATCTGTGGTCTACCCATGAAAATCCAAGATACAGTCCTAGGAAGAAATCCAGCGACTCTTGAAGACGCTATCCGCTTAGCTGCCACATTAACCGATAACCATGTGAAGGCGGGTACACTAACAAGGAAAGGCACAAAGAAAGTCACTGACTTAACAGCCTCTTCTGAACCCTCTCAGGAAGACAAACCCAAACCTCCTCACTCAAATAAGAAAGGTAACTTTGCTGTCATTACCCCTGCTGTACCAATCAACCAAGTAGCTCCCCTAGCCCAAAACCATAATAAGAAACCATATGCGGGCAACAACCCTCTGTGCAACACGTGCAACTATCACCACTTCCCAAACATGCCATGCCGTCTATGTGCCAATTGTGGAAGGTATGGTCATGTAGCGAACACTTGTCAATCCAGATCACATGTTAGTCAAACCCACCAAGGGAACCGAGCCAATCACCAAGTTGCCAATCAAGTTGTACCAGCCATTACTAATGGGCGTGCTTGTTATGAATGTGGTAATCCAAACCACTTCAAAAACCAATGCCCAAGGATAGCCAATGCAAACCAAGGTGGTGCTCGTGGGCGTGCCTTCAACATAAACACTAACGAAACTCAAGTCAATGCCGAGGCAATAGATGAAACCAATTGAAGCTAGAGTTGAATAGGGATCTAGTCTGGAATAAATTATGCATTGTAATCCTTTATGTTATTTTTGTCATTGTCGAAACTATTTACACCTACTACGGTTTGTCACTATAAACTTGAGCTGGCTAGCCAACTTCAGAAAGTGAATCATTTCGCCATTAACCGTCCATATAAGCACTAACGAATTTAAAAGTTAAAACTCATCTACCTACATTGTGCATGAACTCCAAGTAACACACCTGATCGCCTACAAAATCCGATAGTTTCCGATACGCATGAGACTCAATCCACATTCATAAAATACATAATACTAGAGTGATCACATTATACATATTTGCTTATACATGACACCAAATTGTTCACACTATACATGAAACCCATTTGCTTACAATATGCCTAACACTATATCATATATGAAACATGAGTGTTTACATTATACACGGAATTAGATTGTTTACATTGTTGCAATTGACTAAGTGCATCATACACAAAGCATGACTATTCCCCCTATCCATGAAAACTACTCGGGGTTTGATGTATCCTTGTTCAAACACGAGGAAGCTATGGAACCCTAAATTATGCCACGTTATTACTCTTTAGTACCTGATTGGCTCTACTATCTATGGACATAGTTATTGTTAGCAACACATACGTGAAAGCAATAGTTACAAATTAAGTGTTTTTGTGTTACCCCTTGGACCCCACACACAATGGGATGAACTATGTGGGCCATGCAACGATTTGGATAATTACGGGTGCACACGTAATTATAAAAATCAACGCATGGAAGACATAGTGAAATCTGTCGTGTGTTATGACATGAAACCTATCGTGGAATATAGTAACAATACTAATGTGATATGATAAGGACATGGTGGATACGCCGCTGGTACTTCCTATATATAAGTGTTCCTGTCATAAAATCAGAAGTAGCGTTATTCTTGCCACGTAAAGTTTTATGTTGTTTGACTAGCCAATGTTTGTGAAATCTCTTTCCCACTAAAAAAATTCATGAACATGTTAGATTACATCTTAAACAAACCTTGATCATCCAGTTACCATCAAATGCATTCCAAGTAATGCATATCACCTTTGGAGTCTAAAATATTCTACGACAATTTTCTCCTTAAATCTCTTAAACTAAATCCACTATCATCATGCGTGCATGACCTTGAGAAAACAGACCTGAATCTCGTTATCGATTGTACTCCTTAAAACCAACCATCGCAACACATTGAGAATCCAAACCCTCACCTCCTCTCTGATTCAATAGTCTCCACTAGCCAAATTTCGGGACGAAATTCCCTCAACATGGAGATACTGTAACATCCATAATTTTTGTACTCGTAATAATTTATTTTATTTCAATATAAACGTCTGTGAACCGGATGCCTAACATATCATTACAATAATTCGAAATTTTAAATTATAACTAAAATGTCCAATTTGTAAATGATTAATGAGATTTAATTGGGTATTTAATTTTTTTCATTTATTTATATTTTTATTATATAAATTGTATATCTTTTAATATATATATATATATATATACTAATAAAAAAAGGGTTCTTAGAAGTTTAGGGACTAAAGGACCATTATGCAAAATGGCAAGGACCAAAAGGGTAAAATGCTTTGAACCTATCTTTTTCCCTACTGCCCCTCCCTTTTTCCGGCAACCCTCTCCGGCCACCCGCTCGTTTTCCGGCGAGCCATCTTTACGCCCCAAATCACTAGTCTAATGAGTCGGTTAGTGATCTCCATTCAAACCAAGAATCACGGGATCCCATTTACGCGTTTATAGCTGTCAAATTCCAACCAATGCATGCTTAATTGTGACCCCAAATCTCGGAGTTTCCAAACCTATAAAGCGCGTGTTTAACCCTATAAAAGCAAACGAATTCTCTCAATACAGACACACCGCTCACTATTCCCTTCCCTTCACTCAAAATCGCCTCCCTGTGTCGAGTTTACGGCCACCGCCACTGCCGAACTCCGGCCAGAACCACCGGCTTCGATCCGAGCTCCGATTCGAAGTAAGTATACCATTGTCCTAGTCGTTTTTACATCACGGTGCAAAGCCCCATTGTTTCGTTTGTAATCTGTGAGTAAATTAATGTCAATTTGGGATTAGGGTTACGGTTCTTGATATGGGGAAGGAGACACGTAAAAACTTTATGTTAAAATCTATTTAGTTTCATTTCGTATCAAGGCTTATGCCCGGATCAACTGGTTAACACACATGTCTTTCCCGGGTCAGGTCGCGGGTTCAAACCCGTGCAAGCCCAGTTTTGTAATTTTTTTTGTTATTCCCTTATTGTTGCTTGTAATTACTAACACACACATGTATTTACATAAATGTATAGATAAATATTAAAAATTTCACATTTATAAGTATACAAAACTCATGCAAATAATTTTGGCATCTATATAATTTTTATGAATTGCTAATACAAGGAAACAATTAGTATTATTAAATGGTTTGTTTACATACTCTATATATTGTTCATTTGAATTATAAAAACTTATATAAATTTTACCTAAATATTTTATTCCTTTACAAAACCGTATTCCCTTAAAAATACTAATTAAGGTTTATATAACATTATTAATATGTATTTTTTATCCATTTTTTTGACGCATTATTTAATAATAAATAAATAAAAAGAGTTTATTTACTTAAAATTATTTTTCAATCCATTAGGGATTAAATTATATGTAACTAAATATAATTTTACACTACTTTTTCTTAAAGACGCGTAATTATAAATAAATAGAAAACAAGAAATTATTTACTTATCCTAATACAACTCTAAGGCAAATATTTTTTTTATTTAAATAATATACACTTGATTTCATGTTTGATGTTAAACTCTTATTCGAATACAAACACCAATTCACACACCTCCTTTACGAGAAATAAACACGACCTTTTGTACAAATCCACCCCCACAAAAACCCGTTGGACATTAGATCTTACTTAAACTTTGTGCATATTATTAATTAAAATTCATACATTCACCCTAGGTCAACTCTGTGATTTGCAAAATCACTTGTGAGACCAATTGCTCGCGTTATCTACACAATTGATTCAATGTGAGTTTACATAGCCCCTTTTCCTTTTGTACATTTTTGGGGTGAAACATGATTACTCAACAAACTTTATTTGCAATTACACACGTACACTTCTACAATATGATCATATGTGTTTATTTGTGCTTTATGCTTGAATGCTATTTGTTAAGGCTATATATACATGACATACTCGTACAATCATTAACACATTACATCAGGATAATATGTGTTGTTATGCCCTACATTTACATCAGGATAACATGTGTTGTTATGCCCTACATTTTCATCAGGATAACATGTGTTGTTATGCCCTACATTTACATTAGGATAACATGTGTTGTTATGCCTTACATTAGGATAACATGTGTTGTTATGCCTTCAATTACAACGTTTCAATTGTGCAACTAGCTTAACATAGATTCTCCATAAATGCTTTATAAACCATGTATCATTTGAATTGTGCACAAAACGTTTGAACTTTACTTGTGGTGTCAAAACCTATGTATGCTCACCAACTATTTATAGTTGACCCTCTCATTTTATCATGTTTCAGGTACAAATGTTTGAGTTAAGATTCAAGCTACTTCACTCAGGGTTGAGGACCTAGTCTTAAATTTTAATATGGAGATTTATGTATTCTTTAATTCTTGTAAATGATGTAATTGATTTCTTGAGTTATGAAATGAAACTTATTGTTTAATTATTACAACTTTTGCAAACCATGAGCTTATGAACAGTCTACATGTCCCGCCCCGACGTTTCCGCCGTCGGTTGGGGTGTGACAGATTGGTATCAGAGCCAGGTTATAGGGAATTAGGTTATTAGACACCTTTGACCTAGACTATAACCTTAGGACACCCATTAATGTCATGTCCTATGATTATATGATATGCTACATGCTATGTGTTACTTGCTTATTATATTAATATTTATTTCATTTTGATACCCTATTTGTTAAAATTCATGACTTATTAGACTATACTTAAATAATAAATTAAATAATCAGTATCCCTACCCATACCCTAAGCCTCATAGCTTTCTTACCTACTTCTCTGTCATCATCATCATAACATGTGGAAACTTCATGGATTTAAATCTATCGAATTTCTTTACTTCCTCGTTAAGGTTTTAAACTTTGTTAACTATTAGAGGACACGTGCAATCTGGAAGGGTGACACATGTATTCTGGGTTTTCTGTCTAGGAAAACATTTCATATAAATCCCAATCAACCGAGGGATCCGTATGCTTTCCTGGGAATTCCCGGGATGAGTGTTTACTTATAGGCTAAAGCATGTCTCCTTGAAAGTTATATGAGCTTAATTAACCATAATGTGTCATAGTATTCAAGTGATTATGTCACTATTCGAGTACGATCCAAACTATGATTTACTACTTCATCTAAATTTTTTTTTGTTCCCTTTAAATTCAATCAACTTTCATAAGTTCTTACATCTTTTCTTGTCTTGTGCAAATCTGTAGAATGCCTCCCCGTCATGCTACTGTGACCAACAACAACATCGACATTGCTGCTATCCTTGCACAACTTGTAACTCAACTCACCCAAGCTAATGGAGCCATTAGTGGTACCCATGGAACTAATGGTGGTGGTGGTGCCAACCCACCCCAATGCACTTTCAAACACTTTAACTCATGCAACCCCGTCAAGTTCTATGGTACATGTTGGATCGGGATCTACCTTGATCCAATGATTCAACACATTAACCGAACCAAATCGTGCGGAATCCGATTTGATTGGCAATCCAATCTATGACACGGATCGGGTCGTGAGAAACGAGCGGATTAGATGTCGAAACGAAGGTTTCTATCGACCCTTTGGTGTAGAGAAGTTGGATAAAAGACCTGGAAACTCTCAACGGACAGAGATTCGACAATGCCGGTGCAAAGAGTTTGTGTATGTTCTGTTGCTTGGTCTGGTTCTGCTCTGGTTAGTCTCTCTTATCTCTTTTGTGCTCATGAAGTGAAAGTTATATATATAGTGCAGAGGCCATTCGTACGAATGAGCCATGTGAATGGACTCATTCGTGCGAATGAATCAGTAGATTCGTAAGAATGAATCATCAGAATGGTTCATTCGTACAAATGAATCATTCTCATGACTTATTCTAGCGAATGAATCATTCTCATGATCTATTCGAGCGAATGGATCATTCTCATGATCCATTCATGCGAATGGGCCTTTCATTAGCACGATTGATCAACATTATCGATATTTATCAGATCGTTTAATACACAGTCGTTATATATGAGTAAACATTAAGGATAAACATGTAATTTCATTAATATATCAAATAGTTACATTAAACATAGATGAAATACATACTACAAGGGATTAGGGACATATCATGCATCTACATACTCCCCCTTGGACCTAGATCCCTTCAAAATGACCTAACTGACATTAGTTGGTCTTCAACATCTCTTTTCTACGAGTTTTCCAGTTGACCCCGGCGTGTATGTCAAAAGCAAAGCATATACGTATCACCTTCACATACTGCAACGCCTGGTCTATATCTGCAACATCAAAAAACGGCTGACACTTGTATAAAGTTGTAACATCTTGTTTAGACAAGTTGGTTAGCCACAAGGGATCAAAGACCCTGATGGTCTCCCATGACCCTTCTTTACAAAGCACTATAACAGCTTCACCAGTACGCCCATCATAGTACCACCATTTGAACTGATCTGAGAAGTCCTGGATCATTTTCCTTAAAGGAATCTTCTTCATGATCGTTGGAGGTTTCCACTTTAAGACAATTATGGGCTTCTTGGTGATTGGATGAACCTTTTCCTTGTGAATGTAACGTGTAGGCATTTGTGGCTTGAAGTTCACCCACTTCTTCCGGTATTCGTACTGTAATTGACGTTCAAACCATTCGGATAGACCGGAAGATTCGCTGTATAGAAGCTTTAGACGCGCCAATTGATTTACTTCAAATGCGGGCAGCGTCTTGAAGTCATGAGGGTACCTGAAATATTTTATGCCCTTCTCTCTTTTTATAGCATAGCAGCTTAAGTCGTTGAAGTATGCCCAACTGATTATACGACCATTAGACTTGTGTCCTTTGAGTCGATAAACTTTAGTGTACTTGGTTGGAGGAGAGGGCTTTGAGTTCTTCTTTAATTCGGCCATGTATTCCATCCACTGACTTTTACGTTCATTCAGCTCATCAATGTCAATAGTGGAGGGACCGGCTTCATCTTCTTTGTTGTCGATAATGCGGTTGACCTCCTCGTCGGACTGCTGAGTGAATAAGTCTGCGAAGGAGGGAAGATCATCACCATCTACTGATGTGTACTTTGGATATTCTTGATCAGTGATGTCTTCGACTTCAACCTCATCAACGTCTTCTAGTTCGTCAGAGGAGGGATAATCAGTTGTAGGAACAGATGCCTCTTCAGTGATGACTTCGTCGGGATTCATTTGAAATAGCTCGGCAATCTGTTCTTTTGACAAGCAGTGTACGATTTCCCCTTCCTCTTTGTCATAAATAACTGAATGTTGGATGATCCCTTGCATGTCAAGCACATAAGTTAACTTTGAAGGTTGTTGCTTGAGAGGCATCACATCCAAAACTATTTACATAAACAATCATAAAATAAACATGTGAGAATAAGAAATTTCATTGATTTAATCAAAATAAAACTGAAATTATTTACATAATAATCTAATATTTACAATAAGACAAGTTAAAACACTTAAAACAAAAACTATCAACCTTCAGTGCCCTTTTGTTTATCTGATGATGAGCCTTCTGATTTGTCTGATTTTTGCTTTGTTCGCGCCTCTGCTTCTGCTGTCTTTGCAGCACTTGATGCAGCACCAACATTGGCACCATCGTCCTTATCTTTGTCATTATTGTCATCATCATCATCACTATCATCTTCATCATCATCGTCATCATCATCATCATCGTCACCATCATCACCATCATCACCATCATTGCGAGCACCCTCAATTGTGGGTGTCGGGTCCCTTCTGCTTTCTAAGTCTTCCAACAGTCTTTTGTTTTCCTCCTCTAGCCTTTGTATCCTCTGAGCATGTGCATCAACAGTTGTAGACAACTGTTGATTCTGGTTTGTAGCAGTGAGAAGGAGGACTTGTTGATCATTACACCTGTTGGTGAGACTTGTGATGGCTTGAGATTGTTCAGAGTTTTGCAGAGTCAGATGACCAATCTGCGAGCCCTGTTGGTCAATCAGCAAACCCTGTTGATCAAGACGCTTTGATTGCTCTTCATTCTGAGCCAGTAAACGAAGTACCAAACTTTTTAAAGTACTGATCTGGTCGTGTAGAGAGACAGTCGGCAGTGACATTGAAGATTCAGCTCTAATAGTTGATGGCTATGATGTAGGAGCAGTCGTGTAGATGGGAGGAGGCACAATTTGTGTCTGAGGCATAGATGTTGACATTGGAGCCTCAGACCTGGTGGCAGTTGCTGTAGTAGCAGAGGTGCTCTCCGTCCTTCTAACAAGCTTAAACTTTTGGCGTTTGGCCATTCTTTTCTTTCCTCTTCCCTTCTTGACCGGGGTAGATTGGGAAGAAGGAGCAGCAGATACTTGTAGACAGCCAGGGACAAAGTCAGCATCCCTGACGTCATCATCAACCCTTGAGCTTCCTTGATCTGCTCCCCTTTTTCTTTTTGTTGCTGCCAATCTTGCCCCTTGTTGACTGATTTCAAATTCATCTTCAGTTTCCTCAGAATCAGTAAACAGGACGGTGTCCAGGTTAACGTCTTCTGGGTTAGTTGGAAGTGAAGGATCGATAGCAGTAACAGTGGGAGTGGTGGCAGCGGTAGATGAAACATGATGAGTATTGCCACCATCTCCCTGACTATCTTGGTCGTCATCATCTTGGTCGTCAGCTGGAGGTACAACAATATCCTCCCTGTCTGAATCACTGTTATCGTGACGCCATTTTCTATTTACTGGTGCCACATACTCTGGATTTGCCAGATGTCCAATGAGTCGTTTGTGAGGTGGCTTTGTTGGTCTGCCCCTGTAGGTCTGTACCCTGTTTAGAGTGACGTCCGTCATGTGTTCTAACTTGATTATGTCGACGTCTGAGCTTGGTAGAAGAGGAAGTTGGTCATCTATTATCATTTGTAAGAATCTGGGGTACATAAGATACGCATTGTCCCCTTTAAGATAGATGTTTTCCTTAAGGTGCGTGAACACCATCTCGGAAAAGTTGAACGGAATGTTCAACACCAGTGCAACGAATGCGCTCTGTATTGTTTCGCGCATATCATCAAATCCGCCACGACGGGAACCGAGGAAATGCAGAAGAACATGTCCTAGATACTTGTACTGCGGACAGAGGTTCGCTTTGTTTAAAACTCCCTCGGCGACATTCCCGTCGTACTTTATCCTCATGAAGCATCCTCGGACCAGATATTTATCCAGTGTCACTGGATCTTCAGGATGATCACCAAATTGACACAATCGGGGAATGTGAGCTGCCGATACAACCACATCTTGACCTGCGATCTTCCCTCGTATGACCGGTGGAGATACCTCGCAGTCAATCTCGGCGGAGGCCCAGAACTCCCTTTGGTGCGACGTATATGGAGTGCGGAGATGGGATATAACATGAGCAATCCTGGATCTGGATAGAAACTCGATCATGCCGACAAACGGACGTGCATTCTTTGATGTCGGAATCATGTACGCACATATGTTGCTTTTTATGGAAGCCTTAAGAAAAACTGGAGCTCTGTGCGCCATAACGAACAGTCTGCAAACACAAAAACATGAAGCACCTCAGATCAATACGTGCAAGATTTTGGAAATATGAACTTTTGGACCATTTTTCCCTTGGTACGAATGAATCATTCTGCCTATTCATTCGTGCGAATGAGTGTTCATTCTTGTGAATGAGCGTTCATTCGTGTGAATGAGGGTTCATTCGTGTGAATGAGTTTTCATTCGTGTGAATGAGTTCTCATTCGTGTGAATAAGCGTTTATTCGTACGAATGAACATGAAGAGTATGTCCATTCGTGTGACAGACGGGTCCCGATCCAACAAAGTGGTATCAGAGCCATTGTGCTTTAGATTCAACATAGAAAATCTAATCTTGCTTTTTCTATCTTCTTGAATGTTATAAAGATCACTTGATCGCTGTTTAGCCACGTTCAAAACTTGTGATTATTGCTTCTGAGTGATCTGATCGTTTCAGTTTCTAGATCTGATAAAAGGCTCAATCATTGGTGCTTTTTGGTGCAAAAAAGTCAAACAGCTCTCTGTTGTACGAATGGCTACTATGATGAACTTCATTCGCACGAATGGCTCCTACCATTTGCACGAATAGATCAAGTCTCCTGCTCATTCGTTCAAGCTTCCAATCGCACGAATAGAAAATTCCATTCGCACGAATAGAAAATTCCATTCGCACGAATAGACCCATTCGCACAAATCTCTTCTGAATTTTTTTTTAGTGTCGAAAAACTTTTTTTTTACCATGTCGGACTTAGCCTTTGTTGCCAGTCAGAACAGCAAAATCCAAAACTTGTTATTAATCGATAATGAAGCTGGAAATGCTAACAAGGCTCCAAAACTCATGACAATGGACGAATATCATCACTGGAAAAACAGGTTTGAGATACACATTAATGGAGTTGATACAAACTTATGGATGATGTTAGAGAATGGATATCAGAAAGTGTTGAGTGAGGATGGAACTCCTGTTTTGCCTTCCCTTTTAAGCGAACAACAAAGAAAAGATTATGACTTAGAAAAGAAGGCATATGCTATCCTATCTCAGGCCATATCAAGAGAAATATTTCATCAATTCAGGCAGTTTACATCTTCAAAATCTCTGTGGGATGCCTTAGATCAACGTCACGAAGGAAATGCTTCGTTGAAAGCTATCAATGCTAAGGCCATTAAGAAGGAATTTGATAATTTCATGTATATTGGGAATGAGTCCTTAGATGATCTAATTGAGAGATTATATCACTTGATGAGTGAATTGCATGCCCATGAGATCAAAACAACGAAAGAAGAAAAGGTTCAATGCATGGCAGATGCGCTACCACCAAAATGGGATTCATTCTTGATGGTTCTCAAACAGAACAATACTCTTGGAACCATTGACATCAATGAATTTCTTTAGAAATTAAGAGAACAAGAGGTGTTGAATAAGTGGAAGCTAAAGAGAGGCGTACAAGCTCAGGATCCTTCATTGTACTATTCTACATCAACTCAACAAAATGTTCCTTTGCAGACTGCGTTTGTATCAAACATGTCAAATGTTTCAGCCAGCCAGTCTTCAACAGCTCATGCTTCAGTTTCATCAAGCTCGATTCTAAAGCAGGGAAATACTGCTAGTACTCCTCCACCAAGCCCCATTAAATTGCAAACAGACAACTTCGACAATGTTACTATCGAAGTGGCCAAGGAACACATGGCACTGTTGTCTACCGTTATTAATTCATATGACAGTCTTGTTGCTGGACAGGTTGGAAACAGTCATCTGACAGCAGAAGACTATGCTCAGATTGATAAGGATGAAATGGATCGAATTGATATAATGTGGGCTCTTGCAAGTGCAGTCAGAAGAGCGAGAGATTATGTAAAAACGACAGGAAAAACTCTCGAAGGGAACAAAGACACTACTTATGGTTTTGATCTGTCTGCTGTTGTTTGTTTTAACTGTGGTGAGAAAGGGCATTTTGCTAGGCAATGTGAAAAGCCTAAACAGACTGGAAACCGCAACCCTTTCAACAACCGTCAAAGCCAACCGAAGCCACAAACTCAAAATACAGAAACAAACCTTGTTCCAGTTACTCGTGCACAAGAAAAGGGCACTTCAAGTGGAACAAAAGCTATGGTTGTTCAAACAGATGAGACTGTTGATTGGTCTTTTAAATTTGGAGCTGATGGCAGTTCAGGGGATAGAGCTTACATGGCAAAGGCTGTAGAAATCAATGAAGAATCAGATTCTGATGCTGAGAGAGAGATTGCTTCAGAAAGTTCATCAGCTGAAGACGACACATCTTCAAACAGTTCTGGCTTCACAGCTGAGAATGAAGAAAAATCATCTGTCGTCTCTTCAAGTCAATCGACAACTGATGTGGATGATAACATTTCCTCTTCTGAATCTACCTGTAGCTGTGCTTTTATGGTAAAAAATCCACAGGCATTCAGGTAAATTCTGACAGTTTTAAAAGTGAGTCTGAATCTCAACCGTGTTTAATTTGTGATGAACTTGAAAAGAAAGTTGAGGCACTTAAAAGTCACAACACAGACTTAATTGCTGATTTAACTGGTTGTCTTGAAGCAAACCGTGTTTTAAAGGGAAACGAACTTGCCTTCAAAAACAAAATTGATCTTTTAAACAGGCAAGTTCATGAATTAGAAATCTATGTTCTCAACAAACAAAATGCCATCACCTTTTATTTAAACACGATTGATGAAACAAAGAAAAAGCTGGCGCTTGTCGAATGTGATTATGAAACTTTAAATCAAAAGCTGAAAAGTTATTCAAATGCTTCTTACATTCTTGATTACATGGTTTCACAGCGTCCAGGAAAGAAAAATGCTGGGATGGGGTATAAAAATTGTCCTCCACCTGTGTTGAATACTATGGTAAACACACCGGATGATAACCCAATCACTGACTTTAAGGTCAAAACGCCACTTGTCGTTGATCCAACCGAAAACAAAATTTCTCAACCAAAGGTTAACGATAATGGTGCTTCGACCTCGGAGTCCCAGTGTGTTGATGGAATGGTAGAAGAGTGGGATGAAGACGACGATGAGTGCCCTACTCGTGGTTTGGGACACAAAAACTCGTCTGCTCCACAGGATGACAGCATTGGTATTTCAAAATCTGCTTCTAAAAATGTTTTTAAAATTAAACAAACCAATTGCCGTCCATCTTATCCCACTACTTCTGATCAGAAGAGTCAAGTAACCAAAGCCTCAATTAAAAAGGTTAATTTTGTTAAAGCTGGAGAGTCTGTTCAATCAAACAAGTCACTCTCTTCAGCTGAACTAAAAGAAGCTAAGGCTGGTGGTTCAAAAACTCACCAAAGTGAAAATCAATACAGATCTCCGAGGTTGGTTGAGCGGAGATACTGTTTTGAGTGCGGTACACAAGGACACGTTGTTGTCAACTGTCCTTATCTTCAGAAGCCAAGTAAAAGAGTTAACCATTTTCCAGAAAATAAACAAAAGTTTTTAAAGTCAAAATCTAACTCTTTTACCCAACAACAAGTGCATTAAAAGAAAGTTAAACAAAAGATGCATGACTTGTTGGTCTCTGATTCGAGTTCCACACCTGTACAAATCGTTAAGCAATCCACTGTTTACCACAAACAGTCGTTGCACAAACAACATGTGTGGAAAGCAAAATCAGATGATGCTTCTACGACTGTACTTCAAAGTTAAATGGTTGTTCCAAAAGTCCACAAGGACAGTGGATGGATTGTACTGTTGTAGATGAGACTGGGAAACCCAAGACCGTAAAGGCTTGGGTTCCTAACCTAAACTAATTACTTTCCTTCTTGTGCAGGTTGTCCTTTATAATCCTATTAGCAATAATTGGATTATTGATAGTGGGGCATCCAGGCACATGACTGGGAACTTAGCTCTCCTTTTCGACGTCAGAAATATCAAAGGAGGCTATGTTTCATTTGCAGGCGATAAAGGTGGTTTTATCTCAGCTCAGGGAACACTGTCTAATGGAGCTGTCAGCTTTGAGAAGGTCAACTTTGTCAAACAGTTGGATAACAACTTGCTTTCTGTTTCTCAAATCTGTGATAAGGAGTTCAAGGTTCTTTTTGATGACAATCATTGTTATATCTTGAAAAAGGAGTTTATGATTCCAGAAGACATGGTGATTATGTCTGCTCCAAGAGTGAATGATCTTTATATTCTTGACATGTCACAAGCATCATCCTCAGTGTCCACAGCATCATGTTTTGTTTCAAAAGCCATTGAGAAGGATTCTATTTTATGGCACAAAAGAATGGGACATCTCAGTCTCAGAAAAATGAATCATTTGGTGCACAAAAATCTTGTTGAAGGAGTCACTGTGAAAAGTTTTCATCTTCCTGACTTGTGTGTTTCTTGCAAGAAAGGCAAACAAACCAAGAAATCTCATAAACCCAATCTCAACATTCCATCACTATACCACTAGAGCTCTTACACATGGACTTGTTTGGTCCTATCAACCAGAAGAGCATTGCTGGAGACTTATATTGTTTGGTTGTGACGGATGAGTATTCGAGATATTCTTGGGTGATGTTCTTGAAAGAAAAATCTGAGACTTTTGAATATGTGGAGATTCTGATTACCAAATTGGAGTCTCTGTATAAGTTAAAGGTTAGGAGGATCCGTTCGGACAATGGTACTGAATTTAAAAATTACCTTATGAAAACTTTTTGTCAAAAACTTGGTATTCACCATGAATTCAGTGCGCCATATGTTCCACAAATGAACGGTGTTGCTGAGAGGAAGAATCGGACCTTGATAGAAGCGGCAAGGACTATGCTCGCTGACTCAAACTTACCCGTGCAGTTCTGGAATGAAGCTATTGCTAATGCGTGTTACACGCTCAACCGGGTTCTAGTTGTCAAGCGTCACGATAAAACTTGCTTTGAATTGTTGCATCGACGGAAACCAAACTTACAGTATCTTGAACCGTTCGGCGCTCCATGTACCATGTTAAAAAAAGATGCTCATGGCAAGTTTAACGAGAAAGTAGAGGAAGGTTACTTCTTAGGGTACATCACTCCCAATAAAAGAGTTTACAACAAAGCTTCTAGGAATGTAGAAGAATGGTACCATGTTGATGTTCAAAAGTATAACTCTCCTGCTGCTGGAAAAGGTCTTCCTTGGATGTTTGATTATGAAGAACTTTTTGCCTCGTTTAATCTTCCTCCAGAATGTTCAGATGAGGAGGTTGCTGTTCAAATGATGTATGATGCTCAAAATGCACCTGATGAACATGTGCAACCTACTCCCTCATCATCTGACATTCCTGAGTCCTCCAAAAACACACAAGTCACACATGATGATGACTCTTCTTCTTCTTCAGAGTATGAGGGTTCTTGACAAGAAATAGACCAGCTGATTGAAGATCCTTCCCATGATGTTGTACAATTAAGTGATGATGTTTCACATTCTGTGGCAATTGAACAGAGTATCACAAACCTTGATCAAACTGTTGAGGTTCCTGCTCATCCTGTGGGTAGGATTGATAGAATTCATCCTTAACAGAACATTATTGGTGATCCCACATCTGGTGTCAAAACTAGGGGTCAGATCAACTCTGGAGTCTACTCAGAAATCATGGAATCTGGTGTGGTCAACGATTGTGCGCATTCATGTTTCGTCTCGCAAATCGAACCACGGTCTATAACAGATGCTTTAAAAGAAGAATCTTGGGTAAATGCAATGTAGGAAGAACTACTCCAATTTCAGAAGCTCGGAGTTTGGAAGTTAGCTGATTTACCAAAAGGAGCTAAGAAGATTGGTACTCGATGGGTTCTTCGTTGCAAAAGGGATGATCAAGGAATAGTCATAAGAAATAAGACTCGTTTGGTCGTTCAGGGATTTAGGCAAATTGAAGGTATAGATTACAATGAAGTGTTTGCACCGGTTGCTCGTCTGGAATCAATTCGAATTTTTCTTGCTTATGCATCCTACAAAAGGTTCAAAGTCTATCAAATGGATGTAAAGAGTGCATTCCTTCATGGAGAAATCAGTGAAGTCGTATACGTCAGTCAACCTCCCGGGTTTGAAGATCCTATGCATCGTGACCGTGTCTACAAATTGGACAAGGCACTGTACGGATTGCACCAAGCTCCGCGAGCGTTGTACGAGACACTTTCCACTCATCTTCTGAACAATGGATTTAGAAGAGGTGTCATCGACTGCACGTTGTTTATTCGGGAAAAGGGTGGAGAACTTTTAATGGTACAGGTATACGTGGATGACATTATTTTCGGATCGACGAATGATGTTCTGTGCAAAGAATTTGAAAAAGTTATGCAGGACAAGTTCGAGATGAGTTCCATGGGAGAGATGAAGTTCTTTCTAGGGATACATGTAGATCAATCTGAGACAGGGATTTTCCTTCATCAAACCAATTATGTTGGAGACATACTGAGCCGATTCAGTATGACTGATGCCAAACCTACTGGTACTCCATTGGCGATCAATCACGGGATTTCGCCTGATGACAAGGGGGAGTATAATGATGCTACTCTCTATCGAGCCATGATCGGATCTCTCATGTATCTCACGGCATCTCGACCAGACATCATGTTCGCCACGTGTCTCTGTGCCCGATATCAGTCAAAACCAAAAGTCTCCCACTTAATTGCTGTCAAAAGGATTTTTCGTTATCTGAAGGGTACTCCTGATCTTGGATTATGATACTCTAATGATGATAACTTTGAGCTTACTGCATATAGTGATTCTGATTATGGTGGTTGCAAAACAGACTTCAAGTCTACATCTGCAGGGTGTCAGTTCTTTGGAAACCGTCTCGTGACATGGCAATGCAAAAAGCAGACTTCAGTGGCTACATCTACATGTGAAGCTGAATACATCGCCGCTGCCAGTTGCTGTTCTCAGATTATCTGGATTCAACAGCAACTTCGGGACTACGGTTTGCAATTCTCTAACACTCCTATTTATGTAGATAATTCTGCTGCCATAGCTATCACTAAGAATCCGGTTCAGCATTCCAAAACCAAACACATCGGTATAAAATATCACTTCATTCGTGACTGTTTTGAAAAGAAACTTATTAATATGGTTCAAATTAACACTGATTTCCAAAAGGCCGACCTCTATACAAAAGCCTTTGACAAATCAAGATTTTTATTCTTGTTAGAGGTAAACGGCATGAAAAAGAAGGATGACGTTGTTCCGGACCAAGAGTCGAGTCAATAATCATTTTTATCAATTACGTTCCTGTATATATTTTCTTTCTTGCGTTTATTAAAAATCTCAAAAACTCAAAAAGATTTTTCATTTTAAAATTTTAGGGGGAGAAAATGTCAGTAAGAAAATGATCTCTCGCTGAGAAAAATGATAGTACACAGACGCTAGTTATCTGAGACTCCAAAAAGATTTCTATATTGTGTACAGTTATTTGTGTACAGTTATTTGTGTACAGTTTGTTTACTAAAAAAAAAAAAAGATAAGAGAGACTAACCAGAGCAGAACCAGACTAAGCAACAGAACACACACAAACTCTTTGCACCGGCATTGTCGAATCTCTGTCCGTTGAGAGTTTCCAGGTCTTGTATCCAACTTCTCTACACCAAAGGGTCGATAGAAACCCTCGTTTCGACATCTAATCCGCTCGTTTCTCACGACCCGATCCGTGTCATAGATTGGATTGCCACCCGCAAAATGGCAAGGACCAAAAGGGTAAAATGCTTTGAACCTATCTTTTTCTCTACTGCCCCTCCGTTTTTCCGGCAACCCTCTCCGGCCACCCGCTCGTTTTCCGGCGAGCCATCTTTACGCCCCAAATCACTAGTCCAATGAGTCGGTTAGTGATCTCCATTCAAACCAAGAATCACGGGATCCCATTTACGCGTTTATAGCTGTCAAATTCCAACCAATGCATGCTTAATTGTGACCCCAAATCTCGGAGTTTCCAAACCTATAAAGCGCGTGTTTAACCCTATAAAAGCAAACGAATTCTCTCAATACAGACACACCGCTCACTATTCCCTTCCCTTCACCCAAAATCGCCTCCCTGTGTCGAGTTTACGGCCACCGCCACTGCCGAACTCCGGCCAGAACCACCGGCTTTGATCCGAGCTCCGATTCGAAGTAAGTATACCATTGTCCTACTCGTTTTTACATCATGGTGCAAAGCCCCATTGTTTCGTTTGTAATCTGTGAGTAAATTAATGTCAATTTGGGATTAGGGTTACGGTTCTTGATATGGGGAAGGAGACACGTAAAAACTTTATGTTAAAATCTATTTAGTTTCATTTTGTATCAAGGCTTATGCCCGGATCAACTGGTTAACACACATGTCTTTCCCGGGTCAGGTCGCGGGTTCAAACCCGGGCAAGCCCAGTTTTGTAATTTTTTTTTGTTATTCCCTTATTGTTGCTTGTAATTACTCACACACACATGTATTTACATAAATGTATAGATAAATATTAAAAATTTCACATTTATAAGTATACAAAACTCATGCAAATAATTTTGGCATCTATATAATTTTTATGAATTGCTAATACATATTTTTACAAGGAAACAATTAGTATTATTAAATGGTTTGTTTACAAACTCTATATATTGTTCATTTGAATTATAAAAACTTATATAAATTTTACCTAAATATTTTATTCCTTTACAAAACCGTATTCCCTTAAAAATACTAATTAAGGTTTATATAACATTATTAATATGTATTTTTTATCCATTTTTTGACGCATTATTTAATAATAAATAAATAAAAAGAGTTTATTTACTTAAAATTATTTTTCAAACCATTAGGGATTAAATTATATGTAACTAAATATAATTTTACACTACTTTTTCTTAAAGACGAGTAATTATAAATAAATAGAAAACAAGATAGTATTTACTTATCCTAATACAACTCTAAGGCAAATATTTTTTTTATTTAAATAATATACACTTGATTTCATGTTTGATGCTAAACTCTTATTCGAATACAAACACCAATTCACACACCTCCTTTACGAGAAATAAACACGACCTTTTGTACAAATCCACCCCCACCAAAACCCGTTGGACATTAGATCTTACTTAAACTTTGTGCATATTATTAATTAAAATTCATACATTCACTCTAGGTCAACTCTGTGATTTGCAAAATCACTTGTGAGACCAATTGCTCGCATTATCTACACAATTGATTCAATGTGAGTTTACATAGCCCTTTTTCCTTTTGTACATTTTTGGGGTGAAACATGATTACTCAACAAACTTTATTTGCAATTACACACGTACAATTCTACAATATGATCATATGTGTTTATTTGTGCTTTATGCTTGAATGCTATTTGTTAAGGCTATATATACATGACATACTCGTACAATCATTAACACATTACATCAGGATAACATGTGTTGTTATGCCCTACATTTACATCAGGATAACATGTGTTGTTATGCCCTACATTTTCATCAGGATAACATGTGTTGTTATGCCCTACATTTACATTAGGATAACATGTGTTGTTATGCCCTACATTAGGATAACATGTGTTGTTATGCCCTTCAATTACAACGTTTCAATTGTGCAACTAGCTTAACATAGATTCTCCATAAATGCTTTATAAACCATGTATCATTTGAATTGTACACAAAACGTTTGAACTTTACTTGTGGTGTTAAAACCTATGTATGCTCACAACCTATTTATAGTTGACCCTCTCATTTTATCATGTTTCTGGTACAAATGTTTGAGTTAAGATTCAAGCTACTTCACTTAGGGTTGAGGACCTAGTCTTAAATTTTAATATGGAGATTTATGTATTCTTTAATTCTTGTAAATGATGTAATTGATTTCTTGAGTTATGAAATGAAACTTATTGTTTAATTATTACAACTTTAGCAAACCATGAGCTTATGAACAGTCTACATGTCCCGCCCCGACGTTTCCGCCGTCGGTTGGGGTGTGACAGATTGGTATCAGAGCCAGGTTATAGGGAATTAGGTTATTAGACACCTTTGACCTAGACTATAACCTTAGGACACCCATTAATGTCATGTCCTATGATTATATGATATGCTACATGCTATGTGTTACTTGCTTATTATATTAATATTTATTTCATTTTGATACCCTATTTGTTAAAATTCATGACTTATTAGACTATACTTAAATAATAAATTAAATAAACAGTATCCCTACCCATACCCTAAGCCTCATAGCTTTCTTACCTACTTCTCTGTCATCATCATCATAACATGTGGAAACTTCATGGATTTAAATCTATCGAATTTCTTTACTTCCTCGTTAAGGTTTTAAACTTTGTTAACTATTAGAGGACACGTGCAATCTGGAAGGGTGACACCTGTATTCTAGGTTTTCTGTCTAGGAAAGCATTTCATATAAATCCCAATCAACCGAGGGATCCGTATGCTTTCCTGGGAATTCTCGGGATGAGTGTTTACTTATAGGCTAAAGCATGTCTCCTTGAAAGTTATATGAGCTTAATTAACCATAATGTGTCATAGTATTCAAGTGATTATGTCACTATTCGAGTATGATCCAAACTATGATTTACTACTTCACCTAAATTTTTTTTTGTTCCCTTTAAATTCAATCAACTTTCATAAGTTCTTACATCTTTTCTTGTCTTGTGCAAATCTGTAGAATGCCTCCCCGTCGTGCTACCGTGACCAACAACAACACCGACATTGCTGCTATCCTTGCACAACTTGTAACTCAACTCACCCAAGCTAATGGAGCCATTAGTGGTACCCATGGAACTAATGGTGGTGGTGCACTTTCAAACACTTTAACTCATGCAACCCCGTCAAGTTCTATGGTACCGAAGGGGCTACGGGCCTCCTACAATGGGTTGAAAGCACTTTCCTCAACAGTGATTGCCCTGACCATCTCCGGGTTCGCTATGCCACCAGCGTCTTTCAGAAACGGGCGCTCACTTGGTGGAATGGTGAGAAGAGAAACCGGGGTGTGGATGTGACCATGGCCTTGCCATGGGATGAAGTTAAGAGACTCATGACCGAGGAATTCTGTCCTCGTAATGAAATGAAGAAGTTGGAGGCTGAGTTTTGGGATCTTACCCAAGACAGTGGTGAAAGTTTAGCTTACACAACTCGTTTCCATGAGTTAAGTCTTCTGGTACCCCACATGGTCACTCCACTGGCTCGGGGTATTGAGAAGTACATCTGTGGTCTACCCATGAAAATCCAAGATACAGTCCTAGGAAGAAATCCAGCGACTCTTGAAGATGCTATCCGCTTAGCTGCCACATTAACCGATAACCATGTGAAGGCGGGTACACTAACAAGGAAAGGCACAAAGAAAGTCACTGACTTAACAGCCTCTTCTGAACCCTCTCAGGAAGACAAACCCAAACCTCCTCACTCAAATAAGAAAGGTAACTTTGCTGTCATTACCCCTGCTGTACCAATCAACCAAGTAGCTCCCCTAGCCCAAAACCATAATAAGAAACCATATGCGGGCAACAACCCTCTGTGCAACACGTGCAACTATCACCACTTCCCAAACATGCCATGCCGTCTATGTGCCAATTGTGGAAGGTATGGTCATGTAGCGAACACTTGTCAATCCAGATCACATGTTAGTCAAACCCACCAAGGGAACCGAGCCAATCACCAAGTTGCCAATCAAGTTGTACCAGCCATTACTAATGGGCGTGCTTGTTATGAATGTGGTAATCCAAACCACTTCAAAAACCAATGCCCAAGGATAGCCAATGCAAACCAAGGTGGTGCTCGTGGGCGTGCCTTCAACATAAACACTAACGAAACTCAAATCAATGCCGAGGCAGTAGATGAAACCAATTGAAGCTAGAGTTGAATAGGGATCTAGTCTGGAATAAATTATGCATTGTAATCCTTTATGTTATTTTTGTCATTGTCGAAACTATTTACACCTACTACGGTTTGTCACTATAAACTTGAGCTGGCTAGCCAACTTCAGAAAGTGAATCATTTCGCCATTAACCGTCCATATAAGCACTAACGAATTTAAAAGTTAAAACTCATCTACCTACATTGTGCATGAACGCCAAGTAACACACCTGATCGCCTACAAAATCCGATAGTTTCCGATACGCATGAGACTCAATCCACATTCATAAAATACATAATACTAGAGTGATCACATTATACATATTTGCTTATACATGACACCAAATTGTTCACACTATACATGAAACCCATTTGCTTACAATATGCCTAACACTAGATCATATATGAAACATGAGTGTTTACATTATACACGGAATTAGATTGTTTACATTGTTGCAATTGACTAAGTGCATCATACACAAAGCATGACTATTCCCCCTATCCATGAAAACTACTCGGGGTTTGATGTATCCTTGTTCAAACACGAGGAAGCTATGGAACCCTAAATTATGCCACGTTATTACTCTTTAGTACCTGATTGGCTCTACTATCTATGGACATAGTTATTGTTAGCAACACATACGTGAAAGCAATAGTTACAAATTAAGTGTTTTTGTGTTACCCCTTGGACCCCACACACAATGGGATGAACTATGTGGGCCATGCAACGATTTGGATAATTACGGGTGCACACGTAATTATAAAAATCAACGCATGGAAGACATAGTGAAATCTGTCGTGTGTTATGACATGAAACCTATCGTGGAATATAGTAACAATACTAATGTGATATGATAAGGACATGGTGGATACGCCGCTGGTACTTCCTATATATAAGTGTTCCTGTCATAAAATCAGAAGTAGCGTTATTCTTGCCACGTAAAGTTTTATGTTGTTTGACTGGCCAATGTTTGTGAAATCTCTTTCCCACTAAAAAAATTCATGAACATGTTAGATTACATCTTAAACAAACCTTGATCATCCAGTTACCATCAAATCCATTCCAAGTAATGCATATCACCTTTGGAGTCTAAAATATTCTACGACAATTTTCTCCTTAAATCTCTTAAACTAAATCCACTATCATCATGCGTGCATGACCTTGAGAAAACAGACCTGAATCTCGTTATCGATTGTACTCCTTAAAACCAACCATCGCAACACATTGAGAATCCAAACCCTCACCTCCTCTCTGATTCAATAGTCTCCACTAGCCAAATTTCGGGACGAAATTCCCTCAACATGGAGATACTGTAACATCCATAATTTTTGTACTCGTAATAATTTATTTTATTTCAATATAAACGTCTGTAAACCGGATGCCTAACATATCATTACAATCATTCGAAATTTTAAATTATAACTAAAATGTCCAATTTGTAAATGATTAATGAGATTTAATTGGGTATTTAATTTTTTTCATTTATTTATATTTTTATTATATAAATTGTATATCTTTTAATATATATATATATATATATATATATACTAATAAAAAAAAGGGTTCTTAGAAGTTTAGGGACTAAAGGACCATTATGCAAAATGGCAAGGACCAAAAGGGTAAAATGCTTTGAACCCATCTTTTTCCCTACTGCCCCTCCGTTTTTCCGGCAACCCTCTCCGGCCACCCGCTCGTTTTCCGGCGAGCCATCTTTACGCCCCAAATCACTAGTCCAATGAGTTGGTTAGTGATCTCCATTCAAACCAAGAATCACGGGATCCCATTTACGCGTTTATAGCTGTCAAATTCCAACCAATGCTTGCTTAATTGTGACCCCAAATCTCAGAGTTTCCAAACCTATAAAGCGCGTGTTTAACCCTATAAAAGCAAACGAATTCTCTCAATACAGACACACCGCTCACTATTCCCTTCCCTTCACTCAAAATCGCCTCCCTGTGTCGAGTTTACGACCACCGCCACTGCCGAACTCCGGCCAGAACCACCGGCTTCGATCCGAGCTTCGATTCGAAGTAAGTATACCATTGTCCTACTCGTTTTTACATCACGGTGCAAAGCCCCATTGTTTCGTTTGTAATCTGTGAGTAAATTAATGTCAAATTGGGATTAGGGTTACGGTTCTTGATATGGGGAAGGAGACACGTAAAAACTTTATGTTAAAATCTATTTAGTTTCATTTCGTATCAAGGCTTATGCCCGGATCAACTGGTTAACACACATGTCTTTCCCGGGTCAGATCGCGGGTTCAAACCCGGGCAAGCCCAGTTTTGTAATTTTTTTTGTTATTCCCTTATTGTTGCTTGTAATTACTCACACACACATGTATTTACATAAATGTATAGATAAATATTAAAAATTTCACATTTATAAGTATACAAAACTCATGCAAATAATTTTGGCATCTATATAATTTTTATGAATTGCTAATACATATTTTTACAAGGAAACAATTAGTATTATTAAATGATTTGTTTACAAACTCTATATATTGTTCATTTGAATTATAAAAACTTATATAAATTTTACCTAACTATTTTATTCCTTTACAAAACCGTATTCCCTTAAAAATACTAATTAAGGTTTATATAACATTATTAATATGTATTTTTTATCCATTTTTTTGACGCATTATTTAATAATAAATAAATAAAAAAAGTTTATTTACTTAAAATTATTTTTCAATCCACTAGGGATTAAATTATATGTAACTAAATATAATTTTACACTACTTTTTCTTAAAGACGCGTAATTATAAATAAATAGAAAACAAGAAATTATTTACTTATCCTAATACAACTCTAAGGCAAATATTTTTTTTATTTAAATAATATACACTTGATTTCATGTTTGATGTTAAACTCTTATTCGAATACAAACATCAATTCACACACCTCCTTTACGAGAAATAAACACGACCTTTTGTACAAATCCACCCCACCAAAACCCGTTGGACATTAGATCTTACTTAAACTTTGTGCATATTATTAATTAAAATTCATACATTCACTCTAGGTCAACTCTGTGATTTGCAAAATCACTTGTGAGACCAATTGCTCGCGTTATCTACACAATTGATTCAATGTGAGTTTACATAGCCCCTTTTCCTTTTGTATATTTTTGGGGTGAAACATGATTACTCAACAAATTTTATTTGCAATTACACACGTACAGTTCTACAATATGATCATATGTGTTTATTTGTGCTTTATGCTTGAATGCTATTTGTTAAGGCTATATATACATGACATACTCGTACAATCATTAACACATTACATCAGGATAACATGTGTTGTTATGCCCTACATTTACATCAGGATAACATGTGTTGTTATGCCCTACATTTTCATCAGGATAACATGTGTTGTTATGCCCTACATTTACATTAGGATAACATGTGTTGTTATGCCCTACATTAGGATAACATGTGTTGTTATGCCCTTCAATTACAATGTTTCAATTGTGCAACTAGCTTAACATAGATTCTCCATAAATGCTTTATAAACCATGTATCATTTGAATTGTACACAAAACGTTTGAACTTTACTTGTGGTAGCAAAACCTATGTATGCTCACCAACTATTTATAGTTGACCCTCTCATTTTATCATGTTTCAGGTACAAATGTTTGAGTTAAGATTCAAGCTACTTCACTTAGGGTTGAGGACCTAGTCTTAAATTTTAATATGGAGATTTATGTATTCTTTAATTCTTGTAAATGATGTAATTGATTTCTTGAGTTATGAAATGAAACTTATTGTTTAATTATTACAACTTTAGCAAACCATGAGCTTATGAACAGTCTACATGTCCCGCCCCGACGTTTCCGCCGTCGGTTGGGGTGTGACACATCAGGTAGCAAAGGAAAGAAAAAGACATGATGCCCCTAAGGGCTTAGAAGAGGATTGCTGCTGCTTTCAAGAAGACTGACATCCCAATTATAAGATTACGAATGTGAAAAATGTTATGTTTTAAAGTCTTTTTTAACTCTAAATTTTGTACAAGACTTCCGATGTTGATGTTTTAATGTTTAATTCAAGGTTTAAGAACCATGTTTGTGCTATGTTTGCCAACTATGAGAGGTACCCGGTTTGGGTCCTTTCAAGTTGGTATCAGAGCCATAGTTTGAGAGATTCGGACATTCGCAAAAATGTCTGAACTTAAACTGTGAATGGGACAGAAGAATGGGATGTCAGTCAGAGCAGCCAAGGCACAAGAGAAGAACAATAAGGCCTTAGTATAGCAAACAATAGAAACAGTAAACAGTAAAGGCCTTAGAATATAAGGTAATCAATTTCCTAGTATAGAACATAGACAGTAAATGCCTTAGAACAGAAAGTAGAAAGAATTTGCCTTAACGTAGAAACGTTGAACTTGAATGCAACTGTTACTCTGACAGGAAATGTTGAGAACCCGAGTAGTAAGGTAAAATAGTAATTACATACCGGTCTCTATAATTAGTAATTTACATTACTCGAGGTGTTCTAAATAATTACCTATCATGAGAACATGAGTATTCTTTGTTCAGGGGATAGAAATAATACTGACTAGAAGAGAAGGATAGAGTTAATGAATAGTTATGCTATTTAATAGAAATGTTTTAAAGAGTCTTGCCATGTGCAATCTAAATCAGAGGAGTCTTGCCTAGTGCAAGCAAAGCAAAGAATAGAGAAAGAACAAATGAGGAAGGCAGAGTAAGGACCATAAGGGTCATAGCGATAGAACACCGGTCAGCTGACATGCATAGGAAGGTAAACACTCATGCAAACAAGTCTAAATATTGTTTAGTCAGGGAGAATGAGAAAGGGCACAACATAACCGACCATAGTGCATAGTACGATGGGAGGCCGACCCAAGAGCCTGTGGATCGGGCGACTGTAGCCATGAAACCTACTTCAATCTGGGAAGTCTCCTTGCCAAGCAGCCCTAAATGAAGCTTTGAATGAAATCGGAAATGAAATGAAAGAAGAACTGAGATGCAGAGAAAGAGGAAGTGATATAGCTGTTGGAGAGACTGATAATGGTAACACAGATGCTAAACTTTTTGTAGATATGATTACACAGCTTTCCGAAGTTGTGATCCGCTAATATTTGGATGGCAAGGAAGGGATTATTGTTACCTATTGTTGAATAGAAATAATGAGTGCAGTTATCAACATCAGTGATTGTTGTGATGGAACTATAGCACGAACCTTTTGTTATAGAAACTACTGTTGGTAGAACCACGAAAGTGATAGAAGTGATAGATGACGGCTTGATAAGAATTGATGGCCATGAAATTCCTAATAGGTTATCTCTGATACCCTAAGGAGGACGTGTTATGGTGTTGAGAAAAGTTTAGCTCACTGCCAACGAAGCCCACACAATATGTAAAAGGAAGACGATTCGTCTCAAAACATCTGATGGTTGTCTAATTCCGGTTCTGGGGACAAAGTATATACAGTGCCTAACGTCATCTCGATGACCAAGGATTAAAGTTTTACGAGGCGCAGCTGCAGGGCTCACTTGGCGTACATCGTTGATAATAGAAAGAAGAGTTACAGAGTTGAAAGATGTACCCGTGGTGTACGATTTTACGAAGGTGTTCCTCGTGAACTTGCCTAGGAAGCCACCTGATTGGGAGATAGAGTTCAGATTAATGTGACACTAGGAGCCCAATTCGTTGCGAAAGCACCCTACTGGTTAGCTCCATTAGAAGTGAAAGAACTAATGAATCAACAAAAGAGCTTCTAGAGAAGATTTACATCAGATCAAGCTTTTCACGTTAGTACGAGAGGTTAGTTCAACATATGGCAGACGAACCTACGCCTTAGAGAACAATTTTTAAACAAAAACGCAATATAATGAATAAAAATTGGCCTACTGTCGAAGTATGCATAAGTATGCAGGAAGTAACCACACAAGTATACGACCAAGAAATATATGAGTACATACACGAATGGCATCTCTCCATGTAGAAGATAATCCCAGATAAACTGCTATGAATATCCACTGAATCGAGAAGATAGATATACCAACGACAATAAGTGACGGGAACCGTGACATTAATTAGAGTTTGCAGGCAAGACCAAAAGAACTAGGTCCAACCTAAGGATTGGTTCTTCATGATGAATGTGAAAGTTAAGTCCTATGATGTGAAATAAGGCATGAATACCAGCAAGGACTCCAGACTATTCAGAAAAACACCCTACAATGATTAAGTATAATCAATAGCATGTGAGACAACTGAAATTGAAAAGCCGATAAAGTACCCAATGAGACCAGAAAGGAAAGGGATGATCGAGTATCGCCACACATGTCATCTATTTGTAACAAAACCTATGAAATGTAATTTTGAAAGAATCACATACGGAAAGTGCTAACGATCACGAAAGCTTAGAGAATGTATATTGAAGGCCATGAGGGGACGCCAATCCCTAAAACCCTTTTAGTGATACGAAGTAAGAATGGTGCGTAATAAACTAAAGATGAGAAATGTGAAACCCTGGTGAGTATGTTTTAAAGAAAGACAAGAAAGGAGATAGGGGTATGGAAATATGAATGTAAAGATCGTATACCTAGTGTCTCGTCTGAATGTATACCTTCCTGACAAGTTTGAGTACGATAGAGTGATGCTTCATATGTTTCCTTCGGGAACGAAACGATAAGGTTCCTTCGGGAACGAGACGATAAGGTTCCTTCGGGAACGAAACGATATGGTCCTCCGGGGACAAGATAGTAAGACTCATTCGGGAACAATATGGTATGATTCAGATGAGAACGACATGTTATGTTCTTTCGAGGGCAAATGCACCAAGGATAGCTTATGAGGTACCCATAATAACCAAAGCGGTTTAGAAAGATGTTGATAACAACTGCCTAGAGATCAAAGTAGACAGTTTAAATGGGATACTAGGATACCAAAGAGACACTCTGAAGTGTTGAAGAGAGTTCACGACCCGCTCAGCATGACAAATCAGCACAAGTGTTTTGTGGATCCGAGTTAAGTCCACCCGTCAGAAGTGCGTAAGAGTAAAGTAGGTTATACTATTCAAGACAACATCTGAAGTGTTCATTGTAAAGGAGAAGAGGTAGTAGTGACGTGTAAACCCTAACCACATGCATTTCCTGAATGGCATCGAATGATCACTACTCAAATAACACGAGACCTGCCAAATCCAAAGGAACCTGAGAAGTAAACCTAGTCGTAAGAAACAGAATTTAAACGTGTATAAGAGGCACCGAATTTCGAGAAAATTTTTTTTATAAGGTGGGTAGACTTGTAACATCCCAAATTCTCTGACTCTTAAAACACTGGAGTTTCGTTTAGGACTATGGTTATCACAAACGAAAGTATGGTACTTTAATTAAGCACCTAATTAAGTTGAAGCTAAATAACCCAATTTTTGCAAAGATGAGGGGAGGCTAACGAAAATATCATAAAAACCTAAACCTATGTCCTTTGATTCAGCCGCCACACTCATTTTCCCCACGCTCTCGTCAATTTGCAAACGGTAAACACCCTCACCACCTCCGATTAACCTTTAATCGATCACAAGCATGTAAAAGCTAACCGGTTTACATGAGAAAGGGCTATCCAAGGCTCGTAGCACCTTAGTGACCACAATGACGGCCTGTTCGGACTGGTATCATGCAAGGAAGGATAGTGGTCGGCGACTGTGGCGTACTCTGGTGGTGACGAGGGATAGCAAGCAGTTCACGGCAGGTGTAGGTCAGTCGAAAAACATGAATGGAGGATGGGTGCAAGCTCACGGTAGTCTTACGGGTCTCACGGTAGTGAAGGTGGTGGTACACACGGTGGTTAACGGTGGATAACAACAGTGATGACAGCCTGAAGGGAGGCTCATGGCGGTGATAGTGGTGGTTAACAGATTACGGTGGTGGTGGTAGTACGGGTTTGTCAATGGTGGTGGTGATACGGTGGTGGTAGTTAAAATGAGTCTCCTGGTGGAGAAACGAGTTGGGGTGACCTTCATGGTGGTAGTGGAGGTTGTCCATGGTGGTTAATGGTGGCATTCTTGAAGAGAACGATGGTGATGGAGACTGTTAACGGCGATAGTGGGGTGGTACGAACCTAACGGTGGTGATGTGGTGGTGATATGGAGGTGAGCATAGGGCGGTTCATCTCCGGCGAATGGCAACCCGGTGGTGGTTGTTAACCGACTATATTTCATGACAAAGGTCTAGGGGTGGTTGATAGCAACCTAAATGGTAGGCCTCATGGTGGTTCATCTATGGTGACGGTGGTGGTGACAATACCAGGCTCAACGAAGTGGCTCACAGTGGTGGAAACGGTGGTGATGGCTTAGAAATAAACTTTATTGTAATAGAATAAACTATTTGTTGATGGTGGATAATGGTGGAATCATGGTGATTCTATGAAAACGAAGAGATGGCGGTTTCATGACATGAGAAGATGAGAGTACGACAAGGTTCGGCGACAAGGAATTCCCTTTAGTTGAGACCGACTTGTCGAGACGAGTTCGTGGACCTTCGAATCACCAAAATCGGAGTCCGTACGGTCAAGATTACGGGTACGATACAGGTTCATATTCTAGACATCGCGTCGTGGAGGTACAGTTTCCTAAACCCTGAGTGGCGACCAAGTTCCGGCAAGAGCCGGGTTGACTGTCGACTGTCCAGGCCGACTGTCGAATGTCCAGGTTGACTGTCGACTATCCGGGCCGACTTTCGACTGTCCGGGTCGACGGTCCTAGCCGACTGTCCGGTGACTATTTGTCGACTTTCCGACAAGACTTAGAACCCTAGCACAACACCAAGTCCTGAACGCAAGTTCATGCGACACTCAAGTGTGGCTGGCGACTCTCCCGGCCGACACTCTCAGCCGACGCTCTAATGACTCAGCCGACTCTTGCATTAAATAATAAAATTTGTACTTTGACTTTCGTGTAGATCGTTTAGCACCAATCTTAGCTTATACATTCTGGATAGTTGTCGATAGACAGGTGAGTTCAAGATCCCTATTTTTACTGTTTTAGTGTGGTGTGCATACTCAAGAATTAGACGTTTATAATAAATGTATTTTCTTACTTAAACGTTTGCAAAGAAAGATAAGAAGGATAACAGTGTATTTAACTAAACGTTTTGTAAGAAAGAAAGATAACGGTTGTTAAACCGGATGTTTTGTAAGAAAGAAAGATAACGGTTGTTAAACCGAATGTTTTATAAGAAAGAAAGATAACGGTTGTTAAACAGAATGTTTTGTAAGAAAAAAAGATAACGGTTGTTAAACTAAATGTTTTATAAGAAAGAAAAAGAAGAAAGGTAACGGTTGTTTAACCGAACGTTTTATAAGAAAGATAACGGTTGTTTAACCGAACGCCTTGTAAGAAGGAAAGAAAGAAAGAAGAATGGTTTATTCAACAATATGTTTTATAAACAAAAGAAAGAAAGAAGAATGGTTTATTTAATTATATGGTTTATAAACAAAGAGAAAGAAAGAAAAAGAAAGTCAAATACATTGTCTAATCTGTAAGAGTATGCTTATTCGAAGAAAGTCTTGAGTTAGTAGTATAGTCTTGATGGCTAGTGCTACCCGAAGCCTATGGTTACGTCATGGGCTGAGACCATGACGTTACCATATGAAAAATCGGGACAGTGCTCGGCAGGGCACTGTAACGAGGAAGTTATACAACTGGTTAAGAGGAGTAACGACGGTTACTCGGGTGATGACTATCATTCTAAGAGAAAGAGGTAAGGGGAAATCAATGACGGCGATACGTAACGGTTGATTCCAAAAGAAAGATGCGTGTTGGGCAATGACGACGATACGTAATGGTTGAATCCGCGTATTGAATGGTTGTGGCAATGACGGCGATACGTAACGGTTGTCCACAACATCACAGGTTCATTCGGGGACACAGAGACGCTTAAATAAAGATACAAATTGTAAACATTAATGTATGACTTAAATAAAAGAGTACAAAGTAAATACGTATATATGTAAAAGAAGAAAGCAATATTTTATTGTATTATGTATATAATATAATATGTATGTTTAAAGAACATTTTTAAAGAAAACATTTGATATAAAGTTAAAGAAAAAGAAACACTTGAACTCACCAGCATTAGCTGACTATTTTAGTATGCACATCAGGTTGCAAAGGAAAGAAAAAGACATGATGCCGTAAGTGCTTAGAAGAGGATGGCTGGATGGCTGCTGCTGACAAGAAGATTGACATCCTAATTATTAGATTACGAATGTGAACAATGTTATGTTTTAAAGTTTTTGTTAACTCTAAATTTTGTAGAAGACTTCCGCTGTTGATGTTTTAATGTTTAATTCAAGGTTTAAAATTATGTTTGTGCTATGTTTGCCAACTATGAGAGGTGCCCGGTTTGGGTCCTTTCACATCAGCCTATGACCAAGACATAAGCTCTAGTCTGATGGTCTATAGCGCGCGTGCATGTGGCCCGGGCTCGACGTGGGTTCGAGTCTGTGTGGCCGGTTTCTTTTTTTTTTTTGTGCCTAAACCTTTTTTTTCATTTTAATACATAAAATAATAGTTTTAAACTCTAATTTAATTTTTATAAATCTTATAAATATATTCAGAAACTTTTATAAAAATAGGAAAAATAAAATAATGTTTTATTCTTTTAATTTATTAACAACATATTATAAACATTATAAATTCTTAAATAAAAAATATAAATGATTTAATTAAAATCTAATTATGTTGTTTTATTTACAAAATAGAAATGTTTGTTAACCAAATTATGATTTATTGTTAATTCAATTTTAAACATATAAGTAATTATTTTGGCAAAGAATAATTATATAAAACATTTAGAAATTTATAGAATTTCTTAAATAATTATGCGAATTCATTAATTTCATTTAAAGCCTACTTATACTAACAGTTATTTAATATGTCTTTTATTTATTATCTAAGTAAAAGAAATTTTATTAGATAATTTAAATAGTTATTAACAATCATTTAAAACTTTCCATTCCATAATTTATTTATTAATTATTTTTAGAATGACTATATAAATAAATCCAAACATATTATTATTATTATTATTATAAATACTATATAACTAATTAGAAATTCTAATTAATTCAAACTAGTTTACCTTATCATTATTATTTCGATACCTATACTACACACGTATACATATTTCTAAAAACTTGTGCAAATCCTATAACCAATCCCAAATTCCAAGAATCCCTAGAAACTCAAATAAACTTAGAGTTCTTAACCCTCATTTCCATTAGACGTATATCGAGTCTAAAATACAAATCAACTGTGTAGGTGGATTGTTAGGAATCCTCACGAAGCCTATCATTCATTTACAATTCATACAACTTACTAGCTTCATTACAAGTGAGTTTCATAGCACATTTTATATTAATTTTGTTTACAAATACTCAGGGTAGAACATGTCTAAAATTACTTTACATACACAATTCAATTACTATGTTCTTATGCAAGGTCTTTGTGCTCATGTCTTGAACTACTTGGTGATACATGTGTTCGTGTTTTGTACAATCATTAACTTGTGTTGCAAGCCTAAGGTAGTACCTAACATGATCATTTATATGGGAATCCGATTCATTACTTAACACAAATCTTGGCGAATTTGTGCATACATTTTGGTACCTTACATCACGCAATCAGGTGGATTGTGCATACATATTACATGGCTTGATTGTACACTTTGGAACCTTGTATGTTTTTACATTTATGCCTTAGATTTGATTTGAACATATTGTATTGTAAATTATTTTCAACTCTTTGTTGGTGTCAAAACCTATGTTACTCACAAACTACTTGTAGTTGACATTTACTTAACATGTTTCAGGTGCACCCATTTGAGGACCAGTCTTGATCACTTAGGGCTATGGACCTAGTATTAATAAATTTAAGCTTGTTTATGTTATGTTTCTTTGAACTATATGTTTCTCACTTTCCTTGTATCGGATATTTAATAAGAATGAATAATTATTGAAACACATTTAATAGTTGATCATGTGCTTATGAACAACCATGTCAGCCCCCGCGTATAATCCGCCGTCGGCCGGGGTGTGACATGATACTCTAGAGAGTCGCCTGAACTTGCGTTTAGGACTTTTTTCATGCTATAAGGGCCGATTCTCACTTGGCCGATTCTTACTTAGCCGATTCTCTCTTCATCTCCTTCGCTGAGTGTCACTACCTGCACGTAGCGATTCTCAAGAGTCGGCTCAAGAACACACAATCCACTCAGACTCGTTTTCGATTCAAAATTATAACCTTTTACGTTCAAATTATTTCTCCAACTCCCATGAAGCTAGATCTATACTTTTTAGGTGTTTTTATACGTAAAAATCCGATCTTTATGTGATTATACCCATGAAACCCTAAAACCCCATTTTCAACAAAAACTCAGATCTAGACGAGTTTCTTACCTCTAGTCAGCTCGTTTCTTCAGCAAAGCTTTGTGTAATCAATGGAGGAGAAGAAGAATGGTTCGATCTTGGAGCAAAACCGACACCTTTCTCTCTTTAACCCCTCTCTATTTCTAGAACTTGTAAAGATAGAAATGGTGAAAATGAAGGTGAAGAGGATGAAGTTTGGGGTTTTATGGAGCCTAAAATCCTTCCCTATTCCGGCCCAAGTCCAAGCCCAAGGCCCACCTCCTTTCACCTTCGTTGTTCTTTGTAAATCACGTGCCCGATCTACGCTTTCGATTTCGGGATGTTACAACGACACTTCAGGCGACACGTTGCGTGTCGCCCGGGAGCATGGCGACGTTCTTGTAACTTTCACATGGGTCATTTGGCGACAGACTTGCCTATAAATAGGTCTTCATTTTTGTGTAATTAGGTTACGCTTGCGAATTTACACCTTATAGTGTGTGTTTTGTTCTCTAAGATTAGGGTTTTGTGTAGCAAAGTCTGGAGCTTACCTTGTAATCATTTTGGCTATTATTTTGGTTTTATGCAAGTGTTTCTTCTTGTTTTTTTTTTATTTCTCGTACTTTTGATCTTCAAGTCACCACATCTACTCGTGTTTTGTGGACCTGAGAAGTTCTAGATATCATTTGCTTCTGATTTTATCCAAAACGGACTTACAATTTGGTATCAGAGCATTTGTGCTCTTGATTTATAGTGTTTTGGATAGTTTTTGTTGTTTTTATATTTTTTTTGTTCATTTTATTCAAATATGGACTGTTTGTGTATGGAATCGAGTGTTTGTTGACTCGTTTTTGTGTAGATTTAGTGGAGAAAGCTTTTTGTTGGTTCAAACTTCCATTTCATTGGATTTCTGGGATGATTTGAGTGATTTTTAGAAGAAAACTTGGAGAAGAGGCTAATTGCTGGGTCATCATGCATCACTAATCATCAGGCGAAATTCAAGTGGCGAAATTTGGTTTCTTATGTGCCTTGTTAATTTTCTGTGTTGTTTTAATTATGTGTTTGGCGATCTTTTGCGGGAGACACTCTGTCTGGCGATGGTTGAGTTCGGCGAGAGTTGGATTTTTGTCGACTTTGTTCTTCAACGACTTTCTTAAGCCAATGCAAATTGGCAACTTTGTCTGACGAGGCGACTTTCTTCCGGCGACACTAACAGTTGTTCAAACGACACTTGCCTTAGCTACCGTATTTTCATCCAGTGACACTTGCTTGCTTTTCAGAAGACACTCCTGTTGGCGACACTCCTGTTTGCGACACTTGAAATTTTCTGTATTTTTGTCTAACTCTCTGTTTGTGCAATGGCGTCTCCTTTTGAGGTTGAATCAGGAATAACTACTCACCCTCCTAAACTTCAGGGGCCTGAAGACTTCCCGAATTGGCAGAACAGGATGAAAACGTTTTATCTATACAATGACTACAATCAGCGGAACTCCATTCTTAACGGACCTTATCGTCCGATGATCATGGGAACTGATGGAGTTAGACCAAATACTGATCCGGAGATATATACTGAAAATGATAAAACTCTGCTTCAGAGAGATTGTCGTGCTTATGCCGCTCTTACTATGGCACTTCCCTCCAACATTAACCATCTGTTTGAGCAGTAACGTACTGCTCAATCATTGTGGGAAGCTCAACGTGAGATGTATGAGGGAAATGCTGAGATGAAGGAGAGTAAAATAGGATTTGGTTAAGAAGCAATACGATACTTTTGAGAGTGTGGGAGATGGAAAAATATCTGGTTTTGGATAGATCCTTGGGCTTTAAACGAGCCTCCCAGTGAAGTTTATCCAAATCTTTTTTCTTTGGAATGCAATAAAAATTGTATGATAATAGATTGTTCTGAATTGCAGGATCAAAAGCTAATATGGAATAGGAGTTGGAAGCGTGATCCACAATCGCTAGTGGAGCCTTGGGAGCTTCAACAATGTAGACAAATTCTTATACAGATTCAGGTCTCGGTCGGGAAAGATTGATGGATATGGATGGGAGACAGATCGGGAAAGTTCTCGGTCGGCTCGGTTAAAAAGTTATTCTCAATAGAAGAAGACACAAGCAACTTTTATGTCATGGATTGGAACAAATGGATACCACTAAAATGCAGCGTAAATGCTTGTAGAGCGGAGATGGATCGATTACCGACTCTAAACCCTTTGAACAAAAGGAACATAATCATTAATTCCCAAAGACAGCAGATCATTTGTTCACATCATTTTACTTTTCATCCGTTATTTGGCAAAGGTTGTTAATTGGTGCAAAATTCCATCAATCTTTTCTTTCTCGGTTAGAGACCTACTAGATATACACAAAACCATCATGACTGATGCAAAGCAAAGGAAAACGATCCATGGGATAATTCTCACTGCTTGTTGGTGCATATGGAAAGCATGAAATGAAGCGCACTTCTCAAGCAATCCGACAAAAGTGGAGAAAGTAATCGAAGGCATCAAGTCTCTTGGATACCTATGGATAAAAAATAGATCAAATCACAATTATCTACAATGGAAAAGATTGGTGTAGTTTCAATATGATGTGACTCTATAAATGTCATAGCTTTCTCAAATTCTCTATTTCTGTCCTCCCTAGCTACATGCTAGTGGTTGGTTTGTCTTAAAAAAAAGTTTGTCTTTCCGAAAAAAAAAATAAATAAAGAAAAGTAATTAAACTAATTAATATTCAAAAACAATATAATGAAATTGGAATGATTGAATTCACACCTTACTAAGGATGACACCTATGAGATTTATCAAATAAAGTTAGGTTGAAAAACTTATTAGGCTATTATCCTTGTTTTGATCCATATCTTCATATCATTTCCCAAATGGTCACGTATAACCAATTACTACATGCACCTTGAAATCTTAAATAACTATTAGTTTTCACGGTTTACTTAATAAGATAAACACTAGGTTAGTGTTTGGTATGCATGAATGAATGATGGAATGGAATGAGTCATTACATTTGAAAAAAATAAAACATGTTTCGTAATCACATAGGAATGAAAAGGACCATTACATAAGGAATGTGATTCATTCTCTTCTAATGATTTTCATTCCTTGGGGGAGTGGTGTTTTTTTTTTCATTCTTTCAAGGAATGAAATGATTTTATTTAATTAATTACCCGAATCATGACTCAAACCATGGCCCGACCCATGCAAGAATAAACATAAAACTACTCGTCGTAAAAAAATAAACATAAAACTACTCGTCGTCATCATCTATTATGTTGTTTATTTCGTATATATCTTTTTCTCACCTCTTCGCTAGCTTACGAGTACCTCCTTAATTGGGTTCAAGAGCAAGATCAAATCATATGGGGTCAAATCAAGCAAGCAAGAAAACATGTGTGCTACGATCAAACATGTGTGAGACGATCAAAGCAAGCAAGAATCAAAACCTGTGTGGTTCGATCAACGCAAGTAAGAAAGCATTTCAAGTCTTGTTGCGTTTTTCGTTCAGAAGGAAGGAAACAATTCAAGTCATAATATTCATACTTGGATTAACAATTAAGGACTGATTGTTGGCCTTAATTGTTGAATACATGTTTGGATGAAGTTAATGAGTTAGAAATGTAGTTAGTTTATAGCCTTTGTTTAGTTTCAAGAATGTATTTATAAATCGGTTAAGGGGTCAATATGTAAATGTTGTATTTTAGAAACTGTATATGTCGTAGGGTTGTGATAGTACGATTAAACCATTGCTTCGTTTAGCTCTATCATCGGTATGTATAAAGTCGATCAAATTGTAAACAGATTGGAATGATCGATGTAAGGCCCCAACCCGGGAGGCCTCACTTGTTGGATTTACTCATTTACAAATAGTTCTTAAACTTGAATATCAAAATAACGCAGAGGAAAATACTTCATTAAAACATAACCATTACATTGTTCAACATGCGGAAGTGTAACATAGTCTATTACAAAAACATAACATAATATAATCATAACAGGATACCAGTCTTCGTATCATCCGGGTAACTCATCAAGCCGCCCAGCATCACCTTCCATCATCGTAACCTGCCTTAACCTGAATGTGCATACTAAAAAGTCAGCTACGCTGGTGAGTTCTAGTTTTAACATAAAATGTTAACTTCAAATAATTGCCAAAAACATAACTTCATACTTCATTTAATAAAAGCGTACGTAAAATAATGCAATAACAAAATCATAACACATCAGAAACATAAGTCAACGAACATATCGAATCTGCGCCTTCTCTTAACCGTCAAATCCATACGTCATATACTAGTGGAATAACCTAAAGATCACCACCACTAGGCCCATCAACACCGTACTGTCCTTCGGGTGAGGAACTCCTATGACCCGATACTTAGGTTATTCAGCACCAAACTTCAAGCACGGCATCACAAGGATGACATGTACCAAACTTCAAGCACTGCACCCAGTAAGGCACAAGTACGAATCTTCAAGCACGACTACCCCGTAAGGTAAATCGTACCAACTTCAAGGATCACGATAATCCCTTTGGTGACCGTCATCACCCCAGTTGTACAACAGTTGGCCAGCCACAAAGGCCCCTAAAAGGTAAAGGACCATAACATTCTTCCCATACCCCTAACCTTCATTCCCTAAGGAATATTGGCAGATTCGTTCGTTTGTGACTTTCGTAAACATTCACTTCTTTTACTTCAAAACTTTAGTTAAAGCATTCGTACGTTTTATTAAAAATCATTCCTTTATTCATAAACACTTCATAAACTTCTTTTGGCAAAATATTTCACAAACACTTCTTTCATAACCATTCCTTCCAAAACATCGTTCATAAACATCATTTTATAAAACGTCACATACAACATTCATAAACATCGTTTTATAAAATAGTCACATCGTTACGTATGCACACCAGCCTAAAAACATTATTAAAACATTTAAAAGAGGGCTTCTGGAACTTACCTGATAAGCTAATCTGGGTTGTCCTAAACAAAGATCCAACAACGTCACTTCCGATCTGAATTGATTAGTTAAATACACATCAGACCCAATCCCGACTCTAACGGTTTAACCATTCTAAACATACTAATTTTACTTAATCAGCATGATGCCTGCGCACTTAGCAAGTGCGCAGGGACTTGTTCTTGCGTACTTAATAAGTGCGCAAACCTCGCTTCATGCGTACTTGATAAATACGCAGTACCTGCCTCATGCGTACTTGATAAGTACGCATGACCCTCTTCATGTGTACTTGATAAGTACGCAGGGTCAGCTTCATGCGTACTTGGTAAATACGCACGAACTGCTTCCTCGCAAAAACCCTAACTTTCGCCTTCGGGTCTGATCACGTCAAGATCCCGAACTTGTTTACTTCAAAACGTTTGCTTTTCATTAAGGAACCCAAATATATGTTTCCCTTCCAATTTCATCCGTAGAAACGTTACATTTTCATCCAAAACCCGAAAAACCCGAAAACGAACAAAAACTCAAATTTAGGCCAAATCGTTACCTGAACCAAGTTTCTGATCCGGAGGTTCTTCTCACGAGCTCTGGAGCAACACACTTCTCAAATCTCGGGTCGATCCGCCAACTTTCTCTCTCTACAGTTTCTCTCTCTACAGTTTCTCTCTCTAGAAGTTGCAAATAAGAGAAATGGGTGGTGACCTTGGCTATTTATAGGAGAGGCTCCCCTTCCAGCCCGCCGGCCCTTCCGGCCCGACTCGACATGCCTCGTTCGTTTATTTCGTTATTATAACTGTCGTTTTATTTTTGGGATGTTACAAGTCTACCCTCCTTACAATAGGTTTCTTCCCCGAAACTTATCATAAGTCAAATAGTTAAGGGTACGACTCCCTCATTTCCGTATCCATTTCCCAAGTGGCTTCCGATCCCCTTCGATGCTTCCATTGGACTTTAACCAATTGAAAAATCTTATTACGCAAACGCTTCTCTTTTCTGTCTAAGATGGCCACAAGTTCTTCGATGTAGTTAAGGCTGTTGTCGACCTCGATGTCAGTAAGTGGTACGTGAGCCGATTCATCCGCCAAACACTTTCGCAAGTGTGATACATGGAAGGTAGGATGAATCCCACTTAACTCATCAGGCAACTCCAACCGATAAGCGACTTCACCAACCCGTGCCATTATCCTGAATGGTCCGACAAACCTCGGACTTAACTTTCCTCTCTTCCTGAATCGTATGATTCCCTTCCAGTGTGATACTTTCAACATTACTCTGTCCCCAGCATAAAACTTAATAGGCCTTCGTCGTTTATCCGCATAGGACTTCTGACGATCTTTTGCGGCCTTCATTTGTGCCTTGATTTGATCAAACCTTTCCGACGTTTCCCTTACGACTTCAAGACTTCCTATTTCCTTCTGTCCAATCTCACCCCAACAAACCGGGGTCCTGCATCTTCTCCCATACAACATTTTGTAAGGCGGCATGCCTATCGTCGTGTGATAACTATTGTTGTAGGAGAATTCGGCTAACGGCAGATGACTGTCTCAACTGCCGCCGAAATAGATAATACAAGCACGAAGCATATCCTCCAATGTCTGAATGGTCCTTTTGGACTGACCATCTGTTTGTGGGTGGTATGCCGTGTTAACATTGAGTCTCGTGCCCATCGCCTCGTGAAGTCTTTTCCAGAACCTCGATGTGAATCCTATGTCTCGGTCGGATACGATCGTCAAAGGCATCCCATGCCGTGCTACAACTTCTTTAATAAACACTTCCGCTAACCTTTCTGACGAGAACGTCTCACGAATGGGTAGGAAATGAGCACTCTTCGTTAAATGGTCCACAATTACCCAAATGGTATCATGACCTTTAGCTGTGCGAGGTAGCTTGGTTATGAAGTCCATGGTAATGTGTTCCCACTTCCATTCCGTTATATCAAGTGGTTGAATCTTTCCATACGGTCTCTGGTGTTCGGACTTTACTTACGAGCAAGTCAAACACTTGCTTACGTACTTTGTCACTTCATATTTCATTCCAGGCCATCGGTATTTCTTTCTTATGTCTTGGTACATTTTATTGGTACCAGGATGGATAGAGTACCGAGACTTATGAGCCTCATCCAAGATTTTGGTTCTAAGCTCGCCACCCATAGGTATCCATACCCGTCCAAAACGTGTCCTAACACCAAGGGTGTTATATCCCAACTTGTCGTGTTGGCCAACCATCCTTTCCTTCTTTATGTTTTCTCCTTTAAGTGCCTCATCTTGAGCCTTTTCAATTTCTCTCATCACATACGATGTTACCACCAACTGGCAAGCTTTCACTCTAATAGGAGTAGGCACATCCTTTCTGCTTAGAGCGTCAGCCACCACGTTTGCCTTTCTAGGATGGTATATTATTTCACAGTCATAGTCTTTCAACAGTTCCAACCATCGCCTCTGCCTCATATTAAGTTCCTTTTGTTCAAAGAAGTACTTCAAACTTTTGTGGTCGGAGTAAATAGTAAACTTCACCCCGTAAAGGTAGTGCCTCCAGATTTTCAATGCGAATACAACAGCAGCAAGTTCCAAATCGTGAGTCGGATAATTAGCTTCGTGAATCTTCAACTGTCGTGACGCATACGCGATCACTCTCCCGCGTTGCATCAATACGCATCCCAATCCCTGACCCGAAGCGTCAGAGTATACCACCAAGTCTTCATTGCCCTCGGGAAGGGCCAAGACTGGAGATTGGGTTAGCTTCTCCTTCAATTTCTTAAACGCCTCATCCTGGGTCGACCCTATTCGTACTTTACCTCCTTTCGAGTCAACTTCGTCAACGGCGAAGCTATTTTCGAGAAATCCTGGATGAATCTCCGATAGTAGCTTGCCAATCCCAAGAAACTGCGGATTTCAGTTGGCGTCTTAGGAATATTCCATTCCCTTACCGTCACTATCTTTGCTGGGTCAACCATAATGCCGTTCGGGTTAATTACGTGACCTAGGAATTGTACTTCCCTAAGCCAGAACGCGCATTTGGAGAACTTAGCATACAACTTTTCCTTCTTCAGAGCTTCCAATACTTCCTTCAAGTGACACGCGTGATCACCCTCATTCTTGGAGTAGATGAGGATATCATCGATGAACATGATTACCGCTCGATCCAGCATTGGTCGACAAACCCTATTCATCAAATCCATGAACGCTGCGGGGGTGTTCGTCAATCCGAAAGACATTACGCGGAACTCAAAATGTCCATAACGCGTGCAAAATGCAGTTTTCGGTATGTCTTCTTCCCTCACCTTCAACTGATGGTACCCTGACCGAAGGTCGATTTTTGAGAACCAACTTGCGCCTTGCAATTGATCGAACAGGTCGTCGATCCTTAGTAAAGGGTACTTGTTCTTCACCGTACGTTTATTCAACTCGTGATAATCAATACACATTCTCATCGAACCGTATTTCTTCTTCACAAACAACACCGGAGCACCCCACGGCGAGATGCTCGGTTGGATAAATCCTTTCTCATGTAACTCGTCTAGTTGTGCCATTAACTCTTTCATCTCCACTGGTGCTAGTCAATATTGAGCCTTAGCCACGGGCTGGGCATCTGGTACTAAGTCGATTCGAAAGTCGATTCGAAATTCGATCTCTCTGTCGGGTGGTATCACAGGCAAATCCTCTTGAAACACCTCCGGGTACTCGCGTACCACGGGTACATCGTGTAGTTCCTTTACTTCCTTACACTCGTCAATTACGTACACCAGATAAGCCTCGCATCCGCGCCTCAAGTAATATGTTGCCTTATTCATAGAGATGACGTTTGGCATTGGGGCAAACGATCACCGAGAACCTCGACTTTGCTACCATCCGGAGCCTTGAGTCGGATTATCTTTCGTTTACATATAATTTGTGCTTCATGGGCAGTTATCTAATCCATTCCTAACACGACATCGAACCCACCCAAAACCATGACAAACAACCTAACGGGAAATCTATGGCCTTCTATTTTTATCGTGGAATTGTCAACTACATCAGTCACCCTCGCAGTTCTACCCTCAGCGGTTTCTACGCTAAAGGCCCTTTCTAGTCTACTCACAGTGTACTTTACCCTTTTACAAAAAGTCGCAGATATAAAACTCTTACTGGCACCCGAATCGAATAACACAGATACAAAAGTGTTGTCAAGGATAACAAAGCTGACGCCACATCGGGGTCCACTCTGGCCTGTTCCTGCGTCAGCGCATAGGCGCGAGTCTTCGCTCGGGGTCTCTCTTCTTTCTTCTCCGGGCCTTTCCTTTTCCCGGCTTGACCCATCCTGGGCTTGGTGCACCCCCGGCTCATATGACCACTCTCCCCACAGTTGTAGCATTTGAAGCCTTGCGGGCATTCACGGGAGTAGTGTCCGGTTTTGCCGCATTTAAAGCACAGATTTGACCCTAGCCGACATTCACCCGCATGTCTTACCCCACATCTTCCACAGACTGCCGTCTCGCCTACCCTGGCCTGTTTGTCCTGAGCCCCAAACAACTTCCCACCCGATCGTTTATCGGGAAAACTCAGCTTCTTCTTAGGCTCTTCAATGGCAACGACATTCAGCGCCTGGTCATCAAATACCACGCCGCTCCGTTTTACTACCGAATCATAGGTAGTAGGGGCGTTTGCCTTAATATAGGTGCGGACCTGGTCCGACAGTCCTTGAATGTAGCATGCAATCTTTCTTTCCTCAGTCGTGACAAGATATGGCACCAGACGTGCTAGTTCATTGAATCGGGTTGTGTACTACCGGTGCGTCATGCTCCCGGCCTTCAAACCCAGAAATTCCCCCTCTACCTTCTCAATCTCGTTCCTTGGGCAGAAATTCTTGATCACCAAGGTTTGCAAATCAGCCCACATCATTGCATCCACAACCTCGTTCCCTTTTGCTTGACGTACACCTTCCCACCAACGGGATGCTTCCTCTCTCAAGGAGTTAGCAACAAATTTCACAACTTGATCCGTTCGACATTCGCTCAGACGAATGGTAGCTTCCATACGGATTACCCAATCAAAAGTAGCCACCGCGTCCTTCTTCCCAGTCAGGACCGGTGGGTCACATGCCTTAAAGGACTTATAGTCGCAACCACGGTTAAGCGGTGCGTTGATTGCCTCAGTGTTCGGGGTATCAACCGTCGTGTTAGACCCACCTTCCCCATTAACCTTCTTCAATGCTTTAGCTAACAGACCTGGCAGAGAAGTCTTCATGAACTCTGTGAACTCTCGAGCTATAGCTGCTCTCACTTCTGGTTCAAAAGTGAAAGGTTGTTCTTCAATCTGTGTCTGCTCAGTTCCATGCACACTAACCGCCGGTTCAGTGTGAACACTTCCTTCTTCACTATACTCTTGGCGCACAGGGGTCCTGCCACGCCCACCATTTCGACCGCCGGTACGACCACCGGTACGGCCCCCACCACGTCTTCCGTTTCCTCTCCTTGCCATTTCGTTCGATTAGACAAGGAATTCAATGTCATCACGCTAGTTAACAAATAGAATTCAATAAGCACTGTAAGATGTTAATATACACTGGCCATATGCAATTAACCATTACACTACCTTTCGATTTCTATTTGACCACCTTTGTGATTCCATCAGAACACAAGTCCTTACCTAACCCTTTCTAAGGCATACTATATATGTAAATATATACAACCTTCATACCTGATGCTGTGGCTCGAGTTACCCGTACTGGCATCCGCTTTCGGTCCCATTCATAGTTTAAGTTCAGACACTGGGAGTGTCTAAATCTCTCAAACTATTGCTCTGATACCAACTTGTAAGGCCCCAACCCGGGAGGCCTCACTTGTTGGATTTACTCATTTACAAACAGTTCTTACACTTGAATATCAAAATAACGCAGCGGAAAATACTTCATTAAAACATAACCATTACATTGTTCAACATACGAAAGCGTAACATAGTCTATTACATAAACATAACATAATCTAATCATAACAGGATGCCAGTATTCGTATCATCCGGGTAACTCATCAAGCCGCCCAGCATCACCTTCCATCATCGTAACCTGCCTTAACCTGAATGTGCATACTAAAAAGTCAGCAACGCTGGTGAGTTCTAGTTTTAACATAAAATGTTAACTTCAAATAATTGTCAAAAACATAACTCCATACTTCATTTAATAAAAGCGTATGTAAAATAATGCAATAACAAAAACATAACACATCAGAAACATAAGTCAACGAACATATCGAATCTGCGCCTTCTCGTAACCGTCAAATCCATACGTCATATACTAGTGGAATAACCTAAAGATCACCACCACTAGGCCCATCAACACCGTACTGTCCTTCGGGTGAGGAACTCCTAGGGCCCGATACTTAGGTTATTCAGCACCAAACTTCAAGCACGGCATCACAAGGATGACACGTACCAAACTTCAAGCACTGCACCCCGTAAGTCACAAGTACCAAACTTCAAGCACGACTACCCCGTAAGGTAAATCATACCAACTTCAAGGATCACGATAATCCCCTTGGTGACCGTCATCACCCCAGTTGTTCAACAGTTGGCCAGCCACAAAGGCCCCTAAAAGGTAAAGGCCCATAACATTCTTCCCATACCCCTAACCTTCATTCCCTAAGGAATATTGGCAGATTCGTTCGTTTGTGACTTTCGTAAACATTCACTTCTTTTACTTCAAAACTTCAGTTAAAGCATTCATACATTTTATTAAAAATCATTCCTTCATTCATAAACACTTCATAAACTTCTTTTGGTAAAATATTTCATAAACACTTCTTTCATAACCCTTCCTTCCAAAACATCGTTCATAAACATCATTTTATAAAACGTCACATACAACATTCATAAACATCGTTTTATAAAATAGTCACATCGTTACGTATGCACACCAGGCCAAAAACATTATTAAAACATTTAAAAGAGGGCTTCTAGAACTCACCTGATAAGCTAATCTGGGTTGTCCTAAGCAAAGATCCAACAACGTCACTTCCGATCTGAATTGATTAGTTAAATACACATCAGACCCATTCCCGACTCTAACGATTTAACCATTCTAAACATACTGACTTTACTTAATCAGCCTGATGCCTGCGCACTTAGCAAGTGCGCAGGGACTTGCTCTTGCGTACTTAATAAGTGCGCAAACCTCGCTTCATGCGTACTTGATAAATACGCAGTACCTGCCTCATGCGTACTTGATAAGTACGCATGACCCTCTTCATGCGTACTTGATAAGTAAGCAGTGTCAGCTTCATGCGTACTTGATAAGTAAGTAGTGTCAGCTTCATGCGTACTTGATAAGTACGCACGAACTGCTTCCTCGCAAAAACCCAAACTTTCGTCTTCGGGTCTGATCACGTCAAGATCCCCAACTTGTTTACATCAAAACGTTTGCTTTTCATTAAGGAACTGAAATATATGGTTCCCTTCCAATTTCATCCGTAGAAACGTTACATTTTTCATCCAAAACCCGAAAAACCCAAAAACGAACAAAAACTCAGATTTAGGCCAAATCGTTACCTGAATCAAGTTTCTGATCCGAAGGTTCTTCTCACGAGCTCTGGAGCAACACACTTCTCAAATCTCGGGTCGATCCGCCAACTTTCTCTCTCTACGGTTTCTCTCTCTAGAAGTTGCAAATGAGAGAAATAGGTGGTGACCTTGGCTATTTATAGGGGAGGCTCCCCTTCCAGCCCACCGGCCCATCCGGCCCGACCCGACATGCCTCGTTCGTTTATTCCGTTATTATAACTGTCGTTTTATTTTTGGGATGTTACAATCGATTAATTGAATGTTCGTTTAGGGTTCATCCCTCTTATCTTCTTTTACTTGTTCTCTTCTTTTTCATGATTGGCTGGGATCTACAAAATCAATTACTACAAGGACTTCAAAACATTAAATAACTATTATTTATCATGGCTTGCTTTTTTATATTAAGACAAGGTTTAATTAATTATCTCATAGTTGAAAAACTAGCAAAAGTCACGAATAACCAAACCTTAAAAACTCGACGATTAAAACATGAACTCATATTACAAGATTAAGTGAAACGGTAGGTCATCACTGACTAGAAATACTCAAACTTACTAAATTAACTATTTAATAAACCGAATCTCTATTACTAGATTCCTAATGATCTAAACATTTTTTTTGAACGGCAAATATTTATTTATTACTTTTTTAACGGTATCTGAACATCGAAGCTCCATCACCAGATTATGTATATTTTAGCTTCCATTAATTGAAAACTTTAAATACTAGAGTTTTAAAAGGATTTTCAGATTAAAAACTGAACTAAATAACGAAAGTAATTAAACCAATTTATATTCAAAAGCAAACGAATGTACTTACATTGATTGAATTCACTCTTAGTAACACCATGAGAGTTAATGAGTTATCAAATAAAAGTTAGGTTGAAAGACTTATGACACTATTATCCTTGCTTTGACCCATTCTTCGTATCGTTTCCCAAATGATCACGTAAACCAATTACTGCATGCACTTCAAAATCTTAAATAACTATTAATTATCATGGTTTTCTTAATTAGATAAACACTAGATTTAATTAGCCATATCATAGTTGAAAATTTAGCAACTGGGGACGGAACTCGCAAATAGACTATATCTTTGTTCGATAGGTACGTTTGTCTATTGTGTGTAGTTAGTGAAGTAATAATCATTTTATAAATTTAAAACGTGATGACCATGTTAGAAATCTACTATAAAACTATATACTAATACACACACATCATGTACCGTCTCAACCAAGGTCTTAAAATGCACCAAAATGCACAAGTTCTAAACTAACGCAACATGTTAGTAAACACACAACAAATGAAACAATGAACATATATGGGAATTATAAGGCTCAAAGACTCACTGAAAAGTGTGGAATCGGGTTACGGATATAGGGGAAGCTTCAATTCAGAACACTAACTATTGCGAGAATACGCAGAACAAAACGAATCATTCACTTTTTCATGTTTATTCGTCTTTTGTGCAATTTAAACAAAAAAATGAACAAATTTCGTTTATATACATATCTAAACATGTGTAGGTTTTTTTTACCTACACATAAGCTACACATGTGCAGAAACTTTTAAATATATAAAAACATTAAAAAAAAACCAGTTTAATTTTTTTATGTATATAAACATACATATTTGTATGTACGAAGTATAAAATTTTAAATTTTTTTAACAGGGATGAAAAAATTAAATGATTTAGTTTTGTTATCTCTGTTCTCGTAGAATTTCTTAGCTCTGAAATGAACTTTCCTCTACCGATGTAAGCCATGCAAAACTGTGAACTATCCGGCTTGCTACACTATCATAGGCATCCCAAAACATTTTAATTTCTAAAAAACGACTATGTTGGGCCTACTTTATCACGCAACTTAAAGAATACCGTGCTAAGGAATCGCAAACCCACACCGACCCACCTTTTGTTTTCGATTATTGAATAAAACGTGTCTTTTGTGTACAATTAGAACCAAAAATAATTATTTCTGGGACTTGCAAGAAAATACAATTTTTTTAATCTTTTTTTAATTTTTCAAAATTTTATTTTGTTTTTTTTTCTTTAACGTATTTTTTTTCCTCAACCTGATACTTGAAACACAAATTATCACTAATGTATCTAGAAAGAAATATAAAATAAAATAAACAAAAATAAAGAAAAGTAAAAGGAAAAAAGGAAAAAAAATTGGTAAAACGATACTCCCCATAGTAATAAATATCAAAGCGTGCAAATCCAAGATCGAGCAACCTATGACGTTTTTGACCGATCTCCAATGTCCAACAAGCATCCAAGTACAAACTAACCTTTTAAACTCACAAATAAAAATAACCTAAAATAAAATAGAAAAAACAAACCTTCGGGTTGCCTCCCAGAAACGCTTAGTTTATTAACGAGTCATTAGCTAGACTCGAACCCATATTAAACTGCCTTGGGGTGAAGGGTGAGGGTTTTCTCACAATAAGGTGGCTTCTCCTAAATCTGTTTTCCACTCAACTCGTTTAGTTTTATTTGTTTACCATTGGCAAGAATCCACTGGTAAAACTTAAAAAATATTTGAAAAGTTTGAAACAGGTCCGGCCAGCAAGACTTGTACTTACCTAGGCTAAACCTCATACAAGCCGTGTAGTGAAGGGGGCGATCATCTTTATTGTTTGTCAACTTCTTGTGGTGCTTCTTATGCCATCTCTTTACTTTCAAGGTCGTGTGGCCCATATAACTGTGTACCGTCTCCCGGGATGTCCTTGATACGGGTGGCGATCCACCATCATGCTCATCTATTGGTTGGCTTTCTTCAATGCAAAGTAGTGGGTCGGGTATCATCTCAATTGATGGTTGAATGTTAGATCCATCCACTTGCTCTTCATCCTTGTGGTGTTGTTCTTCCTTGATTTCTACAGTTAGTATTGATTTCTACAGTTAGTATTCCATATAACAATGCTTCCAACTCTCCAAGATCGCTAACCGGGTTGAACCGTTTTCCCTTTTCTTTTGTCATAGGTATACCCATCATTTCATTCCCGAACTCGTCCTCCTAAGATGGAATAGTGTGGCTCAGTATTTCCCCTTCAGTGCTGCTAGGGAAAACCATTTCCATCTCTTAAATAACATCATCTTCCTGATGTTCTTCCGCTTTTGAATCCTATATCATATCATTTTCACAGAACAAGAGTGAAGTACATTATAGATGTAAAGAATCATGCATAAAACTAGATGTAGGCACATGTGTGTAAGACTCATAATCATAATCAATTGAGTTAGGGGTGAAGTACTTACCCGATTCATAGCTTAATAGATACTTCACTTCGAGACATTCAGCTCACTGTTAGTTAACATGTGGCGGTCAAGAAATTGTGGCTCAACATATGTATATTCAAGTTGAACTAGAGGTGGGACTTGTGTTATACTTTGTGAGCTTTGGAATTGCACTTCGTCCATTATTGTCTCCGGTTCTTTGGTATGCTTCAACCTATCAAAGGACGAGAGAGGTTGTACTTCACGTTCATCCTCATTCTCCCTATCCATTGTTAGATTATTGTTGTGAAACGAACTCTCCTTCGAATGTTAGCATAAATCTCATCGACCACAACACCTAATTCTTCTATTCTTCGGAGTAGTTCTTTAGATTCCCTAAGATTAATCTTATGTGACTCGGGTGTTTTCTTCATAGGATATATTGCTTGTGTCAGCAACTCAATTAAAGTTGGACTAGGCTCTATTTGGGAAGGTTGTATGTTGGGATCATCATATGGTTGCAAGTATGGGTAAGGTTCTTCATAGTAATATGTGGGATACCCCTATGAATAGTAACAATTTTGCGTGCAGTGGGGTTCTCCACAGAACTCGCATCGGACCTCGTAAGAATCTCTGTGATCATACTGTTGGACTAGTATGCCCGGGTAAGGACATTTGATAATATTGCTAACAAGGTCAGATCCAAAGAGTTACACTTTGGGCAACAATTACGATCATTGGATATATTAACGGATAATATAGTTCATTACACGAATACATAAAGAGGTGAGATAATTATTTGCAAAATAATTATCTGGACGAATGAATACGGTTGACGATGATTATTTATGAAATAACCATTATTATTATTAATTGGATTAATAATAAGTCGGTGGAAATATGTTTGCAACATATTTTATTAATTAAGATATTATTTAATTTCAATTATAATTATATTGGATATAATTATATTTAATTAACTAATTGTTAGTTAGTTAAACAATTAAATAAATAAGTTTCTTAAATGTACTTATAGGATAATTACAAGGGATATAATTGTAATTAATAGTCCCTAAAACCCTAACTTGGTGGCTAAGTTAGTGGGTTATAAATAAAGGGATTAAGGAGGCTAGAAAGAGACATACCAAAACTGAGAATTGATCAGGTTTAACACCACCATCCGGACGACCTCCCCCCCCCATTTTTGCCGATCTCCTTTCCACCTCCGTCCATCTATCGGCTGAACACCACCATCCGGACGTCGCCTACCGGAAGCCGCCGCTGCAACCGTCGTAGCCGTTGTCGGCCATTGTCGTTGTTTGCCCCGCCACCTCCAGCCTGTTGGTCATTTTTCTGTTTCTATTCAGTTTATAGGTTCGTGTACCCGTGTTCATGTCAGGTTACTACTTTGCGGGTGCTTTACAAGTATTTTGCGGGCTCTTGGATATAGGATTTGAAGGAGTTCAAATCCGAGAGGAGATTCATGTAACCAGACCTAGCGACTGCATCAAAAATTATTTTCGAAACCGTATACACGAAACCCCAACAGTGGTATCAGAGCCACTTTTACGAACAATAAGAAACATTTTTTTCTGTTGCAATCAGGTTTTAATTTAGTCAAAAGTTTTGTTTGACAAAAGATTACATCCTCTGTGTTTGGTTATATTTATGTTGTTTGTGGATCAATCCTAGACATGTGGTTGTGTTTTGGTTTTTATTTTTTTTCTTGTATTTTTATGGCTGTTTCGGAAGCCTGTTGTAATAGATTAAGGTTTTTCAATTTTATTGTGTGTGTATATATATATATTGTAACCTAATCAAGACAAAAGAAGAGGAAGATTAAAGACCAAGAGACCGAGACGACCCGGAAAACAAGATGGAGATCTTGAAGCAAGTGGGAGCTATTCAAGAACAAGAGTTGTGACTTGGTTTTTCATCCCCTTGATCTAGTTCGGTTTGGTTAATTGGCACTAGCAAACCGTGCGACTTCATGGCTTGATTCACATTATGTTTTGGTTGTGTTTTATGCATTGCTTGAATGTTGGTCATTTAGGTTTAAATGTTTTAATAAAAAACAATCAAATGGTTTAAATACTTTTAAACATACAACAACATGAACTGAAACAACTAGGTTTTAAAAATAGAGATTTTAAGTTAACTCGTGAAAGGTTTATTAAAATAAAAGAGTTTATTTTAAGAGTTAAAACCGAAGCTTTGATTTTATATGTAATTAATGAGATTAATTATTCAAAACTCGAATATTAATAAAATTGTTTATTAATAAATAAAATGGATCGTGATAACGAACACACTTATTAATAAAGGATATTAAAATACAAGCGTACGTGAGATAAAAAATTTATCTATATCACGAACCATACACATAAAATTTGGAATTTTATAAACCCGTGTTTATATTAGCATGCATATATGCTACATTCTATTTTTTTTACCCGAAACTGGAAAAACACTAAATAAATCCCTGATGTAATGAATATGTCAGTGCCTCCATATTTCAGGACACTTGAAACGATATATCTGAACAACTGAGTATAAGTGCATCAAACTTATACTTGGGACTATGGATGTCGGGACAATGTGATGTCGCGATTCCCGAGAGTCTTGGGCCGACATGCATAAGTTGCTGGATTAGGACGAGATATTGCTCAAGCATGTAAGAAGTGTTTCAGCTAATTACTAGGGATGAGTGGGCACATATAAGGCTAACTATACCAACTCAAGACATTAGATGTCTTTGACCGGCCTTATAATCATGAGAATTGTATCGGATACAATTGGTAATCGTTACCTACCTAAATAGCTATGTTTTTGTTGGGAATCATTGTACCAGTTTTAAATTTTAAAACAAATAATATTTAAACTCTTTTAAATAAATAAATCAGATATATTTTAGCAGAAGCGATTTAGAGTACAATATCATATCAGATCTGGACAGTGATCCTATTACACGCGTATAAACAATATAATATAAAACTCAACCCTAGGGTGTTCAAATATTATACCTTCGACGATAACTAAATCAGAACACCTTAGTACAACGAGCATCACGCTAGATGACACGTATACGAAACCTGTAGCAAAAACGTCACATGTATGCGCAGAGGGGAACCCGACGACGGCGTGGAACAAGGTGGCAGCGACGGCGGCGTTCCGGTGATGACGGCAGCGGTGGTCCAGCTTCACGGCGACGGCGAGGGGGCGATGGCCGACGGCGGTTGCGCTGGGAGGAGAGGGGTGGCGGCTTTTTGAGGGTTAGGTGTGTTAGGTTTTGTAAATTAAGGTTATATTTATAATCATATTAATTACAAACCACACCCTTGAAAATTAACATTTAATTCCTAGTAATTAATAATTAATTACTTTTAACCCTCATACTTTACTAATTACAAATGATTAGTATTATATATATATATATATATATATATATATCTGATGTTTAACATTTAAACATTCGAATCCTCTATAATTAACTATTTCTCTAAATAATTAATCAACGCAACCATTGAAAAATATTGACTAAATATTTACTCGTCGATTAGTAAAACCGTGTTTCGTGAGATAAAATACTTAACAAGTAAATATTATATATTTGCTCGTTGCCCAAAGTGTAACTCTTTTGATCGTACCTCGTTAGTAACGTTGACTTAATTGACGATCGAACATCATATATCCAACAATCTCCCACTTGGACGATTCATCAATTAATCGGTTCAACGTAAACAGTGGTGGACGCCTAGCTACGTCTCACTGCCCTAGCAAGGCATGACGAATTACAATCGTCAAACTATTTCCTTGTGTACAAGTAACCTTTACTTTACCAAGTGTAACAATCATAGTAAACATATCTATGTATCCTTTCTGTTTAGGGCATCCGTTAAACATGAGACATGGATACAATTCATTTCTCATATATTTTTCAACTATTCTTATTCTTGTTCTCCAATTCAAAGTGGTCTAAACAAGCTACTCTTTAGTTTATGCATGGTCGTGCGTTTTACACCAGTTCGAATCAACGAGGGCGCCAGAATATCCAACTCCTAATTAAAGAAGAAAAGAATTCCTTTGGCCACGTACAACTCCCACTAAACTTCAGATTACTCTTGATCATACCCTTATTACTGCCTATTAAGGTACATCGTTAGATAAGATCAAAGAATAAACTTTAGTCAGAGTTAGTTCTAGCATGTGCCTCGAGTCGAGGATCGATAGATCTTACCATATTCAAAACATCTCAAGAATTTGATCCATGAAGATAATTTTGAAGCGAGTTACGTCCAATAATCATTCTCTAATGATTATTTGTGAACATGATCTCCAACTACTTGGACTTTCATTCATAATGAACCAACCATCTGATTCACAGTAGTCTTACATTCAGATTGATTCCCACGAATCTGATCGACTATGGACATTTATAATACAATATTCAAGGATTTCTAAAACGTATAAACAATCGAACACAATAACATATATTTATAATGCATTTAACCATTAAATCAAATATAAAATACCAATGTAACTGTATTGTTCGAAAGCACCAAATACTAAATACAGATCTAACCCACTTTCTAGCAAATCTAAGGTCTATCTTATAAGCATGCTCCTCATGTTTAGAATGAGGCATAGGCTTAGTGAACGGGTCAGCTAGATTCTGATCTGTGTGAACTTTGTTTAACAAGTTGTCTCCCCGTTCCAGTATATCCCTGATATAATGAAATCTTTTGAGTATGTGCTTCATGTTGTGGTGTGACCTTGGTTCCTTGGCTTGAGCAATGGCACCAGTATTGTCACACGGTATCTCGATTGGTTTCTGAATGCTAGGCATTACCCCGAGAACAACAATGAACCTCTTCATCCAAGCAGCCTCCTTTGCAGCTTCCGAAGCGGCAATGTTTTCTGAATCGGTGGTGGATTGAGCAACATCACTTTGTTTAATAGTCTTCCAAGAATCATCTCGATCAGTATGGAAGCTAGCATCAGTGTAACATTTAACAACTAGTTCTTCTTCCAGTCCTCCGTATATCAAGAACATATCTTTAGTTCTTCTCAAGTACTTTAGGATGTTCTTCACAACTATCCAGTGACTTTCACTAGGATTCTGTTGATATATGCTAGTCATGTTTAAAGCGTACGATACGTTAGGTCTAGTACATAGCATAACATACATGATCGAACCAATTGTAGAAGCATATGGAACCTTTTCCATTTTCTTCTTTTCCTCGTCGGACTGAGGGCACTGTTTGTTATTCAGTATGGTTCCGTATGCCATAAGAAAAGACCCTCGCTTAGAGTCTTGCATGAAAAAGCGTCAAATGACCTTATCAATGTATGTACTTTGACTTAAACCTATAAGCTGCTTCGACCTATCTCTATAGATCTTTATTCCCAGAATATAAGCAGCTCCACCAAGATCTTTCATTGGAAACACTTACCTAGGCAGGACTTTACGTCTTGTAGCATAGGGATGTGGTTTCCAATGAACAGTATGTCATCTACATACAGAATCAGAAAAGTGATATAGCTCCCACTTGCCTTCTTGTAAACACATGGTTCATATTCGTTCTTGACAAAACCAAACTCTTTGATTTTCTGGTCAAATCGAATATTCCAGCTTCTGGATGCTTGTTTTAATCCATAAATGGATTTCTTTAACTTACAGACCTTATTAGGATTCTTTGGATCTTCAAAACCTTCTGGTTAAACCATATAGACATCTTCAGTAAGATGCCCATTTAGTGACGCGGTTTTGACATCCATTTCCATATCTCGTAGTCATATTACGCGGCAATGGCAAGCACGATCCTAATCGAATTAAGTATGGCTACTGGCGAGAAGGTTTCATCATAATCAATTCCTTGAGTCTGAGTAAAGCCTTTCGCTAACAGCCTTGCTTTGAAGGTTTGCACATTCCCATCCATGTCGATTTTCTTCTTGAAAATCCACTTGCTTCCTACGGTCCGACTTTCGGGAGGAAGATCAACCAAGTCCCATACATGGTTGTCGTACATGGATTGCATTTCAGCATCCATGGCTTCCAGCTATTTCTTAGATTCAGAATCTAAGTCGCAAATTTGCAACTAGTAGGCTCAGCCTGATCAACTATCAGGATGTCGTCAATCTGGTGAATCCCAATATACTGGTCGGGCTCATGAAGATCCCTAGTACTTGCGAATAGCTTGTGTCACAGTAGAATCTTGAACATTTCCATATTCAGTTTCAGCAGTCTTATGCTGAACGACAGATTCAGTTTTGGTTTCGGTTACTTGTGGTTCTCGGATCTCATCCATGTCCACACGGTTCTCTCCAATCCCTCACGCAAGAAGTTCCTTCTCCAAGAAGGTAGTTTTGTGTTTAATGAAAACCTGGTTTTCAGTAGGATTGTAGAAGTAGTAGCCGATAGTTTTAGGGTACCTGACAAAAACAACTTTATCGCCACAAGAATTTAGCTTAGCCATAGATTCACCGATAACATATGTGTTACATCCCCAAACCCTAAGGTAGGACACTTTGGATTTCTCCCCATGCCATATCTCATAAGGCGTTTTGTCCACCTTCTTTGTAGGAGCTAGATTTATGATTCTTGTGCCAGTCTCAAAAGTAAAACTCCAGGAGTGTGGGAGGTTTGTAACATCATTGATCGAACCATATCTAATAGAGTTCCATTTCTCCTTTCGGACACACCATCAAGTTGTGGTGTTCCTGGTGGAGTGAGTTGAGAAATGATCCCACATTTCTTTATATTCGTCAAACTCTTGACTAAGATAGTCACCGCCTCGATCAGATCGAAACATCTTAATCGTCTTACCAAGCTGATTTTGTACCTCGTTCTGGTATTGTGTGAACATTTCAAATGCTTCATGTTTATGCTTCATAAGATAAACATAACCATATATACTGAATTTATCAGTAAATGTAATGAAATATCTCTCTCAACTTCTAGACATTGTTCTGAATGGACCACATACATCAGTATATACAAGTCCGAATAGATCTTTAGCCCTTTGACTGATACTAGTGAAAGGAGCGTTGGTTAGCTTTCCACATAAACATGATTCACAATCATCAAATGCCTCTTGACCTGTAGAATTCAAAATTCCGGTGGTCTAGAGTTTTTTCATGCGATTCTTTTTTATGTGTCCAAGTCTACAATGCCAGAGATACGTGTCATTGAAATCCAATTTCGTACGCTTGGAAGAGATGTTAAATATAACGTTATTTTCATGGACTTCTATCTCATAGATTCCATTATGAGGCTTTGCAGAAAAATAAAACAAAGCATTTAAATATGCAGAAATGAAATCATTGTCAAATGCATAATTAAATCCTTGTTCCCGCAAATCGGATACTGAAACAATACTCCTAGTCAAATTAGGAATAAAATAAACATTTTTCAAAAGAAGTTCTAAACCAGAAGGAAGTAAAAGAGTGCATTCTCCTACGGCCTTGTTAGAACCTAGTAGTTCATAGAAATCAATTATAGACTGAAATAGTACAACTCTAAGGTTTTCAGTCGAAAACTAAGTTTTCGATCGAAAAGTGTTTTCGGCCGAAAACACTTTTCGATCAGAAGTTTTCGGTCGAAATTCTTTATAGTATAAATATGTTGTCTTTTGTATTTTCAAGTAAGAGGATTTCACATTTTGTATAGTCTGATTCAGAAGTGTCTAAGTGAATTCAAAGCTTGTAGTTGTTGACGAAAAGTGTAACTACCAGAGATAATCAATGGAAATCATTAGCTTGGTTGTGCATTTCATGTTTGTGGCGTTTCTCATTCTAGTTAGTGTTTGATTCGATCTTATTGGTGTTAGTTGATTTCTGGATTGTTTCCGCCTTTCCAGAAGCTGTTTGAAGATTAGAGACTTGAGTATCAAAGGATCGGAAGGGATTACAAGTGGTATCAGAGCTGTTGGTTAAAGCTCTTGGTATTCAAGTAGTTTTTTCATCAAATTCGATCGAATCAGAGTGTTTTTATGTGCCATTGTTGTACTTTCAGAGCTAAAAGTGACGGAGATGAAGTTTACACTTGGTTTGGAGGCGTGATTTTGGATTCGGATTGTTGCGGATACTTTTTGGTCAATTGAAGTGTTGTTTGGAAGAATTGCCCGAAAATTCTGTTTGAAGGAGTCGAAATCTACTTTTCGATCGAAAAGTCGTTTGTCATCAGTTTTCGACCAAAAAGTGTTCAAAATCTTCAGAAGTGTCTGGAATCTCCTGTGTTCAAAATCTTGACTTTTTGACCGAAAAGTCTTGTAAGAAATTGTTTTTGACCAAAAAGTCCCGTGTTGGAAGTTTTTCAGTTTTTGACTAAGTATTCAAAGTACAACTTTAAGATGGCTGGTATGGTTTACGATACTGAGAGAGTTGTGGGAAAGTCGCCACCGATGTTGAAGTCAATATCAGAGTTTTCTAACCGGAAGATTATGATGAAAGCATATTTCAAGTTCACTGAGCATACTCTATGGGAGTCAATTGCAAAAGGTCCTCATATACCGAAAACTGCGAATGCCAATGGGTTAGTTCCTATTGCAGATCTTGATTTGTATTCCGAGGAAGACAAGAAGCTGATTGATAGAGATAACAGAGCTTTGGGATCAGTCATCTTGGCTCTTCAGACTGAATTGTATCTAAATTTTGAGCAACATGAGACAGCTCAGGGATTGTGGAATGCACTGTGTCTAAGGTTTGAAGGAAATGAAGCACTGCAAGAGAGCCGAACTGATCTTCTGTTGAAGCAGTATAATATGTTTTGTTACAAAAAGAATGAAACCCTGAGTGAACATGTCACAAGGTTCAATACAATGATTAACAATCTAAGGAAGATGGGTGTCAAGTTTGAGGAGTATGATTTGGGAAAGAAGCTGCTGGATTCATTACCATACTGGTGGAGCATACCATGTATGTTGACCAAAAATACTACTCCAGATTTGTAGAACAAGTCACTTGATGATATTATCTACTTGCTTGAGTCATATGAGCTGGATGCAAAGAAACGTGAGTTGAATATTCCAGAAAAGCCAAATGGTTCTGGTTCAGCCAATGCAGCTCTGTTTTCTGTAACAAGTGATGGAAGCAGTGGTTCTAAGTCTCAAAAGGGTAAGGGTTGATGTGAGCATTCTTCTAGAGAAAAGGTTAAGGCAACTGGTCAGATTCCTGAGGATCAGATTGCATTATTTGGGGCATTTATGAGAAGCTACGATGCATTTGTTACTTGAAAGTTACAACCAGCTATTCTGGATGCTGAAGATCTAGTGTAGATTAATCCTGATGATTTACATATATGGATTTACAATGGAAAATGGCTATGATCGCAGTAAGGGCAAAGAAATATCTTCAGAAGGTTGGAAAGGATAAGCTGCAGTTCGGAAAGAAAGTCGGTTTTGACAAGGCAAAGCTGAGATGTTATAATTGTCAGCAACTTGTACACTTTGCTAGAGAGTGTCAAAAGGAGAAAAAGAAGAAAGCTAACGGTAATGGAGTGAAGCTAATCAAAGCAGAGGCTTCTACCTCTGAGGAAAAGTCATCTGACAATGAGGTAACTTCTGATGATGATTCATTCATATGTTCTTCTGATTGTATTGAGAAAATGCATAATTATCATGCAGCAAACAATTTTTTGATTGCTGAAAATGATAAATTGAAAAGGGTAAATAAGGAATTAAAACAAAATGATGTTACCTACACCAGAAAAATCAATGCTTTGTTAAAAGATAACATGAACTTTAAAGAATACTTAAACAAAAAGGATGTGTTAATCAAGGATCTTACAGACAAACTTATTGCTGCCCAATCCGATCTTATAAAAGAAAGGGTTTTGATTTCTAAATGGGGTATGCAAACAAAAATTTTAGAAAATTGTGTTGATAAGCAAAGAAGTTGTTTTATTAAAGATGGTGTTGGTTACAAAGCGGTACCTCATCCTGATCATTTCAAACCGTTTCCTGAACCTCATGTTTCAAATGATTTACTTAGAGATGATAACTCTAATTTTCATGACTTATATGTTAGTGCAGCAAATAACACATGTCATGTAGATGAGAAGGTTTCAGTTGATGATGTGAGGAGTTTTAATGAATTCAATAATGTTTGTGTGAGAGAGACAATAAGGGATTGTAGACAATTTGTGGTTGATACATGTATTGCAAACAAGTTTGTTAAGTCACGTGCTAACAATGTTTTTGATGATGTACACAATCTTTCAGATTCTGATAATTCATATGTTTCTGCTTGTTCTACTAACTCTATGTGTGATGTTTCTGATTGTGTGTCTGAGGGTTCTTCTTATTCTACTTTATTCGATAAAGTGGTGCATACAACGAGAGAGTATATTCCAATTCACAAAATGTCATGTCTAGCCAAAGATGTTGTGTTAGATGAATTTGGAAATCCACTGATGCAAGATTATGATCTTTCTCATGAGAGTCCAAAGAAAAATGATTTCATAGTTCCTGAAAATCACATTCTAACAAGTGAAAGGGAGAATGTGAAGCATGTACAAATTAAAATCAGTACACCAACAAAGAGTAAAAATGTTTGTGGAAGGTCAAATCAAATGAATGTCAAAGGGAAATCAAATGATGTCAAAGACAAGTTCATTGACGTCAAAGATAAGCCCGTTCAAAATAAAGGAAAGTCAGTAATAAGTCAAAGTTCAAAAGAGTGTGAGAAAGAAAAATCCGTGTTTGAAGTAGGCGAATGTTCAAGGTCAAAGTCAAAGTTTAAAAGTCAAAATTGTTTCACTTGTGGTCAAGTTGGACATTTTGCTAGAAATTACAAACACAAGTCAAGTGAGTCAAAGGATACAATACAACAACAAAAATCAATATCAACCAGTGGTTCAAGAAAGCATCTGTGAATGACAGTGTGTTTGAGTCCGGAGAGATTCATCGTTACAATCGTGATTATTTGCTTTCTAGAAATTGTAGTAAACTGCATTCAAATGCTTGTCGTGATTATGTGTTGACAAGATTTGTGGACAAAAAGGTCTAGAACAGTCCACGGTATGTGAAGAAAACTAACCAACCAAGTTATTTTGCTTGAGAAAAATTTACTAAGAAATATGGAAAAAGTGTTGGTTGTTTTTTGGAAAATTAAAAATGAACAAACTTCACATACTGTTGGAACAAAGAATGTTGAGAATTTGAAGGAACAAGTCGTTGTGACTAAGACTGTAAAAAGTCAAAGTCAGCCAGGTTCAAAGATGATCTGGGTACCTGTTTCTCGTTAAGTTATCTTGAAATGTGCAGAGTCAAACCGGGAGGACTATTAATAATGCTTGGCATGTTGATAGTGGTTGCTCAAGACATATGACGGGACAAAGAGAGATATTGAATGATTTTTGATCCTTTGAAGGTGGTTTTGTTGCTTTTGCTGGAGATAAAAAATATGGCAAGATAATTGGTCAGGGAACAGTTTCAAATGACTTAATAACTCTTGAGAAAGTCAATTATGTATCACAGTTAGAGTTTAATCTGCTAAGTGTTTCGCAAGTATGCGATAAAGATATACCGATCCATTTTACAACAAAGGAGTGCTTATTCTTAAAGCCAGGACTAGTTATCCCTGAAGAAATGATATTGATGTGAGCTTCAAGAAAGTTCAACACTTACGTGGTGGATATGAACGACCATTCTACCCTAGTGAGCGTTTCTTGTTTGTTGTCAAAGGCCACTGGCTCGGAGTCTTATCTGTGGCATCGTCGAATGGGACACGTGAGTTTGAAAAATATGAACAACTTGGTTCATAAAGACTTAGTGCGTGGTTTACCCAAAAAGGAATTCATTATTCAAGAAAGTTGCATGTCATGTGCAAAGGGAAAACAGCACAAGAAATCCCACCCGAAGAAGACCGTGACAACGTTTACTCGACCTTTATTTCTTATTCATATGGATTTATTTGGTCTAGTTTGAGTAAAAAGCATTGCAAAGAAATCATACTGTCTTGTTATCACAGATGACTTTTCAAGATTTTCCTGGGTCTTTTTCCTTGCAACAAAGGATCGGACTCCAGAAACTATTATTGAATTTGTAAAACGTATTGAAAACATCTGTGATAGCAAAATATCAATTATTCACAGCGATAATGGAACCGAGTTTAAAAATAAACTGATAAATTCTTTTTGTGCAGAAAAAGGCATAACTCATCAATTTAGTGCAGCCAGGACTCCGCAACAAAATGTAGTGGCTGAAAGGAAAAATAGAACTCTAATTGAGGCTGCCCGTACAATGCTCGTAGATTCAAAGTTACCCATAATTTCCTGGGCAGAGGCAGTAAACACGACGTGTTATGTGTTGAATAGAGTTCTCATGGTGAAGCAGCATACGAAGACTTCTTGTGAGTTGTTTTTCAAAAGAAAGCCGTATATCAAGTTTTTCAGAGCATTTGGATGTTCGTGCACGCTTCTAAATACACAAGATTCTTTGCCAAAGTTTGCTGCAGTTGGAGATGAATGTTATTTCTTGGGATACTCGTCTTATCAAAAGGCTTTCAGAGTTTATAATAAAAGAACAAAGATTGTTTAGGAATCGTATTATGTGGAGTGGCAAGAGTCATCTATTTCTTCTGAGCAAAATGGGCCAAAATGGTTCTTTGATGCGGATATAGTTTTCAAAACTTTTGATCAACAATCTTTATTTGATTCTGATGGTGCAAGTTATTCAAATACAGTTGATGAGTCAGTAACAAGAATTGATCAAACTGTTAACAATTTCTTGGTTGGTCCACAAAAAGTAATGATTCAAAGTGAAAACTCTAAGGATGTTACTAAATCTACACAAACACAAGAAGAGTAACTTGAAATGTCAGTTACAAATGTTGATTCTGAAGTACAAGTTCCTGTTACTAATGAAGAACCAGTTGTTTCTGAAGATCAGTCAGAGAGTTCTAATGCTCCAACTGAGGATGTTAATTAATCAAATTCTTCCAGTTTTGATGATTCAAGTGACCAATCCCCTGATGATAATATCTCAAATATGCCAGAATCAGTTCAGGTTGATGAAACTCCAAATCTTAACTCATCCGATTGAGAATATTATTGGATTTATTGAAGAAGGTGTGAAAACAAGAAGCCAAACTGGAAACATTAATGTATGTCTATATTCGTGCTTCTTCTCACAAGATTCCAAAGAATGTAACAATCGCTCTTCAAGATTCAAATTGGATTGGAGCAACGCAAGAAGAGTTACTTCAATTTAAGAAGCTGAATGTGTGGCATCTTGTTGCTCTTCCTGAAGGTAAGTACCCGATCAGTACAAAATGGGTTTTTCGCAACAAAAAGGATGATCGTGGCATTGTTGTTCGAAACAAGGCTCGACTTGTTGTACAAGGATTCTATCAGGAAGAAGGGTTGGATTATGATGATGTTTTTGCTCCTGTTGCCCAAATTGAAGCTATTCGTATTTTTCTAGCCTACGCTTCTTTCATGAAGTTTAAGGTTTATCAAATGGATGGGAAGACTGCATTTCTTTATGGGGTTGTAAAAGAAGAAGTATATGTCAATCAACCACCTGGTTTTGAAGATCCTGATCATCCATTCCAGGTGTACAAACTCGATAAGGCTTTGTATGGTTTACATCAAGCGCCTCGTGCTTGGTATGAAACCTTGTCGACACATCTTACATCGAATGGTTTTGTTCGTCGCACCATTGACAAGACATTATTTTTGAAGAAGATTGATTCCGATCTGCTGATTGTTCAAGTCTACGTTGATGATATTGTCTACGGCTCAACAAATGAGAATCTTTATCGTGAATTTGAAACCGTCATGAAGCTGAAATTCGAAGTAAGCTTGATATGTCAAATGCAATTTTTTCTTGGATTGCAAGTGGAACAGTCTGATGCTGGAATTCTTATTCATCAGACAAAGTATGTCAAGGACATTTTAACTAAGTTCAATATGAGTGATTGCAAGGCAACATCCACCCCCATAGCCATTCATAAACCTCTCACATTGGATCCGTCCGGTGTTGAAGTTAATCAAAAGTTTTATCGTTCCATGATCGGTTCGTTTATGTATTTAACTGCAAGTCGGCCTGATATCATGTATGCCGTGTGTTCTTGTGTTAGATATCAGTCCGCTCCCAAAGAATCTCATGAATCTGCTGTCAAAACAATCCTTCAATATCTTAAGGGTCGAGTTAACCTTGGTTTGTGGTATCCGTCTGATTCTGAATTTAATTTTCATGCTTACACTGACAGTGACTATGGTTGATGTAATTTGGACAGGAAATCTACATCTGGTGGATGTCAGTTTCTAGGGTAGCGGTTGGTGTCTTGGCAATGCAAGAAACAAACCAATGTGTCTACATCAACTGCTGAGGCAGAATACACAGCCGCTTCAAGCTGTTGTTCACAAGTGATTTGGATTCAACATCAACTGCTGGACTTTGGAATTAACCTCTTGGAAACTCCCATTTTCTGTGACAATGAAGTAGTGCTTGGAACAGTAAAGAATCCGATTCAGCATTCCAAAACAAAAATATCGCCATCAAGTTACATTTTATTCGCGATTGTTTTGGTAATGGTTTAATTAAAGTGGTCCATGTTGATATCTTAGAGCAAAAAAGCCAACATTTTTATAAAAGCATTTTCAACAGATCGGTTTAACTCTCTGGTAGAAATTTTGTGGATGATATCTTTTTGAGTAAATGTTAAAAAAAAAATAATAATAATAATACTGTCCGTGTGTTGTTTGAAAGACCATTCAACATTCCTCAAAAAGGTTTTTCTTTTGGTGTTAAAATTGTGTTGAATTGTGTGTTTGTTCAAAATGTGCTTTTTTCGGGTTCGTTTAGATTAAATAAATTGCATCACAATTTTAGAGGGAGAATAAAAGAAAATAAAAGAAATTATCATCTGTGAAGTGTTTGTTTTATATGTGTGTGCGCAAAAGAGAAAAAAGAAAAAGTGATGTAAGTTGATATTGTGCTGAAAATGAACTATGTGTGACTGATCGACATGCAAATAGGAAATGATTGTATATTTGTGTACTGAGCTTACGCATGAATTGGATATGATGGTGACATCGGTTAAAATTATTGATATGTTGGTAGGCTCTGCATGTATAAATTAGGCGATATTTGTGTGATTAACTAAATTGCAATCTTTGTGTTTTACCCACATCGAATATCGGTACTTTCATTATTCGAATGCAAAGTGAATCTAGTCATACCATGAGACCAGGATCTTGATGAGTTCTTAGCATAATTTGTTTGCTTTATTGACTATATCCATCAAATATATGATTTAGAGTTAAACACCTTCATACAGCTGATGGTTCTGGTGAAAATCTCGGATGGAAACCAGGAAGTCAGTCTGTTTCGCCCTTTGAATCACATGATTTCAATTGACATATCCAATATCTTACAGATATCCGCATACCCGAATCATTCCTGATTCTTCATATTTATTCTTCACAACTCATATGAATCAATATGATTCCGTACTATCTCAGAAACCAAGACAATGAATCAAAATGATTCTGAATCAATATGATTCCAATCAAATCCACTTGGATTATTTTTCCTATGCTAAGAACGCTACCTTCATGCCGGAGATTGGATCATGATATGGTGAAATTTTGTGTTAATTCTATGTTCATTCCATCTCGATTGTGAGGTACACATTGTATTGATTAATATAACCTTAAATGTCACACAGTATTTACTGAAACGTGATGCATGAGTTTATGTGGATAATAATATTGACAATCAATGTTGAACTGTTTAGATCCTGATTTGATATGCAGTGTGATTAATACAGTGTGCATTTATAATCCTATGTCATTTCAGTTCACCAAAAGTCAGTAAAGAAAATAAACTAAGGGGTACAGTGATGTCAAGTGTTTGTGAAAAGGTCTGTGAATAAAATAGTTGTTATGATCTGGATTTTATGTTTAAGTTTTTTGTTTGTGTTTGTGAAAAATAAAATTCTGGAACAGGTCTTAATGATGTCAACATGGACAAGAAAAAGAAAAACAAAATTATACTTGTTCATAGTTTTTAAAAGTTCAAAGTTTTCAGTCGAAATTTCTAAATCGAAAGTTTTAGGTCGAAATCTCAAATTCTATATATACTGGAATTTGTGATCAAAAACCTTTTCCCACTTTGAATTCTCTGTCGTACTCGTTGATTTTTCCATGTTCAAAGATTCCGAGCGAAAAACCATTGTTTGTGACGTCATTGTGATTCTTATAGCTTTTCCGATCATATAGGTACGTTTTCAAAACTTGTAGAGGTGCATAGGGTAGATCCAAATCCTTAGATTAACTTTGAATATTTGAATTTTTGAATCGCCCAAAAAGTATGATGTATTGCCCCAAAAGTCCTATGAATGGATCGAAATCTGTTTTCGGATGAAAATGAAGAGTCATTTCTGATCTGTCCGAAATGAGTTTTCGATCGAAAAAGATATTGTTCAAGAGTTTTCGGTCGAAATGTTCACAGTTGAGATTGTTAGTTTGATCTGAGTTTTCGATCGAAATGTTTGTATCTTATCAAAAGGGTTTTCGATCGAAAAGTTTGTGGTGTTTGATATTCAAGTTTTTGGTCAAAAGGTTAAACAAAGTTTTCGATCGGAAAAGTGAAAGTTAAGGGGTTTTCGACCGAAATGTCAGGAGTTATGAATTTTTCATAAAATTTCATAAGTTTCTAACTTTGACCTGACTGTATCTTTCAGGTATGAATCGTTTAAAGTTCGAGCCGAGACACAATATCTATGCTTGTTTGACCACAGCTACAAAGAAATCAAGGAGTTATGAAGAGATTGTTCATTTTCTGAGTAACTCAAGGATTCACACAACAATATCAACTCAAGTTAGAGTTTTTGAAAATCAAGTCAGAGAGTTTTGGGACAATGTGAAATACAGACATGTGAATAAGGAAATTTGGATTGAAAGCATGGTTGGAGGGAAAACTATAAAGATAGTTGAGCAAGTAATCAGAGAAGTTCTTAACTTTAGGGACTCACCAGAATTCCCATACAAGATCAGTCACACTGCAGTTTCTGGAAATAATCAAGACTATGGGATATGAAGGGAACTTTATTAAAAGACAAGTCACAAAGATAATGTTCGGAAAACAATGGAGATATCTTGTACATGTATTGATTCATTGCATGAGTCCAAGAACAACAACGTTTGGTCAAATTGGTGAAGTGTTTAGTAGGGCATTGGTATGTTTGGCTACTCACAGAAGATTGAACTTTTCAAGAATGATCTTTGAAGCGATGATTAGTAATTTTATGGGACCGAGGCAGAATTATAAGTTTTTGATGTACCCGAGATTCATTCAAATGTTTATCAACACTTTGCTGCCAGATCCACCTAATGATGGGATTGAACTTCCACTTGAGCCAATGTAAGAAGTTATCTTCAATAGTATGAACAAGATTAGAAAGACAAGCAGGTTTAGTGGAACTGTAACACCTTTGTTTCCAAATATGTTGGGGGAAATTCCTGACCCGGAATTCAACATAGATGATGAAGTAGATGATTTGATGGCAAGTGACATTGAAGATGGTGTTGATAGTGATGGTGATGATGATGATCAGGGTAATGATGATGATCAAGGTAATGGTGGTGGTGATGGTAATGTTATACCAGAGGTACAACCAAGAGTACAAGTGCAAAAAGCAAAACAATAGGCTGATACTAATGTTGCTGATGTGAATGTTAGAGATAATATAGCTTCAGAAGTTAATGATAGAGTTACTGAACCATTGTTGAGTCATACTAAAGAGTTTGTAGCTGAAGATGATGATGTGTTAAGTGTAAATACTGAAGTGATTGAAGTATCTGATGTTCAAGCAACTGCAACAACACCTTCAAAGAAGAGAAAAGACCCTAAAATGACTAAGACTGTGCCTTCTAGACCTCCTCCGTCTAAGGGTATCGTGTTTACAGATCCAGAGTTGAAGAAGCAAAAGATAACAACTACAACAAATCATGACAAAGGCAAGGGCAAGGCTAAGGAAATTCCTGAAAAGCACAAATCTAAAAAATCAAAAGATTATGGTCTTGTAGATGAAGATTTTATTAATTATGCTACAAAAGAAACCGCGGATGTGGTGAGTCAGCTGAAAACCCAGATTTCAAACTTGCAAAGCAGGGAAGCTGCTAATTCTAGAAAAATCAGGGAGTTGAGGATTGAAAGTAACATGCAGCAAGGTATTATTACTCAACAACAGCAACAAATTGATCAACTTCAGAGGATGGTGCAAGATTTGATATCTCATGTTGGTGCTCCAACAAATGAACAAAATGTAAATCAAGAAGTAAACATTGAGAACCAAAAGAGTCCAGCTGCTATTGAACCTATTCCTTCTCCAGTATTTTATGTTGATATGTATGATGACAATACCATACTCCATATTGATATGTTGCTGAATAATGAAGGTGAAGGAATGGAGGTGACTGATGAGAACGATAAAGAGACTGAGAAAGAAGAAGAAGATGATGAAGAGTTGATGATAATAGGTGAAAAGAAAAATGATAATAAATCTTCTGATGATGATAGTGACAGTGGTGGAGCTGGAAGTGTTGGTGATGTTGAAAAGACAGCTGAAGAGACTGAGAAAGAAGCTGAGTCAAACACAGAATATAAAAAGCATGAATACGAATAGAAACAGACTTATGTAGAAGAAGATGGGTCAGTGATTGGAAAGATGGATAATTTGGTGGATGAAGACCAGTCTTTTCAAGTACCTGATGAAGTTGAAGAGTCATCTATTCATCCTAAGACCACTGGTGTTGATAAGAGTACATGGTGGAAAGTAACAGAAACCTGACTCTTGTTGAATGAATAACTCAGAAGATAAGAAATCCAGAGCAAGCTTTAACCGGAGAGATTTTAGGTTGGATGTATGATGACGAGAAAAAGATGTATGTTGTAAAGAGAGGTGAAGGGAATATATAGTACTTTGACCAAAGCTCCAAGTTACAGACTTTACCGTACTGGGATATTCGAGAGCTGAGTAATATGAAGTTGATCAATCCATCCAATAATACATTTGCTAGAAACTTTGAAGAATTTCTAAAGAAAGAATGTACAAAAGACAATTTTGAAAGCTTCAAACCACAGGTGCCTGAATGTAAGAAGTTAAAGAAGAAAGATAAAGATGGAAGAAGAAGATTCAGGTACATTGTCAAGCCAGCTGATACAGTTTCTACTGTTCACGTCCCTGCACGAAAGGAAGTGTTTATCAAGGGCTTCAAAAGATGGGAGTATGACAGTAGAAATCATGAAGCTGTAATCACACAACATAGCTCACCAGAGGTCAGAGTCTTTGATCCGGTGGATCTGTTCAGTTTCTTTGATGAAGATCTGAAGATTCTGTATCATAGTCCGATTCAATTTGATATGAGCTTGAAGATAAAGGCTGAAGCGAAGTTGTATATGAGAGTTGTAGCTCGATGCTTATCCAGACGCTATGAAGCAAATGTAATCAAGAAAAGACTTGCAGAACTGGATTTCAAGAAAGTGAAAGCCGCAGCCAAAGCCAAGCCTGATAAAGACAACAAGTGAAGAATTGATGTTCTGTGGACTAGGGGGATTGTTAGAACCTAGTAGTCCATAGAAATCAATTATAGACTGAAATAGTACAACTCTAAGGTTTCGGTCGAAAACTAAGTTTTCGATCGAAAAGTGTTTTCGGCCAAAAACACTTTTCTATCAGAAGTTTTCGGTCGAAATTCTTTATAGTATAAATATGTTGTCTTTTGTATTTTCAAGTAAGAGGATTTCACATTTTGTATAGTCTGATTCAGAAGTGTCTAAGTGAAATCAAAGCTTGTAGTTGTTGATTAAAAGTGTAACTACCAGAGATAATCAATGGAAATCATTAGCTTGGTTGTGCATTTCATGTTTGTGGCGTTTCTCATTCTAGTTCGTGTTTGATTCGATCTTATCGGTGTTAGTTGATTTCTGGATTGTTTCCGCCTTTCCAGAAGCTGTTTGAAGATTAGAGACTTGAGTATCAAAGGATCAGAAGGGATTACAAGCCTTCATTGCAACCCTTTGCCCATTTCCCACATGGAGCTTCATGTCGCCTTGCTTCAGCTTCCTAACCTTCTTTAGTCCCTGCAAATCATTACAAATGTGATAACCACATCCAGTGTCAAACACCCAAGATTTGCTAGACAGAGGAAAGATCTCAATAACGAACATACCTGAGGACTGTCCTCCAGCTGACTTTTTCTTCTTCAACTCGGCCAGATACTTTCGGCAGTTCCTCGTCCTGTGTCCGGCTTCATCACAATGAAAGCATTTGACATCCTTTAGATATTTCTTGGCAATGGCTTTGCCTTTGCCCTTGCTCTTGAAGCGTTTCTTGCCTTTTCCCTTGGTTTCAGATTTCCTGACTCGACCCTCCTTGATCATTAGCACAGGACCGGACTTCGTAGAAGTCGGTATGTTCATTTCGGCAGTTTTCAGAATCATATGCAACTCCGGAACAGTCTTTTCCCAAGTATTCATATTGTAGGTCAAAGTGAACTGATCATATGATTTTGGCAGTGAGTTGAGGATTATATACCCGACCAATTCATTGCTTAAATGGGAGTCAAGACGTGCTTGATGATCAATGTACCCCTTCATCTTCAACACATGAGTGCTGACCGAAGAGCTTCTTGCATACGATAGTTTATCAGTGATCTCATCACCTCAAAGCGTTCATGACAGGCCTGCCGCTGGAACATTTCCTGCAGTTGCCTAATCATGTTGTACGCAAGCATGTTCACTAGATTCTTCTGAAGTTCTAATGTTATAGATGCCAACATCAAGCAAGAGACCTTGATAGAGTTATCAACATGCTTATCCCAAGTCTTACGGGTCAGGCCCGTAGCAGCAGATGGTTCTTTAGGGATTGGTTCCTCGAGAACATACATTTTGTTCTAAGTCCCGATGACAATCTTTAGGTTTCAGAACCAGTCCATGAAGTTGGAGTTGTCAAGCTTATCCTTCTTAAGGATTGACTTTTGGGAGAATAGGGAGTTGGGATTAGATTCGTTAGACATTTACAAAATTCGAAAATAAAGTTTTAGTATTTTCATGCATAACATCCTAATTAAAATTTATGACCCAATTGCAAAATAATATAATTAGGAATGAGTTCCCAGTTCACCATGTCTCAGGTAATGGCTGAGCACTCTCCACTAGCATAGCTAGGTACGTAGGTAACGATTACTGTAAGGATCAAACCTAATAGGCTAACGCATCAAGAGATTACCGGGAAGTTCAGAAAAAGGTGTTTTGGAAGTATGCAGCCGCATACTTCATAGCCAGACCATATACTTGAAGTATGCGGTGCCCAACCGCATACTTGAAGTATGCGGCCCCGGCCCAGGCCCATCTGAATACTTTTATGTTTAGTATAAATAGATGTTTTATAATTTGTATTCGGGTTAGACAGTTTTAGACGAGTTATTGAACGATATTGTACTGTGTAATCAGTGTTTAATCAATACACGAATCGTTTGATATTTGATTGTGTCTTGTCATCTTTGTTCTTACATACAAGTCAAGTGTCGAGTATGTTTCCGCCATATTCAACACGCTGTTGAATCCGTTTATTGAAGATCCTCAGGATTTGGGACCTTACAATTACCAATTGTATCAACTATACAATTCTCGGTTTGAGGGCCATGACGAGTATTGGCAATCTTGGATACGTTTCTCTCAACTACGCCCACTTAAACGACTTAAGTGATATTTGTCCTTCAAATATAACTGTAGACCTGGCCTAAGTAACTCAGGAATCACGGTTCTATCTTCAACCAAAACCGTAGGGTCGGATGCAGGGTAATTCACTAACACCGGGAGTCGGATAGATCGGTTGAACTGTTACTATTTAGGATGGCGCAGAAATATCGATTTTATATATTAGGATTTCTTTAATGTTTTAAAATTACCGTTTCGGGTCAAAAATATTTTCGACGACGAGAAGCATGATTCAACTAGTGCAATTTTAGTAAACCGATTTTACTAATTTTAGTTCGTCAAACGACTTTCAACACTCGACACGATCCAATTTTAAATACCTTATTTAATTTAAATTGGTCATTTGTCGTGAACTATTTTTTTAAAACTAATCAACTCTTTTAATTAATTTAAAAATTGTTTTAAATAAAACTATTAAAATTAAAACTTGTTTTTACTTTTAAATAAAACACATTTTTATTTAATTACCTTTCTGAGAAAAATAAATAATTTAATTATCTCGTCGCTTTTAAATTGAGTCAAGAGTTTTATAAAAAAAAATTCGGTTTAAATATAATCCTAAATAATTATATCACAACCACAAAAATAAATAAAACATAGAACCGAGCAACTAGAAAAAATGTCCGGTTTCGTTCGAGCCATCAAACGATAACCGGACTAGTCTAAGGGTAACAAAATCAACAAATCTGCTATCTCCCACTTAGTCCAAGATCTCCATCTTTAATCCTGTCATTGTCCGCCTTGGTCTTCTAGTGTTCGTCTCTTTAGTATTACAATATTTATTTACAAATACACTAAAATAAATAAATAAAATAAACCTAACTAGTACAACGGTTTTCAAATAACCCATAAAATATAAAGAATAATCAACCAACACAAACAATACAACCACATGTCTCTATTGCTCGATTCGATCAACACAATCACAACAAACGAAAAAGTCTCGATCTTTTTGTCAAACAAAAGTTTTGACAAATAAAACAATAGATCGATTTAATAAAAATAATATGTCTAAACACGCATAAAGGTGCCTTAGATACCACTGTTGAAAATCATTGTACCAGTTTAAAATTTTAAAACAAATAATATTTAAACTCTTTTAAATAAATAAATCAGATATATTTTAGCGGAAGTAATTTAGAGTACAATATCAAATCAGATCTGGATCCCGAACAGTGATCTGATTTCACATGTATAAACAATATAATATAAAACTCAACCATAGGGTGTTCAAATATTATACCTTCGACGATAACCAAATCAGAACACCTTAGTACAACGAGCGTCACGCTAGATGATACGTACACGAAACCAACAGAAAAAACGCCACACGTATGCACAGAGGGGAACCCGGTGACAGCGGAACAAGGCGGTAGCGACGACGGCGGTGGTCCGGCTTCACGGCGGCAGCGGCGGGGGCGGTGGCCGGTGGCCGACGACGATTGCGTAGGGAGGAGAGGGGTGGCGGCTTTTTGAGGGTTAGGTGTTTTAGGTTTTGTGAATTAAGGTTATATTTATAATCATATTAATTACAAACGACACCCTTGGAAATTAATATTTAATTCATAGTAATTAATAATTAATTACTTTAAACCCTCATACTTTACTAATTACAAATGATTGGTAATATATATATATATATATATCTATCTATCTGATGTTTAACATTTAAACATTCGAATCTTGTATCATTAATTATTTCTCTAAATAATTAATCAACGCAACCATCGAAAAATATTTCACTAAATATTTACTCGTCGATTAGTAAAACCTTGTTTCATGAGATATAATACTTAACAATTAAATATTATATATTTGCTCGTTGCCCAAAGTGTAACTCTTTGGATTGTACCTCGTTAGTAACGTTAACTTAATTGACGATCGGACATCATATATCCAACAGTTCTATGAAAAGTGCCTACCTATTTGTAAAACATAGTTGTTGGAATCTAATTTATAGATAGATTGGCTACTAAATAGAAAGCTACCGAAGTTCTTGTTTACTACCGAGGCAAAGTCAATACCAAAGACAAAGTTTGATGCCGATGGTAGATACCGATGTGCAAGCTAGTAAAAGATACCAAATTCAAAGAAGGGCTAAGATTACGGGTTGTATCTTTGATTGTTTCCTTTTTATTTGTAACATGTTATTTTGTAACTATAGTATAGATTTTTATGTTTTGGCTAGTGCTATGATTGTGGAGAGTATCTTTCAATCAATTACAATAAACTCTTGTATATATGATAGTTGAAAGACATGTAATCATCATTAGTTTTCATTTGCAATATACGAGTCGTGTTCTTAATATTCATATCTGTGATATCAATTGTTTTCTGTTTAGACTGCTTCTGTTGGATATGGGATGTCCGATTGTCAATTAAGTCAACGGTACTATCGAGCTATGATCCAAAGAGTTACACTTTGGGCAACGAGCAAATTAATAATATTTAATTATAAAATATTATAGTACACGAAAGACGATTTTATTAAACGGAAAATAAATATTTAGAGAAATATTTATCGGTGAATGCATTAATTGATTACTTAGAGAAATAATTATTTATGGGAATTAATGTTTAAAGTGTTAAACATTTAGAGGATTAAATTTATTCATTATTTGTAATTAGTAAAATGCAGGGTTTATCAGTAATTAATAGTTAATTAACCGGGGATTAAATGTTAATACCCTAGGGGTGCAGACTACAATTAAGGTGGTTATAAATATAACCTTAAGGCTAAACTCCAATGAGAATTGGTTGCATCCATCTCAAAACATGCGTCCCCCCATGCTCCCAGTTTCGTCCGACATCGCCACACGTCGCCGTCCACTGCTGTTGGCCGGCCCCACCGTGCGCCGCCACTCCCGTCTTAATAGCCGCAAGCCGTCGGATACCACCGCCGCCTTGCCGGTTCTTTTCTACGCAAATGTGAGACGTTTTCGTTGCGGGTTTTCATTATACGCTCGTCGAAGCAAGGTGTTTTTCATTTGGTTAATCGTCGAAGGTATAACCTGAAACACCCTATGGTTGGATTTAATTTATTGTTTATACGCGTGTAATCAGATCATTTGCACTATCCCAGATTAGAACGGTTAATCGTACTAATTGCTTCCGCTGTATAAATCTGATTTATTTATTTAAAAGTTTAAATATAATCTTGTTTTAAAAGTTAAAACTGGTATGAGAATTCCCAACAGTTTTTTCCAGTCCTAACAAAGTAAAACCAGCTTAGTCGTTCCTAACAAGTGGTATCAGATCTCTGAATTGAGAACAATAATTTAACAATTAGTGTTCTTATCTTGTGGTTCTAAAAATTCATATCAATTCATTTCTTAATTCTCAATTTGGAAAAATGTTAAGATCTGAAATGGATTCTGAAACTAGAACCATCAATAAGCCACCAAAGTTGCTTGTTAATGACTTCAACATGTTGAAGATTAGGATGGAGGAATTTCTTGGATTCTACGATTTCAATCTCTAAAGATCTATTCAAGAAGGAACTCATGTTCCTATGATCACTGCTGTTGATAACAATGTTGTTCCTGTCCAAAGGAAGTCTCTAGATATTATGAAGAAGACAAGAAGTTGTTTGAAAGAGACTTCAAGGCAAAAAGTGCTCTAGCTATGGCTATTCCAAATGACATCTATCAGGGATTCCTTTATTTTAGAAGTTCTAAAGAACTTTGGGAAGCACTTTAAACCAAGTTTGAAGGAACATATAAAGTAAAGGCCAATAGGAGGAAGACCCTCATTTAAGAATACGAGATGTTTGCTCATATTGAGTGGGAAACTATGCCTCATCAGCGTGATAGACTGTAACATCCCGAAAATCCAAAATTTAAGGTTTGGGTTTGTGAGTAACCCGAGTCTCCATTAAATTAAATGAGGAGCAAGGTTTGTCACGTATGGGGCGTTTTAACGATATTAAATGACATAGTTAGTCACTTAAAAAGGGTCGAGATTGAAACGTGCAGGATGGAATTAGAGGGACCCGGATGGAACATAGGAAGGGTTTACATACCACATTATGGGAAAACCCTAGGGGCATTATTGACCCTAGGTGTGCGACAGCAAGGAGAGTCGCGAGAAGAGAGAAACCGGAGAAGAAGAAAAAAGGCGACGACGGGGAAAGAGGAGGATGACGGCGCAAGGGTGTTCCGGTGTGTGTGACTTCCAAAATACGTTAAGGTAATCCTCGTTTACGTTTTATCCCGTTCTTGTTTTAGTTTTTCGTAAATGATTATCGATGGAGGTGTAGCGGTCGGAGACGGCTGTGGTGGTGGCTACGGGTAGTAACAGGTGGCTGATGATGGCATGGGGTGGCACGCAACGGTAATAGGAGGCATAAGGGATCATGGTGGCAGACCGGTTGGCATGGTGGTCGGTGGCCGAGAGAGAAAGGAAGAGGGTGACGGGCTGCGAGTGTGCGGCGAGGAGGCGTCAGCGGTGCCTGGCAGCTGCCAGTGGATACAGAGGAGGTGTTCTACGGCGGCGAACGACGGGGACGATGATGGTGATGCTTACGGCGGGGAGAAATGCTCGGGTGGAGTCCAATGGTGACGATAGCGGTGGTGTTAGCCGATTAGGGTTTGATCATGGTGAAGAAGATGAAGGCGGCGTGAACAGTGGAGGAGACGACGAGAACCGGTGGCGGCTGCGGAGGCTATGAGGTATGACGGCAGCCACGAGGGTGCACGGTGATGAGTTGGAGCTGACGATGGTGATGACGCATGGTCGGGCTAGGGTTTAGCCGGTTAGGGTTTGCATGGAGGCATGTACGTGCATGAATGGGACGGAACCCGGTTCGGGTATTCGGGTTCTAAACAGGTCAAGGACGACCCGACTCTTGTGATGATACGTTTTATTGGTTCGGTGTTTCGAGCGGGACGACGGGTTACAGAGCAAGGGTTTGAATCGTCGTAACCAGTGAGTTTCTAATCCCCTTGTTTTTACTGTTTTTGGGCTATCGTACATACCTGCATGTTTTATTGTTATAAATAAATGTTTTAAGGGAAACGGGTTAAACCGTCGAGCTTTACGAGTTAACTATACTTCTTTTAAATAAAACTAAGGGTCAAGGTGGTGTCCTTAGATTGGATGGGTTAGATGTCGGTATGACACTAGTATGTCGTATGTTGATTATTGGAATAAGTCAGAGGTTATGCCTAGACGTTATGAGGATACGTCTAGAGTATGCATTTGGTTACACACGTAGGTGATCCGTGTAAGGGCAGTGGGTGGTGGTACATGTCTATGTAGTGTCATGAGTGTTTAACTTGCTGATTTGTGTGCTTGCATTGTTATCCGTGTATACGGTGAACTGTGATGGGAAAGAGTTGGTCCTTCTGGTGTTGTTCCTATGTGGTAACATGGCAGTCCCTAAGTGATGGATGTAGCAGTCACCATGTGGGTGATTGGGTAGTCATCATGGATGACGAGTGTCTCACTGTGTGATGTAACGGGGCCCTGTGTGGGCATTATTGAGACCCGAAAAGGGGGTTCTCAAAAGTGATACGAATATCCTGACGGGGATAACCTTGATGAGGGTATGTGTGAGTTTTATTATGTGTTAAACCTTGATTTGGCATTAGTGATAAGGCAATGATGTGATAGTAATGTTAGCTTGCGTGCTTAATATTGATGGTTATGATGTTATGTTTCTGACGAGGATGTTAGTGGACCTTGGGAAGAGTCTTGTACAGGTTTGTCACGTCTATGAGTAGGAGTCGGTTATGTTAACTGGTCTTTGGGTTGCTATGGGTGATAGGTTACAGGATGGTGGATTTTGGTAAATTCGATCCACATAGGTGAGACTTACGGGTTTTGGTTATGGGATAAGTCGGAGTCTTTTAGACCTATGTATTTTCCAGTTTGTATGTATTGTCCAGTTTGTACGTATTTTCCATGCCTAACTTAGATAGGAAGAGTTATCATTTTTTTCTTAAAATAAAAAAATATTTTTGAAAAATGGTGTTAAGTAGATTGAAAACTTGAGATTTGTGTGTTTTATAAGTATCACAGTTGTATTTGGGTCGCAGTCTTTTAGACCTTTAGGGAGTTGGGAGGTGTTGGGTAATGTAACACCCCAAAAATCCCCTAAGAAAATAAAGGATTAAAGTTATCAATCTTCATAACTTCAGGGCTATAGTGAGAACAATCAAAATCCACGGATCAAAAATGAAAAATTGGGAAAATAGCCTGTAATAGACCGTCACCGGTCATAACGGTCCGTTACGCATCATGACGATCGTCACCCGTCATGATGGTCCGTGCCGCAAAACCCAAAAGCGGTTTAGGTTTTCTGACACGTGTCTGATGACTCACCCTGATGACGGACTGTCACGAACCATAATGGTCCGTTACGTGGACCGGAAGCGCGTAGCCGCCAAGTCAAGGCGTGAGGGACCGTCACGCCTGGTAACGGTCCGTCACAGACCCAATTCATGCCCTATAAATAGATGGATGAGTTTGAGCTTTTAGACACACTTCACACCATCCATTTCACACACAAACACTCTGAAACTTCGATCCCGAGGCCCAGTTCGCGTACGAGAGTCCGGTTTCTAGCAATCCGAGTTCAAATTTCCGTAGATAGTGCTGAGGTAGGGTTCCAACCTCAAGTTAAGCTTTGGTTATACACCATTAAACTAGAATTATATACTTAAGTAATATCATTTCCTACCTAGGAGCTTGCCCGAGGTGTTTGTCATATTACTGATTCATTAAGCCGAAATATTGTTCAGGTGAGTTCTTAAACTGTGATGCATGAACCCAATCATGACCTAGTCTTGTATGATTGATTTATGAAAACATTTTGATTATCTTGAAACGGTTATACCAATTGTTTATATATAACGTATTCTAAGCGCTTATTGTATTTACTTGCCCGTGGAACGACATGTTGGATGGGACCTGTGGAACGGTCTTTGGTTATATATATACATACTGGATGATTGGTCATAGTTGTCTATGAACATTAGGTGTTGAAGCTCATGAATGTGTTCAATATACTTTGGTGGGTCATTTTAGTAAACTATTTTAGTTTATGAATTCACCAGTTTCATGCTAACCCATGTTTTATCAAAATGTTTTTGAACGCATCACAGGTAGTAATTAGACAGGGCATTCCAGGCCTTGATGATGAAATGATGAACGATCCAGATGATGGGTATGCAAGAAATAATAAGTCCTGAATGACTTGTTCCTTATTAGGAAAAGATGATGTAACTTTTATGAGAACATGATGTAAACACTATTTTAATGTTTAAATAAACGTTGATGGTTTTAGTTTCTGATGTGTGTTTTGATATTAGCCTGCAATGCCTCAAGATAAGTTAGGTGTTTACATTCAGTACAACCTATAATGGGAAATGCCTAGAAATCAGACAATTAAAGGCATTTTTGGCCACGTGTTATTAATTTATGAATTTCTAGATTATGACCAGTTATACAAATTCTGATGTTATACATCTGTATGTAGGTACAAATGGTAGGACGTGGTAAAAGATAAAGTAGAGGTAGGGGTAGGATGCCCAACACTAGGTCTCGTACTCGTGACACGACAAAGACGAACACTGATCCAAACGAAAACGTCAATACAAATACTGAACCCGAACAACCTGCGGAAGAAGTCATTATGACTGAAGCTCAATTCCAAGGAGCGGTGGCATCTGAGGTCACCTGAGTTCTTCAAACAATTCTACCTAGAATCCTTGATGATGCTCTTAAGAGAAGAGAGAATCATAATAGTCTGGGAAACCGGAATGAAGGAACAAGTGGTGCTATGCCCCGAACGAAAGATACCCTGCATACCTCTCTAGTAGGAAACAATATAGTCACCACCCAAACTCAGGAAGCAGTTGGAATGACAAACCAGAGTACAAGAATTCATGGCCACGGATGTAACTACAAGAATTTTAGTGATTGCCATCCCAAACCATTCAATGGAAAGAAGGATGCCATTGCAGCTTTGCAGTGGATCACATCAATGGAAGTAGTAATCAAGATGAGCGAATGCAGATCTCACTAAGCTGTGAAGTTAGCTGCACATTCTTTTGAAGAAGAGGCCCTTGACTGGTGGGAATCAGTCAAGTAGAAGAAGGGATAAGTTGTGACTGATAGAATGACTTGGGAGGATCTCAAGTCTTTGATTGTAAGGAGGTACTGTCCACAAAATGCGGTGGACAAGTTTGAAGCTGAATTTCTGCGGTTCGAAGCTAGAACCATGACTCATCAGGAGTACATGACCAAGTTTAATGAGATGGCCAAATTGGTGCCACATTTGGTTACTCCTGAATCACGAATAGTCAAGTGTTATATTTAAGGTTTACCTCCTAAGGTTCGTACCTTAGTAAAATCTATCGCACCCGAAACAATAGATTTGGCAGTTGAAAAAAGTGTGGTGATGTTCAATGAGGTGGCAGCCCAAGAGCCACCAAAGACCGATCACAAGAGAAAACCTGAATAGGTTGTTTACAAGTTCAAACCAAGAATCAGTAAATTTACCAGAAGAGGAGGAGAGTTTAACCATAACCTTGATAGAACCAATCAGGGAATGAACTGACAGACTTGCCAGAAGTTTGGTCACTTGGCAACCAAGTACCCGAATGTTAAATGCTTTAAATGTGGAGAAATAGGGCACTATAGGACTTCTTGTCCTAAACACCTAAACAAAGAATAGATGGTCAGAATAATGGAACAGGACGAGTGTTCGTCTTAGGAAGTGGAGATGAACAGAAAAATAAAGCTAAGGAGGTGGTAGGTACTTTCTTAGTTAATAATGTTTACGCTAAGATTTTATTTCATACGGGGGCGGATAGAAGTTTTGTTTCATATGCATTCACCCCATATTTAGGCGTAAGATCGATTCCACTTATTCATGCCTATGTCGTTGAAACGGTAAGTGGCGAACATATTAGGATAACCGAATCATACCCTGATTGTGTCATCAATTTTGGTAACGATAAGGTATTAGTTACACTAATGCCAATTAATTTGAACGAATATGAGGTTATCCTAGGAATGGATTGGTTAAACCAACACCAAGCCCAGATTGATTATGACCAGTTAACAGTCAAGATTAAGAAACCAGACGAAACTAGTTTAATGATTCACGGTGATAGCAAAACCAATAAGATTGAATTTATTTCTATAGCAAAATCTAAGAAGAAATTAATTAAGGGAGACAGTATATTGATACTCTATACTTTAAACGCTAAGCCCAAAGGACAGATTTCGAATATTCCCGTAATCTATGATCACCCGGATATCTTTCCGGAAGGATTACCTGGTCTTCCACCCGATCGTCAGATCGAATTCCGAATCGAACTCATTCCTAGAGCTAAGCCTGTTGCAAAATCCCCTTATCGTCTAGCTCCTTCCAAACTGAAATAACTGATGAAACAAATCCAAGAACTCTTAGACAAAGGGTTCATTCATCCTAGCACTTCACCTTGGGGAGCACCGATACTATTCATAAAGAAGAAGGACGGGAGCATGAGGATGTGCATTGATTATCGGGAATTGAACAAGTTGACTATAAAGAACAGATATCCATTGCCTAGAATAGATGATCTGTTCGATCAGCTACAAGGAGCCAGTTATTTCTCGAAGATCGATCTTAGATCAGGATATCATCAGTTGAAGGTACAAGAAGAGGATGTACCTAAGACTGCTTTCAGAACCAGATATGGGCACTATGAATTCCTGGTAATGTCATTTGGTCAAACAAATTCCCCGCAGCATTTATGGACCTGATGAACCAAGTCTGTAAACCATTCCTTAATAAATTTGTCATCATTTTCATAGATGATATTCTTATCTATTCCCAAAGTCACGAAGAACATGTAAAGCATCTTAGAATCATTCTAGAAACCCTAAGAAAAAAAAAAGATTGTACGCTAAATTTTCCAAATGCGAATTTTGGAAACAAGAAATACAATTTCTTGGGCACGTTGTAAACGAGCATGGAATACAAGTGGACCCAAGTAAGATTGAAGAAGTTATGAAATGGGAAGCCCCACAGACTCCAACAAAAATCAGAAACTCTCTTGGATTAGCCGGTTACTACAGAAGGTTCATTCAGGACTTTTCCAAGATTGCCACACCTTTGACTGCTTTAACTCAGAAAGCAGAAAAGTTTGAATGGGGCACGAAACAAGAAGAAGCATTCAGTACTCTAAAAAATAAACTCAGTCATGCACTGATTTTAGCACTACCCGAAAGAAATGACGATTTTGTCATCTATTGTGACGCTTCTCGAACTGGTCTAGGTTATGTGTTGATGCAGTGAGACAAGGTTATTGCCTACGCATCATGCCAACTTAAAATTCATGAGAAAAATTATACCATGCATGATTTAGAACTTGGTGCCATAGTGTTCGCTCTAAAGATCTGGAGACACTATCTGTATGATACTAAATGCGTAATATATTCAGACCACAAAAGCCTCCAACATGTTTTTAATCAAAAGGATTTAAATATGAGGCAAAGGAGGAGGATGGAACTTATCAATGACTACGATTGTGAAATCAAATACCATCTCGATTAAATGTAGTGACAGATGAACGAAGCCAATCGATTAAAGTAAAAGCACTACGATTAGATCTAAAGTTAGATTTAATAGAACAAATCAAAGAAATCCAACCAAAAGCCTTGGAAGAAGAAAATATCATGAAAGAGCGTATGGTTGGGAAGCAGAAATTGCTATCCAAAGGAAATGATGGAATCATGAGATTCGATCAAAGAATCTAGATTCCAAAACTTAGAGATATTTAAAAGAAGGTGTTAGATGAAGCATATAAATCAAGATATTCCATGCATCCTGGTGCAAATAAGATGTATAAAGATCTGAAGACACATTACTGGTGGCCTAACATGAAGAGAACAATTGCCCAGTATATAGACAAATGCTTGACTTGTCTTCAAGTTAAGATTAAGCACCAGAAACCAGCAGGTCAATTACAACAAATAGAATTACTTGTCTGGAAATGGGATCGTATTACAATGGACTTCGTTACTAAACTACCCAGAACTCAAAAAGGGCATAATGCAATACGGGTCGTGGTCGATAGACTGACCAAGTCAGCCCATTACATACCTATCAATAAAACATACTCTATGGATAAGTTAGCCAGAATTTACATCAATGAAATTGTGAGCCACCATGGCATACCACTGTCTATTATTTCTGATAGAGACAGTCGGTTCACATCTAGATTCTAGACAAGTTTTCAAAAAGAATTGGGAACTAGACTTACCATGAGTACTGCATATCATCCCAGACCGATGGACAGAGTGAACGAACAATTCAAACCATGGAAGATATGCTAAGAGCATGTGTTATAGATTTTGGAGGTAATTGGGATAATCACCTACCGGTAATTGAATTCTCCTAAAACAAAAATTACCATTCAAGTATCAAAGCTACACCATTTGAAGCATTATACGGAAGGAAGGGCAGAACTCCAGCCTGTTGGACTAAAATAGGAGGTAGTCAATTATCTGGACCTGAAGTTATACAAGAAACAACAGATAAAATAGTCCAGATTAAATAACGATTGAAAACTGCTCAGGATCGTCAGAAGAGTTATGCTGACAAATGACGACGACCGTCAGAGTTCCAAGTTGGAAATTTTGTTATGTTAAAAGTTTCGCCTTGGAAAGGTATTGTAGGGTTCAGGAAACGAGGAAAGTTAGCACTAAGGTATATCGGACCTTACAAGATTATCGAAAGGGTTGGAGCAGTAGCCTACAAGCTAGATCTACATGAAGCCTTATAAGGGATTCATAACACGTTTCACATATCTTGCTTACGTAAGTGTTTAGCTGATCTAACTTAGGCTATTACACTAGATGATATATATGTAGATGACAATCTTCAATTCAATGAACAACCAATCAAGATTTTAGACACCTAGAAACGGAAATTGAGAAAGAAAGTTATACCAATGGTGTTAGTTCAATGGCAAGGTCGAATCGGAGCCGAAAAGACTTGGGAGTTAGAGGAATAAATAAAATCCAAATATCCTCATCTATTCACATCTTAATTTCGAGGACGAAATTTCTTAAAGAAGGGGAGATTTGTAATACCCCGAAAATCCCCTAAGAAAATAAAGGATTAAAGTTATCAATCTTCATAAGTTCATGGGCTATAGTGAGAACATTCAAAATCCAAGGATCAAAAATGAAAAATTGGGAAAAATAGTCTGTAACGGATCGTCACCGGTCATAACGGTTCGTTACGCATCATGACGGACCGTCACCCATCATAACGGTCCGTGCCGCAAAACCTAGAAGCGGTTTAGGGTTTCTGACACATGTCTGATGACTCACCCTTATGACGGACCGTCACGAACCATAACGGTCTTTTACGTGGACCCGAATCGCGTAGCCCCTAAGTGAAGGGGTTACGGACTGTCACGCCTGGTAACGGTCCGTCACAGACCCAATTCATGCCCTATAAATAAATGGACGAGTTTGGGCTTTTAGACACACTTCACACCATCCATTTCACACACAAACACTCTGAAACTTTGATCCCGAGCCTCGGTTCGCGTACGAGAGTTCGGTTTTTACCAATTCGACTTCAAATTGTCGTAGATAGTGCTGAGGTAAGGTTCCAACCTCCTGTTAAGCTTTGGTTATACACCATTAAACTAGAATTATATACTTAAGTAATATAATTTCCTATCTAGGAGCTTGCCCGAGGTGTTTGTCATATTACTGATACATTAAGCCGAAATAATGTTTGGGTGAGTTCTTAAACTGTGATGCATGAACCCAATCATGACCTAGTCTGTTATGATTGTTTATGAAAACATTTTGAGTATCTTGAAATGATTATACCGATTGTTTATATATAACGTATTCTAAGCGCTTATTGTATTTCACTTGTCTGTGGAACGACATGTTGGACAGGACCCGAGGAAAGGTCTTTGTTTATATATATATACTGAATGATTGTTCATAGTTGTCTATGACATTGGGTGTTGAAGCCCATGAATGTGTTCAAGATACTTTGGCGGGTCATTTTAATAAACTATTTTAGTTTATGAATTCACCAGCTTCATGCTGACCCATGTTTTATCAAAATGTTTTTGAACGCATCAGAGGTAGTCATTGGATAGGGCATTCCAGGACTAGATGATAAAATGATGAAAGATCCAGATGATGGGCATGCTAGAAACTATAAGTACCGAATGACTTGTTCCTTATTAGGAACAAATGATGTAACTTATATGAGAACATGATGTAAACACTATTTTAATGTTTAAATAAATGTTGATGGTTTTAGTTTCCGTTGTGTGTTTTGATATCAACATCACCATAACTAGAAGGTGACCTTCTGACCGGTATGTAATTATCTGACAAACGGAATGTTCTGTCTAGGAAAGGACGGTGTATAAATCTCTCCTAGACCCGTCGTTCTTTCCTAGGAACATCTTTGTTGGAGGTACTACTCCGGTTAGATGACTGTCCTGTGTTACGGGCGTGACTGGTAACTGGGGTTACCAATATGTTAATGAATGACAAATGGTTTTATAATTGATGTGAAGTCTTTGAGTTTTAAATAAATAAAGGTCGTGATAGAAAGGTTTTCTTTTTATTACAACTGTTAGAACTCACTCAGTGTAGCTAACTTTATATGTACATTAGACTGTTTTGTAGGTGAGTTCTAGCGACGATGTATCTTGTCTTGGGAGCGGTTCTACTCGGGTTAGTGTGTATGCATTCGTACGGTAAGGTGAATCATAATAATGATTTTAAAATACAAATCTTGTTTTGAGTTAAGACTTCTACTGAATGTTTTCATAAAGAGTTAAGTGTTTTTTTTAAGAATACACAGTGATGTGACCCAACTACAGGTTGCCCGGTTTGAGGCCAAGAAACGAAGCATTTATGGCCAATGGTCCTGAGTTCTTTGATTTTATAAGAGGGGTTTTGAAGTACTTTCATCCAGATGATTTGGAAGATCTGGACTTACAATATCAAATGGCTATGATAGCCCACAAAGTAGAGAAGTTCTACTCTAGAACTGGAAGACCATATCTCAACACTACATCAAATGGGATAATTAGTCTAGATAAACGAAAGCTAAGGTGTCATAATTGTCAAAAAATAGGACACTTTGCTAGAGAGTGTAGATCAACAAAAAGGGCTGATGGAAGTCAAACTCAAAGGACAGGACGTCAGGGAAATAGAAGACAAGTTCCTGCTAGACAAGAAAACAATCACACTTCTGCTATTGTCACAACACAACAACAATGTTTGACAGGGAAGGAACATGACTGGAGCTTCCAATCTAAAGAATCTGCTCCAATAAATCATGCCTTTATGGCTCATGTATCATAACTTCCTGAACAAGTAAGCAAATCTGTATGTTCTGAAAACTGTATCAAAATAGTGTTAAGTTATAGAGATCATAACAAAAATCTTGTGAAAAAGATTGAAAGCTTTGAGGATCATAAATCTGAATTCAAAAATACTGAAAGAGTTTACAAAGATAAGGTAGAGAACCTTCAAAAGGAAATCTCTACCCTTAAAATTGAGAAAACTAATTTTGAAACTCATATTGATGATCTTTTAAAGAACTCACTTTTGCAAGATCAGAGCTTGCTGGAACCAAGGTTCATGTTGAAAAAATTGAGGGTGCAAATTCTACCCCTGAAAAGATTTTAGATTATCAAATCAATGATAAACTCAGGCATGGAATTGGATATAACTCTATTGAACCACGAGTAGAGTATACTCATATTCCTGAACCTGTAAATGACATAAAACTTAAATTTTCAAGTGATCTTGAGCCAATCGAACAAGGTCATAATGCTTTCTATCTCTCATCGTCTGAGATTGAATATGAGTCTACTTCTGAGACACTGAAAGGGTATACTCCATTCTACCCTAGTTCCGAACAAAACAAAGTTGGAACCTCAAGTTTGAAAAGTGTGAAGTTTGTCAAGGGACAAACTTAGTAGGGATCTTCAAGTAAAAACAACATCAAAAGAAATACAATGAAACAAATAAATATAAGTTTGTAAGAAATTTTGAAAGAAGAAATCAAATGCATATTATTCAAAAACCTCAAAGCAGATTTCCTAAAAGAATATTTGACTTAAGGCAATCCAAGCACACTCATGTTAACAAAGAATGTTTAATCTGTGGAAAGTCTGGGCACTTGGTTATGGATTGTTACTACAGTCTTGTAAACAAAGAAATACAGCTAAAATAAGGTCGGTACCCGGACAGAAAAGTTCGGTACCAAAAGAAGTACAAAAAGGGTCAGTACCTTAGTCTTTATCAAAAAATTCGGTACCAACTATGAAATCAGCATCTATCAAAGACAATGTTGATGTTGTTTCTAAAAAGGTTAACTATGTTTCTAAACACAAACCCAAGACCACATGGGCTTGGATTCCCAAATCTAACTAAATCTTCTGTTTGTGTAGAGAGTACCAGATTTAGAGGATAGTTTATGGTATGTTGATAGTGGATGCTGTCACACCCCCAAATTCCACTAACGGAGTTTTACCGTTTGGAAGGTGACACACCAGGATCTCAGTCATTAGTTACATCAAACTACACTATATGGGACTTGAAATGTCAAAACATAAAAGTTCAGAGTTAATGCGGAAGCGTAAACGTTAATATGAAATCAAAAGTAATTACACGCAATAGGCGTCAATCAATGTAAATAAGTAAACTGTTTCAAATGTTTGAAACGGATAATATGACAGTAGGACTCCATGCATGTCCTAAGTGTGCAACCTGTGCCTTAGCGACCTGAGAAACATGTAAGAAAAAGTGTCAACACGAGGTTGGTGAGTTCACAGGTTTCAAGTTTACAATAAGAGTGTGTTTGCCAGATTATGTACATTCAATATACATATCTATAGGTAGCTAACCTATGTTCAAGTTTTACTAAAGCGCTCGCAACCGAAGCTGACTGTGTTTATATGCCTCCTGCCAGGTCTATCAACTCTGGCCAATGTAAGTAGGCTAACATTTCACCCGTTCGATATCCAATCGAGTTAGCGCGACTAGCGCGGGTGGGGCTTGTCAAACCCAGTAGTACTACTAAACATTACCTCGCTAAGATCCATATTAACGGTCCGATATAAGATGAGGACTTTCTGTGATAGTGTGTTACGCTTAGCCTCAACAGTAATAACATATGAATTACAATAATCTAAAATAGTTGTGTCATGTTTTCTCCCCCGACGGGAAAAGCATATAACAAAATGTTTGTCTGTGTACCTGTTTCTCCCCCACGGGGAAAATAAGTAAGAGTATGATAGTTGGTGTTCATGTTTGTTTCTCCTTAACAGGAAAACAAGTAAAATATGTTTGTGTGTAAGCATGTTTCTCCCTCAATAGTAAAACAAGTAAAAAGGGGCCGTGAAACTCACCTGCATTGCATAGTAGTTAGTATCACACAAGTATGAGATTTAGAACCTCAAGTGTTAGCCTGCACAGCTTATGTATGCCCTAGAATCATAAACACATAAGTTAGGGACACACTGGGATTTGTGACGACGACACGGAAGGTTAGAACGTCTTAACGTATTCTAAGGATCAATGAATAGACGAACGTGTCTACGGGAATATAGGGTTTCTTAATATAATTATTAAGATAAATACGTTTTGTGTCGAAGGTTTCTTAATTACGAATATAATAATAATTAAATATATCCGTGCGTTTGTACCATTCAATAATGGTTTAGAAAAATAATATAATTAATATATTATTTTTGAACTCGTATAAAATATACGATAATCATTCACGTGACAAAAATAATAAATATATTATTTTTATTCGAGGATATAAACGTGAGTAAATAATATAAACATTTATATTATTAATTTGTTTGAAACGTTACACGAGGTAATAAACGAGGCGAAATAATATAAAATATATATATATTATTTTGCACTAGGAGTCAAGGGTTAAAAATAATATAAACATATTATTTTATACGAAGTCGGGGTTTGAAAATAATATAGCTATATTATCTTAAAAGTGGAATTATTAATAATTATAAGCTATAAAATCAAACCCGAGCCTACGGGTTGTTTTTCGGGTTAAAATACTTTAATATAATACTATATTAATACAGGAAAAGGTTTTATACTCAAATAATGTTTAGAAAATAATTAAAAACGAAAACAGGGGGAGGGAGGGTCTAACCCGCGTCTCCTCCCCAACATCCATGCGTTTTAACCAACTGATCTAGGGTACCAATTGTGAACAAAACCTGGATTTAAAAGGTTTTAACACGCAGTCCTTGTGTTCATCCCTCCCTCATCGCAGCCGAATCAAAACTCAACTCGTAATCCTTGAAATCGATCGCGATTGATCAAGAGATCATGGGGGTTTTGTTCATCAGTGGATTGGGAGTTTGTGGGTGCATTTAATTGCCAAAAATCATTGCGTTTAATATCGTTTTATTACGAGTTAGAATGCCGAAACACTAGATTTAGAATATGAAATCGATTTGAACAATTTAGATAATACAAGTAGCTGGAATCATGAGGCTTTCAAAGAGTGATGGATTGTGAACCTATCCATATAATTTAATTGGATTGAGGTTGTGTTCAATGTGGTGTTCGATTAAACCGTATTCTCGAAGAACCCTAGAATTGGTTCATCATCAATTCGATGTTAACAGCTCTTGATTTGATAGGGCTTTCAGTCTATACATTTAAACGAGTATGAGGATGTGATTAATTACCTCAATCGATATCAAATTGTTAGTGTTCAGCCAATTGGGTTTCCGACTTCGAGTGGTTTAGTCCCCAGCGACTCCGGCTTCATTGCTGATCGAATTGGCGTGAGAAAAAGTATCTGGGGTATGCGACTAAGATGTTTAGGGAGTTTGATTTCGAGAATAACAAACCGAATGATCGGATTTGATGGTTTAGTTATATAGGTCGACGGTTTCGGATTTAACTACTCACAACTAGAGTTTAATTCGATCAATGATGATAATTAATCTGAAAGTTATGGCCGTTAATGCCTTAAACGTGTGTAATCAGTTGCAATTTCGACGAATTTCGATTGCGGTTTATAGATTTGGCATCAAGTACTCATGGGTTTGACTTTCAAAGTCAAGTAATTGACTTTAGAGTAATTACAGACCGGTCCCTGAGGTTTCATGCGAATTGGAGTTTAGGAATTTGCAGAATTGGTCCCTCCAGTTTAGATGGAGTTAAAATTTGGTTAGTTTGACTTCTACAGTCAACAGGATTTAAATTTTGACTTTTCTAAAAGTCAACATAGTAGATTAGGGTTATTACATAACTAGTCCCTCGAGTTTAAGTTTGAAATATTGGCCGAAATAATCCCTGCAGTTTGGGTTAAGTTAACTTGGTTAACTTTAACTGGATTTTGTTAACGGGGTTAACTAAAAAGTCCGGATTGTCACATCATCCTCTAGTTGAAAGAATTTTCGTTCCGAAAATTAAATAATAAAAAAAAAATTTCCCGGGATATCACATCATCCCCTAGTTGAAATAATTTTCGTCCCGAAAATTAAATAGTACCTTAAGAGTTTGACGCGGAGTGCTTAAACAGATTAGGATATTTGCGTATCATCTGATCCTCGCGCTCCCACGTGAATTTTGGTCCGCGTTTCGAGTTCCAACGAACTCTGACAATAGGGATCTTACTATGCTTTAACGTTTTAACTTCCCTATCCATAATTTCCACAGGTTCTTCGATGAATCGTCATTGTTCATCGATGTGTAGTTCCTCAAGAGGAACTACGAGTGATTCGTCTGCTAGGTAATTCTTCAAATTTGAGACGTGAAAGACGTTGTGTACACCACTAAGTCCTTCAGGTAGGTCAAGTTGATACGCTACTGGACCGACTCTCTTCATTATCTTGAATGGTCCAACATAACGAGGATTCAGTTTGCCTCGTTTCCCGAAACGAATGACACCTTTTCAAGGTGAGACTTTGAGTAAGACCATGTCACCTATTCGAAACGCTAAGGGTTTACGACGCTTGTCGGCATAGCTCTTTTGACGATCACGAGCTGCTGCCACAGGTTTCTAATTTGAACGATCTTTTCGGAAGTTTCAAATACAAGTTCAGGACCTGTAAGTTGACTATCCCCAACTTCGGTCCAACAAATAGGAGAACGGCATTTTCGTCCACACAGTGCTTCAAATGGCGCTGCCTTGATGCTAGTGTGATAGCTGTTGTTGTAGGAGAACTCCACCAACGGTAGGTGAGACTCCCAAGTGTTACCGAAATCAATCACACAAGATCGTAGCATGTCCTCCAGAGTTTGGATTGTACGTTCTGTTTGGCCATCCATTTGAGGATGGTATGCTGTGCTCATATCTAGACGCGTGTCTAAAGCTTTATGTAGCGACTGCCAGAAACGAGAGGTGAATCGTGCATCACGATTCGAAATAATAGAGATTGGCACCCCGTGCCGAGAGACTATTTTTTTTTTCAAGTAAGTACGAGTAAGTTTATCCATTTTGTCGGTCTCTTTGATTGCTAAGAAGTGAGCGGACTTAGTCATACGATCGACGATCACCTAGATGGTGTCGTATTCGCTAGGAGTTCGGGGTAGTTTGGTTTTGAAGTACATAGGAATTGGTTCCCATTTCCACATTGGGATCTCTGGTTGTTGAAGTAGACCAGAAGGCTTTTGGTATTCCACTTTGACCTTTGCGCAAGTCAGGCACTTGCTCACATAGGTGGCTATATCAGCCTTCATCTTTGGCCACCAATATAGCACCATTAGGTCATGGTACACCTTGTCGGAACCTGGATGAATAGAGTATCAAGATTTGTGAGCTTCATCCATAACCAGTCCACTTAAGTTCCTATACACTGGAACCCATATTCGCTCTGCAAGGTAGCGAATGCCATCTGATTTGACTACCAGTTGTCCTTCCATACTGCGTGTAGCTTCTAACGGTAGGTTTTCCTCTTTAAGAGCTTCGAGTTGAGCACTTCCGATTTTGGTCAGGTAATCCGGGGTAAATAGTAAGTTGTAATACCCGAACTCGTTTAGGTTTGGTGTCCTTATGGCTTAAGGCACCGGCTACTACGTTAGCCTTGCCCGGATGATACTTGATAGCACAATCATGGTCGTTCAAAAGTTTGATCCAACGGCGTTGTCGGATGTTCAACTCCTTCTGTTCGAATATGCGTTGAAGACTCTTGTGATCGGTGTAAATCGTGCACTTGGTATCGTCCAAGTAATGTCTACAGATTTTCAAAGCAAACACTACATCTCCCAATTCTAGGTCATGGGTAGTGTAGTTTTTTTTCTCATAAGCTTTCAATTGACGGGAAGCGTATGCGATAACCTCTTCGCGTTGCATCAACACACAACCACGACCTCGAATAGAGGTATTGTAATACACTACGAAGTCATCCGTTCCTTCAGGAAAGACTAGGATAGGTGCACTACAGAGTTTCTGTTTCAACAGTTGAAATACGGATTCCTGAGTTTCGCTCCAGTTATAGGGTTTACCCTTTTTGAGTTAAAGTAGTGAGAGGTTGAGCAATATTTTGAGATTTCCTCAATGAATTGACGGTAGCAGCCAGCCAATCCTGGAAGTTGTCGCACCTCTATTGCAGTCATCGGTGCTGTCTGATCCTTGATGGCTTCTACTTTAGATGGGTCGACATGTATTCCTTTCTCGTTGACTACATGTCCTAGAAGTTGAATCTTCGCGAATCCAGAATTCGCACTTAGAGAATTTGGCATACAATTGCTCTTGTTTCAGCAATCTAAGGATTAAGTGTAGGTGCTACTCATGTCCTTCCTTGTTCTTAGAATAGATGAGGATGTCAACAATGAAAACGATGACGAACTAATCGAGGTAGGGTTTACACATACGGTTCATGAGGTCCATGAACACCGCGGGTGCATTGGTCAGTCCGAAAGGCATGACCATAAACTCGTAATGGTCGTACCTAGTCCTGAATGCAGTCTTTGAGATATCTTCTTCTCGGACTCTGAACTGATGGTAACCGGACCTAAGATCTATTTTGGAATAGAAACTTGATCCTTGGAGTTGATCAAAGAGGTCATCTATGCAAGGTAAAGGGTAACGGTTCTATATAGTTACTTTGTTCAGCTTACGTTGATTGATGTACATGCGGTAAGTCCCGTTTTTCTTCTTGACGAACAGGACTAGAGCTCCCCATGGTGATGAGCTCGGTCGAATGAAACCCTTATCTAACAAATCTTGTAGTTGTGTTGATGATTCTTGCAGCTCACTAGGTGCCAGTCTATAAGGTGCCCGAGTGATCGGTGCCGCTCCGAGTGCTAGATCGATTTGGAATTCAACTTGATGGTACGGTGGTAGACTAGGCAAGTTCTAGGGAAATACTTCCGGATAGTTACATACGATTGGGATAACATCAATTTTCTTCTCCTCAGATGACTGCTCGGCGACGAGAGCCAAAATAGTAGTATGACCTTTTCGAAGACATTTCTATGCTTTCAGGGAGGATATGATGCCAATGACTGCACCACTCCTTTTGCCTTGAATAGAAAGGATTTCCCCTCTTAGGAGAGGAAGGAAAACATTTTTATCACAACAGCTGGCCTCAGGTTGGTTCTTGGATAACCAATTCATACCGACAATAAGGTCGCAACTGCCAAGTGTAACTGGCATAAGGTCAGTGTCAAGTTCATAACCAGTCAATTCAAGTTTACAACCCTTAAGAATGTGGGTTGCTTCAATTATCTTTCCATCAACCATTTCCATGGTATACATAGTTTCTAGTAGGGTTGGAGTACGACTTTACTAGCAGAACATTATGCGGTCACGATGTGACTTCTAGTGAGAACTGTGCTTATAAGGTAAGCGTCGGTCAATGCAAAGGCAAAGGGAAGAGGTTCACATGTAAGAAAGGAAAGTCTAATGAGATATTGATTCCAGTAGCATAAGAGATAAGATGTATGTCTAAGTAATTGCGTTCAACTGATGGTTGGTTAGGTTAAATCTTCGTTTCCTAATGTCATTGGATCAACGGGATCATTTCGTGAAGAAAGAAATTCGTTTACAGGAATGAATATGCTGGGTATAATTCGTATTAGACTAAGGATTAGTCATCGGATAAGGCAATAGGGTCGAATGAGATTTATTGTTGAAGCGTAAGGGAAAACGTGTTAGCTTAGAAAGGATTCAATAATTTCCTACTTACAAAGTTGGAGTCGGTGGGTTTACCATGAGGTTCTATTAAAGTTTTAATCGAGATTGTTTCCTTGATCAAGTTGGAATGAGAGTCGTAAGGTCACTAAGACTCTTACATGGGTGAAAATAACATGATGGATTCCATTAATGATAGTTCTGTGTGTCTGTAAACATCTTCAACCTGATAGTCGCGTCTATCAGTTGTTAAACGAGTTTAACGATACTAACTAGTCGTTGAGTGGGTTATGAGAGTTTCTACTGTCAATGGAAATATAAGTATGTAAATCATAGAGTAGGACCATTTTTCCACACACTAGGTTTCACCAGGACTTACATGCACCTCAAATTATTATTACATGTGCACCCGTAATGATAATATGCTTTACATGCTCACCCTTGTTCTCCCTGTCCTGTGTCATAATGTCCTTTAGGTTATATTATTGAGTATAGAGTGTTGTCAGATATGATAAGTCATTGAAAGGAGTAGTCATCAACCATATGTTGATCGACTAGGACTCATATCCGTATGAGTAGTCGGGAATAGGTTGATACGAGTATTCACCCGAGTTGAAACACAATACGATAGTCTAATCCAGCGGATGGTAGATGAGAACATGGAACAAACATGTACATGATGTGCGACTTCGAGAAATGAAACTAATTCATGAATACAAGTTATAGGAAGCAGTATAGTAGCCGTCCTTTCAACTGAGTCAAGATAGGGTTTGAGTATGCATTGAGCAATGCGTTCTCAGATTTGTGGTCAATCTATTCTCAACAGAATATCGACCAAAGAAGCGAGCCCATGGCTCGGGAAAGTGATGACATCTACATGTCAATGGATTCTACAATAATGCGTGCAACGGTCAGCCTTCACTCGGCGTATTGTTGCTAGTGGGTACAGTAGGGACTCGCCTCCGACAATCCCAACTCCCAAAGAGATATGTGCTAGTGCTGAGTGTCATCCATAACATGGACCTGAGAAAGCCCACCATACCCAACAGGTGATGGTGATGTAAGTGACTCCTCCGAAGGCTCCATCTCGCTGCCCTCGGACGGGAGTGGATGTTGTTCTGCTAATCCCCCGAGTGTTGCCACTAGGAACAATTATGCAATTCAAATGATGTGTCCCTCACCAACTGAGGGTGATACGGATGGTGTTACATGCCTGCACTACAATTCATGTATGGGTGCTATGTGTATCAGGTATGACTGTCTGTGCCATGTAACTAATGTGTGAAGTTATAGTCTAGTATGCAATCCTAGTTCTCTATAACCAATGGCTCTGATACCAATCTGTCACACCCCCAAATTCCACTAACGGATTTTTACCGTTTGGAAGGTGACACACCAGGATCTCAGTCATTAGTTACATCAAACGACACTATATGGGACTTGAAATGTCAAAACATAAAAGTTCAGAGTTAATGCGGAAGCGTAAACGTTAATATGAAATCAAAAGTAATTACACGCAATAGGCGTCAATCAATGTAAATAAGTAAACTGTTTCAAATGTTTGAAATGGATAATATGACGGTAGGACTCCATGCATGTCCTAAGTGTGCAACCTGTGCCTTAGCGACCTGAGAAACATGTAAGAAAAAGTGTTAACACGAGGTTGGTGAGTTCACAGGTTTCAAGTTTACAATAAGAGTGTGTTTGCCAGATTATGTACATTCAATATGCATATCTATAGGTAGCTAACCTATGTTCATGTTTTACTAAAGCGCTCGCAACCGAAGCTGACTGTGTTTATATGCCTCCTGCCAGGTCTATCAACTCTGGCCAATTTGAGTAGGCTAACATTTCAACCGTTCGATATCCAATCGAGTTAGCGCGACTAACGCGGGTGGGGCTTGTCAAACCCAGTAGTACTACTAAACATTACCTCGCTAAGATCCATATTAACGGTCCGATATAAGATGAGGACTTTCTGTGATAGTGTGTTACGCTTAGCCTCAACAGTAATAACATATGAATTACAATAATCTAAAATAGTTGTGTCATGTTTTCTCCCCCGACGGGAAAAACATGTAACAAAATGTTTGTCTGTGTACCTGTTTCTCTCCCACGGGGAAAACAATTAAGAGTATGATAGTTGGTGTTCATGTTTGTTTCTCCTCAACAGGAAAACAAGTAAAATATGTTTGTGTGTAAGCATGTTTCTCCTCCAATAGTAAAACAAGTAAAAAGGGGCCGTGAAACTCACCTGCGTTGCGTAGTAGGTAGTATCACGCAAGTATGAGATTTAGAACCTCAAGTGTTAGCCTGCACAGCTTATGTATGCCCTAGAATCATAAACACATAAGTTAGGGACACACTGGGATTTGTGACGACGACACGGAAGGTTAGAACGTCTTAACGTATTCTAAGGATCAATGAGTAGACGAACGTGTCGACGGGAATATAGGGTTTCTTAATATAATTATTAAGATAAATACGTTTTGTGTCGAAGGTTTCTTAATTACGAATATAATAATAATTAAATATATCCGTGCGTTTGTACCATTCAATAATGGTTTAGGAAAATAATATAATTAATATATTATTTTTGAACTCGTATAAAATATACGATAATCATTCACGTGACAAAAATAATAAATATATTATTTTTATTCGTGGATATAAACGTGAGTAAATAATATAAACATTTATATTATTAATTTGTTTGAAACGTTACACGAGGTAATAAACGAGGCGAAATAATATAAAATATATATTATTTTACACTAGGAGTCAAGGGTTAAAAATAATATAAACATATTATTTTATACGAAGTCGGGGTTTGAAAATAATATAGCTATATTATCTTAAAAGTGGAATTATTAATAATTATAAGCTATAAAATCAAACCCGAGCCTACGGGTTGTTTTCCGGGTTAAAATACTTTAATATAATATTATATTAATATAGGAAAAGGTTTTATAATCAAATAATGTTTAGAAAATAATTAAAAACGAAAACAGGGGGAGGGAGGGTCGAACCCGCGTCTCCTCCCCAACATCCATGCGTTTTAACCAACTGATCTAGGGTACCAATTGTGAACAAAACCTAGATTTAAAAGGTTTTAACACGCAGTCCTTGTGTTCATCCCTCCCTCATCGCAGCCGAATCAAAACTCAACTCGTAATCCTTGAAATCGATCGCGATTGATCAAGAGATCATGGGGGTTTTGTTCATCAGTGGATTGCGAGTTTGTGGGTGCATTTAATTGCCAAAAATCATTGCGTTTAATATCGTTTTATTACGAGTTAGAATGTCGAAACCCTAGATTTAGAATATGAAATCGATTTGAAGAATTTAGATAATACAAGTAGCTGGAATCATGGGGCTTTCAAAGAGTGATGGATTGTGAACCTATCCATATAATTTAATTGGATTGAGGTTGTGTTCAACGTGGTGTTCGATTAAACCGTATTCTCGAAGAACCCTAGAATTGGTTCATTATCAATTCGATGTTAACATCTCTTGATTTGATAGGGCTTTCAGTCTAGACATTTAAACGAGTATGAGGATGTGATTAATTACCTCAATCGATATCAAATTGTTAGTGTTCGGCCAATTGGGTTTCCGACTTCGAGTGGTTTAGTCCCCAGCGACTCCGGCTTCATTTCTGATCGAATTGGCGTGAGAAAAAGTATCTGGGGTATGCGACTAAGATGTTTAGGGAGTTTGATTTCGAGAATAACAAACCGAATGATCGGATTTGATGGTTTAGTTATAGAGGTCGACGGTTTCGGATTTAACTACTCATAACTAGAGTTTAATTCGATCAATGATGATAATTAATCTGAAAGTTATGGCCGTTATTGCCTTAAACGTGTGTAATCAGTTGCAATTTCGACGAATTTTGATTGCGGTTTATAGATTTGGCATCAAGAACTTGTGGGTTTGACTTTCAAAGTCAAGTAATTGACTTTAGAGTAATTACAGACCGGTCCCTGAGGTTTCATGCGAATTGGAGTTTAGGAATTTGCAGAATTGGTCACTCCAGTTTAGATGGAGTTAAAATTTGGTTAGTTTGACTTCTACAGTCAACAGGATTTAAATTTTGACTTTTCTAAAAGTCAACATAGTAGATTAGGGTTATTACATAACTAGTCACTCGAGTTTAAGTTTGAAATATTGGCAGAAATAATCCCTGCAGTTTGGGTTAAGTTAACTTGGTTAACTTTAACTGGATTTTGTTAACGGGGTTAACTGAAAAAGTCTGGATTGTCACAGATGCTCCCGACACATGACATACAACTCCTCTCTGCTTCAAAATTTCAAAACCTTTCCTGGAGTATATGTTGCCTTTTGAAATGACTCAAAAGGTTGTGAGATTAGTGGTCAAGGAACTTTGACCAATAGAAGGGTGAGCTTTGACAAAGTGAATCTTGTCAAGCAATTGGGTTTCAATCTTCAAAGTGTATCCTAAGTCTGTGACCAAGACTTTGGGGTTTTGTTCAACAAAGGTAAAACAGTAGTTTTGGCTCAGGGTATGAGATCTTGACTAAAGATAAGATTCTATTGTCTACCCCAAGGAAGGATAGTTTGTATGTTCTAGATATGAAGCATGTCTCTCCAGTATCCAATGCAACCTGCTTTCTTTCAAAGGCAAGTGTTGATGAATCAAAATTATCGCACATGTGAACTGCAAAAACATCAACAAATTGGTGAAGAACAACCTGGACATACATGCTTCATATCTAGATTTTACACGTTGCTTGTATAGTAAACACTTTATTTACAATATTTGATCGAGTCGTAAACCTGCGAACTCACCAACTTTTTAGTTGACACTTTTAGCATGTTTTCCTACGAACAATTAGCGACTACTAGAGCATGCATGGAATAAAAGTACAAATGAAGATTTCTACATATTGTCTTAGTCATTAGGCTATATTTTTTGAATCTTCGGGTATGTACTTAAAACAACTTTTATTCTACCTCAAACATTGGATTGTAGTTGAAATTTAGTATTCTCATGAATACAATGTGTTCTCGATATACAGTTTCATTACATTCCCATGTTTCCGCTTCAGCGGGGGTGTGACACAAACAAAATATAATACATCCACTAAATGATAAGTGTGGCATTTATGCTTTTATTAACAGGATTTGATGAACTGAAGACACACCGAAGATTTTATGGATCGTAAAATAGGTGCAGAAGAATATGTAGGGTGGTCTGAAGCTGGAAAATACCGAAGATCCGACTGTAATTTCCTGGATCGCGAAAGAACTTAATGAAGAAAAGGCTTGAAGATTCGACTATAACTCCCTGTCCAAGACCCAAAAGCGCTGATAAAGTAATAGAACGTAGAGTAAATTACTGTTTGAGTCCCTCGCGTTTGACCATTGTCACACCGGGGCGTGCGACCAGATTGGCATTTCCAATCTTACTTTATTTATGAAATCAGAGTTAGTTTAGCAGCGGAAATACTTTTGGATCGAACTTGTAATAAATCTCAACCAGAGGGTTGATATTGTATATTTTCCAAATCAGGGGATAAAAATACCATTTCATTTCACTAGGGATTTAAATATCCCTTTTCTGTACATAAAAACCATGGTCCAAGACCATTTACATGTCACCTTTATAAGCAGGGTAAAACTAGAGCCACAAGGTAGTTGGCCTGTGCCTGGGAGTTAACCCTGTCCAATACCAAGCTATATAAGCATTGGTATCTATGGGTTTTACCTTCTGGCACCTAACCATGTGTATAACAAGGGAGTATCCATGTTTAGGAATACATCTTCCTAACATCTCCTCTTGTTTTTATTCCTGCAAAGTTATCTACATGCTAGCAACACATAACTTTGTCAAAATCCCTTATGTACACATTTATCCCGAAGACTATCCTGTAGGACTAGTCTTATAGATAATCATTGATTACCTGAAAACATTTTGGAAAATAAAACGTCAGCGTGAACACTTGTGAATATGTCCATAAGGACTCAATTCGTTTGGCAAATACAATATCAAAATATTTAACCATAATGTGGGTACAATATACCATTCAGTAGAACTATTTCATCTGAGTGTACAACCACGGTATACACCGGTAATTTCTGTAAAAGGACTGATGGCATTTGCAGACTTACTTACCGCGATGTCCCTTAACTGAGACCCCGTCTTACATCCGGTAACAGACAACTACCAGCCCTAGTATGGGAATTTCACCCATAAAGCGTGTATCTCTTGATCAAGTTTTACGTATACTTATGGCCTGAATGTTTTACATAGACGCCCTTATGCATCAAACTTTTGAATATCAGTATTGTCATTTTGTAAACGTAAAACTTTCAAGGTTTTGAAGATAAATACAGATAAACATATTCACCTTAACAGTAGCTTGATCTTATCTCAGGGGTAGTCCTTGAGTGCTAGTGTAAACTTTAATGCAAGTTCTAATCCAAGTTAGTATCTTAACGCACGAGTTCAGAAATAAGCGAAAGTGCAGAAAATAAGCGAAATTCAGATAAATTACCGGAATGATGGCACGCAAATCGAGGAATGGCTCAGCTCCTAGAATCTTGGAAGTGAGTATGAGTTTGTGTGTGCAAAATGAATTTCTGAGGGCCTCTTTTATAGTTGCCCAGCCAAGCCCATAGCGGACTGTTAGCCTTGGTGGTAGCGGTCCGCTACCGCCCAGATGTTGCGTCAGCCCAACACGTCTAATATTTATTGGACCGTTCCTCCGATTACGGCTGGCGGACCATTACGGAGGATGTGGCGGTCCCCTACGAGGACACGCGTCAGATTCTGAAGCTGAGTATTCAGACACGTTGCATTATGAGAAATTGTGGTTGGATTGCGGCTAGCGGACCGTTACCCAGGTGGTGGTGGTCCGCCACCCAACCCTTTAGCCTATAGCGGACCTCCAGGAAACAACGGCCTTAGCGGACCATCAGGGCTTCTGGTTGCGCTCCGCTACCAAGCTAGAATTCAAAATTTTCCATTTTTAACCTTTGAACTTTGGGGACTTGGCAAATCCAACCCCTGAGGTTCCAATGTTGGCAAATTAGGACCTCAGAATTAGCCTGGTGTTACATCCTCCCCACCTTTATTCAAATCTCCTCCTCAAGATTTACGGGAACTGGTGTGGGTATTTCTTTTTCATTTCACTCTCCAGTTCCCACGTGAACTCAGGTCTACATATGGAGTTTCATTTAACTTTTACCAATACTAGCCTCTTCCTTTTCAGTTCTTTAACCTGACGATCTTCAATTTGCAGAGGTTGTTAAACGAATTTTAGATTTGGATCCACCTCTACATCCTACAAAGGCATTACCAAAGATTTATCGGCCAAACACTTTCGCAGGTTTGACACGTGAAATACACCATGAACACCGTTCATTTCCTCTGGGAATTCAAGTTGATAGGCGACCGGTCTGATTCTTTTCAAAATCTTGAATGGTCCAATCTTGGACTGAGTTTTCCTTTCTTTCCAAATCGTACTACACCCTTCCAAGGTGAGACTTTTAACAATACATGATCGCCTACAAAAAATTTTAACGGCTTACGATGTTTATCAGTATAACTTTTCTGTCTATCACGAGCCGCTTTTAAACGTTCATGAATTTCTATTTCAGGACCTGACAATTGATTTTCTCCATCTCTGCCTAGCAGACAGGAGTTCTGCAGTTTCTGCCATACAAGGCTTCAAATGGGGTAGCTTGGATGCTCGTGTGATAGCTATTATTATATGAGAATTCTATTAGAGGTAAGTGGTCGTCCCAACTTCCTCCAAGTTCTATTACATAAGCTCGAAGCATATCTTCCAGAGTTTGTATTTTTCTTTCACTTTGACCATCCGTTTGAGGATGATAAGCTGTGCTAAGATTTAATCGTGTTCCAAGAGCTTTCTGGAAGCTTTGCCAAAATCGAGAAGTAAACCGATTGTCTCTATCTGACACTATAGATAACGGCACACCGTGTAAAGACACGTATTCATTGACATACATTTGTGCTAACTTATCCATGCTATAAGTTTCTTTTATCGGAAAAAAATGGGTAGACTTAGTCAGTCTATCAATGATAATCCAGATAGTGTCGATCCGACGACTTGTTCAGGGCAGTTTTGTAATGAAATCCATAGTTATCATTTCCTATTTCCAAACAAGAATTTCAAGTTGCTGCAATAACCCAGATGGTTTCTGGTGTTCAGCTTTAACTTGTGAACAAGTTAAACATTTTGCAACATAGGAACCGATTTGTTTCTTCATACCTATCCACCAATAATCTGGTCTCAGATTTCTATACATTTTATCGCCTCCTGGGTGCATGGTATATTTTGATTTATGAGCCTCTTCAAGGATTCGCTTTTGAATACCTCCTATGATTCGCTTTTGAATACCTCCTATCATTGGCACCCATACTCGTTTATTCATTCGTAGAATATCATCATCTCTTCTGGTTAATAGATTAATCATTTTTTTCCAGCCTTTCTTGTTCAATATTAGCTTCTTCTAAAGCTAATCTCTGTGCTTCTTTAATTTATTTTAAGAGATCGAATTTCAATTCGAGTCTTAAAGCACGTATTCTCTTAGGCTTTTCTCTTTCTTTTCGACTTAAGGCATCAGCTACTACATTAGCCTTACATTCATGATAACAGATTTCGCAGTCATAATCGCTCAATATTTCTAACCACCTCTCTGTCACATGTTTAACTCTTTCTAACCAAATATATATTTCAAACTTTTGTGGTCAGTGAACACAATGAACCTGACTCCATAGAGATAGTGTGTCCATAACTTTAATGCAAATATTATGGCACCCAACTCTAAGTCATGAGTTGTATAGTTCCGTTCATGAGTTTTCAATTGTTGAGATGCATATGAAATGACTTTGTTTCTTTGCATTAACACACTACAAAGACCGGTGTGTGAGGCATCATAATAAACTACAAAGTCTTTTGTTCCATCTGGCAAAGCCAGTATTGGAGCACTCATTAACTTTTATTTTAGAATTTCAAAAGCTTCTTCCTGCTTTGGTCCTCATTCATATTTCACAGATTTCCTTGTCAAGGAAGTAAGAGGGGCAGCAATTTGGGAAAAGTTCTGGATAAACCTTCGGTAATATCCTGCTAAACCTAAGAAACTCCGAACTTCGGTTGGTGTTTTCGGGACTTTCCATTTAGTAATTGCCTCAATCTTAGCAGGATCGACTTAAATTCCATTGACATTTATAATATCCTGGATAAACCTTCGATAACCAAATTCACATTTCGAGAATTTGGCAAACAATTTCTCGTTCTTAAGAAATTCAAGAATTACTTTCAGGTGTTCTGCATGCTCTTCCTTACTTTTGGAGTAAATAAGTATATCGTCTATAAATACGATAATGAAATTATTCAAATAAGGTTTGCAGATTCGATTCATCATATCCATAAAATGTTGTCGGAGCATTAGTGAGTCCGAACGGCATCACAGTGAACTCATAATGTCCGTACCTTGTTCTAAATGCAGTCTTGGATATGTCTTCTTCTTGTACCTTCAATTAATGGTACCCTGAACGAAGATCAATCTTTGAGAAACAACATGCTCCCTGAAGTTGATCAAACAGATCATCAATTTAGGGAAGTGGGTATTTGTTCTTGATCGTGACCTTGTTCAGTTCATAGTAATCAATACACATACACATTGATCCGTCTTTCTTTTTAACAAATAATACTAGAGCTCCTCATGGGGAAGAACTTGGTTTTATAAATCCTTTGTTCAACAACTCTTCAAGTTGTTTCTTTAATTCCGCCATTTCTGTGGGTGCTAATCTATACGGGGTTTTAGATATTGGAGTTGTTCCCGGTACTAGATTTATTCTACACTCCACTTCTCGATTTGGCTGTAATCCTGGTAGTTCCTCCGAGAATACTTCCGGATATTCGGATACTACAGGTACTTTTTCCAAAGGCTTTGCTTCCTTGTTGGTTGTAAGTGATACAAGATATGCTAAGCATCCTTTGTTTAGATATTTTGTTGCCTTAAGGAGTGATATAATTCCAATTGGATTGGAACATTTATCTCCATTGATAGTAATTATCTTCCATCAGACACATGGATTTCAATAGATTTCTTTTCGCAATTTATTTGGGCTTGGTTGGCGGATAACCATTCCATTCCCAGAACAATGTCAAACCCAGCTAAAGTCATGGGCAAAAATTGCACAGGTAGGCCATGTTTGAATATAGAAATCCTATAGTCATTTAAGGAACTAGAAATTTTAACTAGATCCCCATTAGTAGTCTCGACTTCGTAAGATTTGTCTAATCTAGGTAAAGGTTTATCTAATAGCTTACAGAATTTAATGTCTATAAAGCTTTGGTTTGCACAAGAATCAAATAAAACCTTTGCATAGATATTGTCGACATGAAACGTACCAGTAATCACATTTGGTATTTTGGCTGCTTTATTTGCATTTAAAACAAATGCCCTAGCGTTTTTCTTAATGCCACCAGCAAGTTTAGTTCCAGACGTTCCTGCTTCCTTTGCCTTTACGCATTGGGTCTTTATATGACCCGGCTCTCCACAGCCATAAAAAATAATGGGCTTCCTGTTTTTATAACAGTTTTCACTAAAATGCCCAGGGATTTTACATGTATTGCAAAATGGCCTTGCACCACATTTTCCAAAATGCCTCTTTTTGTATAGTCGGCATTCAGGGGCAGGAGAACGGGTATCTCTACGACTGAAATTTCCTTCAGATCGTTTCTGCTCGTTTATGTTTTGGTGCGTATTATCTTTCTTTCTTAATTCTTCTCGATTCCTAATTAATCCATCAGTAAGCATAGCACCAAGTTTAATGGAATCGTCCATTGATTAAGGTTTAGAAGCTTTTACCAAGTCTCTAATTTCCAAAATTAAACCCCAAATGTATCTCTTAATGAGGTTTGATTCAGGAGTTTCCAGGTGAGGTACTAACCTAGCATATTCGAATAACTTAGTCACATAATCTGGATGGTTTGTTCCCACCATCCTTAGATTCAGATAGTTGTGTTCAATCTTCTCCCTCTCATTCATGGGACAAAACTTCTTCTCCACTATCTCCTTGAATACAGACCAACTTATGGCATATGCCCTATCTCTTCCTTTGGCAGATATCACTTTATTCCACCATTATAAGGCTTGGTCTCTGAATAGATTCGAAGCATAAAGTACCATGTCTTCCTCAAGGCATTTACTTATAGCCAGCACCGATTTAGTTTTCTCAAGCCATCTTAGTGCTGCTATTGCTCCTTTTCTTCCTGCAAATTCATAGGGTTTGCAGTCCTGAAAATTTTTGTACGTGCATCCAAGATTTCTCGGTCTCTTGTATGCAGAGTCATACCCTTCTTTGGGAGTACTCATAGAGTAATCATGACTTTCTCGATATGTTCTCTTTGTGGATTTACTATGAAAATTTGAGTGACCACCCTCGGTGTGTTTGAAAATTGAGGGGTAGAGACTTCATTCTCAGTTTCTCTTATTTTAGATTTTTGCAATAAGGATTCTCGTTTCTTAGCGGCTTTGCTTTCTTCTATAGCTGCTACAATTTTAGGAATTGCTTTCTCAATTCCATCATCGATCATTTTGTTATATATGCCTTTTGAGTTTCAGCAATATTGTTTTCAATCATCTGCTTCTTCTTACCACGGGTGTTACTTGATGGTACACTTTTTGACATTCTAAAAATAAACAAGATTGGAATCAAAATAGACATTCTTATTACTGAAATTTATACAAGAAAGGAACACATAGAAATTATTGTTCTAGTAATTATTATAATTCTTTTCTTCCAAAGTTTGAACTAGAAGAATATTTCGAGCTTCTATTTCTGCTTTCTCTCGTTTAAGTTCAGCTATTCGGTTTAACAGTATTCGTTCCCTCTCATTTCCAGGTGCTTCTTCCTTTACATAAGGAATAGGGAATTGAACTGTCTCATGATAAGGGATAAAAGGTTTGTTAGAATCTTCTCATTCTTCATCTTCAGAAACATATATATTTTCATAAGGTATTTCAAAAAATCCCTCATGAAAATTATGTGAGTATATTGGAGTAATGTTATAACTTTCTGCAGTAGGAGTAGAATGATAACTGATAGAAGGATTATAAGGAATACTACGATTTCCTATTTCTCCAAGGCTTTGGAAAGTTGAACTTTCAGTTTCCTCATTATTTGTCTCGTTAGTTTTACGTTCAAAATAATTAGCTAGTGCAAATTTACGAAGAAAGCTAGGACCCTTGTCTTTTCCAACCATTTCTGTAAATAAAACAAACAACTTTCATTATATAGAAAAACATATTACAATAGAAACAAAATATAATATATCAGATTAATCCTTCATTAGCTAAGATCCAAGGATCATCAGATTCTCCCCATGTTCGTAAACCTGTTGTCCATTAAATTATGTCCCTACCTTGTTCATAATTCTCTCCCTGATTATTTCATCCGTCTGGCGTAACGAACGATCTAAACATTCTATGGGAGTTGAAGGCATATTTTGTTCATGCCCATACTTAGGCGGAGGTTCACGAATACCAACCATTATATCATTATAGGCGTTTTGATACTCTGGTGGTGCTTGAAAATAATCCTCATAAGGACTAGTATATATAGGTTCAGGAAAAACATAGGGATCATGAAGAATAGGAGACTCAGAATTATAAAAGGGATAATCCTCCGAATTTTTAGATACAGGAGTATACTGATGAGATTCTTCGAATGTTTCCTCCACTAGTGCGTTTTGATAAATTTCTTCCATTTCAACAGCTGGAATAGAAAATCTCTCAGTGGGCATTCTTATTTTCATTCTAGGCTTTCGGGACATACTTGGCCCAGCCTGGTTGTCTATAGGTGAAGGGGTATTAAACTGCCAATTACTAAAGTCAGAACCAGCGTCCATCCAAGAACTCTCAGCGTCATATAATGGAGGATGATACTCAGGTGTAGGAGTATCTAGATTTATAATAAAAGGATCGTTATCATCAGTAAATGTGATTGGCATCATCTGAGATCCATACACAGGATACTTAGGTGATTCCTGCTTGATCGGACGATTAGGATCGTAATTACCAAGGCTATGTTCTCCAAACATCCTGAAATATTTAAGTATTAGTAACTATCTTAAAAAGTATTTTGTCCTCGTGTTGATAAAAAATTAGATACTAAAGCCAGTATCCTTATCTTAATCTTGAGGTATAATAATTTAAACTATGGTTAAAGCTTAGATACTAAGGCTAGTATCTAATTCGCTAAAACCTTGGGCTCTGATACCAACCTGTCACACACCGGTTTTAGGACACCCCGGATGTGCGACCAGATTGGCATCTCAAATCTTACTTTATTTATAAAATCAGAGTTAGTTTAGCAGCGGAAATACTTTAGGATCAAACTTGTAATAAATTTCAACCCGAGAGTTGATATTGTATATTTTCCAAATCAGGGGATAAAAATATCATTTCATTTCACTAGGGATTTAAATATCCCTTTTCTGTATATAAAAACCATGGTCCACGACCATTTACATGTCACCTGCATAAGCAGGGTAAAACTAGAGCCACAAGGTAGTTGTCTTGTTCCTGCGGAGTTAACCCTATCCAATACCAAGCTATATAAGCATTGGTATCTATGGGTTTTACCTTCCGGCACCTAACCATGTGTATAACAAGGGAGTATCCATGTTTAGGAATACATCTTCCTAACATCTCCTCTTGTTTTTATTCCTGCAGATTTATCTTCATGCTAGCAGAACATAACCCTGTTAAAATCCCTTATGTACACATTTATCACCAAGACTATCATGTAGGACTAGTCTTATAGATAATCATTGATTACCTGAAAACATTTTGGAAAATAAAACGTCAGCGCGCTGGTGAATATGTCCATCAGGACTCAATTCGTTTGGCAAATATAGTATCAAAATATTTAACCATAATGTGGGTACAATCTACCATTCAACAGAACTATTTTATCTGAATGTACAACCACGGTATACGCCGGTAATTTCTGTAAAAGGACTGCTGGCATTTGCAGACTTACTTACCGCGATGTCCCTTAACTGAGACCCCGCCTTACATCCGGTTACAGACAATTACAAGCCCCAATATGGGAATTTCACCCATAAAGCGTGTATCTCTTGATCAAGTTTTACGTATACTTATGGCCTGAATGTTTTACATAGATGCCCTTATGCATCAAACTTTTGAATATCAGTATTGTCATTTCATAAACGTAAAACTTTCAAAGTTTTGAAGATAAATAATGATAAACATATTCACCTTAACAGTTGCTTGATCTTATCGCAGGGGTAGTCCTTGAGTGCTAGTGTAAACCTTAATGCAAGTTCTAATCCAAGTTAGTATCTTAACGCACGAGTTCGGAAATAAGCGAAAGTCAGATAAATTACCGGAATGATGGCACGCAAATCGAGGAATGGCTCAACTCCTGGAATCCTTGAAGTGAGTCTGAGTTTGTGTGTGCAAAATGAATTAACGGAGGGCTCTTTTTATAGTTGCCCAGCCAAGCCCGTAGCGGATCGTTAGCATGGGTGGTAGCGGTCCGCTACTGCCCAGATGTTGCGTCAGCCCTACACGTCTAATCTTGATTGGACCGTTCCTCCGATTACGGTTGGTGGAGCGTTACGGAGGATGTGGCGGTCCCCTATGAGGACACGCGTCAGATTCTGAAGCTGGGTCATCGGACACGTGACATTAAAAGAAATTGCGGCTGGATTGCGGCTAGCGGACCGTTACCCAGGTGGTGGCGGTCCGCCACCCAACCCTTTAGCCTATAGCGGACCTGGCTTAGCGGACCTCCAGGAAACAACAGCCTTAGCGGACCGTCAGGGCTTCTGGTAGCGGTCCGCTACCAAGCCAGAATTCAAAATTTTCCATTTTTTAACCTTTGAACTTTGGGGACTTGGAAAATCCAACCCCTAAGGTTCCAATGTTGGCAAATTAGGACCTCGGAATTGGCCTAGTGTTACAACTATTTTAACTATTTGAGTCTCTTATGTTTAAATCCATCTCTTTTAACCCTGACGTTTCATTTTTTACTCCATTTGAGTCCAAATGGCTAACGTCGTTACATTTAATAGTTAACTTTCTCTTAAATGACCAAAATACCCTCAGGGACTCAAATTGTTAAAAAAAAGTTATATATTCTACCCTCTCTATAACTTCACCACCACCACCACCACCACACCCTTTCAAACTCTAATCCTTTCCACTGTGATAAACCCCCTTACCCAAATTTATCGCCAAATGAAGTAGGTTCGGGAAGGAGAACCTCTACCAGGTTGTCTGTCAACTCAAGATCCCGTAAAAGTAAGGAGGCAATAAGCTCGCAATCTGGCAGAAAGGGGAATTCAAGCTTCGTTAAACTCAATCTTTGGGATTTCCTCTCTGATTCGGTTCGATCCCCTAGTGATGACCCATAAAATTTCATGTTTGGCAGATGGTATGGAGGATAACCTGATGAATCAATCGTTCAAAATTGGTGATGAGTTAGGTTTGCTGGTAGGCGATAACAGTATCTCGATGGCTACAAACCCAGTGTCACACCCCAACCGACGGCGGAATACGTCGGGACGGAACATGTAGACTGTTCAAAAGCTCATGATCAAACTAAATTACATAATTTTATTAAAATTATTTAAATGTACAAATACATATTGATCAGGTAATCAAAAGCTAACAACCATTCTAGTTTATTTGTCACTAGGTCCATATGCTCTTAAGTGATGAACTTGTACTTCAAACAATTCCACCTGAAACATGTTTAAAATGAGAGGGCCAACTATAAATAGTTGGTGAGCATACATAGGTTTAGATATCTTATGTATTTTTCAAATGGTTTATACAATTCATATGACATATGGTAAATAAGGCATTTTATGAAGAATTTTTAGTCAAACTAGGTGCACAATCAACCCTTATGACTGAGGCATAACACGCATGTTACCCTAATGTATTGTCGGTAACAGTCACCCTACATGGGTGGGTTTGTCAGACACAATAGATCTATCAATGTTACCGTTGACTTGTACTGAGTTAATGATTGTACGAGTGTGTCATGTATATGTAGTTCAACTCATAGCATTCAAGCACAAAAGCACAAATTACACAAATAGTCATAATGTAAAATTGTATATGTTGTAATTGCAAATAGTTTCAATGAAAGTCATGCTTCACCCCAAAGTATGTAAAAATGAAAAAGGGGCTATGTAAACTCATTTGTACTAGTTGTGTAGATATCACAAGCAATAGGTAGCAAGAAGTGATTTTTGAAAATCACAAATTTAACCTAGAGTGAGAATGTATGAACTTGAATTATTATCATGCACAAGGTCAAAGACAAGTCTAGGGTTCAACAGAATTTGAGTGCGAGGATTTGTACAAAAGTATTTGTGAAATTTTATGAAATGAATGTATGTAAGTTGATGCTTGTATTTGAATGAGAATGTAAATTTCAAAATATAAAATAATTGTCTTAAGGTTTAAATAATTTAAATAAATAAATTCTTTTTATTTATTTATTTTAATATTATAATAGTGCGTCAAAAGTAGTGTAAATAAATATGTATATATATATATATATATATATATATATATATTTGAGAAAATTATAATTTAAAACCCTAAACGTATTCTTAGTGTAGAAAGATGATAATATTTAATAAATAAATTCTCTTTTATTTATTTATTTATTAACAACATGGTATGTTTTAAAAAGAATGGACATTGTAAATATATCTCAATTTATTTAGGAAGAGTTTTATTTGTTTAACTTGGGCCTAAACCCTAATACAACTAATTAATAATATTTGATTTTTATGAAATTTGTTTTATGAACTTCTTTACAAAAATGTTGATGAATTTATAAAATCTTTGTCATAATTTTATAAAATAAAAATTTGAAATGCTAATTTATAACTATTAAATTAAATTCATTTATATAGTTGGTGGGGTTTTTAAATTATAAAAATAATAGTTCTTATTTAAAATCTATTCATTTTTGCACAAAATAGTTCCAAATGGTAATGGGTTTTATAAAATAATTTTTATAAGATAAAATGGACATGTATAATTGCTTTAAAAAAATGAAGAACACCACCCGGCTCGAACCCGGGTGGGTTCTGTGAACGCAGCGCGTTCTACCACCCGACCAGGGGACTAGCCCACGATACAAATCCTGTCCGTATAAATATTAACCTGAAACAGAAAGGGGTCGGGTTTGGGATTTAAGATTACCCTAAAAAGAGGCCGGGATTGTGGGTTTCAAACCCACGCCACTCGGTCAATGGTGCAGTGCCTTAACAAGTTGGACCGGGTGGTTTCGCTGGTATAACATGAATCCACATTTATTTAAAAGTTATCAGGGATCAAACCGAAGTCCTAATCAAAAATCGCAAGAACATGTCACGAACTCAGATTTAAATTGAACCTGATGCGAATTGTGGAAACGAATTGATAAGGGGCTATCGATGTACACTTAAAAACGATTTGAAAGAGCTAATTCTTACCTGATTTGGTTGAGTATCGAGTGCTGGCAGCTAGAATGTCAGAGACGAGTTTCTTGATGTTCAATTGAGGTACGGGGATGAAATGCGGATCGTTCGAGGATTGGGAGAGTTTATAATAGGTTATGCTAAGGTGTACGAGTGGTTTAATTCGAATAATTCTACTCTAAATACACGATTTGATTATGAATTGGAGGATAATAGCTGTCGACATGATTCACGGGTGATTTCCTTCGATTGTAGATGAATTGGGTCAAGTTTATGGTCTGGATTCATGCGCAGCTAGTCTACGCATGATTTGCTGTCAAAAACGCGTTTCAATTACATAGATTCCTTCCTGATTTAGCTTGGTTTGACTCTGAATAGTCAAATGTGTTTGAATTTAAATTAGGCTTTGCAATTTGATCAAATTGGAATGATTAGTGGGTCGGGATGAGGTCGACACTTGATCTAGGATCCAATGCCAGTCCAAAACAGTCGGGTTTGGCCGATTCTCTCATCAATTTTGGCAAGGATTCGGCACCTTTGACTTTTGAAAGTCAAACCTACTCAAAGATTTTGAATGGGTCAAAATTGGGGGTTTGGGGGTTCAATTTCAAAGATGGGGGTTCAAGATGGAAAAAGGGGGGTTCAAGACCATTTTATTTGATTTAGATTCTTTTTAATTTATAAAACAAAAATTTATAAATACCTAAACATTATTTGTCTAAATCTAAATATTTTATAAAGGAATAAGTTTCCATTGTTTATGAAATTATAAATTGTAGTAATGATTTATTCAATATAATCAAACATATATACTTACATTTATATTTGTAATCATGGTTTAAAACTCACATGTTCTATTTTGGTTATAACATAATATTTGCTTATATACATTTGTATATATATATGCATGTGTTATGCATAATAAAGAGATAGTATGTAGATGCAAGGTTCAGAAATTTGTATGTTAAAATAATAATTACTGTGACATATTATGTTTGAACAAGTATGGGATTTCATGTATTTATTATTGTACCTAATAAAATGAATAAAGAAAAGTTATGGCCTGAAAATAATGGATGTTACAGTATCCCCATGTTGAGGGAATTTAGTCCCGAAATTTGACTAGTGGAGGCTACTAAATCAGGAAAGAGGTCAGTTTGGGTTCTCAACGAGCTTTGATTGTCGGTTTGAGAAGTATAACTGATGACAAGGTTCAGATTTGACATTCAATGTCAGCTCAGGTCATTATGTCAGGCATAGATGGTGGTAGTGAGTTTAGTTTGAAGAGGGTCAAGGAGGAAACTGTTGAAACAAAATTTGGACTCTAGAGGTGGGATGGAAACGATGGGGATTTGATGATTAAAATTTGTTTAGGATGTAGTATATTTTGTTCAGGAAAGGTCACTCGACAGGAGATTTCTCAAACATTGGTCAAGGCCAAAATAACAAAAAACTTCATGTGACACGAACAACGCTACTTCTGACAATATGACAGGAGCACTTATATATAGGAAGTACCAGCGGCGTATCCACCATGCCCTTATCATATCATATTCATTTTGTTACTACATATCACGATAGGCCTTATGTCATAACACACGACAAAATTCACTATGTTTTCCATGAGCTGACTTTTATAATTATGTATGCACCTGTAATTACTCAAATCGTCGCATGGTCCGTATAGATCCTTCCGTTGTGTGCGGGTTATGAGAGGACACAAAATTACTTAGTTCATATCTATTGTTTTTATGTATGAGTTGCTAATAAATAACTGTACCCCTAGATATTAAGGCCAATCAGAAAACTATAGAGTAATAATGGGGCATAACTTAAGGTTTCACAGCTTTCTCGTGTTCGAACAAGAATACATCAAACCCCGAGTAGTTCAAAGTTTTATAGCTTTCAACTTTTATGGATAAGGTAAATAATCATGCCTTGAGTATAATGCGATCAATTAATTGCAACAATTGTAAACAGTCTAATTCTGTGTATAATGTAAACACCGCAGTTTCATATATGATCTAGTGTCATGTACGTTGTAAACAAATAGGTTTCATGTATAATGTGAACAATTTAGCATCATTTTAGTGTTTGAGACTTTGAGCCGTTCAAAACAAATAACAATAAGGTAATTAGGGTTTGGAATGATTAGGATGTCCAATTACCGTTAAGATTAAATTAAATTATAAATAATCATATCTATATATACTCTCTAAAATATAAAGGTTTTGGACATTTTGGTGGGACATTTGTCACTCTCTAATGCATTATCAACATTTTTCTCTCGCCTCTCTCTCCTATTAATTATACAATTTTTTTAATTGTTTTTATATTTTTTTGTTTTCCGCCTCTCTCTCATATTAAATAATAATGATTTCTATAATTATTTTTATAAAACGTTTTTTATTAAAAAAATAGGTTTGTTCATAAAACATTTTTATAAATTGAATATTTCTTTCATTCTTTTTATAAAATATTTTTAAAAAATAACTATATAACGTTTCTTGAATTGTATTAAAAACTTTGTAATATGTCATAAATATATAATATGTATGTCTTTATTACTAAGTATATATAATATTACATTTATTCAACTAATGTAATATAGTGGGTTTCTAATCTAGTTTAATATTATATTCAAACAGTATAATTAGAATCATTTAAGGCGGTTCCGTAAAAAAACACTGTTCAAATATATTGTCTTTAATTATATTTAAAACTAGGTTATAAACCCGTGTACTACACGGACTAAATAACAAATACGATAAAATTAACAATGTTGTAACAACTTTTAATTACTTAAATTACATATTGCTACATACAATTATTGAATTAATGTTTGCAATTTGAGTCGAAAATTATTAATTTTTTTAAAAGCAAATTTTCTTTAATCATGTAACAGTGGAACTTCATGAACTACTCAAACCTTGGTGTTTCAAGAGGATTTTCCTATACCAATGAGTCGAAAATTATTACTTCGTAATTATTGTAACATTTCAATTATTGAATTTTTCCTTTACTTCTAATTTAATTAATTGTGATGGAAATAAATAAAGTTTGGGATTTGTGTTTGACTTCAAATAGTTACAATTTTGACCATTAAACAGAATGTAACATGGAAAAAAACTGTTTAATTCGTAATTATACATACAACATTGTAATAATGAAAATCTTCTGCAACATACCTTTTGAGGCACAATATCATCTGCATCAACAAACTACTGCCTGAGATCAATAATAAGTTACATATTAATATCATAAACAGATTCAATAAAAATGGAAGTAGATCACTTATGCCAATGTAGCTTACTTCACAACCGAATATGCAGGATTCGAACGCAATAGATTAGGATAAGTCTGCACAAAGTAAATAACAAAGTCTCATAATTAGGGATCAATCGCCTAAACTAAAGTAACTTCAATTAGCTATTGCTGTGTATGAAACTGTGTTGTCAAATGCGATAGGCGCACTCAAGGCGCATAGGCACTGCTCCGGGCCTAGGCGCTAGGCGCAAAAAAAGCGAGAGCCTGAGATAAAAAAGGCGCACGTAGAGGGAAAAAACAAAAAAATATATTATACATTGAAAGTTAATACCACACCACTAATATTAAAAAAACTATTATAATTTGTACCAAAAGATAAAAGTAATAGATAATCTTGCTTCTTTAAACTTCAATTTGTTATTCTGTAAACTTCAACGGTGTGTATATGTATAAAAGATCGTTGATTTGGAAATAATTTGGTAGTGCCTATTTTTTCTAGGGACAGCAGCCAGTGAAAGACTAAAAAATAGTAAAAAAAATCAAAAAATCTCGAAATTAGTTACTGGATTACGCCTGAATGAATAAAGCCCACACCTTGGTTGATATTACGCCTGACAAAAAGCTCTCGCCTGAGCTAGCCTTTGCAAAAAAAGCTCAGACCTGCACCTTGAAAATGCGCTAGGCGAGCGTCTAGAGTGCTTTTGACAACACAGGTATGAAAGTTAATGTATTGATGTGTATTGTTACACATGTAATCTAATTCCTAAAAAAATCAAAGATAAAGTTGTACGTGACACATTACATGAAGTTCATAGTTATTTTGGAGATGTTAGCAAATGCTTTGTAGTTTGACTTTTTTTTTCTTTTCGTTCAAATAAATGCAGCTCCACTGTTGGCCAAGTATCCTGCAAACTATAAAATGTACTAAGATAATAAAATATTATTAAACTAAGAGTTGTAACATCTATGTCAATTTCAATGATGAACTTTTGGAATGGGTCATGGGCTTGTCATTAAACATATCTGAATGTGCAAACTCCACAAAATAGAAACGAACTTTGCATTTTTTGTTGGAATCAAGAACAATCAAGCACACACTCAACACACTTTGGAGCAATTTTCTGGGGTTGTATTGAACTTCAAAGTGAATTACATGAACCGGAAGAAAATGTTACGAAAAGAAACAACTCTCTCTCTACTGTTTGCATAAAAAGAAAACTACTAAATACTTTTGAAATAAAAATGCAGTAAAGAAAACAAAGCATAACTCCACCACCCCATGATCTCATGAGGTGGAAACCAACTCCAAAACTACCCACTTTCCTTAGTCAATGCAAGTCAAGATTAATACTCCACATTCACTCCCTTAAGCTTGGCTTGCATTTTCAAGATCTTCAACTCCTAACAGGTACCTCATCTCTGCAAACTTGACTCGCGGTAATGCCTTCGTTAATACGTCGGCCTTTTGTTGTTCCCCGCTAACATGTTCGACACAAATCTGTCTCCTCTCTACACACTCCCTTATGAAGTGAAATTTAGTGTCGATGTGTTTACTACGCCCATGAAAAACGGGGTTTTTCATTAGTGCTATCGCCAACTCGTTATCCACGAACAATTTAACACATTGAGCTTCCAATCCAGTGAGATCGTTGAGCAGATTTCTTAGCCACAACGCTTGACACGCCGCCGATGTAGCCGCTATGAACTCGGCCTCACAAGACGAGAGGGCCACTGTACTTTGTTTCTGAGACATCCACGTGATCGGGTTCCCTGAAAAATAAAACACCGCTCCGGTTGTTCCTCTTCGATCATCCAAATCAGTACCGTGACTGCTGTCACTAAACCCGACCAAGTTTCCATTTCCTCCCCGTGTGTATTTCAGCCCGTAATGGATTGTACCCTTCAAATACCTTAGAATCTGCTTTAAAGCTTTGTAATGACTTACTTTTGGTGCTTCCATGTATCTGCTAATTGCCCCAACAGAAAAGCTGAGATCAGGCCTTGTATGAAGGAGGTATCGAAGACTTCCCACCAATCTTCTGTAATCGGTGGAATTGACTATTTCACCATTCTCATCTTTTGTTAAATAAGCTCTTGGTTCCATAGGCCATTTTGAGGGGTTACACTCCTCCATTCCAGCAGCTTTCAAAATTCTTTTTGCATACCTAGATTGGCTAAGTTTTATATAACTTCCTCCTTGTTCCACTTCTATCCCAAGGTAGTAACTTAGTCTACCCAAATCGCTCATGTCGAATACTTTAGTCATCTTTCTTTTGAACTCCAAAACTTGTTCCTCGCTTGTGCCGGTGACTATTAAGTCATCGACATACACACCAACTATCAACACATTCGAATCCCTTTTCAGCTTATAAACAGCTTGCTCATGTGTGCATTTCTGAAGCCCCATGTCTCTGAGAGTCTTGTCAAGTCGTGCATTCCACGCTCTAGGCGCTTGTCTTAAACCATAGAGCGCTTTATGCAGCCGATACACCCACTGTTCTTTACCTTTAACAACATAGCCATCGGGTTGGGAGACATAAACTTCCTCACGTAAATCGCCGTTTAAGAAGGCAGATTTCACGTCAAGGTGATGGACACACCATCCCATCTTCACTGCCAACGCTAACAACAATCTGATCGTTTCCAAACGGGCCACCGGTGCAAAAACCTCATCAAAATCCACTCCCTTTCGCTGCACATATCCCTTTGCAACTAAATGGGCCTTATGTTTCGTAACATTACCTGCTGCGTCTTTCTTTAATTTGAATACCCACTTCAACCCAATGGGTTTGTTTCCGATCGGTAATTCGGTCAGGCTCCATGTACCATTCTTCTCAATTGATTCAAGTTCCTTCTTCATGGCTTCTTCCCAACCGTGTTCACCCACTGCTTCTTTGTACGACCTGGGTTCCTCATCTACCAACATCAGGAGCGGTTCATCTTCAATGTGTTCTGTACCATCGTATAAGTCTATCAACAAACGAAACCCTTGAACTGGTGTATGATCATAGGTCAAAGTGTTTGATGTCGAGCTTGAACTTTTTGTAAAGGAATCATCGCTTTGCATGGGGGCATCACTGTGCGTCGTTGGTGTGTTGATCGAAGGTGAGTAGGTTTCATCGATCGGGTCCTGTGCTTGGCCATTTTCCTCCGTCTCGCTATTTGACACCCTAAACCAACCTGGGCCTGTGGTTTGTTTTGGGTCGCTAGCACCATTGGCCCAATTCCATTTAACCTTCTCTTCAAAGATTACATCACGGGACACCTGCAATTTATTATTATTAGGGTTAAATAGTCGGAATGCCTTGCTCCCAGGTTCCACCCCTAGATACACCATCGAAATACTCCTATCTGCGAGTTTTGGAAGATGACCAGCTACTCGCTTTGCATGCGCCACACATCCAAAAACCTTCACGTGTTCGAGAGAAGGTTTTCTACCCTTCCATCCCTCATACAGTCTCACCCCTTGCACTCCCTTTGTTGCCATTCGATTTAGCAAATACACTGCATGACGTACCGCTTCACCCCATAAGCTATCCGGTACGTTCATTGTCTTCAGCAGAGATCTAGTAACTCCAAGGATGGTTCGATTCCGGCGCTCTACAACCCCGTTTTGTTGAGGGGTGTAGGGGGCCGTTAGGTGTCTCTTAATTCCCTCCTGATTGCAGTAGCTTGTAAACTGATTCGAAACAAACTCTCCACCCCGGTCAGTTCTTAGTGTCACGACTTTGTAAGGACTTTCCTTTTCGACTTGCATTCTGAATCGTTTGAAGTATTCAAAAGCCTCGTCTTTCGATTTGATGATGTACACCCACATATACCTACAAAAATCATCAACAAACAAAATGAAATAACGATTACCGCCAATCGTTTGTGGTGATATAGGACCACAAATGTCAGCGTGAATCATTTCTAAAGGGTGACTCGCACGCCACTTTGCCTCCTTCGGGAACGGTTGCCTTGCCTGTTTCGACACCAAACACCCCTCACAAACTTGCGTGGGGTGTTTTATATTGGGTATACCACGCACTAGCCCCTTTCGAACCATGAATTCAACAGCCTTGAAATTTACGTGGCCCAATCTAGCATGCCATAGCCACGCCTCATTGTCAAGACTTGCACCCAAACATACCGGCTGAACAGTGTTGAGTACTATCTTGTACAACCTATTTGTGGATCGTTGTACCCTCATGACCAGCCGACCACTTGCATCCAACATCCTTAGGTAATCGTCTCGCATCCTTACATCATAACCATCTTCCGTCATTTGACCAAGGCTCAATATGTTGCTGGTTAGGGCCGGAATAAAGTACACGTGAGGAATCACCAACTGGTCACCATTTTTGCACTCGAATAATACTGTACCTTTCCCTTCAATTTGGACTTTGGAGCCATCACCAAACCGTACTTGACCCGTTACATTATCGTCCAACTCCGCAAAGAACTCCTTGAGGCCATTCATATGATTGATGGCCCCATTGTCCAGGTACCAAACATCACGATTAGTCTTCTCCCTTTCTTCAATTTGACCTGGAAATACCTTGTTCTCATTCAGTAGCACCATTGTATTCTCTTCTTCCCCACACACGCTTAGAAGCAGTGTAGTTTCTTCCTCCACTTGATTCAAATTCACCTCATTCTTCTCTTCCTTTGTATCTTTGCACTCAGAAGCATAATGACCAAATTGGTCACATTTGAAACATTTTATATGTCGTTTGTCTCTGCTCCTCCGATCATTGTAGTTTGTGTCATGATAACCACCCCGGTTAACTCTGCCCCGGTTGCTTCCACGCCCCCTTGAACTACTTCGACCACCCCGGTCATATGAGTGTGAGCCTCTTCCCCGGCTACTAGTAAAAACAGCCCTACCCGAGCCCCTTTTGGTCGAGTTGCCATCTCCCTTCGTGAACAGTAGACTGTTGTCACCACTCGTGTTTTTTGGCGAAGTTTCAATCGATCTTCGTACGCCTTCAATCGGCCTATTGCTTCATCGAACGGCATCGTATCTATGTCCGAATACTGTTCGATTGAGGCAACCAATTGTAGAAACTTGTCAGGAACCGAGTCCAACAATTTTTGAACCAAGACACCGTCCTCAATTGTTGAACCAAGGCTGTTGTACCGTGACACCATACCAGATAGTTTACCCGCAAACTCATCCACAGATTCTCCGTCTTTCATTTTCAACGCTTCGAAATCACTCTTGAGTGTATGGAGGCGTGCTTTCTGTACTCGGTCTGCGCCCAAGTACCTGATCTTTAACGACTCCCATATCTCCTTCGCCGTCTTTTTCTTTGCCACCTGCAATAAGACGTCTTCGGGAATCGCTTGAAAAATAAAAGCTCGGGCTGTTTTATTTTTCTTTTCATCTACGGTTACTCCGTCCTTCGGTTCAATGGATTCCCATAAACCTTGAGCATCCATCACCGCCTCCATCTTAATAGCCCAAGTAGTATAATTTGTTGCTGTCAACGTCGGAATCTGCAGCGAAACCGAACTGATTTCTTTCGGAACTCCTGAAGTGGTTGCTACCGCCGACATTGGGTTGAAACGAGGATACTTGGGCATAAACTAACCTTGAACGCTCTGATACCAAATGTTGGAATCAAGAACAATCAAGCACACACTCAACACACTTTGGAGCAATTTTCTGGGGTTGTATTGAACTTCAAAGTGAATTACATGAACCGAAAGAAAATGTTACGAAAAGAAACAACTCTCTCTCTACTGTTTGCATAAAAAGAAAACTACTAAATACTTTTAAAATAAAAATGCAGTAAAGAAAACAAAGCATAACTCCACCACCCCATGATCTCATGAGGTGGAAACCAACTCCAAAACTACCCACTTTCCTTATTCAATTCAAGTCAAGATTAATACTCCACATTTTTTCCGTAATTTTTGCAACTAATTTCATGTTGCATGCAAAATAGAAACCAACTTCCATTTTATTATCACCATGTGCATCTGATGTGACATTTAATGCTTATTTTAAATCTATATCTGTTTTAAATCATAAAAGACACTGATCATTTATAAAAAATCTAAGGGTAAAGGGGGCATCATCGGGTAGGCGGGTTGACGCGGGTACACGTCGCCGTCGACTCGGGTTCAGTCACGGGTAGTCAATTACGGGTATATTTACCCGAGCATCAAACTCAAAATCGAGCCGTTGTAAAACGGCTATATAGCCGTTGCCCATATTTAAATAAAAAAAACTTTTTTTCCTATATATACAATACATTTATACCATATTTTTCACACCCAAAAAATTTCATTCCACTATATTTCTACTTAAAAACCATGGATTCTAAAAAAGCAAAAGCCGCTACTCGATCTAAAAAATCAAAGGTCGGTTCAAGCCAAAACCCCTCAACACAACAACCTACTCAACCATCACACCATCCGCATCAACCGGCACCGTACCCATATTATCCGTATGGTTAAATTTCCACTCAAATGCCTACTCAAATTGCACCCGGCAATACACCTATCCATTACCAGATCAACTTACATTTGAGTATTTTGCACCCCGCTACCAAAACCTACAATTCCGTATCCCAAACCGTAACGATGAAGAAAAAAGTTAAAAGATCAAGATATTAGGGTGATGATGGAAGAACAATCATCTACGGTGATTTAAAGATGTTTACGGATCCTCACAATCATGTGACGGGACCGCTGTTGGAAACAGTTCTAAAACGAAAAGATGAAATAGCTAGTCGATTCGGGTGGCCTTGTGATTTCTAGATTTATTTTTATGTACTTTTTAAATTTAGTGTTTTTATTTTTATTTTTAATATACTTTTTTTATTAATGAATTTCTTTTTATTGTTATTATTATTATTATATTATTTGTTTTACTTAAAAAAAGAATTAATTTAAAAAAAAATGAGGGTATTAGAGTTGTGCCCCCTTCACTTTAGGATATTAGGGTAGCAAAATGGTAAAAGTGAGGTGACATAACCTCATTGGTTGATTTTGTGGGGGTAGATTTTTGGTGAGGGTTGTGCCCACTTCACCCTAAAAAACTTTACACCAAAAGTGTTTCAGGACATTTTGACCAGTGACGAATACAAGAATTTTATGTATGAGAGTGGCAAAATATGGGTCGACTAAAACGGGTCGGGTAAAAAAACACAAATAACGACAAAATAATATTAAGCCATGAAATATAACTAAAAACATAGTTAAATAAATATAATAGAAAAAAATCCTCAATTAGATATTTTAAAAATGCTCAAATAAATCTTCATTATAATATTGACAAGTTCTTAAGACAATATCATAGCTCCGAAATTAAAAATAACAAATAAAAAATTAACCTAAACAAACAAATGACTTTAACATAAAGAATCTATACTATCTAATAAATAAAGGTTTTTTCATGCCACGTGTCGTCTCCATATTCATTCTCATCATTTTTTCTCGTCTCTCTCTCTTATTAAATACATCTCTATCTTTTAATAATAATATATTTTTAAAGAAATACTAATTATACTAATAAAACAGATTTATTTTAAATTATCACTTATTATAAGAAACTTTGAAATCTAATTATATAACTTTTATTTTTAATCAAATAATAAATGAAAGTCAAATTATATTAAATAGTAATTAACGTATTTTCGAAACCCAATTATATATGATTTTTTACATATTTTGAATTTTGTTTTTTATCCTTAATATATGTAATACATTTTTACACTTATAAAATATATACATAATACATAAAGATTTAAGTATTTTATGTATAGATATTTTTCACCTCGTGTGTAGACACGAGTTCTAAGCTAGTCAATTAATATAAACACATAAATTAAACAGACAATTGAAATATTTGATCTATTCAAACAAGTTTATAACAAATAATCCACATATATTTTAGGAAAAAAAAAGACATAAATTTTGTCGGAAAGAAGCAGAATACATATCAAATTAAACAGGCAATTTAAATATTCTATCGTGCCTATTCTTGGGCCCATCTCTACGGATTTGTGCCCCCACCCTTCAAACTTGGGCTATAATTTATAAAAAAATTCTTCTTTTTTACATACTACAGGTGGGGCTTACGGGGTGCCTTACCCCTCCCTAAATATACATTGAATCCGCGGCTGATTTTGACCCATTACACCGCACCCCTAATCCTAGTAGTTTGCAACCTAAGCTTTAATATTGTTCGGTATGTATCTGACCACGCGATTTTGTGAAGTCACCGAATGATTATTTAGATTTTCGCTTCACTCTCCAGCTGTAGAATAGAGGTTGGAAAACCTTCTCAAGGTCCTGGATTTTAACTTTGTTCATGAAAGTTATGGCTTCTAAGGTTTGAGCAGGTGTCCCCCCGAGCCAAATCTAAAAAAAAAGTAATTTGTTATTTACGATATACATTTTAGCAAAAGAAATAATGACACTTTGTAGAAACTAATAAAAAAACTGCTTCTAGCTCACCTTCTATAATAGAAGATATAGATGTTTTCGTTTTTTAAATTAATTTTAGGTCGTCTGGTTTGGGCTTTTTTAACCAACTTATATACATAATATTGAAAAATATTGTAATTAATGTTATTTTAAAAAGCGTTTAAGAATTCAAAATTAAAAAAATCGTATTATAAATAAGGAATGGGTAATCATTCTAAATAATGAATGAGTAATCATTCTAAATAAAGAATGATTTATCCTTTTTCTAAATAAGGAATGATTTAGCCTTTTTATGTATGGATTTGCCATGTTTATTAAAATTGACACGTTTCACACGTTTGATATGCAACTTCAGTTCCATTACTATAATAAGTAATAAAACATAAGTTGATTAGCATATTATGTGTAAATTATTGATGCTTACTATAAACTCAAAGAAAGTGTAAATTTTGTTAAACAACTTATGTTTTATTACTTACTAGATTACACCCCGTGTCTACACACGGGATGAAAATATCAATACATAAATTCTTATTTTTTTTATATATATTTTACATATGTAAAAATGTATTACATACGAATGATTGACAACAAAATTCAAAATATATAAATATTAATATATAATTACGTTTCGAAAATACGTTAATTACTATTTCATGCAATTTGACTTTCATTATTATTTGATTCAAAATAAAAGTTAGATAATTATATTTCAGAGTTTTTATAATAAGAGATAATTTAAAATAAATATGTTTTATTAGGGGGTGTTTGGGATTCCATTTCAAACTACTTATTAACTTATTACCTTTTTTAAAAAGGTAATAAGTTAAAAGTTTGTTTGGATAATTGATGAAAAAGTTAATTTTAAAAGGGTGGAGAAGTTGTTTTAAAGAAGTAAAAATTTTTAACTTCTCCAAGAAGTCAAAAGTAGTTTTTGAAATGGAATCCCAAACAGTATAATTAGTATTTTAGTTAAAAATATATTGTTATTAAAATATAAAGATGTATTTAACAAGAGAGAGAAGCGGGAAAAAGATTATGAGAATGAATATGGTTGCGACACGTGGCATGTAAAAACCTTTATTTATTATATAGTATAGATTCCAGATTGGGAAAGATGGAAATGAGAAACATGTAATATTCCTGGTATACAAAGACCGCGGACCAATAGAAACATGTTTGTTTTTAAAGAAAATCATGTTAGAAACAAAAATCTTTTTGTAGAGTTTTTTCAGAACCATAGAAACATGAGTAAACATATGGCCTTTCGAAAGCCCTAACAGTACTAAAACTGTAGATGAACAAAGAGAAGCAATTATTTACGCAAAAACAACCTAGCAATTTCAAAGACGAAACCATTACCTGAAAATGCAGATGAAATAGGAAGAAGCACGTGATGGAGGCAGGGGCAAGGCAACCAGAATGAGCAACATGAATTCAAACAAAAAAAAATTAACAAATGAATCACAACATTAAAATTTGAAAATCCAAGGTATATGATGATTGACCTATATTCTGATTCAACCTTAAACCCTTGTCTGATATTTTCCTAATTCAATATTTTAGCTTACATTCTTTTTATAACATCATTAAACAAACACATATGCATATAGAGTTAAGATCAGCTCATAAACACACACATACATGCAAATTAAATACTAATCCAACATAATTACATAGAAAATATTTTGAACATGAATGTAAATACAGGTTTATCATTTTTGGTACTAAAATATGGTCAAATACGAATCAAAATACAACTTTTATTGTATAAAGTGCATATCATTGCTGAAGTACATGAATGTAATCACATGTTTATGTATTTTGGTACTAAAAAATGGTCAAATACAAAACAAAATACAACTTTTATTGCATACAGTGCAGATCATTGTTGTAGTAATGTTTTACTGCACTAAGAATCGAGAATTCACATCTTAAACGTAATCATAAACCCTAGGCTTCATGTTACAGAAGTTCAAACCAATCCCTCTAATAATCAATTTTAAATCTCAAATTAGTATTTCATCCCAAAACCGTAATAATCTTTTTAAAGTTATAATTTTCAATATAAAAAGAGGATGGTGTAGCATTTATAAGCATCATAATTGCAATCAGCTTGCTAAAAACCAATTGATTTTCAGAAAGGGACGGTGGATCTACATATTTCATATATTTTAATCGATGGACTTAAAAACCTAACTGGGTTGGATTTGGACACCATCAAGCCTAATTTTCATCATTTTTTTTAAACAGAGAACAAACACCTTTCAATAACCTTAAACAGCCATACGTGTGACGATTGAAGAACAGCCGAAAAACATTACAAACTAACTAAACATCACAAATTCGTACACAACATTGATAACAAAAAATATGAAAATGCATCAACCGATTGATAAATTCCACAAAACATTTAGTTAAAGTCGTATAATTCCATTTCAATAATACATCTACACAATTAAATCAAACACACATCAACCAAAACATCAAACGCCCTACATAATCTAAATTAAATAACAAATCAAACGTTCATATCAAGAAAGTAGGTTACCTTTAATCATCGATTTTGATTCATGAACACTCTGGAAGGTGGACAATTCAATCAAGGCACCTCCCCATCGGGTTAAGTTATGTGCGAATAAAGGAAAAAACAAATCTAAATCAGAAACACTGAAGAATAAATATACTTAGAAATTGCATAACTGGATTGAAACCTAAATCTCTGTCTACTTCTCGCAGATGATTTCGGAGATGAAATCTAACCTTCCAAATCTTTGTCTGAGACGAAGAATTCAACATCAATAGAATCATGTCGTCGTTGTAAAACACCGGGGAGAGTGTTTGATAGTGTTTAAGATACCGAGTCCATAGCGATTTAGATGCAGGTGATGGAGAGGAATGGGAGGTCGAATGAAGATGCAATTAGGGTTTCTTCAAAACAACAAATGGGTCATAAACTACCGATTCTATAGGTGAAGACAGTGAGAGGATGAAGGTGTATCGGCTGCAAGAATGGCGTATTAAGGTTTGAAAAGGAACCTTGAGATCCGAGTTCTGACCGGATAAAGATCCGCGTGTAAAAAAATGTGATGGGTAGTTTAGCCGGGAAAAAAGGTTCCTTTATGTCCTCAATGGACTTATGTCTTCAATGGATGACACGTGTCTCTATTTATTTTTATTTATTATAAGTTATAGATTATATATTATAGATTTATTATAAGATAGATTACTATTACTAATTACTAAACCTATTTAAAGATGAACGTGGATGAACAGTGATTTACAAGGGTTTTTACGTGAAGTACAACCACATCATTTACTGGTTACGTGTCAGCTTGGGCCATGTGGGATGGCACACACGTGTGCTTTTGTGACCTTGCCAGCGCATTTTTTTACCACGCGTATAGCCTCCGACTTCTTTCGTCTTTAATCCTCGCTCTCTCTAGGTAAAAGCGTTCGAGAAGAAACCCAGAGAAGATGGTGCAAGGAATCGCATTGTTGCCGTCATCGTTCAATCGTTCATAGGTATGATTGTTTAGGGTTATTGATCTTTTGTAACGATATCGTTTTCATTATCGTTCATTTGTTCACATGTATGACAGTTTAGGGTTATCGATCTTCTGTTCCGATATCGTTTAATCGTTCACAGGTATAACGTTTACGGTTGTTGATCTTCTCTTCCGATTTTATGGTAAAAGCATTCGACTGGAAACGCAGAGAAGATGGTGTTATGGCTCCAATTTTGCCCTCTTTTTATGGAATTATTACTGTTATTTGTTTTTGTTCGATCAGAGATCTGAATTCGATGTGATTTTTTCTTGTTTATTTCTGTTTGACTTCATGCTCTTATTCTACTGGTCTAGAGAAGGCGGTGTGTTACTTGCTTCATTGGTTTACCATCATTCTAAGCTTAAAATTTTGGATTAAAATCAAAGTGATTTGAGTTCATATATTTTCAAGAAGATGTGCTTTAGGCTATAGGTGAACACCCACTTTGGGAATTCCCAGGAAAGCATACGGGTCCTTCGGTTGATTTGGATTTATATGAAATGCTTTCCTAGACAGAAGACCCAAAGTACAGACATTCACCCTTTCGGATTGCACATGTTCTCTACTAATTTTCAGAACCCAAAACTTTGATGGGATTGTAAAATTTTAAAAGGCATTAGGTATGAAAGTGTATAAATATTAGGTATGAATAAGTGTATGGTAAACCTTAAGATAGCATTTAGTGATATCAAATAGGTATTGTGCAGACAATTCAAATAGTGTAGCAAAGAAGTTATCATAGGGGTAGTAGTTTTTTGTAAACATGTATGTTATCAAGTAACATAACACATAAGATAATTCGTATTGTATCATGCAATGTATACACTAGATAATATGTAGAATAATTACACAAGGGCATCCTAAGGTTATAGACTATACATTAAGAATATGTTTCAAGTAATCCATGTAGTTTCAAATAATTTCATGTAGTCTCTTGAATACTGTAGTTCATGTATTTGCACCATGTAGATAGAAATAAGCAGATGTAGGTAGGTAAGTGAATGCATGTATATGTATAACGAGTATAGAGTGGAGTTCCTAGTAAAAGACACGAGTTAAACTCATGTTTAGGACTCCTAGTTTATAGTATAGGTCATGTGTGTCTAATAATCTAATTCCCTATAACCATGGATCTGATACCAATCTGTCACACCCCGGCCGGCGGCGGATTATACGCCGGGGATGACGCGGTTGTTCATAAGCACATGATCATCTGTTAAATATGATAGTATTTATTATTCAAATTTAAAAGCATTCGTTACAATTGTAAATAGGAAAACAAGTATTCAAATATAACATAATAAGATTAAATTGAACTAAGTCTATGACCAATGTGATCAAGTAGTGTCCTCAACTGGTGCACCTGAAACATGTGAGTAAATGTCAACTACAAGTAGTTGGTGAGTAACATAGATTTTAACACCAAACAAAAGTTAAGTAAAAAGGATTTGGAATTCAATATGTTCAAAGCTTAACTAAGGCATAAATGTGAAAACACACAAGGTTCCAAAGCGTACAATTCAATCATGGTAATAGAAAACTAGATACGCAATCCAACTGATTGCCATTTTAAGAAAAAGGGGTAAGCTGATACTCAAGTTGTAAGTTGATACCCAACAAAACCCGTCAATGTTTTGTGGTAAGTTATAGTTTCGGATTCCCGTATAAATGATCATGTTAGGTACTACCTTAGGCTTGTGCTGCAAGTTAATGAATGTACTGACATGAACACATGTAATGGTCACTAGGTAGTTCAAGACATAAAGCATAAAGATCAAAGCATAAGGACATAGGTATCGAATTGTGTCAGTAAAGCGTTTGTAAACGTGTTTCACCCCAAAAGTAAAAATAGTAAAAAGGGGATATGTAAACTCACTTGAATCAAAGCTGGAAATGTTAATTAACAATGTTATATTTTCATAATAAATTGTTTAAATGGTTTATTTATCATGTGTACATATATAGTTACATATATATTTATAAGTAGACAAATAAAGAATATCAATTTATAATCAAAGCTTGTAAGTTTAGATTTGGTTATTATAACAAGGTATATATATTTATTTCATAACAATCATATAAGTATGTATGCACACTCATGAATTATAATGAATAAATAGGATACATTCATAAATGCAAATCATAAAATAATGAAATTACAATTTGTCGGAATAGTTAAAATAAATGTCGGAATTTTCTGGGGATTACAATATATACAAGGGTGGTTTCCTATGACTAATATCATCGAATAGTGCATGCTATATACAAGTTATACAACACAGGGATTATTTACGACGGATTGCTACACACCCCTAGAGGCATGCTAATTATACTATATTATTAAATTTCCATGCTTCATACAACAACAGCTATATACAATTGACAATGAATTAAACTAGTATATACAGTTTATTATTGACACTAAGTCTTATTGTAAGAGCACAAAAAAATTATTTACAAATATACAGCCCTATATTTTCGTGCCTAAGTTGTGAACAATACAGATAATCCCCAAAAAGTGGTTTACATGAAGACAATGTGTAATTACCGAGTCCCCGCAGTGAAATCACCAATTAAATTCAAGTAGTACCCTTTGTTTCTGCCATGGGCATGCATGTCGGACCGACATGGAATCTGATATCTGTCTGACGCCCAAATCCAAACCCTAATTTTTCAATTCGTCCAAAAGACGAATTCATGCCCAATTTAAACACCCATTCACCAATTTTATGTTAATAATCTATCTAAGCACTCTTTTAATCGTTTAGAAACCTGATAGAGAAGAGAATCCTGGGTGTGTACCTGAAATGATGGTGGTGGAGCGGTTGTACAGGTAGTGGCGTACAGTGGGGGGGGGGGGGTTCCGGCGTGGAGGCAATGGGCGGAGACGAAGCGGCAGCGGTGACAGGTTGTGGATGGTGGTAAAGGGTGGCGGTGAGGGTGGGGGCAGTGGTGGTGATAAAGTCGGACCGATGGGGGCTATTTAAATCTTTTTGCGTGTTCCCATTGCGGATCGATATGGGATGTAAGTCGGTCCGACTAATTCTTGTGGCTTTTAAAATTCCCGATCATTTGCACCGATGTGTGTCCGGATGTCGGTCCGACTTGTGTCATGTGACTTTTCAACTTCTTCAGCATTGCAGACCGATAGGACTCTGGATGTCAGTCCGATATGGGTGTCATGTCTCAGATTCTAGGGCGTGCATGTCGGACCGACATGGGGTGTGATGTCGGTCCGATATTCCCCAAATTCCAATCTCTTTTGTTTAAAAATCTCATAAATTTTGACACCCAAAGCAACTTTCTTTACCTGCAAAAAATATTTTTATACGTACCGGTATGGTTGGATTCTTCATTCCCGCGCATTGTGACCTGCGTAGACTAGGTAAACGGTTAGAATAAAGTTACAAAGAATATACAATTATGACGTTAATACAAAAATTTTCAAGTATACAATTCGGGCTGCCTCTCGAGAGCGCTTGGTTTAATGAGTCCTCAGCCTGACTCATCCTCACACTTAGTTATGCGGTGGGTCGAGGTGCATAACCTCTAATGAGTGTCCCCCCGACCGGGTCCTCAACTTTTATGTGGCGATCATACAACTCCTTAGTCCTCAACTTATAATCATATGAACGCGTATAAGCATGATCCCTCAGCTCATCTAACTCATGCAACTGGTACATCCGGTTTTCCCCTGCTTTAGGCTCGTCAATATTGACGCTACGAAGGGCCCAATATGCACGATGCTCTAACTCAACCGGTAGATGCCACACTTTCCCATAAATCAACCTAAACGGTGTAGAACTGATAGGTGTCCTGAATGCCGTACGGAAAGCCCAGAGTGCATCATCTAGCTTATCTGCCTAATCCTTCCTATTTGACCCAACCGTTTTCTCCAGGATCCGCTTAATCCCACGGTTGCTAACCTCTACCTGCCCACTAGTCTGCGGGTGATAAGGCGTTGCAAGTCTATGGGTGACCCCATATCGTTGCAAGGTTTTCTCCATCTGTGCATTACAAAAGTGGGTACCCCTGTCGCTAATCAGTGCCTTTGGCACACCAAACCTAGCAAATAACTTCCTCAAGGGCCTCACAACAACTCTCGCATCATTCCTGGGTAAAGCCTCAGCCTCCACCCACTTAGAGACATAATCCACCGAGACGTGTATATACTTATTCCCTCGAGTTGACGGGAACGGCCCCATAAAATCAATCCCCTAAACCTCAACGATCTGGATGGGGTTCTGTGGCATCTCATTCTTAGAAGAAATGTTCCCCGTCCTCTGGCATGCATCACATCTCCTAACAAACTCGTGAGCATCCTTAAATATCGTTGGCTAGTAGAAACCCGAATCAAACACTCACTTAGCCGTATAGGTGGCTGCATTATGCCCTCCAGTGGGGCCCTCATGGCAATGTCTCAGAATACTTTGTACCTCACTCTCAGCCACACATCTCCTAATCACCTGATCCGCTCCAACTATGAAAAAATACGGATCCTCCCAGATATAGTGCCTAATGTCGGCAAATAATTTCTTCTTCTGCTGGTGAGTCATGCCCTTTATTAAGGTGTCATCAACAAGGTAGTTCACATAGTCCGCGAACCAAGGGCAATCATCCTCACTCACACTCACTTTCATCAAACTCTCCATGGGAAAATGATCATCAATCTGAACTCCCACGTGCTCATTCTCAGCACCCTCTAATTGTGACAAGTGATCGGCTGCCACGTTCTCTGTCCCCTTCTAATCCTTAATCTATATATCAAACTTGTAGCAACAGAATCCAACGAATAAGGCGCGGTTTAGCATCATGCTTGCTAAAGAGATATCTCACTGCGGCATGGTATGTGTATACGATGGTTTTGGACAGCACAAGATAGGACCTGAATTTGTCGAAAGCAAACACCACGGCTAACAATTGCTTCTCTGTAGTGGTGTAATGCTCCTGAGCATCATTCAAGGTCCGGCTAGCATAGTAAATGGGATGGAAGTGTTTGTCCTTCCGCTGACCTAAAACCACCCCTACTGCGAAATCGCTCGCATCACACATCAACTCGAATGGCAGTGACCAATCCGGGGCTACCATGATAGGGGAATCAACCAACTTGCCCTTCAGCAACTCAAACGCTCTCAAACATTCATCAAAAAATACGAAGGGCACATCCTTCTCCAACAAAAGAGTCATCGGCCTCGCTATCTTAGAAAAGTCGCGAATAAATCGCCGATAGAAGCCGGCGTGGCCAAGAAAACTCCTAATCGCTCTCACACATTTCAGCGGTGGAAGTTTAGAGATCATCTCCACCTTAGCTCTATCCACCTCTATGCCCGCACGTGATATCCTGTGCCCTAGCACTATGCCCTCTCTCACCATAAAGTGGCACTTTTCCCAATTCAGCATCAAGTTTGTCTCCTCACATCGTGCCAACATCCTCTCTAAATTCCTCAAGCAATGGTTAAAGGAGCTCCCAAAAACCGAGAAATCATCCATAAAGACCTCAATGAAGTCCTCGATCATATCATGAAAGATAGCAATCATACAGCGTTGGAAGGTTGCTGGAGCATTGCATAGCCCGAAGGGCATGCGGCGGTAAGCAAGCGTACCATAGGGGTATGTGAAAGTGGTTTTCTCCTGATATTCGGGTGCAATGGGGACCTGGAAATAACCAGAAAAGCCATCGAGAAAGCAATAGAACTGCTGTCCCGCTAGACGCTCCAGCATCTGATCAATGAACGGTAGCGGAAAATGATCCTTCCTAGTCGCATCGTTCAGCCTCGTGTAATCTATGCGTACTCCCCATCCTGTAACCGTCCTCGTCGGTATCAACTCATTCTTCTGGTTCACTACAACCGTCATTCCCCATTTCTTGGGGACAACCTGCATTGGACTAACCCATGTGGAGTCAGAAATGGGGTAAATCAACCCTGCATCTAACAATTTCAACACCACTTTCTTCACGACCTCCTGCATCTTATTTAGTCTCCGCTGCCCTAGCACAACTGGCTTAAAATCATCCTCCATCAAGATCTTATGCATGAAAAAGGAAGGGTTTATACCCTTGATATCCATCAGCTTCTACGCGATCGCATGCTTATGTGCCTTCAGCACGCCAGTAAATCTCTCCTTCAGATCCGCAGCAATAATCACGGGAAGCTTCTTATCATCATCCAGGAAAGCATACTCTAAATGAGAAGGTAACTCCTTAAGCTCTAAGGAGGACTGTGGGCTCTCAACAGACGGCCTCTCCACAAGCACACTCCTCTCTATCTTCTCGAATCCAGTGGGATCATGGGTATCCTCACTCTCTAGAGGTCTCGAACTCTCATCAACGGCTACTACGGTCATCTCAATCTCGTCGTTCTCTCTAACCAAGATTTGCGTGTCAGACGCATCTCTCCCACAGATATCACTCAAGAACTCTCCCACACGTGACATGATAGACTCTATGAAGTAAAGTGTATCGTCTTGACTGCTCGGATGCTTCATGGACTTATTCACGTCGAACGTCACTTTCTCATCATTCACACCAAGGGTCATCTTACCGCTAAAGACATCAATCATTGCGTGTGCGATAACCAGGAATGGACGGTCTAAAATAAAAGGAACATGCTCATCTTTGTCCATATCCAATATGAAAAAGTCCATAGGGAAGATGAACTTGTCGACCCTAACCAACATATTCTCAACTAAACCGTGAGGATACTTAACCAATCGATCAGCAAGTTGAAGACTCATCCGTGTCGGCTGCGACTCTCCGAGGCCCAGCCTCTTAAAAACAGAGTAGGGCATCAGGTTGATGCTAGCACCTAGGTCGGCAAGAGATTTGCCGATAGATAACCCACCAATAACACCGGGGATAGTAAAACTCCCTGGGTCCTTCATCTTTTGTTGAAGGCTGGGTTCTATAACCGCAGAACACCGTTCATTCATCACCACAGTGGAAAGTGCCTCAAGTTTAGTTTGTTCGTTAACATGTTCTTAAGGTACTTGGCATACTTGGGCATACTAGACAATGCCTCCACAAATGGGATGTTAATGTGTAGCTGTCGTAGCATGCTGAGGAACTTATGATAGTGACCGTCCTCTTTCTCTATTCTAATCTTACCGGGATATGGAAGTGGGGGCTTATACTCTCTCACAGGCGTCTCAGTCGCCTTCCTAGTGGAGTCCTCTAGCTATGCTGTACTTGTTAGGCTTCGTCTCTTTTGCACCTTGCCAGGGTCCGCCTCCATCTCAATCTCCTCATCGACCGGCTAATCATCATCTACTACCGGTATCGAAGTCTCGGCACCTCGGCCGCTCCTAGTAGTCACTGCCTTTGCAAACTGTCGTGACTGACCGGGGTTCGTATCTGTGTTACTAGGCAAACTACCCTCCTTCCTACTCTTCAACATCTCAGCTATCTCTCCTACATGCCTCTCCAGATTCTGTAATGCCACTCCCTGGCTGTGGATCATCGTGTCATGATCCTTAAACTTACTGCATTCTCCTGATATCTCCTCTCGTCACACTCCAGAAGCTGAGCCATCATCTTATCAAAACCGTCCTTCTTCTCCCCGCTTCCCTGACCCAAATTCTTGAACAGACTCTGGTTCTGATTACTCCTCCAATTAGAACCAGAGTTGTTTCTCCATCTAGAATTACCATATGAGTTATTACGGTTTTGGCTTCCTAAGTATTCTACCTGCTCCTGGGTCATCTGGAAATCAGCAGTGTTGTGGCCTCCCTTACAGATCTCACAGCTCATATCCGACTTCACCTGCAAATCTTTCACTATTCTAGCTAATGCCTCCATCTATGCTGCTAAGGCCGTAGTCGAATCAACATGCATAACCCCTTTCTGTGAACTCTCAGTATGTCACACCCCGCCTCAGGCACCCCCTGGATGGGTGCGACAACCGATTAGTATCCTGCTTTGATTTCAGAGTTTTTATAAAACACAGCGGAAGACTTTTTCATTAGGATCGTTTCATCACTCTTTCAACCTCAAGGGTTGTATTTGTAAATATCAAAACTCAGTTGGAAAAAAAAAGCTTTGTATTTACTTTCATAAATGCAGGGATTTAAATACCCTTTTCATTTTGATAACAAAACAGAGTTTGAAATCAAATACATCTCTTGTCTCTCCTAGACAAGTCAAGCTACGGGAAATAGTACTATCCGAGGTTGATCCGTTCCTTGGTCCTATCTCCTCTTTTCTTTTTCAGGATTTTCTATACACGAGGCCTGAGAATCCAACATGCATTTTATCTTTTTATAGTCCCTCGGGTCAGATCTCATGTCTACCCTTCACTTTTTCTCATATCATGGGTCAGATCTGATGACTGCCCTTATTCACTTTTCATTTCATTTTATTCATTGCCTGGAAACATTTTGAAAATAAAATGTTATCGCGAACACCGGTGAATACAATTATCTTAACAGAAAATCATTTGGCACAAACAAGTATTAATTTCATAATCACAACTTTATGTTCAATCCACATATTCAGCAGGCCCGTACTGTTCAATCGCACCACAGTATACACTGGCGTCATAGTTTATAACAACTGTTAGGTATATACCCCAAATCTTGTTATAAGATAAGCACCAGCCGCATTCCGGGAATTTCACCCGAGACCCGTGTATCCTTTGCAAGTTTCACGTATACCTATGGCCTGAATGCTTTCACGTAGAAGAACATTGAGCATTATTACCTAAACATTTATTTGGTCATTTTTGTAAACGTAAATGTTTTTGACACAATTTTTGAAAGAGATAAAGTATTCACCTTTATATGAATGAGCCTCTAGAGTCAAAAGCCTATAGGCTAGCTTATTATCTTGCTTTCTCTAACGTTTCCGCACTTTTATGAGCGTTTCTTTCTTATCCGGGCACAACAATTAGCGGGAATCGAACCGGGATCGTCGGGAGTCGACTAGGGATGCTTTGGAACAAGTTGAGAGAGTTGGAATCGTTTGTAGTGTGAGAAAATGACTGAATTCAATCAGCTATTCATAGGGCAACTTCTGGACTCGTGACGGACCGTTACGGGTGGTGACAGTCCGTCACCAGATTAGGGTTTGCGAGTCATCAGACACGTGTTACCCTCTGGTCAAATTGCGGCGTGACGGTCTGTTACAGAGTGATACATGGCGCACCTAGGGCCTTTTGCGGCATGACGGACCGTTACCAGGTGTGACGGCCTGTTACGAAGCGATACGTGGCGCACCCTCACAGCTTTGCGGCTGTGACGGACCGTTACCATGCGTGACGGTCCGTTATAGGGTTTCCACGCGTCATATTAGAGTTATTAGTCACAGGACACGTGGCACGTCATCATTGTCCGCGTGTTCGACTCGTAACGGACCGTTACCGTTCGTGACAGTCCGTTACCGTTGAATTTTCATGTTTTTCACTTTTTGGTCCTTGATCTATGGATGATTTAAAGTTATAGTCCCTGTAGTTTGTACCTTAGGCAATTCTAGAACATTTTTGTGGCAGGTTTTACATCCTCCCCAACTTGTTTCAATCTCGTCCTCGAGATTATTCGAATAATTGGGGATATTTCTTTCTCATTTCGGACTCCAATTCCCACGTGTATTCAGGGCCACGTTTCGAGTTCCATTTTACTTTTACAATCATCAATTTCTTTCTTTTCAATTTATTGTCCTGCCTGTCCTCTATTTGCAAGGGTTGTTCCACAAATTTTAACTTTTCATCTACCTGTACATCATGTAGGGGCAAGAGATTCATCTGCCAAACATTTGTGCAGATTTGACACGTGGAATACATCGTGTACTCCATTCATTTCCTCTGGTAGTTCAAGTTGATAGGCCACAGGCCCAACTATTTTCAAAATTTTGAATGGTCCTACGAATCTAGGACTTAATTTTCCTTTTTTTCCAAATCTTACAACGCCTTTCCTGGGTGAAACTTTCAATAGAACGTTATCACCGACGTTGAATTTTAACGGCTTTCATCGCCTATCAACATAGCTCTTTTGACGATGTTGAGACGATTTCAATCTATCTCTTATTTGAATCACTTTCTCAGTTGTTTCCAGGACTATTTCAGGTCTAGATAACTGATTCTCTCCTATTTCAGACCAACATATTTGTAACATTTCTAATTTTTTTCTTACCTTTATTTTCGGATCAATGAATCATATTTTGAAACCAATTCTAGTGCAATGTTTTATTTCATTCGTGCAATCATCTAAACCCTAATTCTCAATGCAAACCCGTGAGATTTACACTTAAACACATCACTCAAACCATATATACACAAATATATATATATATATATATATGTATGTGTAAATATATATATACAAATACACCTATATGCTAATATCCATAGTTATAATTAAGGATTACATTTTGGTTCGAAATCTTAACCATTCTGAACCCTCAATTCTAACCGTCACCCGCAAATTTGGAACTTTGATTTCTTTTTGACTCAATTCAAGAATATTTGACTAAGTTTGACTTTCAGAAAGTCAAACCAAGCCGATTCCTATAAACCCAAGGCTAAATCGATCGGGCTCTTGTTGGATTGATCATCTATGGTTAATAAAAAAAAGATCGGTCCAATCCCGGCCACTCATCATGCAAACTCGTCCAATTTAGCGGGCAAGATTCAATTTCAAACGAATTTGACTCCTCAAAGTCAAACCGTATCAATCCATGTTTAATTCGTGTAATTGACGCGTAATCAATCCCGCAAATCACGTTCCATCTATCCTTGAATGTATTCAGACCACAAACGCGACTCTATTCACCCAAAACCAAACCGTTTACGCATAAATCAAGCCCGACGACTATTACGGTCAAATTAATATCAAATCGGCCATTAAGAACGAAATTAAACGAATTAGTCTCTCTCACACTCGCGTATACCTCCACAAAAACTCTCCCAACCCTTGAACAAGCCACATTTTGCTTCTGGACTTCGATTGAACACCAAGAACAGCCGATCCAATTTCGCAGCCGTCTGCACTTGTTGCCTAATCCAAACATGTAAGTTTTACATCATTAGATTCGTAATCGAGTACTGAGCAAGAACCCCATATCAATTCGGAGTAACAAGATCTATCGATATCGATTTTGATTTAGGGTTCATGCTCGGTTCATACGTATTTGAATCTGGAAAATTTTCCTAATCTAATAAATGTTTTAATATTTTAAGATTCAATACTTAACCAGCGAAACCATCTAGCCCAGCCGGTTAAGCCATTGCACCGCTGGACTAGATGGCATGGGTTCGAAACCCATTCACCGTCGGTTTCTTTTTCGCGTACTTAAAACCCAAACCCGACTCACTGTAGAATTCATGTTAAGGTTGTTCTGTTCCGAGTTTGAGCAGGGATGCGCCCCTCGGTCTGTTGGTTAAAACGTATGCCTCACACAGTAGCCACCCGGGTTCGAACTGGGTGGACTGTTTAATTTTTTTTTAAACCCTTTTTAAGGCTCCAAAAACTTTAAAAAAATTATTTTTATAAAACCTACATTTATTAGAACAGAATAAAACAAGGTTTACAATTTTTACATAAAAATCCCTATTTTTATAAATTTAGTTGTTAATTATTCAATTTAAATTACATATTTTTGGAGTAATTAATTTAACTAATATTATAAATTTTATGACAAAGCTTTATAAATGTTTCTTGTAAAGTTTTATAAAATTTAAGTTGTATAGTTAAAATTAATAAAACTATACCTAAAACATATATAGTTTTATATACTTAAAGAATACATGTAAATTTTTAATTAAATTTATTTATTTTAACATACCTATTTCAAATGATAAATAAATAAACAAATTTATTTATTATATACATAAATTACTTTTACCAATACACATAGAGTTTGAATTATATTTAAAGTTGTTAATTTAAACACATATTTACACCTCTTTATAAATAAATAAATAAAGTAAAAATTGTTTATTTAAAATATAAATATAATTTTCACACTATTTTTCTAACTAAGTAAATAAATAAAAATTATTTATTTATTTAGTTATTCAAACCCAAACCCTAATTCAATTATTCTAAGACTAATTTCTCATTTTATAGAACACCCCTTTCAAGTATAAACCACTAACACCTACAACTCCAACCCTTTGTACGCACATCCATTTCAATCATAGACTTGAGCATAGACTATTGTATACATTATTAATCTAGATACATATACATTATAAACTAGGTTAACGTTGTGAGATTTCAAGTACCACTTTTCTACCTAGTCTCTCATGCTAGCCCCACCTTTGATTCAAGTGAGTTTTACATAGCCCCTCTTACACTATGTTACATATTTTGGGGTGAAACATGAATACTATATACAATGATTTGCAAAATGACACAATACAATTCCACCTTACATTCATGTGTGTAATTTGAGCTTTATGTTTGAGTACTAGGTGTGTTAACTACTTTTGTGTGCAATTTACATGTGCAATCATTAACTATACAAGCCGACGGTTAACAATGATAGATCTATTGAGTCTGACAAACCCACCCAGATTGGGGTGATTGTTACCGACAACACAATTTGCATGCTAGTTACAAAGGTTTGATTGTACTTTGGTTACACAATAGTTGCTCCCCATAAATGCCTTATTTTATCATGTTATGTAAGGATTTGTTTATTCACATCTATATACTATCTATGCACAAACCAGTGTATACTCACCAACTTTTTAGTTGACCTTATTTTATTCATGTTTCAGGTGCTAACGTGTGAGTTGATCAAGACATGCTACACTTAAGTTTGGACTTAGTTAATTTTAAACAATGAACACTGTGTATTTAGTTTATGTACTTGGTTTGTGTTTGTTTCATTTGAAATGAAATTTGATGATTAATATATTGCAATCTATCAACTTTGTGCTCATGAACAGTCTACATGTCCCGCTCCGACATATTCCGCCATCGGTTGGGGTGTGACAGATTGGTATCAGAGCCTTGGTTATAGAGAATTAGATTATTAGACACTTTTGACCTAGACTATAACCTTAGGACACCCATACTATTCCATGCTACTATATGCTACATGATTACTACTTTGTGTGAACATTATTTACATGTTATTCTAAGTAATTACACCGCATGATACAATACCTAAAATTCTATGTGTCACACTACTGGATAACTATTGTGCTTACATTCATTACTATCTACATGCTACCTATTTGATTCATTTAAGTTATCACACTACTGGGAATGATGATGCAATGCAAATGATGTGTCCCTTGCCGACTGAGGGTGATACGGATGGTATTAACATGTCTGCACTGCAATGTATGTATAGGTGCTATATGTATCAGGTATAAGTATCTGTGCCATGTAACTAATCTGTGAGGTTATAGTCTAGTATGTGATCCTAGTTCTCTATAACCAATGGCTCTGATACCAATCTGTCACACCCCCAAATTCCACTAACGGAGTTTTACCGTTTGGAAGGTGACACACAAGGATCTCAGTCATTAGTTACATCAAACGACACTATATGAGACTCAAATTGAAATATTATAAAAGTTCAGAGTTAATGCGGAAGCGTTTTAAACTAGAAAGTAAATGCGCAAAACAAACGCGCCTAAATTAAGCTTAATAAAACAAATGAATTATTTTAAATGTTTGCATGAGAATGCTATTACAGTAGGACTCCATGCATGTCCTAGGTGTGCAACCTGTGCCTTAGCGACCTGAGAAACATGTAAGAAAAGTGTCAACACGAGGTTGGTGAGTTCACAGGTTTCAAGTTTACAATAAGAGAGTCTTTGCCAGATTATGTACATTCAATATGCATATCTATAGGTAGCTAGCCTATGTTCATGTCTTACTAAAGCGCTTGCAACCGAAGCTGACTGTTTGTGTTTGTATGCCTCCTGCCAGGTCTATCAACTCTGGCAAATGTGAGTAGGCTAACATTTCACCCGTTCGACCTCCAATCGAGTTAGCGCGACTAATGCCGGCGGGGCTTGTCAGACCCAGTAGTACTACTAAACATTACCTCGCTAAGATTCATATTAATGGTCCGATGTATGATGAGGACTTTCAGTGATAGTGTGCTACGCTTAGCCTCAACAGTGATCACATATGAATTACAATAATCTAAAATAGTTTCCGCATTTGTTTCTCCCCCACGGGAAAACAAGTAAAAATATGATGTTTTGTGTACATGTTTCTCCCCCAACAGGAAAACGAGTAAAAAGGGGCCATGAAACTCACCTGCTTTGCGTAGTAGGTAGTATCACACAATTATGAGATTTGGAACCTCAAATGTTAGCATGCACGACTTATGTATACCCTATAATTATAAACACATAAGTTAGGGACATATGGGATTTTGTGACGACGACACGGAAGATTTGAATGTCATAAACATTCTAAGAATCAATGAGTAGACGAACGTATCTACGGGAAATAGGGGTTTCTTAATTTAATAATTAAGGTAAATATGTTTCGTGTCGAACGTTTCTATATACGAATAATAAATATATAAATATATACATTCGTGTGTTCGTACCAAATATGGTCTAGAAGAATAATATATAATAAATATACTACCTTTAAGTTCGTAAGACCAATATAATAAACATTTGCGTGGACAAATAATAAATATATTATTTTTAATTGAATAAATAGACGTGAGTAAATAAATAATAAATTATATTATTCATAATTTTTGAATCGTTTCATAAAGTTTATAATCGTGGCGAAAATATAAAAATATATATATTATTTATAATCTAGGTCACGAGGTCGAAAATAATATAAATATATTATTTTTTGTTTAGAGTGGTGGTTTGAAAATAATATAAAGATGTTATTTTTAAAAGTGGGAATAGTATTAAATACGGGTTATGAAGCTAAACTCGAGCCTACGGTTGATTTTCGGGGTTAAAACTCGTTTATATATCAATATAATATTATGGGGGTGGTTTTTATATTAAAAATATTCCTTAAAAATCGGTTTAAAAAGAAAAGAGTGTGGAGAGACTCGAACTCGGGTCTCTCCCACACCAGCACATAGTCTTAACCAGTCCCGCCCGCTAGGGTATCGTAACCAAAGTCAGACATAAATGGTTTTAACCTTTGATTCTACCCTGTTCTTCCCCCAAATATGAATTCGATCGAAACCAGTCCTAATACCATCGAATTTGACCGCGAATGGCTTCAAAATCATAGAGGTTTTGTTCATTAGGGTCTTGCGAATGGCTTCGAATCAGGTGCGCAGGGTGTTATTTCAAGGACTGGTGCACGAATTCGACGAATTTGAGGGTGTATGAACATGAAGTCGACGGTTAAGGTTTGAATGCCCATAATTGGGTTTAAATTCGAATTAATTTAGGTGTTAAGGTGCTAATGATGGACGTTTATGATGTTTATCGTGTTTTCAGTTATTGAATCAAACGAAAATCCGTTATAATTCGTGAATTCAGGCTCAAGCATGCTTGGTTTGACTTTCAAAAGTCAATGGAATTTAAAATTGGGCAAATTACAGAATTGGTCCCTGTAGTTTCAAGTTCTAAAGTTTTGGAAAGAGCAGAACTAGTCCCTGAAGTTTGGATTTGGTTAAGAATAGGTTTGTTTGACTTTCAAAAGTCAATGGGTATTAACTAAAGGCTAATTACAAGATAGGTCCTTCCAATTTCATGCATGTGAGTTTGAATGTAGGCAAGATTAGTCCCTGTAGTTTGAGATTTGTTAATTAGGTTAGATTTTGAAAGGATTTGGTTAACGGAGTTAACCCTAAATTGCAGGATGTCACATCATCCCCTAGTTGAAAGAATTTTCGTCCCGAAAATTAAAATAATAATAAAAAAAAATTCTAGGTGTCACATTATCACCTAGTTGAAAGAATTTTTGTCCCGAAAATTAGGATAGTACCTTAGGTTTTTGACGTGAATTGCTTGAACAGATGAGGATACTTGCGTATTATCTGGTCTTTGCGCTCGCATGTGAATTCTGGTCTGCGTTTCGAGTACCTACGAACTCTGACAATAAGGGTCTTACTATGCTTGGGGTTTTGACTTCCCTATCCATGATTTCTACCGGTTCTTCAATGAAGCGCAGTTGTTCATTAATTTGTAATTCTTCAATAGGAACCGCGAGTGTCTCGTCTACTAGACCTTTCTTCAAGTTCGAGACATGAAAGACGTCGTGTACCCTACTAAGTCCTTCAGGTAGGTCCAGTTGATACGCTACTAGGCCAATTCTCTTCATTATCTTGAATGGTCCAATATAACGAGGGTTCAGTTTGCCTCGTTTTCCGAAGCGAATTACACCTTTCCAAGGTGAGACTTTTTGTAGAACCATATCGCCTACTTGAAACTCTAACGGTTTACAACGCTTATCGGCGTAGTTCTTTTGACGATTACGAGCTGCCGCCATACGGTTTCGGATTTGAACGATCTTTTCAGAAGTTTCGAATACAAGCTCGGGACCTGTAAGTTGGCTATCCCAAACTTCAGCCCAACAGATAGGAGATCGGCATTTACGTCCATACAATGCCTTTAATGGTGCTGCCTTGATACTAGAGTGATAATTGTTGTTGTAGGAGGACTCCCCTAAAGGTAAGTGAGACTCCCAAGTGTTACTTAAATCGATCACACAAGCTCGTAGCATGTCCTCTAAGGTTTGAATGGTACGTTCCGTTTGACCATCTATTTGAGAATGGTATGCTGTGCTCATATCTAGGCACGTGCCTCTGGGTTTTTGTAACGATTGCCAGAAATATGAAGTGAATCGAGCGTCACGGTCGGAGATGATTGAAATTAGCACTTTGTGCCGGGGGACTACTTCTTTCAGATAGATGCTAGTTAACTTCTCCATCTTATCCATCCCTTTATTTGCTAGGAAGTGAGCGGATTTAGTCAAACGATCTATGATCACCCAGGTGGTGTCGCATCCGGTATGGGTTCGGGGTAGTATAGCGATAAAGTTTATGAAAACCTGCTCCCATTTCTACATTGGGATTCCCGTTGTTGGGGCCCACTAGAAGGTTTTTTTTTTTTTGGTACTCGACTTTGACCTTCGAGCAGGTCAGGCACTTGCTAACATAGGTGGTTATATCAGCTTTCATGTTCGGCCACCAATAGAGAACCTTTAGGTCATGATATATCTTATCGGAACCAGGATGAATAGAATAGCGCGATTTGTGAAATTCATCCATTACAAGTTCCCTTATGTTCCCGGACCTTGGACTCACATTCGCTCTGCGTAGTAGCGAATACCGTCTGATTTAACCTCGAGTTGGTTTTCCATACCATGTGTGGATTCTAACGGTAGGTTTTCCCTCTTTCAGGGCTTCGAGTTGAGCGCTACGGATCTGATCAGGTAATCCGTGGTGGATAGTGAGTTGTAATGCTCGAACTTTTCTGGGCTTAATTTCTTTTCGGCTTAGGGCATCGGCTACTACGTTAGCCTTGCTCAGATGATACTTGATAGCACAGTCATAGTCGTTCAAAGGTTCGAACCAATGATGCTGTCGGATGTTCAACTCCTTCTGTTCGAAGATGTGCTGAAGACTCTTGTGATTGGTGTAGACAGTGTATTAGGTACTGTACAAGTAATGTCTTTAGATTTTCAGTGCAAATACTACAGCTCCTAATTCCAAATCATGGGTTGTGTAGTTTTTCTCATGAATTTTCTATTTTCGGGGAGTATATGCGATAACCTTCTCGCGTTACATTAGTACACAACTGAGACCTTGAATGGAGGCATCACAATACACTACGAAGTCATCCGTTCCCTCGGGAAGATATAGGATGGGTGCACTTCAAAGTTTCTGTTTAAGGAGTTGGATGATGACTCCTGGGTGTCTCCCCAATTATAAGCTTTACCCTTCTGGGTTAAAGCAGTGAAAGGTTGGGTGATTTTGGAGAATCCCTCGATGAATCGACGATAATAGCCAGCCAATCCCAGAAATTTTGCATTTTTGTTGGAGTTGTCGGTGCCGCCCAATTCTTGATGGCTTTTATTTTAGATGGGTCGACGTGTATTTCGTTCTCGTTGACTACATGTCCTAACAACTGTACTTCACGAATCCAGAATTCGCACTTAGAGAATTTGGCATACAATTGCTCTTGTTTCAACAATTCAAGGATTAAGCGTAGGTGTTCCTCATGTTCTTCCTTATTCTTGGAATAGATGAGGATGTTATCATTGAAAAACAATGACGAAATGATCAAGGTAGGTTTACACACACAGTTCATGAGGTCTATGAACACTGCGGGTGCGTTGGTACGAGGTAGAGGGTAATGATTCCGTATGGTGCCCGAGCAATCGGCGCTGCTCCGGGTGCTAGGTCGATTTGGAATTCTATTTGACGGTGAGGTGAAGGACTAGGCAGGTATTCAGGAATTACTTCCGGAAAAGTACGAACGATCGAAATGTCATCAATCTCTTTTTTTTCGGATGGTTTCTCGGTGACAAGAGCTAGAATAGCAGTATGCCCTTTACGTAAGCACCTATGTGCTTTCATGAAGGATATGATGCCTACGACAGCACCAATCCTTTCACCTTGGACAGAAGGGTTTCTCCACTCAGGAGAGGAATGCGAACGATTTTGTCACGACAAATGATTTCGGCTAGTTCTTAGATAACCAATCCATACTCACAGTGATGTCCAAAACTGCCAAGTGTGACTGACATGGGGTCAATGTCAAGCTTATGACCAGCTAATCCGAGTTTACATCCTATAAGAACGTGATTCGCTTCGATTATCTGACCGTATGCTTTCTCTATGGTATACCTAAAGTCTGATAGAGTTGGAGTACGACCACACTAACATGAAGTTTGTGAAGTCATGCTGAGACTTCTAATGAGACCTGCGCTTATAAGGTAAGCATCGGTCAACGCAAAGGCTAAGGGAAAAGGTTTACATGCAAGGAAGAAAATTTCCATGAAATATAGATTCCAGTAGTATAAGGGATAGGATATCCGTTTAAGTAATCGCGTTCAACTGATGGTTGGTTAGATTAAATCCCCATTTTCTAATGTCATTAGGATAAATGGGTCATCTTGTGAAGAAAGAAGTCCATTTACAGAGTTGGATGTCCTGGGCTATAAATCAAATTAGACTAAGAATTAGTCACATGATAAAGTAATAGAGTCCAATGGAATCTATTGTTGGAGTGTAAGGAACAACGTGTTAGTTTAGGAAGAATTCCCAATTTCTGCTTACATAGTTGGAGTCGGTGGGTTTTCCACGAGGTTCTATTAGACTTTCAACCGAGATGGTTTCATTGATCAAGTCTGGATGAGGGTCTTAAGTTCATTAAGGCTCTTACATGAGTGAAATCAAATTGGATCCCATGGATGATAGTTCAGGGTGTTCGTAAATACCTTCAACATGATAGTCGCGTCTATCAATTGTTAAACAGGTTTAACGATACCAAATAGTCGTTGAGCGGGTTACGTGAATTTCTACCGTCAATAGAAATATAAGTATATAGATCACAAATTAGGACTATTTATCCACGCTAGGTTTCACCAGGACTTACATGTACCTCAAATTACTATTACGTGTGCACTCGTAATGATAATTTGCTTTGCATGCTCATCCTAGTTCTCCCTGTCTTGTGTCATAATGTCCTTTAGCATGTATTGCTGAGTACATAGTGTTGTTAGATATGATAAGTCATCGAAAAGCTTTGTCATCAACTATACTTTGATCAATTAGAACTCATATCCGGATGAGTAGTCGAGAATGGTTTGATCCGAGTATTCGCTCGAGTTGAAACACAATACAGGAGTCCAATCCAGTAGATTGTAGATGAGAACATGGAACAAACATGTACATGAAATGCGACTTCAAGAAATGAAACTATGTCATGAATACAAGTTACAGGAAGCAGCAAAGTAGCCGTCCTTTCAGCTGAGTCAAGATAGGGTTTGAATATGCGTTCTCAACTTTGTGGTCAATCTATTCTCAACAGAATATTGACCAAAGAAGCGAGCCCATGGCTCGAAAAAGTGATAACATCTACGTGTTAATGGGTTCCTCAATAATGCGTACAACGGTCTGCCTTCACTCGGCGTTTTGTTGCTAGTGGGTACAGTAGGGACTCACCTCCGACGATCCCAACTCCCAGAGAGATATGTGCTAGTGCTGAGTGTCGTCCATAACATGGACCTGAGAAAACCCACCATACCCAACGGGTGATGGTGATGTAAGTGACTCATCCGAAGGCTCCGTCTCGTTGCCCTCGGACGGGAGTGGATGCTGTTCTGATGATCCCCCGAGTGTTGCCACTGGGAATGATGATGCAATGCAAATGATGTGTCCCTTGCCGACTGAGGGTGATACGGATGGTATTAACATGCCTGCACTGCAATGTATGTATAGGTGCTATATGTATCAGGTATAAGTGTCTGTGCCATGTAACTAATGTGTGAGGTTATAGTCTAGTATGCGATCCTAGTTCTCTATAACCAATGGCTCTGATACCAATCTGTCACACCCCCAAAATCCACTAATAGAATTTTATCGTTTGGAAGGTGACACACCAGGATCTCAGTCATTAGTTACATCAAACGACACTATATGGGACTCAAATTGAAATATTATAAAAGTTCAGAGTTAATGCGGAAGCGTTTTAAACTAGAAAGTAAATGCGCAAAACAAACGCGCCTAAATTAAGCTTAATAAAACAAATGGATTGTTTTAAATGTTTGCATGAGAATGCTATTACAGTAGGACTCCATGCATGTCCTAGGTGTGCAACCTGTGCCTTAGCAACCTGAGAAACATGTAAGAAAAGTGTCAACACGAGGTTGGTGAGTTCACATGTTTCAAGTTTACAATAGGAGAGTGTTTGCCAGATTATGTACATTCAATATGCATATCTATAGGTAGCTAGCCTATGTTCATGTCTTACTAAAGCGCTCGCAACCGAAGCTGACTGTTTGTGTTTGTATGCCTCCTGCCAGGTCTATCAACTCTGGCAAATGTGAGTAGGCTAACATTTCACCCGTTCGACCTCCAATCGAGTTAGCACGACTAACGCGGGTGGGGCTTGTCAGACTCAGTAGTACTACTAAACATTACCTCGCTAAGATTCATATTAATATATAAATATATACATTCGTGTGTTCGAACCAAACATGGTCTAGAAGAATAATATATAATAAATATACTACCTTTAAGTTCGTAAGACCAATATAATAAACATTTGCGTGGACAAATAATAAATATATTATTTTTAATTGAATAAATAGACGTGAGTAAATAAATAATAAATTATATTATTCATAATTTTTGAATCGTTTCATAAAGTTTATAATCGTGACGAAAATATAAAAATATATATATTATTTATAATCTACGTCACGAGGTCGAAAATAATATAAATATATTATTTTTTGTTTAGAGTGGTGGTTTGAAAATAATATAAAGATGTTATTTTTAAAAGTGAGAATAGTATTAAATACGGGTTATGAAGCTAAACTTGAGCCTACGGTTGATTTTCGGGGTTAAAACTCGTTTATATATCAATATAATATTATTGGGGTGGTTTTTATATTAAAAATATTCCTTAAAAATCGGTTTAAAAAGAAAAGAGTGTGGAGAGACTCGAACCCGGGTCTCTCCCACACCAGCACATAGTCTTAACCAGTCCCGCCCGCTAGGGTATCGCAACCAAACTCAGACATAAATGGTTTTAACCTTTGATTCTACCGTGTTCTTCCCCCACATATGAATTCGATCGAAACCATTCCTAATACCATCTAATTTGACCGCGAATGGCTTCAAGATCATAGGGGTTTTGTTCATTAGGGTCGTGCGAATCTATAGTTGAGTTTAATAAAAAAAATAACAAGTTTAAGATCATTAAAGTTCTGTTTTAGAATCCGAAACCCTAGAATAAGAACAAGGGATCGATTTGATCAACTCCGATAATGAAATTGGTTGGAATCAGAGGGTTTTTAGTAAACGAGTGATTTTGAAACTACAGGTATGATTTAATTTGATTGAAACTGTGTTTAAGATCAAACACCCCAAAATCGATTATGAACAAACCCTAATTACGGGGTCACGATCAATTCGATGTTGTTTGACTGAATTAGCATAGGGTTATCCATAAACGAAGTGTTGTGATTCTAATGGAGTGATTTAATTTGATTTAAACATGTTCAGAGGTGGGTTCGATTAAACCAGTTATATATGAACCCTAGAATCTGAACTTTGATCGATTTGATGTTATAAGGCTGAATTATCATAGGGTTTTCAATTAATGAATAAGAACGAAGCTACAGGTGTAAGAATTTACCAGATTCGTGTTTGAATTGAGTGTGATCGGCTAAGTCGGATGTCGGCTGTGACTTAATTGGTTTCCGACAACTCTGTTTCTTTCTCTGATCGAATTGACGCGTGTAACAACTTCTCTGGTGTTCGAATCAGGTACGCAGGGTGTTATTTCGAGGATTGGTGCATGAATTCGACGAATTTGAGGGTGTATGAACATGAAGTCGACGGTTAAGGTTTGAATGCCCATAATTGGGTTTAAATTCGAATTAATTTAGGTGTTAAGGTGCTAATGATGGACGTTTATGATGTTTATTGTGTTTTCAGTTATTGATTCAAACGAAAATCCGTTATAATTCGCAAATTCAGGCTCAAGCAAGCTTTGTTTGACTTTCAAAAGTCAAAGGAATTTAAAATTGGGCAAATTACAGAATTGGTCCCTGAAGTTTCAAGTTCTAAAGTTTTGGAAAGGGCAGAACTAGTCCCTGAAGTTTGGATTTGGTTAAGAATAGGTTTGTTTGACTTTCAAAAGTCAACGGGTATTAACTAAAGGCTAATTACCAGATAGGTTCTTCCGATTTCATGCATGTGAGTTTGAATGTAGGCAAGATTAGTCCCTGTAGTTTGAGATTTGTTAACTAGGTTAGATTTTGAAAGGATTTGGTTAACGAAGTTAACCCTAAATTGCCTGATGTCACATAAGTGTTATCCTAAGTTTCAACACACACTTATACACACTTAGTTCTTCATACATCCTTAATCTCACACACATAATGTCACCATCTCTCGTGATCAAAATCTAAACTATTGGGCCTAATGCCCATTAATAATAAACAAGAAGCCCATTTATCCTCCAAGAAGAAGAAGCCACTGAAATGCATAAAACTTACTTTCGGGCCACAAGACCCAGTCCACAACAATTCGCATCATAACTATGAGTCCAACAATAGTGTTATTAGTACATGATGGCTGGATGAGTTTGTAGGCCCATGAGGGATTCTGGCTAAGGAAAGACAAGGTACTTAAGTGTGTCCTAGTGACCCACCCCTCTTTCCTGGGAATTCTCCTCTTGGATGCATTGCTTATAGGTCAAGTGTATTTCTAAAATACTATTGTGAAGACTCGGTGTTATGACAAGTCAAACTCTAAACCTATGAGAACCCCTATATTTAACACTCAGTATTTTATTATCGCTTACAACATTTACATTGTTTTTCTGCTAGACATAGACTCCTACACTCCTTCCTCCCCGGTATACCGTCCCGGAGCAGAGTCTGATTGGGAAGAAGACATTGGGTCACCCGTGTATCGGTCACCAACACCCCCAACAGTCAGGCCAAGGTTTAACGTAAGGAACACTGGCCCAAGACTTCGAGCATCTGGATCACCCCCACCCAGAAACCAGTATCAGACACCACATCTACACACTCAGTTACCACCCCCACTAAGAGTCCCATATCTAATGCCCGACTCGTACCATCCTAACCCTTGGGTAAGGCATACCATGGCACCCACTAGTGCTATGGGAATTCCAATCGATGACGTTCACCAATATGTGAGGACCTCAGAGTTCGAGAGGCAAAGGATGGAGCAAGAGATAATGCACGACTTGCAAGGACAAAGAATGGATAGCCTAGCAAACCAATTAGGGTACCAAAAGGAGTTAATCTCCATCCTCGAAAAAGAAATACTGGAGAATCGCACGGAAACAGCTAGAGCTGAATCCAGATCGGCTACCTGAGTGACCATAGCGGTGCTCGTCTTGGGAATTATCTTCCTTCTAGTGGAAAGCTACGAGAGACGTTAACAGAAATTTTTATTTACTGTCTTTAAATTTTCAGTTTGAGAACCATTTCCGTATGTTTTGAGAAATGATTAATCTTTCAGCATTTAATAAATTTTATATATTCTAACTCTAAAGTTATTATTCATTGATTTGACACGTTGAGTGTAAATTACACCCATCATATTTTCATCAAAATTTTCCAAGTATCACCTTCTTCATTCAACACGATTTAGTACACTACCTGCAATCTCCTTCATAAACAACCCAACCTATTAGATTTAAACAACCTCATTATTTTCAAACCAAACGTTTATCAAACTTTTAAAAGAGTATCAGAAATATAAATTTCCCATAAACATTTTCACTTTGCAAGGGAACTTAATACAACTTAATTTATAAAAATATTACTTCAAATTGATAAATAAGTATGATTTTCCTCATTAAAGTAGTTATTTCTAAAACCTGACTAAATTAATCTACTTGATTTAGCCAATAATTTCTCTTAAAAATATTCTCCTTATAATAATTGAAAACTTAAAAAGCTTTTCCTATAAACTGTCTATTTATTTAGATTATGTAACTCAATGGTTTCACTATTTTATATATCTACAACCAAGAACAATTTACAATTTCCTATTTTCAAACGAAGATAAGTATTTGTAAACACATTTCCCCGAATGTTTTCAGAACCCCCTCGTTACCTTTCACTTGCCACTTCAAGAGGCGACTCACTTCGCGTAAACATTAACTTTCTCTACAAACCTCAACGAGATTTAAAGAGCTAGAACCTAACTACCACATAATACATGAACGTCAAACAACACGCTTCTCCGCAACACCTGATCACATACAAAACTCGTTAGTATATGTCACGTACGGAATTCAATAACTTACGTGTGCACGTTCACAATATACACAACACGATCACATAGTACATGAAACTTTGTTGTTTGCAATATACATGATACATAAAAATTGGTTGTTTGATATACAATACTTGATTGGCCACATTGAACATGAAACTTATTTGGTTACAAAGTACATGATACTAAGTTATTAACACCATACATGAAATTCATTTCTTGCAATACACATGATACTAGATTGTGTACAATACACATGAAAGCTTATTGATTTACGAAATGCATGATGCTCACGTTACACATGACATCTATTTGATTTCAAGCTACATGACACTAGATCATACACGAGACTTGTGTGTTTACATTATACATGAAACTAGGTTACTTACAATTTTTGCAATTGATTGATCACAATATACATGAAGCATGGTCATACACTTTGTTCACCAAACTTGAAAACCATAACACATTGAAGCTACTCGGGGTTTGACGTATTCTTGTTCAAACACGGGGAAGCTGTAACACTTTAAAACAACTCGGTGTTTGACGTATTCTTGTTCAAACATGAGTAAACTATGAAACTTTAAGTTATACTACTTTATTACCCTTTAGTTGCTAACCGACTTGCCTATTTAGGGACATAGTTACTTATTTGCATCTCATATGTGAAATCAATAAGACATGTGCTCTCCTCTTAACCCGCACACAACGGGAGGATCTATACGGAGCATGCGATGATTCGAGTAATTACGGGTGCACACGAAATTATAAAAATCAGCACATGGAAAACATAGTAAATCCTGTCATGTGTGGTGACCTAAAACCTATCATGATATGTAACAACGAAACTAATGTGATATGACAAGGGCATGGTGGATACGCCGATGGTACGTCCTATATATAAGTGCTCTGTCATATTATCAAGAGTAGCGTTGTTCGTGCCACGTGAAGTTTTGACCTAGGCCAATAATTGTGAAATACTGACAACTCTTAAACATATTAGGCTACACCTTAAACAAGCCATGGACATCCAATTTCCATCAATACCATTTCAAGTAATACATTTCATCTTAGGGATCCAAAATATCATCCAACAGTTCTTTCCTTTAATTCATTATCATCATTCATATCCGCCCGTATATATCAAAATCCGCATCCTATTAACATATTGAAAATTCAAATCCCTCACCTATTTCCTGATTAAGTAACCTCCATTAGTTCAATTTCGGGACGAAATTCCCTCATCATGGGGATACTGTAACATTTCTAATTTTTTTCTTACCTTTATTTTCGGTTCAATGAATCATATTTTGAACCCAATTCTAATGCAATGTTTTATTTCATTCGTGCAATCATCTAAACCCTAATTCTCAATGCAAACCCGTGAGATTTACACTTAAACACATCACTCAAACCATATATACACAAATATATATATATATATATATATATATGTATGTGTAAATATTATATACAAATACACCTATATGCTAATATCCATAGTTATAATCAAGGATTACATTTTGGTTTGAACTCTTAACCAATCTGAACCCTTAATTCTAACCGTCACCCACAAATTTGGAACTTTGATTTATTTTTGACTCAATTCAAGAATGTTTGACTAAGTTTGACTTTCAAAAAGTCAAACCAAGCCGATTCCTATCAACCCAAGGCTAAATCGATTGGGCACTTGTTGGATTGATCATATATGGTTAATCAAACAAAGATCGGTCTAATCCCGGCCCAATCATCATGCAAACTCGTCCAATTTAGCGGGCAAGATTCAAATTCAAACGAATTTGACTCCTCAAAGTCAAACCGTATCAATCCATGTTTAATTCGTGTAATTGACGCGTAATCAATCCCGAAAATCACGTTCAATATTTCCTTGAGTGTATTTAGACCACAAACGCGACTCTATTCACCCAAAACCAAACCGTTTACGCGTAAATTAAGCCCGACGACTATTACGGTCAAATTAATATCAAGTCGGCCATTATGAACGAAATTAAACGAATTAGTCTCTCTCACCCTCGCATATACCTCCACACAAACTCTCCCAACCCTTGAACAAGCCGCATTTTGCTTCTGGACTTCGATTGAACACCAAGAACAGCCGATCCAATTTCGCAACCGTCTGCACTTGTTGCCCAATCCAAACGTGTAAGTTTTACATCATTAGATTCGTAATCGAGTCCTGAGCAAGAGCCGCTTATCAATTCGGAGTAACAAGATCTATCGATATCGATTTTGATTTAGGGTTCATGCTCGGTTCATACGTATTTGAATCTGGAAAATTTTCCTAATCTAATAAATGTTTTAATATTTTTAGATTCAATACTTAACCAGTGAAACCATCTAGCCCATCCGGTTAAGCCATTGCACCACTGGACTAGATGGCATAGGCTCGAAACCCATTCACCGTCGGTTTCTTTTTCGCGTACTTAAAACCCAAACCCAGTTCACTGTAGAATTCATGTTAAGGTTGTTCTGTTCCGGGATTGAGCAAGGATGCACCCCTCGGTCTGGTGGTTAAAACGTATGCCTCACACAGTTGCCACCCGGGTTCGAACCGGGTGGACTGTTTAATTTTTTAAAAACCCTTTTTAAGGCTCCAAAAACTTTAAAAAAATTATTTTATAAAACCTACATTTATTAGAAGAGAATAAAACAAGGTTTACAATTTTTACATAAAAATCCCTATTTTCATAAATTTAGTTGTTAACTATTTAATTTAAATTACATATTTTTGGAGTAATTAATTTAACTAATATTATAAATTTTATGACAAAGCTTTATAAATGTTTCTTGTAAATTTTTATAAAATTTAAGTTGTATAGTTAAAATTAATAAAACTATATCTAAAACATATATAGTTTTATATACTTAAAGAATACATGTAAATTTTTATTTAAATTTATTTATTTTAACATATCTATTTCAAATGATAAATAAATAAACAAATTTATTTATTATATACATAAATTACTTTTACCAATACACATAGAGTTTGAATTATATTTAAAGTTGTTAATTTGAACACATCTTTACACCTCTTTATAAATAAATAAATAAAGTAAAAATTATTTATTTAAAATATAAATATAATTTTCACACTATTTTTCTAACTAAATAAATAAATAAATAAAAATTGTTTAATTTATTTAGTTATTCAAACCCAAACCCTAATTTAATTATTCTAAGACTAATTTCTCATTTTATAGAACACCCCTTTCAAGTACAAACCACTAACACCTACAACTCCAACCCTTTGTACGCACATCCATTTCAATCATAGACTTGCGCGTAGACTATTGTATATATTATTAATCTAGATACATATACATTATACACTAGGTTAACGTTGTGAGATTTCAAGAACCACTTTGCTACCTAGTCTCTCGTGCTAGCCCCACCTTTGATTCAAGTGAGTTTTACATAGCCCATTTTACACTATTTTACATATTTTGGGGTGAAACATGAATACTATATACAATGATTTGCAAAAAGACACAATACAATTCCACCTTACATTCATGTGTGCAATTTGAGCTTTATGTTTGAGTAGTAGGTGTGTTAACTACTTTTGTGTGCAATTTACATGTGCAATCATTAACTATACAAGCCGATGGTTAACAATGATAAATCTATTGAGTCTGACAAACCTACCCAGATTGGGGTGATTGTTACCGTCAACACAATTTGCATGTTAGTTACAAAGGTTTGATTGTACTTTGGTTACACAATAGTTGCCCCCCATAAATGCCTTATTTTATCATGTTATGTAAGGATTTGTTTATTCACATCTATATACTATCTATGCACAAACTAGTGTATACTCACCAACTTTTTAGTTGACCTTATTTTATTCATGTTTCAGGTGCTAACGTGTGAGTTGATCAAGACATGCTACACTTAAGTTTGGACTTAGTTAATTTTAAACAATGAACAGTGTGTATTTAGTTTATGTACTTGGTTTGTGTGTGTTTCGTTGGAAATGAAATTTGATGATTAATATATTGCAATCTAGTTAACCTTGTGCTCATGAACAGTCTATATGTCCCGCCCTGACGTATTCTGACGTCGGTTGGGGTGTGACAATATTGGAGTTCGACATTTACGACCGTATAAGGCTTCAAAAGGGGCGGCCTGTATACTCGTATGATAACTATTGTTATAGGAGAATGCCATTAGAGGTAAGTGGTCATCCCAGCTTCCTCCAAGATCAATGACACAAGCCCATAACATATCTTCAAGAGTTTGAATTGTTCTTTCGCTCTACCTGTCCGTTTGAGGATGATAGGCAGTGCTAAGATTTAGTTTTTTACCTAGGGCTTTTTGGAAACTTTGCTAGAACCGAGAAGTAAATCTACTATCTCTATCTGACACAATAGATAGTGGCACACCGTGTAAAGACATAATTTTGTTAACGTACAACTGTGCCAACTTATCCATGTTGAATGTTTCTTTCATAGGAAGAAAATGAGCAGATTTGGTAAATCTGTCAATGATAACCTAGATGGTATCATTCCCTCGATTTGTTCGGGGAAGTTTCGCAATAAAATCCATGGTCATCATTTCCCATTTCTAGACAGGAATTTCAAGTTGCTGTAACAAGCCAGATGGCTTCTGGTGTTCAACTTTTACTTGAGAGCAAGTTAAGCACTTAGCTATATAGATAGCGATATGTTTCTTCATTCCTATCCACCAGTAATTGGCTTTTAGGTTTTTATACATTTTATCGCTTCCAGGATGCATCGTATATTTAGATATATGAGCTTTTTTGAGAATTTCTTCACTTACATTTCCATAAATAGGAATCCATATTCTCTTATTCATTCTAAGATTATTGTCATCGCCTTTGACCAATTGGTCGATCATGCCTCCCAAATCGTCTTTCTCGAGGTTTGGTTCTTGTAAGGCAAACCTTTGAGATTCCTTAATACGAGTGATAAGATCGAATTGAAGATCGAGTCTTAAAGCACGAACTCATCTAGGTTTCTCATGTTCTTTTCTGCTTAAGGCATCAGCTACAACATTGGCTTTTCCTTCATGATAACAGATTTCGCAATCGTAATCATTCAGGACTTCCATCCAACGACTTTGCCTCATATTTAGTTCTTTTTGACTGAATATATACTTTAGGCCTTTGTGATCAGTGAAAATAGTGAATTTGACTCTGTATAGATAGTGCCTCCATAATTTCAGAGCGAAGATTATGGCGGCCAATTATAAATCATGAGTCATATCATTCTTTTCATGAGTTTTCAATTGTTTGGAAGCAAAAGCAATGACTTTACTTCCTTGTATTAATACACAACCAAAGCCGGTGTGTGAAGCATCACAATAGATTGAAAAGCCTTCGTTTCCATCTAGCAAAGACAGTATGGGTGCTTGAGCTAGTTTTTGTTTCAGAGTTTCAAAAGTTTCAGATTGTTTAGATCCCCATTCATACTTAACTAATTTACGAGTCAGAGAAGTTAATGGAACAGCAATCCGAGAAAAGTCTTGGATAAATCTCTGATAATACCCAGCTAAACCGAGAAAACTTCGGATTTCAGTCGGTGATTTCAGGATTTCCCATTTGGATATTGCTTCAATTTTTGTAGGATCTACTTGTATGCCATCTGCGTTAATGACATGTCCAAGGAATTGGACTTTTGACCTCCAGAATTCACATTTTGAGGATTTAGCATATAACTTTTCATTCCGCAAAAGTTCAAGTAAGATTTTCAAATGGTTTACATGTTCTGCCTTACTTTTGGATTAAATAAGGATATCGTCAATAAATACGATAACAAACTTATCTAGGTAAGGTTTGCAAACTCGATTCATCATGTCCACGAATGCTGCTAGTGCATTAGTAAGTCTGAACGGCATTACCGTGAACTCATAATGACCATATCGAGTTCTAAAAGTTGTTTTGGGAATATCTTTTTCTTGGACTTTCAATTTATGATAGACAGAACGAAGATCGATTTTTGAGAAGCAATGAGCTCCTTGAAGTTGATAAAAAAGATCATCAATTCTTGGAAGCGGATAACGGTTCTTTATCGTGACTTTATTCAGTTCACGATAGTCAATGCACATACGCATTGAACCGTCTTTATTTTTTATGAATAAGACCGAAGCTCCCCAAGGTGAAGAACTTGGTTTAATGAATCCCTTCTCAAGCAATTCGTCTAATTGCTTTTTCAATGCTGTCATCTCATTTGGAGCTAATATGTATGGAGCTATGGCAATCGGTGCCGTACCGGGTACAAGATTAATTCTGAACACCACTTCTCTTTCAGGCGGAATTCTAGGCAGTTCATCAGGAAATTCAGCCAGAACCGGCACTTCTTCAATCCTGTTTTTAGTGTCGATGGTTACAGATATGAGGTATGTTAAGCATCCCTTTCGTAGGTATTTTGTGGCTTTCAACATAGAAATTATTCCAACAGAGTTGGATAATTTATCGCCATTGATTGTAAGAATGTTGCCTTTCGGCGAACGAAGTTCTATTGCATTCTTATCACATAGGATACGGGCTTGGTTAGAATCTAACCAATCCATTTCTAGAACAATATCAAAACCTGCCAAAGTCATTGGCAACATTTGTGCAGGTATAACATGTCCTGACAATGTGATATGGTAATCGTTTAGGATTTCTGAGATTTGGACTAGGTTCCCTTGTAAGAATGTTGCCTTTCGGCGAACGAAGTTCTATTACTCCTTCAGCGGGTTTAGGACCTGTCCTTTCAGTTTTTTTCAGTTTGGGACAATAGCTCTTGATGTGGCAAGCCTCACCACATTCATAGCAAGTGATGGGTTTCTTTCTATAACAATTTTATGTCTTATGTCCAGACATTTTACAGAAATTGCAAAATAGTCTAGATTGACATTGTCCCAAGTGCCTTTTCTTGCACTTTGAACATTCAGGGATAGAAGAATTGTTATTTCGAGAATGGAAATTTGGTTTCTTCGACCCACTTGGGCCTTGCCCAGTTGCTTCCTTCTTCTTTCTTCCCCCCTCTTGATTTCTGATCAGGCTACTAGTTAAGGAGGCTCCCAAATCCATAGCATCGTTAAGGTTTTCACAATTGGCAACCTTAACCATCTCACGAATTTCTTCAATCAAACCCCAAATATATCTCTTAATCAGATTGGATTCAGGGGTAGCAAGATGAGAAACTATTCGAGCATACTCGAGGAGTTTAGTTGAATACTCCTGATGATTTGTTCCAATCATCTTTAGAATCAGAAATTTTACCTCTATTTGTTCTCTTTGATTCCGGGGAACATATTTCTTCTCTACTCTAGATTTAAAAGCATTCCAGCCCATTGCATAGGCTGCTTTTTTTCCTTTGGCAGCAACAATGTTGTTCCACCATTCTAACGCTTGACCTTTAAATAAATTGGAAGCATAAATAACTTTGTCTTCCTCAGCACATTTGCTTATTACAAGTACAGATTCAGTTTTCTCAATCCACCTCAATTTGGTAATTCTCCCTTCTCTTCCAGAGAAATTGTATGGTTTGCAATCTTGAAACATCATATAAGTACAGCTAAAAGCTTTCCTCTTTTTCTACACATGACCATAATTATTACCCATCCCTTCATCTTAGGATGAATTATGGTAATATTTCTCCCTTTCAGTTTTCCTGGTTGGATGAGTAGTAGAACCCTCTGGTTTGAGAGTAATAGGTTTAGACTGAGTGATAGTTTGAGTATGTTGAGTTAAAGGTTGGGAATGAATAAATTTTGAAATTGATGGTTAAGCAGATGGTTTATCAGCTTGTCTATTTTCCATCTCAGTAAAGATCATTGGAAGAGGATCCTTGATTCCTTCCGTAATCATTTTCGAATGTTTTTTACGAGAATTGGTAATTTTAGTAGCGTTTTCAACTACTGCTTACTTCTTTTTACTTCTCGTATTGTAAGAAGGTCCGATTTGTTTAGACATGCTATAAAAGAAATGAGATAAGAATCAAAAACAAAACTTTTTATTGATAAAATATATACAAGAAAAGAGTACATATAGAAATCATTGTTCCTAGAAATTTCTAAAGTTCTTTTCTTCAAGAGATTAAACCAATAAAGCATTCTGAGCTTCAACTTCAGCTTTCTGTCATTCAAGTTCAGCTATTCGGTTTAATAATGTTTGTTCTCTTTCACTTCCTGATGCATTCTGATGAATATGAGGAGCAGGGAAAGGAACAGTCTCATAGTATAGAACGTATGGTATGTTAGAATCCGCTCGTTCTTCTTTTTCAAGATCACATTTATTTTCATAAGGCATTTTAGCGTATCTCTCATGAAAACTTTGTGAATATATTGGAGTGATATTATAGCTTCCAGCTGTAGGAGCAGAATGAAAACTTATAGAAGGATTATAGGGAACATTTGGGTTTCCTATTTCTCCGAGGCTTCTGACAGTTGAACTCTTAGTTTCCTCATTATTTTCTATAGTAGTCTCATTCATTTTATGTTCGAATTAATTAGCAGGAGCGTATTTACTAAGAAAGCTAGGACCTTTGCCCTTTCCAACCATTCTGTAAAAATGAATAAAACGAGATTTACTATAATATATTACAAGGAAACAAAATACAATATAGATTTTAATCTTTCATCAGCTCTTCTCCAAGGGTCATTAAGGCTTTCTTCATATTCATAGACTTGTTGTCCATAAAATTTGGTTCTTGCCTTGTCCATGATTTCTCCCTTGTCACTTCATCCGTTGGGCGTAACGAACGATCTAAGCACTCAATAGGAGAAGAAGGCATACTTATGCTCAGAACCGTATTTCGATGGAGGTTCACAAAGTCCAACCACAATATCGTTATAAGAATTTTGGTATCCCGAAGGGGCTTGGAAGTAAGTTTCAAAAGAACCATGGTAAACTGGTTCAGGAAACATATAAGGATCATATAGGACTGGGGATTCAGAATTAGAATTTCCTGAAGAATTATTAAAGAACGGATAATCTTCTGGATTTTCAGAAGCAGGTTCGAAATGATGAGATTCCTCAGATGGATCTTCTTCTGTTGAAATATGCTGAGCTTGACTAGATTCGGCTGCAGTAGTATTCCAATTGCTGAAATGTGATCCAACTTCCATCCAATGGCTTGAAGTATCATTGGACCGGGATGGTATTTAGGAATAGGGTTATCTGAAAGAATAGCAAATGGATCGTCGTTATAGTAGGGTGAAGAGATAGGATTCATTTGTGAACCCAGTGGATGGTATTCTGGGGATTCCTTTTTAATCGGACGATTGGTATCATAATAATTATCTCCAGACATCTGCAATCTTGAAGTATTAGTACTTATCTTAGATACTAAGGCCATATCCTTATTTTAACTAAAGTTCCACAAGGATGGTTATCTTCCCAGAGTAGTACCTCCAACAGAGATATTCCCAGATAAGAGCGACAGGTCTAGAAGAGATTTATACACCGCTCTTTCCTTAGACAGAACATTCCGTTTGTCAGATAACTACATACCGGTCAGAAAGTTACCTTGTTTCCTTATCTTAACTTTAAAGCATCATATAACTTATGGTTGAAGCTTCGATACTAGATCCAAGTACCTAATTCGCTAAAACCTGTGGCTCTGATACCAACCCTGTCACACCCCGCCTCAGGCCTGGACAGGTGCGACAACCGATTGGTATCCTACTTTAATTTCAGAGTTTTTATAAAACAAAGCGGAAGACTTTTTCAAGAGGATCGTTTAATCACTATTTCAACCTTAATGGTTGTATTTGTAAATATCAAAACTCAGTTGGAAAACAAAAGCTTTGTATTTACTTTCATAAACGCAGGGATTTAAATACCCTTTTCATTTTGATAACAAAACAGGGTTTGAAATCAAATACATCTCTTGTCTCTCCTAAGCCACTGGAAATAGTAGTATCCGAGTTTGACCAGTTCCTCGGTCCTATCTCCTCTTTTCTTTTTCAGGATTTTCTATACATGAGGCCTGAGAATCTAACATGCATTTTATCCTTTTATAGTCCCTCGGGTCAGATCTCATGTCTACCCTTCACTTTTTCTCATATCATGGGTCAGATCTGATGTCTGCCCTTATTCCCTTTTCATTTCATTTTATTCATTGCCTGAAAACATTTTGAAAATAAAACGTCAACGCGAACGCCGGTGAATACAATTATCTTGACAGAAAATTATTTGGCACAAACAAGTATTAATTTCATAATCACAACTTTATGTTCAATCCACACATTTAGCAGACCCGTCCTTTTCAATCGCACCACAATATACACTGGCGTCATAGCTTATAACAACTGTCAGGTATACACCCCTGATCTTGTTATAAGATAAGCACCAGCCGCAATCCGGGAATTTCACCCGAGACCCGTGTATCCTTTGCAAATTTCACGTATACCTATGGCCAGAATGCTTTCACGTAGAAGAACGTTGACCATTATTCTCTTAACCTTTATTTGGCCATTTTCGTAAATGTAAATGTTTTTGACACAAGTTTTGAAAGAGATAAAGTATTCACCTTTATAGGGTTGAGCCTCTAGAGTCAAAAGCTTATAGGCTAGCTTCTTAGCTTGGTTTCTCTAGCGTTTCGACACTTTTACGAGCGTTTCTTTCTTATCCGGGCACTACAACGAGCGGGAATCGAACCGGGATCGTCGGGAGTCGACTAGGGATGCTTTGGAACAAGTTGAGAGAGTTGCAATCGTTTGTGGTGTGAGAAAAAGACTGAATTCGATCAGCTATTTATAGGGCAACATCTGGACTCGTGACGGACTGTTACGGGTGGTGACAGTCCATCACCAGATTAGGGTTTGCGAGTCATCAGACACGTGTTACCCTCTGGTCAAATTGTGGCGTGACGGACCGTTACAGGGCGTGACGGTCCGTTACAGAGTGATACGTGGCGCACTCAGGGCCTTTTGCGGCGTGACGGACCGTTACCAGGCTTGACAGTCCGTTACGAAGCGATACGTGGCGCACCCTCACAGCTTTGCGGCTGTGACGGACCGTTACGCATTATAGGGTTTCCACGTGTCAGATTAGAGTCATTAGTCACAGGACACGTGGCACGTCATCATTGTCCGCGTGTTCGACCCGTAACGAACCATTACCGTCCGTAACGGTCCATTACTATCACACCCCAATTGTTCCGAGGGAGTCGGGGCGAGACGTCAGGGTCGAGGCAAATTGGTTATGCAGAGGAATTTGAAGCATAGGGTTTTAAACAAAAACTTTTCCCCAAATAGCACATAAACATTTACTTCATGCAAGTAGTATTCACCGAGCAGGTAAAACTGATGTGCACGTAGGTAGTTAATTTCTTTATCCTGAAACAAAAGCATACACGAAAACGAGTCAACAATAATGTTGGTGAGTTCATAGGTTTGAGTTGAGAAAAATGTTGTATCAACGTATTTGTCTCTGAGGTATACAAATATAAACCAAATATAATGATTGAGCATAATGTAATGTATGAACTGCATTGTATAATGTATTGGTATCATAAGTAAGTCCAAAACCAAATTTTCTGTCAAACTCCAATCCTACGCTTTGGATTGAATTATAGGCAATGATGAAATAAGCCACCCTTTTCAAATGTTCACAGGTTCAAATGAATACGTTTGCAAAACCACTTGCACAAAAACGATTGGCAAAATCATTTGCACGTAAACGATTGGCAAAACCATTTGCACGAAAAACAATTTTATGTATATGATAAACAAAACAAGTAATGTTGACCCATCCGTAAACTAGCTAGGAATACGAATAATATGTACATACATGAGGCATAACCAAACCAAGACCAGGTGTTTTGCCCCTCACTCGTACCTCACGAGCAATTGTTTGAACACTATGCAGTCATTTGGCCAGAGGGACCCATGGTTAGCGCGACTAACCATGACCGGGGGTGTCAATCCCAATAGTACTATCCATAGAATCTCAGGCTAATCTATAGCTAATGGTTATAAATATGATGATCAGGGGACTTTACGAGCTCCAAATGTGTTCACTCATGCAAACATAAAAGGTCGGGTCTTGTTTTCTTGTTACCATATGAAAATGTTTGTATGTATGTTTCATGTTCTCGAACGTAATAAAGCAAGGATGTTTCAAGAATATTTGTATGCATGCTTTTCCCCAAAATGATTGAAAATAGATAAAAAGTTGGGGCTATGAACTCACCTCGATATTCCAACTAAATGTTGTCAATGTGACAAGCAATCCTATTGTATGCAAATAATCACCATCATAATCCCTAAATGCAAATATAGTAACAACTTATGTTATTAGGGTTAATCTAATTTACATACTCTTGAGCTCTATTGATTCGTTAAGCTGTTGTATCAATTTGATGTTCGCTAATGAATTGTCAATTGTTGATTAGGTAATGATTACCTATCTCGAATCGGGATTTCCAACTATTATATATTTATTTATATAAATATTATGTTTTTCCACGTGATCGTCTATGAGCGTGTGTGTGTGTATATATATATATTCGGATTTGAATATAAGATGAAATTAAATATGAAATATTTATATTCATAGACGTTTATACAAAATATATATTTGTAACCACATATGTTATTTATCAACTTCGTTTTAGTCGGTATTATTTTAGTAAAGATACAAATTTGCATATTCAAAATACATGTATACCAACTATATTCGTTAACTAAAACGTCATGCATGTATATATGTAAACAAGAGCTCAAATCTTATATTCAATCGCGTGTCTAAATTAATTAAGTAAATACAAAGTGTTTAACATGTTTGTACCTTTCTGTACGCTCCGCTTATGAACCGACATGTCCTAGTCCGCATGATAAATACAATGGCCAATTTTTGATCGTCTTTGACCTTTGTTGACCAACATCCAACGCTACTCAAACGAACTAATCTTCTTATTTCGGTTCGTATCTAGACCAAACGGACTCCGAATCGAGTGATTCAACAACCATGGTCTCATACCGCCTCACTGGTCGCTAGAAAATTGTCACCACCTCTGTCTGACGCCTCCGCCGCCGTCTGCCACCACGGCAGTGGCCGGAATCCGACATGTGTCCGAAAAATATCTCCGTTTCGCGACCAAACCTTTTTGCATAGATTATACTAGTCGCTAGAAGCCCGGAAATATAAATTTTGTGGAAAAGCCCCAAAATAGGTTCTCGCCGGAATCGCGTAACTCGCCGGAAAACTTTTATATACCTATTTATCTGTTTCAAATCAACCAATCAATACACGGGAATGAAACCCGCCCACCAATTTCATCTAGTTTAATCGGAATTTCATCCAAGATCAAGTATCTATAAATCAACTGTTTACATATATCTAGCTTGTTAAATCAAATCAAAACTCAAGAAACTCACCCTTAAAACCGAGAACCGCCTCTGTTAACCCCCGACTACCACCGTCGTCTATGGCGGCCTCCACCATCTCTGTTTCTAAGGCGGTCTCCACCACCACCATCATCACGCCGCCACAGCACCACTACCGAAATCCGCCAGAATAGGAGAAGGGTAAAAGGGGATCAGTTGTGGGTGTTGTCGGAGAGGGTTACCGTCGTCGGGAGGGCCCCCGAAGATGGCGTGACTGCCTCCCTCCTCCTGCTATCTTTCTGGTGTACGCACACACATGTGTGGGGTTTTGTTTTGCTTTTTGGTTAAGAAAGAATATATGTATTTGGTTTTTATTTTGTTTATTATTATTTTTTTTTTCTTAACAAGGGACGAAGATCATCCGTAGATTTTATTATTATTATTATTAATATTATTAATATTATATTATTATAATTAATTTAGTTCATATTTTGTTTTTCGCTTATTACGTTTCATGTATACGTTTTATAAAATTCCGAATACGCCGTCGAAATGTGCTCATTTTTCTTTACGTTTCGTCCTAAGTTTCATCAGAAATGGAGCAGGTTTAAAATAATATATTTTAATATTATTATTAAATATTAATCGTTCGTTTAAGGATTTCTAGGTCGAACGTCTTAATTTATAGACTCCAAATTGAGACTATCTGAGCCACCCAACTTTTATTATTATTGTAGGTTCTCTACCAGTATTGCGTGTATACTCGAATCCATGTCGCGCCTAAAATTCCAGAATTTATATTTTTAGATGAGTAGACTAAAGAAGTAATAATAATTATTAAAAATGCGTTGGCATGACGCGTATGAGTTACTAATCGTATGTACGTTCATAAAATTGTACACTACACCGTAAGAGTATGTATATATTTTTATGTATTTAATATATGTTATCTCGAATCTTTAAATGATCCGTCAAACGATGTCACGTATAAAGTTCACCTATTGGGGCCTACAACTGGGTCGTTAATGGACCGAGCCTGTCTATGGTGAATTAATCGTCAAGAGTAACCGATTCTAATTTCGGGGTTGTCACATTCTCCTCCTGTTAAAGAAGTTTCGTCCTCGAAAATTAGTTTAAGTTGTGTTCTGGAATTGTCTCAACTTATCCAGATGAGGGTTTCTTATCCTCGATTCGATTGTAGTTCCTAAGGAGAATTTCCAGTTTGTTCTACTCAATAAGATATGATATCCATCACTTGTAATCAATATTCTCTAATGGATAGAACCAGAAAGAGTTGATATCCTTTTAATTAATAATGCTAACGAATAATGACAAATATGCCATTAAGAGTTCATCAACAAATACAAGTAGTTATGTAAAAGGTCCAAGCGTAATGTGCGCACACTTGACATAAACAAAGAAATGTTAGGAATGTTTACACTATAAAGTAGAATCTAGGTGATTTTTTACTTTTCACAAGTATTGATAATGTTGTAACGCACATAGTAATTCTAGATAGGAAAATGAAGTAACATTTTGATTAGTGAGTTAGTAAACTAGGTTACAATAACTCACACAGATCCTAACGTATCAACGTAATAGTAGCTATGAAGTATCTTTGAACGAATGAGTCAAGCAATCGAATCAAGACTTCATCTACGAAACACATTTGTATTGTTTTACCCTGATATTCCTCATTTGGGGTAAGAGGACACTCTAGGGTGGAATACTGATTAGAGTTGAGTTTGTACTTGTGCTATAGTTTAAATGTGGTATGAACACATTAGACATCGATAGCTAAGAAGTTCTTAGAAGGAAATGTTGTCGTAGCTATCCATTGTTTATAGTAATGACTATTTTCAAAGCTAGAACATCATTATGTGAAAATCATATGAGATTTACATATTTAAAGGTGTCAAGGCTACCTCTTTGGATTTTGAATGAAAGATAGTATGGTGATCAAATCATTGAAAGGAATGACTGATCGATGGAAGATTCCATTGTCAAGTTTCTCAAGTATTGCGTCAAGATAACAATAATTACAACACCACGGGGTGGTAAAGTTCTAACTAGATTCTTGTAAATTGACAATGTCTTAATAAGGTAAGTCATCAATTAAGGAGGAACAAAAGGATGTGATTTCTCATATAGGCTATATGTTGAACAATTATTTCGGAACAAGGGATTCCGAAACAATGTACGTCTTATTAATTCCAGTCTTAAATAATAAGGAAAGATAACTATGAGTCTAGACAGGGAAGGAAAATAAGTGAAAATGAAACTGAAAAGGCTCGGTTATTTTAATTTCACATAATATGGAAAGTAGATGAACTTGCATGGGGTTCAAAGAAAAGTGAAACTGATCTACAAGTTAAGTATTGTATATTCATTATTTTGTTATAATCGAATAGCAATGATAGGTTAGAAGAACAAATTTTATGGGTTGTTCTTTTGTGCTTTAGAAGTTCTAGAGTGTGTGATGCGAGTGTATCAACATGTGGTTGACTTCAGGGAGTCTACCAGTAGATTGATTAGTGCAAACATATGTTTACTTCAAAGGAAATCAATCAATAACTATAAAGATAGTTTACCAATTGTTAATGAGCTATTTATGGATATAGCAACATTCACTAATGAATTTTTGTGAACAGTGAGTTGTTGGGGCAACTCATTCTTTGTTTGCTATAACAGCATAATAGGTACAAAGATTGACAAGAATGTATGTATGTGAAGTAGGCTTGACAGCTTTGTGTGTTAATCTCTCACATGTATGAAGATAACAGATGTTTCCCACTTACAAGTTTGAAATTCGTTTGTACATAAGCATAGCTTGTTGATCGTTGAAGGAGTATTTAAAGTTAATGATTCACTGACCATCCGAGGCTATGTGAACGACTTCTTTAATGAAAGCTAAATTCCACACTTGGCTCAAGTTGATTTTTCACAGATCCCGTATTTGTTTCATGAAAGAAAACCGGAATCCTTGTATCATTTTGGAAATAGAAAGGGCAAAGCACTTGCAAATAGTGTCTTGTGCGTCGATGAGATAGTTGAATTCTTTTTACCAAAATGCCGGTAACTATTTAAGTATTAGAGGATACAACCGTTCTCGTGTGTTAATGGAATATGATAATAAATATTGCTATAACAGACATATGGTCACGATAGATCGGATTTATTAGCGTTCACTGCCAAATAAAAGTATTGTTCGGGTAATCAACACTTAACGATCTTAAGAAGTAAAGATTGAAGCATAAATACGTACGCCTGGTGTACTCTGATAATGGTAATTATCGAAGAGAAAGTCATATGATGACTTGAATCAAAAAGATCACACATATCATGAAAGGGAATCAACAAGATTGAAGGAAATTTATCACTTTAATTTAGTTTAGTCAAAAAAGGTTCATTCATACTTTCAACAGTTTGCGAGATGGTGTCAGTTGTGTTTACTAAAGAAATTTCGAATGTTACCTAAAGCTAACAGGAAAGTTTTTCCAACATATGTAATCTCATGGACTTGCGTCCAACAAACAAATGTAGCAAAACAAATTGCTATTGTTCTGGTTTAGTAGATATGCCGACTTAACCAATATATTGTCAGTTCCTTTCATAATGTAAGAGTACGGTCTGAATTTTAATTGATAAAAAAAAATAGAGTAGGAATGTGATTTGTAATTGACAATGAGTCAATACACATACATACAAAGATAGAAGACAAAAATGTGCATTTACAATACTATGTTTGTTGTAATACAATAAGTTCTGAACTTGTCTAAATATGACATCAGAGAATTGAAAAGATTAATCTTTCAAAGTTCCAAGAAAATTAGATGTATTGTTGAACTATAATGTGGTATTGAGTTCAAAGAACACAACACGGAAGGAATGAAGAATACCGACATGTTACTATAACGCGCACATTGATCTACACAACAGGATTTACTAGAATTCACATGTACCTGTAAATTCACCATTACGTGGATCCTTGCGTAATCGTCAATTTACCTTACATGATTACTCTAATGTTCTCCCGTCATGAATCATAACGCATATGTTCCTAATTGAATTAGCGTTCAACCATTTCTAGACAATTCTAAGGATCAGTCAACGTTCACTTTTTGACCGAGTACGCCTAATGTTAGAAAAGGATAGCTGAGAGAGGATATTGTTGATCTTTTCTCAAGGTTGGAACGTATAAGGGAAGTCTAATTGTGGATATTGGAAGAGTAGTCCTCCATTTATTTTAAGCATGTCCTGCTTCTTGTCCTTGATTTCATGTTTATCAGAGTGTTCGTCTTTCTTATGTTGAATTAAACATATGTTGAAAAAAAAAACGTACAATCGGGCAAAGAAGTAAGCAATTGAAGAGAAGCGTGAACTGAATTATCGTTCTTGATTGATGAAGGGAACGGTTACCGCTGGCTAAAGATATCGTGCTAGCATATAGAATGTGTAAAAAAATTTTCATGTTTCAAATAATGTGAGCAATCACGTGTCATGTTTCAAATATTATGAGCATAAAGGATCTCATGTTTTGTTTGTTGTGACCAAATTGGAAAAAGTTTTATGTTCCGATTGTATAAGCATTTATGATTTGAAACCTTGATTATTGTAATTTAGGTTTCATGCTTATAAATAATGTATGAATCAACTAATATAATTAGTCATGTATCAAGTAGTATGTTTAAGCACATAACAAGTAATCATGTCTCAAATCATGTATCCAGTAGTCATATATGAAAGTATTTCAAATAATATTTAATGCGTATAGTCAAGCTTCATATTATCACATAACGCAAACAATTAGCATTCTTGTGTAAAACAATATGCATAATACTGTTTTCAAATGTGTGCTTATGTATGCTAGTAATCCATGTTTTACTAGTGATCATGTTATGTTTATCACATAAATCGTGTTTAGCATTCATGTATAATGCTATCAATGTTGTATCACATAAGCACGTATGTTCTATGTTTTTAACTATCACGAGCCTACTGGTTATAGACTAGGTTTTTACACCTAATTCACGACAACCAATGGCTCTGATACCAATCTGTCACACCCCAATTGTTCCGAGGGAGTCGGGGCGAGGCACATTGGTTATGCAGCGGAATTTGAAGCGTAGGGTTTTAAACAAAAACTTTTCCCCAAATAGCACATAAACATTTACTTCATGCAAGTAGTAATCATCGAGCAAGTAAAACTGATGTGCACGTAGGTAGTTAATTTCTTTATCCTGAAACAAAAGCATACACGAAAACGAGTCAACAATAATGTTGGTGAGTTCATAGGTTTGAGTTGAGAAAAATGTTGTATCAACGTATTTGTCTCTGAGGTATACAAATATAAACCAAATATAATGATTGAGCATAATGTAATGTATGAACTGCATTGTATAATGTATTGGTATCATAAGTAAGTCCAAAACCAAATTTTCTGTCAAACCCCAATCCTACGTTTTGGATTGAATTATAGGCAATGATGAAATAAGCCATCCTTGTCAAATGTTCACAGGTTCAAATGAATACGTTTGCAAAACCACTTGCACGAAAACGATTGGCAAAATCATTTGCACGTAAACGATTGGCAAAACCATTTGCACGAAAAACAATTTTATGTATATGATAAACAAAACAAGTAATGTTGACCCATCCGTAAACTAGCTAGGAATACGAATAATATGTATATACATGAGGCATAACCAACCCAAGACCAGGTGTTTTGCCCCTCACTCGTACCTCACGAGCAATTGTTTGAACACTATGCAGTCATTTGGCCAGAGGGACCCATGGTTAGCGCGACTAACCATGACCGGGGGTGTCAATCCCAATAGTACTATCCATAGAATCTCAGGCTAATCTATAGCTAATGGTTATAAATATGATGATCAGGGGACTTTACGAGCTCCAAATGTGTTCACTCATGCAGACATAAAGGTGGGGTCTTGTTTTCTTGTTACCATATGAAAATGTTTGTATGTATGTTTCATGTTCTCGAACGTAATAAAGCAAGGATGTTTCAAGAATATTTGTATGCATGCTTTTCCCCAAAATGATTGAAAATAGATAAAAAGTTGGGGCTATGAACTCACCTCGATATTCCAACTAAATGTTGTCAATGTGACAAGCAATCCTATTGTATGCAAATAATCACCATCATAATCCCTAAATGCAAATATAGTAACAACTTATGTTAATAGGGTTAATCTAATTTACATACTCTTGAGCTCTATTGATTCGTTAAGCTGTTGTATCAATTTGATGTTCGCTAATGAATTGTCAATTGTTGATTAGGTAATGATTACCTATCTCGAATTGGGATTTCCAACTATTATATATTTATTTGTATAAATATTATGTTTTTCCACGTGATCGTCTATGAGCGTGTGTGTGTGTGTGTGTGTGTATATATATATATATATATATTGGGATTTGAATATAAGATGAAATTAAATATGAAATATTTATATTCATAGACGTTTATACAAAATATATATTTGTAACCACATATGTTATTTATCAACTTCGTTTTAGTCGGTATTATTTTAGTAAAGATCCAAATTTGCATATTCAAAATACATGTATACCAACTATATTCGTTATCTAAAATGTCATGTATGTATATATGTAAACAAGAGCTCAAATCTTATATTCAATCGCGTGTCTAAATTAATTAAGTAAATACAAAGTGTTTAACATGTTTGTACCTTTCCGTACGCTCCGCTTATGAACCGACATGTCCTAGTCCGCATGATAAATACAATAGCCAATTTTTGATCGTCTTTGACCTTTGTTGACCAACATCCAACGCTACTCAAACGAACTAATCTTCTTATTTCGGTTCGTATCTAGACCAAAAGGACTCCGAATCGAGTGATTCAACAACCTATGGTCTCATACCGCCTCACTGGTCGCTAGAAAATTGTCACCACCTCTGTCTGACGCCTCCGCCGCCGTCTGCCACCACGGCAGTGGCCGGAATCCGACATGTGTCCGAAAAATATCTCCGTTTCGCGACCAAACCTTTTTGCATAGATTATACTAGTCGCTAGAAGCCCGGAAATATAAATTTCGTGGAAAAGCCCCAAAATAGGTTCTCGCCGGAAAACTTTTATATACCTATTTATCTGTTTCAAATCAACCAATCAATACACGGGAATGAAACTCGGCAACCAATTTCATCTAGTTTAATCGGAATTTCATCCAAGATCAAGTATCTATAAATCAATTGTTTACATATATCTAGCTTGTTAAATCAAATCAAAACTCAAGAAACTCACCCTTAAAACCGAGAACCGCCTCTTTTAACCCCCGACTACCACCGTCGTCTATGGCGGCCTCCACCATCTCTGTTTCTAAGGCGGTCTCCACCACCACCATCATCACGCCGCCACAGCACCACTACCGAAATCCGCCAGAATAGGAGAAGGGAAAAAGGGGATCAGTTGTGGGTGTTGTCGGAGAGGGTTACCGTCGTCAGGAGGGCCGCCGAAGATGGCGTGACTGCCTCCCTCCTCCTGCTATCTTTCTGGTGTACGCACACACATATGTGTGGGGTTTTGTTTTGCTTTTTGGTTAAGAAAGAATATATGTATTTAGTTTTTATTTTGTTTATTATTATTTTTTTTTCTTAACAAGGGACGAAGATCATCCGTAGATTTTATTATTATTATTATTATTAATATTATTATTATTATATTATTATAATTAATTTAGTTCATATTTTGTTTTTCGCTTATTACGTTTCATGTATAACGTTTTATAAAATTCCGAATACGCCGTCGAAATGTGCTCATTTTTCTTTACGTTTCGTCCTAAGTTTCATCAGAAACGGAGCAGGTTTAAAATAATATATTTTAATATTATTATTAAATATTAATCGTTCGTTTAAGGATTTCTAGGTCCAACGTCTTAATTTATAGACTCCAAATTGAGACTATCCGAGCCACCCAACTTTTATTATTATTGTAGGTTCTCTACCAGTATTGTGTGTATACTCGAATCCATGTCGCGCCTAAAATTCCAGAATTTATATTTTTAGATGAGTAGACTAAAGAAGTAATAATAATTAATAAAAATGCGTTGGCATGACGCGTATGAGTTACTAATCATATGTACGTTCATAAAATTTTACACTACACCGTAAGAGTATGTATATATTTTTATGTATTTAATATATGTTATCTCGAATCTTTAAATGATCCGTCAAACGATGTCACGTATAAAGTTCACCTATTGGGGCCTACAACTGGGTCGTTAATGGACCGAGCCCGTCTATGGTGAATTAATCGTCAAGAGTAACCGATTCTAATTTCGGGGTTGTCACAGTTACCGTTGAATTTTCATGTTTTTCACTTTTTGGTCCTTGATCTATGGATGATTTACAGTTATAGTCCATGTAGTTTGTACCTTAGGTAATTCTAGGACATTTTTGTGGCAGCTGTTACACAGTTTGCGGGCTCGGGTAAGAGGTCATAGAAATATCCTCAAACAGGTCAAAGAACTACTCGGGGGACTTATTCGTCATCATTTTCCCCCCTGCAGCAGTATCTATTTGCCCCTACTAGCAATGGAGCAGCAATTATAGATTTTCTCAACTACGCACCAATCCTCAATACCATGACGTGAGCAATCATTACATAACCCCTTGAACCTTTCCCACGCGTTGTGAAAACTCTCCCCCTGCTGCTGTTTAAAAGCATGGATCAAACTCCTATGGTGAGCAGCCTTAGAAGGGGGTAGTATTTAGCAAGAAACTTGTCTCTCAAAGCAACCCAAGTGGTGATGGAGCCATTAGGTAGGGACTCAAGCCAGGTGGCGGCTTTATCAGCTAAGGTGAATGGAAATACACGCAACAACTTTGCATCTACAAAGAGGCCATTAAGGCGGAAGGTGTCACAGACCCTAAGAAATCTGGAGAGGTGGGAGTGTGGGTTCTCGTGAGAGTTCCCATGGAATTGAACGTTAGTAGCAATGGTGCTCATGACGTGGGACGAAAATTGCCACGCGCTAGCCTCTATAGTTGGCTGATTGATACTAGAACGCACGCCGCCATCATCAGACTTAGCGTAGTCAGAAACGGTCCTACGAGCAGGTCGGTCGCCCATCTCTTCAGTAGATGTTTCGAATGTTTATTCAACAGGTTTCTTTCGGAACAGTCGCTCGGGCTCAAGGAGAGCAGAAAACTCAGCAGATCCTGTAGAACGAGTGCGGCGGGAATGTTGCATACACTGCAAAACGAAAAAAAATAAAAACAAAAAGTAAAGACAGTATGTTAACTAAATCTAAAGGCAACAAAAATCAAAGTGAATAAAATAAAATAAGAAATTAAAATAAGAGCACACTAAACAGATAAGTAGCACAAATAGTGAACACAAAGTGGTTAGACCCCCAACTCAGGTCGTTATCGAAGTCGCCAAAAAGTGTCCCGGTAACGGCGCCAAAAACTTGATGTGTGATATTGTATATATTAATTATACAAAGTTTTAATTGTAGAAATGGACTCACAACTAAATCACACGCTTACGACAAGTGCACCGGTCACGTGCAGTAAAGAAAGCACGCCCGAGTTATCGAACCGTTGACACAAGAGGTGGCGGCCCTCGATACTAGACCTCTATTGACTCCTAACCGATGTAAAACAAGTGATTATTTTTCTTTTTATAATTTTAGAACATGTAAATTAAACTTAACAATTAAAATACTGACTTGACTCAAAAACTGCAAAGACACAACAAAAGCTAGACACAACAAAAGCTAGATACTAGAAAAGACGGAGACAAGAACAAGATAAGACACTGGAAATAGATCAAACATTCTAGAATTCGAATCAAAGACCAACTAAGAGATAAAACACTACCTAGACCTGGAATCGTATTGGCTAATTCAACTGCTTTCGGGCTAACTGACTATATGACACCGATTCTAAAGATAGACTGACTCGGGAATCACTAAGACACGCATGATCTCCTCTCAGACTCACCTACACCTCTCAACTATGGATTAAGCCCACCGGTAAGGAATTGGATCTCCTCTCAGACTCACCAAGACCTAAAACACCACGCACTCGACAACGGTTTCACCTCTCTGTCTCAACCGCTCTATACTCAAAGACTATCCTAGACAGACATAAGAGCAAGGAGTAAACCCCCAAAATACTGTTTATAACACGAAATTGCAAATGATAAAGACGACTCGGACAACCCGCTCTCGTGCAATTATAACCCAAACCGCCAAACCAAAAGACAACCCGACAACCTATCTCCTCTCGGACTCAAGATTGGTAAAACACTGACTTTTATGACCACACAAACCTGCTACAACGATTGGCCTAATCGTCTAGATCCCAAACACAAAGTAAATGAACCCACAAAGCACACACAATCTTACCCAAAACACACAAAGCATTCAAATAAAACTTCAAAAGCAACAAGTTCATGCAAGATCAGTAGCAAATCAGTATTATAACACATTCATAAACATCAAATTAGAAGTCTTTACACCAGTATTCGTCATACGATCAACAAACAAACCGAAAACAATCAAATCAAGCCAATATTCATCCTAATCTAGGTAGCAACAAGTTTAGCTACTCATAATACTTAAAAACAATCCAAAATATAATGGAAACATGTTTAGAACTCGAGTAAATGACTGTAATGAGGAAAAGAACGGAAAACCGATGTTTGCAAACCGAAAAAATGAAATTTCTCTCAATGCGGATGATCTCTAGCCTCTATTATTCGATCCTCCAAGCCCTCTGGTCGTCTACAGCCGCAAGAAAATGATCCCTCTCAATGAAAGTCGACCAAAGCTTTTAACACGGCTGAATTAGGGCATTCTGTCTGACAGGAAGCACGTCGGACCGAGATGGAGTGGAAGTCGGTCCGACTAGGGCTGACGCAATCCTTAATGATTACGGAACAATTATTCTGAAATGATTGTCTTTTTGACACGCGTCGGACCGACATGTCAACAGAAGTCGACTTCTGGTGAAATCTGGAAATTCTTCATATTTTTCTTGTTTAACTCCAACTCTTTATTCCCGCTTCTTTTTCTCACATATTTGACTCACTTTCTTCATGTCACTTGTGAATTCAACATTTAAACAAATCAGTAACATATTCAAACGATTTATAACCAAAACTTGGGCAATTACGAGGCATAATTAGCATATAAAGCATGTGTGTTTTGCAACACATCAGTAGGAATGAGGTAGGTGATGATAGAACTCGATGGAAGGTTAACTAAATTGGTCATCTTATTCTTTTTCCTTCACGTATTTTGCGATTCACGGGTTATTAATGGTGGCTCCAGCGGCGACGGTAGATCAGGCAATGTCTCATTTCGATTTCTAAAATTTGAAGATTAGGGTTTTTTGTTTATTGTAATCATAATCTATAAAACTATCCGAAGAGGGTTATGCACTCTTAATCTCTTTGTAATTTGGTACTACTTTGACCTAAACTGTGTCTCCTCCATTTCTACATTTTTAGGGATTTCAAATGTCACCATGTCGAAATGACCAAGGCTCTTACCACCGGTGAGAGTATCTTTTATCCTTTTCTTCTGCTCCGGTTCTGTTCATTCTCTATATTCTTGACCGGCTTTCTGTTTTAATTTTGTGGTTATTGTTGTAGAGGTTGAAGAATTTTACCAACTGTGTGATCCTTGTTAGGGCTCTCTATCCTTTACATTGAGTGTGTGTTCGCTTTCAATTTAAACATAAAAAATAAAAATAGAAGTTTCAGAGTGGCAATTATCACTACAAGGAAATAACCATGTGCCGACGTCGCCTATACCGACGACATTAGTCGTCGGCATAGGTCACCCTATGCCGACGACATGTGGTCGCTATAGGTGAAAACCACAATTTCAATGGGACACCCTATACCGACGACATGTCGTCGCTATAGGGTTGAGCCAGATTGGAGGAAAAGTTGGCGCCCAATGAATTTTTTCCTCAACCCTATAGCGACGACATGTCGTCGGTATATGGTAATTTTGATTTTTTTTTTTTAATATAATAATTTTTATACGGTCAAAATTTTTTTTTTAATTAAAAAAATTCTTGAATGCCCTATACCGACGAGATGTCGTCGGTATAGGGTTTATTACTTTATTGACTGGTTAAAACCCTACAAAGCCTATACCGACGACATGTCGTCGGTACAGGAGCCTATTGCGCGGACTTTCGATCCTATACCGACGACATGTCGTCGCTATAGGGTTGAGCAGATTGGAGGGAAAGTTGGCGCCCAATGAATTTTTTCCTCAACCCTATCCCAATGACATGTCATCGGTATAGGGTAATTTTGATTTTCTTTTTGTTTTTTTTTAATATAATAATTTTTATACGGTCAATTTTTTTTTTTTAAATTAAAAAAATTCTTGAATGCCCTATACCGACGACATAGGGTTTTTTACTTTATTGACTGGTCAAAACCCTACAAAGCCTATATCGACGACATGTCGTCGGTACAGGTGACCTATTGCGCCGACTTTCTAGCCTATACTGACGATTTCTGCTTCTCATTTCCAACACAAAATCTTTCTGCTTCTCATTTCCAGCAAAAAATCTACAATCACTCCATCCCTTTCTCCGGTGATTTCACGATTTTTGGGTATTTTGTGGAGCAATCTTCACCAATCTCTTCGGTTTTGAGGTGAGTTAACATCTATTGTTGAACCTTAACAAGAAAATCAACATTTTGGTGTTTTTTTGCTTAATTTCTTTGATTTTTGTTAGGTGTTTGAAGCTTTAACCATTTTTGAAGGATTTCAAGCTGAGAGGAAGCTAATTTGCAAACTTGGTTAGTAATTTTTCTAAAAATTAGGTTTAGATATATGTTTGTGTTTATTTCTATGTATGTATATATATGGTTTAGATGTATGATTTTATAAATATTTTTTGAAATTTTATGATGAAATTAGGTTTAGATGAAACTTGGGAATTTGAGCATTTATATATGTATGTTTGTATATAATATGTATGTATATATGTGTATGTATTTTTATGTATGTAATTGTGTTTGTGTATGTAATTTTAGAATTTGGGGATTGTTGTGTTTATTTGTATGTATGTATATATGGTTTAGATGTATGATTTTATAAATATTTTAAAAATTTTATGATGAAATTAGGTTTAGATGATATTTTGGAATTTGGGCATTTATATATGTATGTTTGTATATAATATGTATGTATATATGTGTATGTGTTTTGTATGTATTTGTATTATGTTTATGTATGGAATTGTGTTTATGTATGTAATTTGGGAATTTGGGTATTTGTTTATGTATGTTTGTAAAGGCTATGTATGTATATACGTGTATGTATGTAATTGTGTTTGTGTATGTAATTTTAGAATTTGGGCATTTATTTATGTGTTTGTATATAATATGTATGTATATTTGTATGTATGTTCGTATGTATGATTATGTAATTGTATGATTTGTATGTATATAATTGTGTATGTATTTATGTAATTGTGAATGTATGTATATATCTTTGTATGTATATGTAACTTTATTTAATTTTGTTGCAAGTTCGGAACTCATTGCAGTTGGAGATGTGTGAATAACATCTTATTTGTGTTTCATTGAATTTTTTTAAGGTACGCATCCCGACTTTTATACCTTTATGTACGTCTCATGTTGTGTACACTAGTATGTTTATTTAGGATAACTCTTTAGAATATACCCGTCCGAAATTTATCTGATAGAGATAAATTTTGGATTGTCCCCTTTGGGACTGCTTTTTGAATATTCTATCTTATTTAGGATATATATATATATATTTTAACGGGTTGACATTTAAGAAAAAATTGGTAGATATTTCTCCTTACTCCTTCGAGTTTGCGGTTTATCTGCATACTTGGGGAGTTAAGGTGAAATGCTGCTGATTTTTTCTTAAATAGTCAACTTGTCACACCCCGACCGATGGCGGAATCATCGGGGCGGGACATGTAAGACTGTTCATAGCACATGGTTGACTAAATTGAAATATATTAAAGTCAAATTTGCATTACAATAAATCCAAGTACAAGATCAAATTCAAACAAGAAACATAAACAATTCATAAAATTCTTGATTTATTTTGCTAAGTCCAAATCCTATGTTGAACACGTCTTGAATCAATCTCACATATTGGGGCCTGAAACATGAATAAAATAAAGTCAACTAAAAAGTTGGTGAGTATAACACAGTTGTATATAGATAGCATATAGTTGAAAACAAATCCTTTACATGACATGATAAATAAGGCGTTCATGGGGAGTAACTATTGTGTAACCAAATGTACAATCAAACCTTGTAACTAGCATGCAAAACAAATGTGTTGTCGGTTTCAATCACCGCGTACCATGGGTGGGTTTGTTAGACTCAATAGATCCATCATTGAAAACCGTCGGCTTGTATAGTTAATGATTGCACATAAGAGCATACAAAGGTTAAACACACCTAGCACTCGGGCACAAAGCTCAAATTTTTGCACACATGTATGTAAATAGGATTTTTGCACTTGTGCTGTTTGTGTAAATGTAATTGTGTAATGTGTAATGAGTATAGAGTTCATGTTCCACCCCAAAAGTGTAAAAGAGTAAAAGGGGTTGTGAATACTCACTTGGTATGGAAGTGAAGCTAACAAGGAATATAGATGGCAAAAGATCATTGAAAAGCACACTTTAACCTAAATAGTAATATGCATTGAATCACATAGATGTATAAAGTTTAAGAATGAAAGTTGGATTTGTATATAAAACCATTGGTTTGTATTTAAAAAGGATTGAATAAAATATATAAAGTTTGAGGTAAAATATGTTTGAAACAATTTAATTAGGTTTGAATTAAATAAATAAGTGTATAACTATAGTTTATGAAATAATGTCAATATTAATTGTAATTAAGTATAAATAAATAAAACGATTTTGATTTAAAATGTAAAGTAATTAAGTCATCATTATTTATAAATTTTGTAACTTAATTATTTAAAATATCATTTAAGTGTAAGATGATAAATATAAATTTAATTTTTATAAACTTTTCAATAAATTACATTTATACCAAGATTAAACTTTTAATCTATTTTTAAATACAGAAAACATATTTTTATAAAATCTGAAACATTTAATGATTAAAATATAAAAATTATAATTTTGCTAAAAATTCTGAGTCTAGCACGACCGTGCCTCGGAAGGGCACGATCGTGCTCAAGCCACGGGCGCGACCGCGCTAGTCGGGGCGCGACCGGGTTGATCAATCAGGAGCACAATCTAGACAAGTCATCAGGCACGACCGTGCCTTAGCCCGGCACGGTCGCGTCTATGATTTTTAGACACAACAGAGACTAGCCCAAAGGGCATGACAAGGTCTGGACGGATGACACGACCGCGCTTCTAGTCGACACGACCGCGCTAAACGAGGCACGGCCGCGCTAGATGATTAGCGCGACCGTGTCTAATCTAAATCAGACACGAATCGAGAATTTCTTGTATTTTAAACACTGGAATTGTTAGGGCTTTTGATTAATAGGTTATTACGTGTCTTTTCATATACCTTAATTGTATGGAAATCGGGTTTAAGTATGGGTTCGATTAAATCATTTTTATTGGAAACATGGTTTCTGATTCTGGTCGATTTCTATTGTGGAAGCCCAAATTGGATGAGGTCTTTTGATAATGATACTGAAATGAATGAGAAGACGATTATATTTACCCTGAAACGAAACGAATTTATAGAGAACGGTTGGAAGGAAGCTCCGGCGACGACGGCTCGAGTTCCGACGATCTTTACTGCAACTCCGGTCAATCCAGACAGTCCGGAAGCTTCAGAGATGGTTTGATATCGCGATTCTGCTACTGAGTTGGGAGAATTTGGGTCGAAAAGCTTTGAGAGAGTTTCTTTCTTGAAATTTGCTTGAGAGAGTTTTCTTGCAAATGAATACTGAGGCGTTTGGGATTTGAAAAGTGGTAATACAATTGTTAAGGGGAAAAGAAACGTATAACGGTTTCGGATTCGAACGATCGGGTGATTAATCTGCATTTACGTTTTTCTGTTACGCAGGCGCGACCGTGCTAGAACGAAGCACGACCGTGCTCACTAGGGTTTCTTGATGTTTTTCAATTTTAGTCCTTGACTTTTCAGGTTTGATAAGTTTGTACCAAATAGTTTCTTGTATAGCGTTTAAATGTAAATAATCGAGTAAAACTTGCGAACTTGTATAGAATCATTGCATTTTATTTACCGCGGGAAAAATATTGAGACATTGCACGAGTATAGAACTTGAAATTTCATTACATTGCACGAGACGCCCAAGAACCATGTCGACGGTCGAGGTAGAGCGTTTTGCCCGTGTAGACGTTGTTGTAATGCGTGTCGACAGGATTTGAACACGATATATGGCCACATACATGACCGTGGGTTTCTACAATCATATCAGAATTGGATTTATCATGGTGAACAACATCCTCGTGTGGCGGAGATAGCATCACTTTTTACCCCAAGAACAACACCAACTCCTCCAATAACTACAACAACAAATAATGAGATGTTTGATGCCATAGATGATGTGATGGCTGAGCAAAATACAAACGAGGATAATATAGATGAAGATGGAACTGGTTTAGACCCAGAGTTTGATGCGTTATTTGAGGAGCTAAATAAGGAGTTATACCCCGGTTGTAGTCAAATGTCTTCCCTAAACTTCATAGCCAAATTGATGCATATCAAAGTTATCAACAAATGGACGAATAGCTCGTTTAACCAACTGTTAGAGCTTCTACAAATTGCAATGCCAAAGGAAAATCACGTTCCAGCGTCATACTATGAAGCTAAGAAGAAACTGAGTAAGATTGGGTTAGGATATCAGTCTATCCATGCTTGCATTAATGATTATGCATTGTTTTGGAAGGAGAATGAATCAATGCAAAACTGTCCGGTTTGTAATGAGAGTAGATGGGTTGATAAAAACACAAAGGGGAAGAAAGTACCACATAAAGTGTTGCGCTACTTTCCTTTAACTTCACGGCTTCGACGAAGGTATAGTTCAAGATTAACGGCAAAAGAAATGATCTGGCATAATACTGGACGCTCAACGGATGGTATGATGTGACATCCGGTTGATGGGAAGGCATGGCAAGATTTTGATGAGATATATCCGGATTTTGCTAAAGAACCAAGGAATGTCCGCTTAGGTTTGGCTACCGACGGTTTTAATCCGTTCGGTAACATGAGTCAGACTTACAGTATGTGGCATACACCATCGTGGTTATGTATGAAAGAGTCTTCTTTCATGTTAACCTTGCTAATTCCCGGGCCTAAATCACCTAGTAAGGACATTGATGTATTTTTAAGGCCTTTGGTTGATGAGTTGAAAATGTTATGGGCTGAAGGAGTCCAGGTGAGAGATGCATCAACCAAAACTGTATTTAGGATGCATGTTGCACTGTTATGGACTATAAACGATTATCCTGTTCGTAGTAGCTTGTCTGGATGGAGTGGTCAAGGTTATAAAGAATGCCCTACGTGTAACGTTGACACACCTTCGTGCGCTATAACGAATAAGATAGCTTTTGTTGGACACAGAAGATTCTTGCCTAGAAAGTAAACCCCTAAAATACTGTTTATGACACGAAATTGCAAATGATAAAGATGACTCGGACAACCCACTCTCGTGCAATTGCAACCCAAACCGCCAAACCAAAAGACAACCCGACAACCTATCTCCTCTCGGACTCAAGATTGGTAAAACACTGACTATTATGACCACACAAACCTGCTACAACGATTGGCCTAATCGTCTAGATCACAAACACAAAGTAAATGAACCCACAAAGCACACACAATCTTACCCAAAACACGCAAAGTATTCAAATAAAACTTCAAGAGCAACAAGTTCATGCAAGATCAGTAGCAAATCAGTATTAGAACACATTCATAAACATTAAATTAGAAGTCTTAACACCAGTATTCGTCATACGATCAACAAACAAACCGAAAACAATCAAATCAAGCCAATATTCATCCTAATCTAGGTAGCAACAAGTTTAGCTACTCATAATACTTAAAAACAATCGAAAATATAATGGAAACATGTTTAGAACTCGAAGTAAATGACTGGAATGAGGAAAAGAACGGAAAACCGATGTTTTCAAACCGAAAAAATGAATTTTCCCTCAATCCGGATGATCTCTAGCCTCTATTATTCGATCCTCCAAGCCCTCTGGTCGTCTACAGCCACAAGAAAACGATCCCTCTCAATGAAAGTCAACCAAAGCTTTTAACACGGTTGAATTAGGGCATTATGTCTGACCGACATGGAGTGGAAGTCGGTCCGACTAGGGCTGACGCAATCCTTAATGATTATGGCCCAATTATTCTGAAATGATTATGTCTTTTTGACAAGCGTCGGACCGACATGGCATCAGAAAATCTGGAAATTCTTCATATTTTTCTTGTTTAACTCCAACTCTTTATTCCCGCTTCTTTTTCTCACATATTTGACTCACTTTCTTCATGTCACCTGTGAATTCAACATTTAAACAAATCAGTAACATATTCGAACGATTTATAACCAAAACTTGGGCAATTACGAGGCATAATTAGCATATAAAGCATGTGTGTTTTGCAACACATCAGTAGGAACGAGGTAGGTGATGATAGAACTCGATGGAAGGTTAACTGATTTGGTCATCTTATTCTTTTTCCTTCACGTCTTTTGCGATTAACGGGTTGTTAATGGTGGCGCCAGCGGCGACGGTAGATCAGGCAATGTCTCATTTCGATTTCTAAAATTTGAAGATTAGGGTTTTTTGTTTATTGTAATCATAATCTATAAAACTATCCGAAGAGGGTTATGCACTCTTAATCTCTTTGTAATTTGGTACTACTTTGACCTAAACTTTGTCTCCTCCATTTCTACTTTTTTAGGGATTTCAAAGGTCACCATGCCGAAATGACCAAGGCTCTTACCACCGGTGAGATTATCTTTTATCCTTTTCTTCTGCTCCGGTTCATTCTCTATATTCTTGGCCGGCTTTCTGTTTTAATTTTGTGGTTATTGTTGCAGAGGTTGAAGAATTTAACCAGCTGTGTGATCCTTGTTAGGGCTCTCTATCCTTTACATTAAGTGTGTGTTCGCTTTCAATCTAAAAATAAAAAATAAAAATAGAAGTTTCAGAGTGGCAATTATACTAAAAGCATCTACCATTGATCAATTTGATACATCCTCAAATTGGTGTCTTATGCATATTTGGTAATTTGTTTTACTTTGTAGTATTATTTTTGTAACATCAAATTTATATTGGAACTTAATGTAACAGATAATGTAGGCCTTATATGCAAACATGCCAATTTTGTTATTCTTTCCCTGAAGCTTGCTTCTGTAAATCCCAACACTGATTTCTCTGCTTCCGCCAACACCGGTATGTTTAACTGCGTTAGGTCTAATTGTGAATTGATGCTTTTAATTTGCAGTTTACAGCGACGTCATTGAGGTCGTGTGGCCGTCGTGCTTTTGAAATGTGTTCTTGGAGCAAAAAGAAATATAAGGTGAGAGATTATATTATATGAAAGAGTTCACATAATCAGTTAAGGGTATATTTGCATTCTTATTTATGTTGTTTGATGATAAACTGTTGATGTAGAATCCATGATGAACATGGAAATGAAACAGAATGGTGAGATCGAAAGATACAAAAGAGAGGAAATGGAACAAGATAAGAAAGATGATGATGATGATTGTAATCATCAACTAGAGGGTTCAAGAAGGCTGCAACCATGGACACGACAGATAACGGTTCGTGGGATTGTAGCGAGTGTTATTTTAGGATGCATTTATAGTATTACATCCACAAAACTGAACCCTACAGCTGACATGACGCCTAATATGAACGTTTCGGCTGCACTTCTTGCTTTTGTGCTCATGAGAACTTGGACTAAGATGCTTAAAAAATCTGAAATTACATCTGTTCCATTTATTAGACATGAGAATACCATGATTCAGACATGTTCTGTTGCCTGTTACAGCATTGCCTTCAGAGGTTTAATATTATTTGTTTCTTACAAATTTTATAACTTTTTACAAAATTAATTATGGTTTTTGGTGATAGGTAGATCTTATTATCTTTTATGCTTCATCAATGCGAAATTTAAGTATGACATTTTTTTTAACGACAACACCTAAATATTCTAGGATAATTGGGTTTTTCCGGGACAACACCTATAACATATGATGGATCATTAGCCAATCGCTACAAATTCTTGCAACAAGTGGTACAAGTAGTCGTTGTAGCCATCGATGCAGACCGAGTTATAGTTAGAATCTCACCAACAATTGACCACCTAGACCCTATGGACTCTGACCCATGCAACCTGAAAAAATTAAGTTATTTCATGTGACTCAGCCACGCTACACGGTTTTTTAAATTAGGGTCAAAATATGGTGGATCATTAGCTAATCGCTACAAATTCTCGCTACAAGTGGTACAAATAGTAGCTGTAGCCATCGGTGCAGACCAAGTTGTAGTTAGAATCTCACCAGGAATTGAACACCTAGACGCTATGGACTTTTATGCATGTAGCCTGGGGCTTGCTGTCATTGAGAGACTGAACAAAACCCAATTTGAACTAGGGTCAAAATTAAGTTCATGTGACTCGGCCACGCTACACGACTTTTTTAAACTGAATCAGAAACCCTTGGGAGTGAGGAATAAGTTGCCGAGTTGAGTAACGCGATTTGAAATTTATATTAAGGTACTAGCATGTTATTTGGCTCATGATATAGTGTATATAATATCATTTTTTGTTATGCCTATCATTGTATAAAAGAAGAATTACAATATGTTATTATGAATTATGCGTCTTGCTATCAATTATTTTGTGTGACATTGTGTGACATGCTCGATAGCCTGTGATCAACAATAACAACAAATCCTATTACGAACGCTAACCCGTCGTGAAGCACGGGGGAGGTTTTGCTAGTTATATTTAAAAGGTAAACAATAGCATTTAAAGCGGTTCTTACAAAACCACTATAAAAGGTTTAGGAAAGTTATCATTTAAGACGGTTCCTTAAAAACCGTTGTAATAGGTTATGTGTTTAATATTGAACCGTGCAAGCGATTAGGGTAACAAACGAAAAAAAAAACTATTTTTGTAGTGGTTTTTTACTTTTTGTGGAGGTTTATTTTAAAACCGCCTTAAATTGAAAAACTCAACCACTGTAAATTGATTTTTTGTACTAGTGCCATAAACTTCATATAGTTATATATGTGATAGAAATTTAAATATGTAGTTTAAAAACAAGAAATGAAATGATGATGCTGTTATTTGGGAAAATTCCTGAAATGTTTCTTTAATCGTTTTGGTTTACTATCTTGTCCACGTACGATTTTTTTACTTCTGAAATGTCCCTACCAATAAACTCATTCGACGGTATTTAAACACATGGGATGACGGTACTCTCACCAATCAGAATAGGCCACGTGTCACATTATTGGCGGAGGCGCACGTAAATTTACAAATACGCGCGTCTCGGACTGTATTTCTGACCTTGCGTCACCGTCGGCTCCGACTTTATTCCTTTTCGTGTCACGGTCGAACGACATTATATTTATTAGAATTGAAAACATTAATTTTTTTTTAGAATTGAAAGGTTAATTTTTTTTTTAAATTTCATTACACAAAATCCGTATTAATACACAGCTAAAATCTCACATTTGAATTTAAAATAACGTCACCCACCCTTAAATTACTGTCGTCCGACCTTAAATTACTTCGCCCGACCTTAAATTAAAATAGCGACCTAATATTTCTTCTTATCAATATTCAGGGTACATGTACCGAGGCAGCCGAGGCTTAGCAATTGCCAAAAGTGGTTTAGACAAGCAAAGGTCATCGTAATTTTCGACAAGTTCAATGGACCCCTCATTACACGGCACCTCCCACTCGAATCCCTGAACCACCCTTGCTAATAACATTGTAGTCATGGTTGTGCCCAACATCCTTCCTGGACAACGATGTTTCCCTGTGCCAAACGAGACCATCCTTAGCTCATTATCCGAAAGAACCACTTGTTTTCCTTCGTCACGTATATGGCGATCAGGGTCAAACCGTAATGGATCCGCCCACACATTTGGTTTCCTTCCCAGCCCAAGTCTACTTAGGAGAACATGACTACCCTTGGGTATGAAGTAACCAGCAACAGTAGTATCCATTGTTGAAACATGGGGAAGAACAAAAGGTGCAACCTAAAAGCTTCCTTGATGCATGCTTTTATGTAATTGAGTTGAGGTATGTCTTGCTCTTCGACTAGCTTTTGGCGACCAACTACACGATCCAACTCTTTGACCGCTCTTTTTAGGATCATAGGTTCCTTGATCATCTCACCGATTGTCCATTCTACTGCGTGAGAGGGATTATCAATGGCGGCAATCACTAGCTCCTAAAATTGAATAAGACACAAAGAAAATCATAATCATGCAAAAACATACTGCCAGGAAGCAACTTTTTTTGACGTGAGCATGTGAAAATAGTAATAGATGACGAGAGACTCACAACAATTTGGGCTTTAATCTCCTCTGGCGTCAGTTTATGATTTTCATGATTAATAAGAACATCAAGCAGATCATATTTTTCCTTTCTGGCTCCATTGTTCCACATTTCAATTCGGTCATCCACCAATGGATCCTGATACTTTCGAAGAATTTCAATTGCAGTCCTCATTATCTTTTCATGGCCATCAAAGTCAGTCTTCCCTCTTAACCATGGGAAATAATCAGTGATGCAAAATGTGTAAAGATGCTTCAGGATGGTAGAAATTGCAGCGACATATTCAGTTTCCTCTTCCCCCGGTCCTCCGTCTTCCATTCCTTGCCCAAAGAATCTTTTCCCAAAAATCATGTTCCTCATAGCGTTTGCAACGAAATGTTGGCTCACAGTTCGAACGCTTATTAATCCGCCATCAACTATTGCATCTTTTTTCTCTATTTGCTTATATATGCGCCTAAGCAACTGATCGGCTTCAATGTCACGTTTTGGTTGCAGCCATTTGTGTATTTGCGATGAGAGAATGTCCCGAGTTATAATTCTTTTCATCTTCTTCCAGTGTTCTTGAAACGGGGCCATGGCCACTGTGAGATATCCGTCACTTATCAGATAGTCTGACAAGACATCAGGCCTTGAGATGAATATTTCATCTTGTTTCTTAAGGAACTCGCATGCTAGGTCTGGGGATGAAACTGCAATAACATGGGTTGATGATCCAAGCCGGATGCAAAGGATTCGGGTGTTAAACTGGTCCATGAGCTTATGGATCCACCGGAAAGTCGGCTTATTTACAAGCATTTGGATGGTGCATCCAATAAACGGCAAAGGGGTTGGGCCAGGTGGTAGTGAATGTGGGTTCCTTGAAGATCTATTGTTTGAAAACCTACTAACGATTATGAACATTATTACCACCAGGATGATGGTTATAGACATCATTAGTGAATGATGATGATGAAGATAAGAGATTGGGATCATAATAATTATCTCCAGACATCTGCAATCTTGAAGTATTAGTATTTATTTTAGATACTAAGGCCATTATCCTTATTTTAACTAAAGTTTTACAAGGATGGTTATCTTCCCAGAGTAGTACCTCCAACAGAGATGTTCCCAGATAAGAGCGACGAGTCTAGGAGAGATTTATACACCGCTCTTTCCTTAGACAGAACATTCTGTTTGTCAGATAACTACATACCGGTCAGAAAGTTACCTTGTTTCCTTATCTTAACTTTAAAGCATCATATAACTTATGGTTGAAGCTTAAATACTAGATCCAAGTACCTAATTCGCTAAAACCTGTGGCTCTGATACCAACCCTGTCACACCCCGCCTCAGGCACCCCTGGACGGGTGCGACAACCGATTGGTATCCTGCTTTGATTTTAGAGTTTTTATAAAACACAGCGGAAGACTTTTTCATGAGGATCGTTTAATCACTCTTTCAACCTCAAGGGTTGTATTTGTAAATATCAAAACTCATTTGTAAAACAAAAGCTTTGTATTTACTTTCATAAACACAAGGATTTAAATACCCTTTTCATTTTGATAACAAAACAGATTTTGAAATCAAATACATCTCTTGTCTCTACTGGACAAGTTCAAGCCACGGGAAATAGTACTATCTGAGATTGACTAGTTCCTCAGTCCTATCTCCTCTTTTTTTTTCAGGATTTTCTATACATAAGGCTTGAGAATCCAACATGCATTTTATCCTTTTATAGTCCCTCGGGTCAGATCTCATGTCTACCCTTTACTTTTTCTCATATCATGGGTCAGATCTGATGTATGCCCTTATTCCCTTTTCATTTCATTTTATTCATTGCCTGAAAACATTTTGAAAATAAAACTTCAGCACGAACGCCGGTGAATACAATTATCTTGACAAAAAATCATTTGGCACAAACAAATATTAATTTCATAATCGTAACTTTATGTTCAATCCACACATTCAGCAGGCCCGTCCTTTTCAATCGCACCACAATATACACTGGCGTCATAGCTTATAACAACTGTCAGGTATACACCCCTGATCTTGTTATAAGATAAGCACCGACCGTAATCTGGTAATTTCACCCGAGACCCGTGTATCTCTTGCAAGTTTCACGTATACCTATGGCCAGAATGCTTTCATGTAGAAGAACGTTGATCATTATTCTCTTAACCTTTATTTGGCCATTTTCGTAAATGTAAATGTTTTTGACACAAGTTTTTAAAGAGATAAAGTATTCACCTTTATAGGGTTGAGCCTCTAGAGTCAAAAGCTTATAGGCTAGCTTCTTACCTTGGTTTCTCTAGCGTTTCGGCACTTTTACGAGCGTTTCTTTCTTATCCGGGCACTACAACGAGGGGGAATCGAACCGGGATCGTCGGGAGTTTACTAGGGATGCTTTGGAACAAGTTGAGAGAGTTGGAATCGTTTGTGGTGTGAGAAAAAGACTGAATTCGATTAGTTATTTATAGGGCAACTTCTAGACTCGTGACGGACCGTTACGGGTGGTGACAGTCCGTCACCAGATTAGGGTTTGCGAGTCATCAGACACGTGTTACCCTCTGGTCAAATTGCGGCGTGACGGTCCGTTACAGAGTGATACATGGCGCACCTAGGGCCTTTTGCGGCATGACGGACCGTTACCAGGTGTGACGGTCTGTTACGAAGCGATACGTGGCATTACTCGGGGGACATATTCAGCGACATATTCAGTTTCCTCTTCACCCGGTCCTCCGTCTTCCATTCCTTGCCCAAAGAATCTTTTCCCAAAAATCATGTTCCTCATAGCGTTTGCAACGAAGTGTTGGCTCACAGTTCGAACGCTTATTAATCCGCCATCAACTATTGCATCTTTTTTCTCTATTTGCTTATATATGCGCCTAAGCAACTGATCGGCTTCAATGTCACGTTTTGGTTGCAGCCATTTGTGTATTTGCGATGAGAGAATGTCCCGAGTTATAATTCTTTTCATCTTCTTCCAGTGTTCTTGAAACGGGGCCATGGCCACTGTGAGATATCCGTCACTTATCAGATAGTCTGACAAGACATCAGGCATTGAGATGAATATTTCATCTTGTTTCTTAAGGAACTCGCATGCTAGGTCTGGGGATGAAACTGCAATAACATGGGTTGATGATCCAAGCCGGATGCAAAGGATTCGGGTGTTAAACTGGTCCATGAGCTTATGGATCCACCGGAAAGTCGGCTTATTTAGAAGCATTTGGATGGTGCATCCAATAAACGGCAAAGGGGTTGGGCCAGGTGGTAGTGAATGTGGGTTCCTTGAAGATCTATTGTTTGAAAACCTACTAACGATTATGAACATTATTACCACCAGGATGATGGTTATAGACATCATTAGTGATGGTGATGATGAAGATAAGAGATATTGAATGTTGAATTTGAATTTGAAAAGACGTTGAGGGGGGGTTTAAGTAATGCAAAGAAATACCGGAATAAAATGTGAATATGGTAATTATGAAGGTCTGGTCAGCGTTTTAGGACCTAAAATATTTAGAGCCACATTTTCAGCTACCTAACCTCTAGAAAGTTACATTTTTGGTTGCCTATATCTCAGTTACAGACATAAAATAGGGTCTAAGGTTGGATGATTTGAGTTTCTTGATTGAATGAGAGCAAACATGGAGATATGAAACTAGTTATAGAAATATATATGGTTTGGTAAATTTCGGGCAGCCAAGCATGTTAGGTATAAGAGGATCAAAGAGTTGTTTGCTGTCAAGTTTATGAAAGGTGCCAAAAGGTTTGGCTATTTTTTTTGGTAAAGTTCTTTTTTTATTTCTTTATATTTTTGGTGTTTTATAGGTTTTACGACTTGTATGGGTTTGATGATGCAAGCAAGATTTTTAAAATTTTGCATTTCTTTATAACGTTTTAATTTCTTTTTTAAACTTTTCATGTTTTTATGCACTTGATGTATTGGTTAATGCAAAACACTTTGCAGAGATTATTGAAAATTAACATTTTTCAATCAAGTTTTTTTTTTAATTTGGTTCGAATCTTTTTACGTTTTTATGGCGTATTGATTAATTAAAAAACTTTCTCGGTTTAAACTAAGATTTTTTAAAAGTTACAAATTGATGAACATGTAGAGAGGAAAATACTTAATTATAGATCTTTAAAGGTGTTGCTACAACAATTACGCGATAGAGATTAAGTATGCTCTATTAATATAATTACTCACTTATCCTTGGGGGTTACAAGTCTAAGTGGTATAATTACAATATTGAATACAAACAAGTGAATGTAGGAAAGGTAGCCTATTACAAGGAGTAGTAGACAGGAGAGGATAAAGCTATCATATGGGTTGAAGCCTTGAATCCGGTGTGTCTTGGAATGAAGCCCAAGGTCTGTATTTATAGTGTTTTCAACAGGTACCTCTTCTTTCTAGTTAGTACCGTGACTTCTCCAGAAGAGAAAGTCCCCCACAGGGGACTTTCTCCTTCTCAGTATTCTTTCACTCCTAAACATCCTTAAGCGGGTAATAAGTTGACTTTTTCCTTTGTAGACAGCTACCGTTCCTTTTTGTCCTTCTTACTAAGTCAACGTCTCTTTTGCCTCATTCTTCAAGATTTGATTTATGTAAACAAGATGTTCCTCGGTTATTATGTTGTCGTATTACTTGTCCACCGGAAGGGGAGGTCTTATCTTTCTGTCACTTTGAAATGCTGAGGATATCCTTGCTCTGGTGGAGTCCTCTCCTGACGTAATTTTCAAGTATTTAATTCTTTTGATTAGGGGAGGGTAATGGGAGATGAACCCTCCTACATCATCAGCCCGGCCCCAGTACGGGCTTTTAGTGGAGACATCTTCACTGATGGGCCGGACTCTTCATACGCTTTTGTATTTTTTGTAGTTAAGGATGTGCCAGGTTGTTAAGACCTACTCGCCGCCCTTAGTATGTGTCTTTAAAATGTCCCATCACCGCACGGTTTTTGAACAGTTTCTTTATTTAAATTTGAAATACCTACACCATTCACTATCTTACCTCATTTTTTCATTTTCGTCGAACTTTGCTTCGATTCCCAGGTTAGTTTTCACTTCAATCTCCCTTCGATTGTTTATTTCGTTTCGATTTGTATCGCCATGGGACGTAAGCATGATAAGCATTTGCACTACTCGAAACTCAATCTCTGGTCTTTGGCCGAGCATTGCTCGCGTTACGACGTTGGGAGTGAGTTTGGTCCAATGCTCCTGTCGGACGATGAGTTGATCAGTGGTCCGTCTGTTGGGTATATGGGTTTGTACACCGCCTATTTTGAATTTTCAAACCTTTGATTGCCATTCACCCTGTTTTTTCAGCAAGTAAACGAGTCTTTAGGGCTTCAAGTTTATCAATTGTCGCCTTATGGTATTAGCAAAATTACTCATTTCGAAATGTTGTGTCGGGCCCATGGGATCGTACCCTCTGTTCCCATGTTTCACCAGTTTTTCCGCCTTGCACGTAACGGCGATTGGCTCACCATTGAGATGTTGAAGGATGTTAGTACTCACTGTATATATCGTACCAAATCATCCCTTAAACATTGGAAGGAAAACTTCTTCTAGGTGAAAAAGTCTGTCATACCCTTCGAGATGCCCGCTCGTGATTCGTTGGGTCCTCTTGACCTACATGTCCTTCCAGATTCTTCTTATGATGTTGTTTTTGAGAAGCTCCAAAAGTCACTTACCTATGCTCAGTCTTAGCAGGAGCATGTCCTTGTCAGGGCTGGTGTTTGTTGCCTTTGGTCTGCCTCTAATGAGGTGCCAGTGATTATGAAGGGAGGTTTAGGTGAGCATTAGAAGATTTCGTGTCATTGGGATTTTCCTGTTCCTTGTGTTTATTTTTTTATTTTAATTTGTTGTAGAGATGAATTTACTGGAGACTTTGTCTAACAAGAGCTTTGATGGTGTAGAGCATTCTTCTCGTACATTGGTTGAGGGTGAGAAACCGATGCTTGAGGTGTATGACGATGCCTTCTTTAATGGTGGAGAGTTTGCCAGCATCCTTGCTGGGGTGGGCGGAAAGGATCTCCCGAATCGTCCTGCCCCCGATGTTGTTATTAAGGCTGCTTCTGCTGGGGATGCCTCTGCCACAAGTGGTTCTGCAAAAAGAACAGGTAAAAGGAATAAACAAGTTTCCACGATAGGCCCCTTGGGGAGGATAAGAGCCTCAGTAAAGAAAGTTGGTTCAACTGACTTTCTGGACTGTGAATTGAAAGTCCTTAATTCTGAAGAGGGTGAATGGGAGTCCCCTAATCATGATCGTGGTTTTGCTGCTAGTTTGGAGAAGGAGGCTGGGGACACCTTTGATGGTGCGAAGTTTGTCCCCACTTGGTCTATTACTAACAAAGATACCTTATCTGATGTGCCAAACCTCTATCCACATCCATCTACAGCCACTTATACTTAACTAATATGCATGCTAAAAATCAGCAACGCTGAGTGAGTTCTAACGTTTACTTTAATCAATTATACAAAGATTTAATAGTACATACATATTGTCGTTAAGACAAAACTTTACATACTTTAGTTTTAAAAACAATTTAAAAGATACGATAACCGTCAATTCGTTGTCACTACTAGTATTGTCCTCGTGATCAATACCACTTAACATGGTATGGTCCTCGTGATCCATACCGCTTAACATGGTATTGTCCTCGTGATCAATACCACTTAACATATACATGGAGTTTGCGTGGACACCCCCCCCCCCTCGAGTAAATGCAGTCACCCATCCCAGTTGTACAACCGTTAGCGAACCACAAAGGTTCTTACTAATGGGCATAACCCATAACTGACATCTTGTACAAGTAACATCTGTCCCCGAAGGAACCTTAACAAGCTGGTACACATTTCCGTAGGAAAACTGTTCACTTTTCTTTTCATAAAACGTTTTTTAACTTATTCAAAACTTAACATATATATCATGCCTTTGTTTATGTATATAAATATAATAACCACTGCGATAAAATTTCTTTTCTTTACTGAAACATAACTTAACACATACATCATGCCTTTGTTTATATATATAAAAATATAATAAACGTTTATCATAAATAAAACTATACTTTACACAAATCGTGCGTTTGCCTGTTTTAAACATTCCTCTAAAACATGACTTTTGCTTTTGTTTATTAATATAAAATATGCAATAAACACTTTTCACTAAGTATGCACACCATCCCTAAAGCAGGCAAAAAGGGGATTAGAACTCACTTGGTACATGGTCTACTGCGAAACTAAGCTTTGGGCTACACAAGTGCTATGTGATCTGTACGAACACAATACGTGAGATTGGTTAAACTTTGCTAGCGTCGCCTATCAGTGTCACCGGGACATGATCAGTGTCACCGAGTATAGTGTCGCCGGTAACTGATCAGTGTCGCCAGGCCAGTGTCACTTAGGCACACTCATAGTGTCGCCAGAACTTGCGTTCTGGACTTCTGTCGTGGAACTCAACTGTCGCCCATCGTAATGTCGCCAAATGTATTTGGCAGCACACCTAGTGTCGTTGGGAATGACACGTGTCTAATCATTGGATTTCTTAGGCACAATGCCATAACCCCAGCCTCATCCCCATCAAGTGTCGCCACTTGAAGGTGGCGACACTACCGATGAACACCATCTCCAAACAGGTCCGTTTTCCATCCAAGTTCGCAACTTTTTTCAACAAAACGTTTGTTTAACTTCCATAATCATAGATCTGGGCTTTATACCCCTTATTACATATTAAAATCTTTACTTTGAGATGGAAACCCTAGTTTTACCCCAAATCGATTTAAACTAAAAATCAGAGGTTTTAGGTTCGATCCATACCTCAAATCGGACGTTTCTTCGTGTATTCTTATTCTTACACACCGAAGAGACGATTTGGAGTGATTCTTGAAGGTCAAAACCTTGATCTTGAAAATTTCTCTCTAGAACCTCTCACACTCTCTCTAGACGGATTTGTGTGTAAATGTTGGAATGGGGCTGATTCTTGTCATGCTTTAGGGTTAAGGGAAACCCCTTGGGCCAAGCCCATCATTCCACAAGCCCATTGATCATAATCTTTCCTTTTCTCATCTCATTAAGCCCATTAAAGGTTTCGGGTTTTTGGGATGTTACATTCCACCAGATCTTCAGATCGAATTTCGAATCAAACTTATTCCTATAGCCAAACCTGTTGCATGATCTCTCTACCGTTTAGCTCCTTCATAACTAAAGGAAATTAATGAAACAAGTCCAAGAACTCCTTGAAAAAGGATTCATTCGTCTAAACACTTCGCCTTGGGGAGTACCGGTACTATTCGTGAAGAAAAAGGACGGAAGCATGAGAATGTGCATCGATTATCAGGAATTGAAAAAAACCGACTATGAAGAACAGATATCCATTACCGAGAATAGATGATTTGTTTGTTCAGTTGCAATGAGCTAAATATTTCTCGAAGATCGATCTTAGATCAGGATACCATCAGTTAAAAGTACAAGAGAAGGATGTACCTAAGACTGCTTTCAGAACCCGATACTGTCACTATGAATTCCTAGGCATGTCATTTGGTCTAACTAATGCCCTCGCAACATTTTTGAATCTAATGAATCGAGACTATAAACCATTCATGGATAAATTTGTCATCGTGTTCATCGATGATATTCTTATTTATTCCTGAAGCCAAGAAGAATATGTTGATCACCTCAACATCATTCTGGAAACCTTGAGAAAAGAAAAATTTTATTCTAAGTTTTCCAAATGCGAGTTTTGGAAAGAAGAGGTACAATTTCTTATGCACGTTGTAAAGGAAAGAGAAATACAAGTAGATCCAAGTAAGATTGAAGCTGTTATGAGGTGGGAAGCCCCAAAGACTCCAACAGATATTCGAAGTTTTCTTGGATTAGCTGGGTATTACCGAAGATTCATTCAAGACTTCTCTAAAATTTCTATACCATTGACTACTCTGACTCAGAAAGCAGTAAAATTTGAATGGGGATCAAAACAAGAAGAAACATTCTATATTCTTAAATAGAAGCTCGGTCATGCACCTATTTTAGCATTACCTGAAGGGAACGATGATTTCGTAATTTATTGTGACGTTTCCCGAACCGGTCTATATTGTGTGTTGATGCAGTGAGATAAGGTTCTTGCTTACGCATCAAGCCAGATGAAAGTTCATGAGAAGAACAATACCACGCATGATCTAGAACTTGGTGCCATAGTGTTTGCTCTAAAGATCTGGAGACACTATTTATATGGTACCACATGCGTGATATATTCAAACCACAAAAGCCTCCAAAATATTTTTAATCAGAAGGATTTAAATATGAGGTAAAGGAGGTTGATGGAACTCGTCAATGACTGTGACATCCGGCTAATTAGGGTTAACCCCGTTAACCAAATTTAGTTAAATCCTAACCTAGTTACTAATCTCTAACTTCACGGACTAAATCTGTCAATTATTAAACTAAAACTATAGAGATTAGTTGTGTCATTAGTACAAACTCCAGTTCTGTTGACCTTTGAGGTCAAAATTTGAATATTGTGTTCCTATTGACTTTTGAAAGTCAAACAAAAAAGTTCTTAACTTATCTCAAACCTCGGGGACTATTTCTGCCCTTTTCTAAACTCAAACACAGGAAACTATAGGGACCAATTCTGTAATTTGCCCAATTCTAATTTCGTTGACTTTTGAATGTCAAACCAGGTGTTCTTGAGCTTGAATTCGTGAGTTATAACCGATTCCCGTTTGAATCAGTAACTGAAAACACATTAAACGACATTAACGACCCTCATGGGTGCTTTAAGCATCAACATTGATTTGAATTAAACCTAATTATGATCATTCAAGACATAACCTTCGACTCCTCATCATGTACTTGTCGAATTTGATTAATTCAATCATTGTTCCTGAAATCAAACACCCCGCGTACCGTAATCGAGCATCACAGAACCTGTTTCACACCTTAATTTGGCTGGAGATAGAGTCAGAGACGTCGAGGATCAAGCAACTCATAGTCGGAACCCTAACTAGCCGATCTTCATCAATTCGAAACTGAATAAGGTAACTAAAATCACCTGTACCTTCGTTTTTATCCTTAGAATGAAAGCCCAATGCGAATTGGGGCTTATAACATCAAATCGACCAAGAATAGATTCTAGGGTTCTTGTCATTTCGGGTTTAATCGAAGTCCACCTCAGACCCAGTTTAAATCCAATTAAACTACATGATTGGTTTCGCAATCTCACACTCTATGAAAGCACTATATCAATTCAAATTCATATTATCTATTTGACCGAGATCAAGAATCTAGGGTTCATCCGTTTTTGGTTTGATCGAACCTCAAACAAATCACCATTTCAATCAAATTAAACCACATGGGTTGATTCGCAATGTTTTAATTTTTAAAAGCCCTATGATTCCTACCATTTTTATTCTCGAAATCGGTCGATTTGATTTGGTGTTCATATCCTAAGGTTTCTAATGTTCGAACATGAAATTAACAATCTTAAATCCAACGATTTTGAAATTAATCACACCTATTGACTCGTAATCGACTGATGAACAAAAGCCCTATGAATCCTTGTCCTGTCACGATCGAATGGAGGGGTTTTGGGACCGGTTTTGGGTTTTGGTTTGCTAGGGGAGAGGATCACAGGGGACTTACTTGTTAAAAGCAATTGAATCCGGACTTGTATGCGATTGCCCTAGGGGGTGTGATGGTTAAGTATGTTTGCTTTTGTGGGAGAGACCCGGGTTCGAGTCTCTCCACCCACTTTTATTTTTAAAATCGATTTTTGATATTATTTAAAATATAAAACTTATCCCTATATATTTATATTTAAATATTAATGAGTTTTAGCCCCGGAAAACACCCGTAGGCTCGGGTTTGGTTTTATAACCTATTTTAATATTATTTCCCCCTCCTAAAATAATGTATTTATATTATTTTCAACTCGTGACTCCAATTAAAAAATAATATATATTTATATATTATTTTCACCACGTTTATAAACTTTGAATAACGTTTCAAACTAATAAATAATATAACTATATTATATTATTTACCCACGATTATATTCCCAAATAAAAATAATATATTTATTATTTTTGCCACGTAATTAGTTATTGTGCTTTTACTCCAAACTTGAAAATAATATAATATCATAAAATATATTATTTTCTTAGGCCATTATTAAATGGTACAAACGTACGAATATTTATTACATAATATTATTCGTAATTAGAGACGTTCGACATGAAACCCTTTTATCTTAATTATTATATTAAGAAATCCTCATTCCCGTGGACAAGTTCGTTTACTCGTTGATCATAAGTATATTCTAGGACGTTCAAATCTTCCGTGTGGTCGTCACAAAAATCTCCATGTATCCCTAACTATTATGCTTATAATTCTACGGCATATGTAAGCCGATCGCATGCAAACACTTGTGGTCCTAATTACATCCTTGTGTGGTGCTATATACTGCTCGTACACAACTCAGGTGAGTTTCACGAACCCTATTTTGTTTTCCTTTTGGGGGAGAAAAAGCATACACACAAACAATATTTTTCTTGTTTTCCCATTGGGGAGAAACATGCATACACACAAACAATATTTTACATGTTTTCCCGTTGGGGAGAAACATGCATATACAAAAACAATATTTTACTTGTTTTCTTGTTGGGGAGAAACATGCATACACACAAACAACATTTTACTTGTTTTCTCGTTGGGGAGAAACATGCATACACACAAACAATATTTTACTTGTTTTCCCATTGGGGAGAAACATGCATACAAACAGACATCCTTTTACATGTTTTCCCGTTGGGGAGAAACATACACGCAAACAAACATGGATTACATAGTATTTAACTACCAATTGTTTACCTAAGTGCAAACATAACATGCAAAGTCCTTACACACTGGAACCGTTAATATGGATTTAGCGGGGAAATTTGAGTAGTACTACTGGGTTTGACAAACCCCACCCGGGCTAGTCGCGCTAGCACGATTGGAGGTCGAACAAGTGTGAATTGTCCTAAACACTTGCCGTTGTTGATGTTAGCAATGGCGGAAGGTACCCAAACGCATAACAGTCAGCTTCGGTTGTGAACACTTAGAGTAACTTGTACATTGTCTAGCTAGCAATAGGTGTGACTTACGTATGTGGATCCAGCAACACTCAAACGGTTTATTTACTTGCAAACCTGTGAACTCACCAACCTCGTGTTGACACTTTTTCTTACATGTTTCTTAGGTCGCTTTGGTACAGATTGCACACTTAGGACATGCATGGAGTCCTACTGTCATGACATGCACGTGGAATGAAGCTTCCTAAGGACGGAGTAGTCGGAGTTAGAAATCCCTATGTAAAAAGGATGTAATTATATCATCTTTTGTAAAACGATATTATAATAAAAAGTTACCTTAGCCATTTAATAGAAAGTTTTGTCAAACTGGGACCGTTTTCCACTATAAAACTCTGAGAATTTAATATAATAAAAGTAGGATGTTTCATATACAATATAACTGTTATGATAATGGTAACCAGCACATATTTCGAGCATTATTATCTTTTTTCTAAATAATAATAATGTATAAAAAGTTATTTTGGTTTAAAAAGGACGATGGAACTACCATTCAATGCAAAAGGAAAGTCAACATAAGTGTAAAATTTCTAATTTACCTCTCTAGCATTAATTAACTTCTAAACTAATATTAGTCATTAGATTAGTTTGATCAAAGGTCTATATTACTTCCTACACTTTTTAAGCAAAACACACTTTTTACTTGAACCTTCCTCTATCTATATATCTATATATATAGAGAGAGAAGTTCATAAGAAAACTCCTCCTTAATGAAAAAACTAGAGAGCTCCTCATTAAAGGAAAAAAAATTAAAAAAATAATAAAAAAAATCATAACACAAAATATAAATCAAAAACTAAAAAAGTGGTTCGGAGACCATGTTTTCCACGTCGTACTCGTTCAAAAAAACTATAAAAAATGTCCAGTTTAGCTTTAGGGTTTAGTGTTTGGGTTTAGTTTAGCTTAGCTTAGCTTTTATAGTTAGATTTTTGGGTTTAGCTTTTAGGGTTAGGTTTTTTAGGGTAGGGGTGGGGTGGGGGTTTAGGTTTTTGGGGGTGGGGGTGGGGGGTTTAGGTTTTTGGGGGTGGGGGTGGGGGGTTTAGGTTTTTGGGTGGGGATGGTGTGGGGGGGTTAGGTTTTTTGGTGGTGGGAAGGGGTGGGTGTGGGGGGGTTAGGTTTCATGGTGGTGGGGTGGGGGTAGGTTGGGTGGGGTTAGATTTTTGGGTGGGTGTGGGGTGGGGGGTTTAGGTTTTTGGGGGTGGGTTAGGTTTTTGCGGTGATACTACACATATGCAGTATTGAAAATAAAAAGAAATAAAAAAACAAGTTAATTCTTATTTTTTATAACGTTATTTATACTCAAATGAAAGATAAATAAATTTTTGATTTAATGATGCAATTTAAAAAAAAAATAATAACGTATGCAAAAGATAGAAATGTTTAAAGATTTATATATTTTAAGTTCCAATTTAACCTTCCTCTTTATAATTCCACCCCTTCTTTTTTTAGTGGTTCTCTAGTTCTCTCAATAAAATGAGTTCTCTCATGAACCTAACCCTATATATATATATATATATATAGAAGTAGCATCATGCATAAAATACATTTAGCCTAAAAAATGTAGAAAACAATCTGGGCCTTTGATCATATTAATTTAATGGTTAAGATTAATTAAATGTTAATTTTGGAATTAATTAGAAGTTAAAATCACTAAAAGGGTAAAAGAGAGAATTTGACATCATCTTTGATATTTTATAATTAAATAATAGTTACACCCATATTTTTTTAAATCAAAAAACTTTTATACACTTTATTTAATTTTACTAAAAATTATACCATAAAATCGAGAATTTCATCCTCTTTAATATGAGTATACTATTGATATATTTTTTTTTAAATGAAGTTTTAAAAAAAAATCATATAAAAATGACAGTTCGTTTATAACACATTGTATACGAGATAACAAAACAGAACAAAATATATCAGCACAGTGTAAAGTGATATAACAACATGTTGTAATGGGTTAACAACACAGAATAACACATATCAGTATAGTGTAATGTTATATAACAACACATTGTAATGAGATAACAACACAAAACAACGTGTGTTGTTATCTCATTTTATAGTATGCCGACATATCTTGCTATGTGTTGTTATCGCATGTATAAGGTGTTGTTATCAACATAGTTTCATTTTCATATGGATTTAAAAAAAAATTACTTAAATAAAAAAAAATATAGCAATATTATACTCATATTAAATAAGATAAAACTTTCTATTTTATCGTATATTTTCTTTTAAAATATAATAAAGTATGTAAAACTTATTTTAGTTTTAAAAAAATGGGTGGAACTAGTATTTAATGAAAAAAAAAAGGTGGAACTAGTATTTGATGATGTCAATTCCCTCTATTACCATTCTACTATTTTTTAATCATGTACACGTGTCACCACCTCAATGGTTGCTACATTTTTTTATGCTAAACGTGTTTTGTACTGGATTAATCATCTATATATATACACATACATACATACATACATACATACATACATACATACATACATACATACATACATATATATATATATATATATATATATGAAATGGATCATTTGAGAACTCCTAAATATTTTGAGAACTCGTTAAAAACAATAAAAAATTATTTATTTGTTTAAAATACTAGAATTACTATTTAAATACAACATTTTTTATATGAATTGATATGTGTAAATTTGCATGTACTCGTATATTATAATAATTTTCACATGTGTAAGTCTCTCATGTATACATGTGTAAGCCTTTACCATGTACGCATGTGTAAATGTTTATAATATACGACTACATGTAAATTTACACATATTAATCAATATGAAAATGTTGTATTTTAATAGTAACGTTATTATTTTGGAGAAATAAATGGTTTCTTATTGTTTTTCGTGAGTTCTCATGAAAAGCCCCAAACCAAAACATAAAAAACATAGTTTTTAAACAAGAAATCAGAATCTATTACAGCGGAAGTCTTTAAATTAAAACATTCACCAACCAATAATGTAACTCATTGTCTAAAACATAAACTATCGGGAATGGAAATGTCAGTCTTCAGCACAACACCCGGTGTCCATGATATCCGGCCCTCACGGTTCCTTTACTTTTCTTTTGCTTTACCTTTTCTACCTGTTATGCATACTAAAAGTCAGTTAACGCTGGTGAGTTCTATCTTTACTTTAAAACTGTAAAACTTTCTTTTAGGTAGCTTAGTTTTATAAAAATAAAATAAACTTTACCTTCTCTATCTTTGAAAACACTTTATCTTTACATTAAAACTTTACAACGTTACAATTATAAAACTTTTACGTTACTGTCTGAAAAACTTTAGCTCTGAGGAAATCCGTCAGGGTGTCCTCTTGTACTCTGTCTGACTATCATTTCACTTGTACAACACAAGTGACTTTATCATACTTTAACTATCACATATAGATCATGATTCGAGAACCAGATCCCTTTATCGCTTACACCTCAGGGTAAGACTTTTACTTTAGCGCTGCCCACACCTCAGGGTAGGACTTTCTTTCTCGCTTGCACTTCAGTGCAAGACTCCTTTAGCATTGCCCACACCTCAGGGTAGGACTTTCCCGCTTACACCGATGTGTAAGACTCCTTTAGAATTGCTCACACCTCAAGGTGAGAGTTTCTCGCTCACACCGAAGTATAAGACTCCTTTAGCATTGCTTACACCTCAGGGTAAGACTCCTTTAGCATTGCTCACATCTCAGGGTGAGACTTCTACTTTAGCATGCCTTTAGGACTTTCTACTATGCAACTATTATGCAATGCAATTATACTATTACACAAAATAGAAATGTAATCACATAAACTTTCATATAGACAAATAGCACATATTAACGCATAAGCATATAACATGGTATTTGTCACTATCACTGTCGAGCTGTACCGAAGTACAACTCCTTTATCGTTCTTTACTTTAGCTTTTTATTATCTTTCAAAACTTGTTTAAAAGGTAATACTATACTCTTTAACTCTTTATCCTTAATTTCATAAAAATATATAATTCTTATAAAATATTCTTTAACTTTAAGACTATCACTTTAACAGTATGCATGCCAGCCCAAAACCGTTTAGGAAAAAGGGCAATAAGAACTTACTTGACTTCTACAGGTTTTATCTCACTTAACAAGGAAACTTCGAACTAGGTGGGATGCTAACAAATCTGTCAGGGGTCACGAATGGAAAAAGGTTATAACCTATATGTTTCATCCGAAAACCATCTGTACGAAATCTTTTTCGATCGAAATCTTTTTCGATCGAAATCTTTTTCGGTCTAAATCTGTCTCGGTCAAAATCTTTTTCGACCGAAAACTAACCAGTTAGAAATATCTTTACTCAGTAACTATTTCGTTCTAAATCACTTGTTCCGAGAACCTTTTCATTCGAAATCTTTCGTCTGAGAACTATCTCGTACGAAAACAACTGTCCAAAATTATGTCGTCCAAAAATACTTTTCGGACCATTCATCGAGATTTCGGACGATTCGACTGTTCTTGATAAAATTCTTCGTTTTTGATCCAAGTTCCAATCTTTTTACGTCCAAACTTATATATAGTGAAACACACCACTTTTAAAAACTATACTTTAACGCGCGGAAGTCTTAATCCCAGAAAGTTTTTTTTTTTTTTACCTCTCGCGTACCGCGAGGAACATTGACCACCTCCCTCGCGTACCGCGAGGGAGTCTCAGAAAGTCAGCCGGAAACCCGTTCTCTCGCGTACCGAGAGAGAACCCACCTGGTTTCTCGCGTAACGCGAGGGACATGTTTTCACAGAAAGTTTCAGTTGCAGATTTTCATACTTAGCCATTTTTCCAACTTTTTTTCCATTTTGCTTAACATCAAAACTTTACCAACACTTAGATTTTTGACCAAAAACATCATGACAACATATGATTACACCAAAACATAACTTTTGTGTCAGATTACACCACTTTACAAGGATTTTACTAAAATCCTCAAAATACCAAAAATGCATACGAGAACCCTCCAAGCTTGGACGTTGACCTTGACCTATTTCAGAGCTTTCCCTGAATAACCACATAAACTTATAACCATTAGTAATGAGATAAACATAACCAACAAGTATTTACAACTTGTTTTCACCCATTTGACCCGTTTGCCTCTATTTGGTCAATTATGGTTCCATACATTAGCATTTCGTCAACATATTACCATTGTAATGTGTTAAACATAACAAACAAGTGATTACAACTTGTTTTCACACCTTTCACCCATTTGACCCGTTAACACCCATTTGGCCAATTAAGGATTTCATACACTTGTATATCACCTACAAGTTACTTTCATCATTTTATTATCACTTTTCCATTTCCATTATGGCACGTAGGCCATAACTTCATATCCCAAAGGATACGAGATCATAACTCCATAACTAATCTATCCATTATGGTACTTAGACCATAACTCCATATCCATTCTATCCATTATGGTTCATAGACCATAACTCCATATCAACATATCCATTATAGTATAAATACTATAACTACATTCCTTCAATTATGCATACAATTTTATACTCATTCATACCACATAAAAAATTATGCAACTTTACACATTATACATACAACATTGCATAAAACTCATTTATCATCAAAACTAAGTAAGTGCAAAAGCACTTACCTTTCAGGTTAGAAGATCCCGCACCGCTTTCAAGCTTTGCAATTTGATTACCTAAACACATTCGCCTAGTTTAGTAATCTAACATATACCAAAATTTCATTACAATTGAGTTCACAACTCAATTTCCCAATTCCAACCCAAATTGACCCGTTTGGGTTATCCTCATAACCAAACACCCTCTTTCACCACAAACTCACCTACTTGAGTTTCATTAACTTAATCTTAACACTAATTCTTCTTTCAAAAATTATTATTAAGTTAATTTGGTGTTTGTTCTAGTGTCTAACATCTTAAAAACACTTAATCTTCATTAATTCACCATTCTATCCATTATGACCCAAACACCCCCAATTTTCACCATATGAACCCTAACTTCTCATAATCAAAATCAAAGGGTTCTAGGATGCTAATCATCATTCTTTAACTTTAATTTAGCTAGATTATCAATAATCTAACACCATTTCATAACATGCATACATAATTTCGGATTTCACCCAAAACCCACCAAGAACACATACATGGTGAAATCAAGAGGAAGAGAATCACTTACTTGATGTTAGGAAGGTGTTGTGTGAGCCAAAACCTTCACTAATCAAGCTTCAATTGCACGAAAATGGCTTCAACACACTTTTCTCCTTTTTTCCTCTCTTGCTCAAGAATGACTCAAAATGTGTAAATGAAGCCAATTTTGACTTCACCAAGTCAAATGACAGCTTTTTGGCCATTTTACACATTTAGTCCTTCAACTTCCATTTCACCAATTTCGTTCTATAGTTAGTTAAAACTAACATAATCCCATTACAAACTTGAAACCCACTTGTTTCAACTTATTTATAAAATATTATTTCCACCATAATATTAAATATAAATATTTAATTATTTGAAGACGAAACCCGGATTTTGGTTCGTTACAAATCACCTCCCCTTATTTGGGTTTCATCCCCGAAACCCGACTTCACATAAAAAGGTTCGGGTAGAATTTGAGCATTTCTTCCTCGGTTTCCCAAGTCATTTCCGCCCCCTTTCTATGCTTCCATCGAACCAACACTTGGCTAATCTCTTTATTACGCAACCGCTTCACTTTCCTATCTAAGATTGCCATCGGTTCTTCCACATAGTTCAACTTTTCATCAATTTCTATATCATCCAATGGAACAAAAGTAGATTCACCCGCTAAACATTTTCGCAAATGAGACACATGGAACGTGTTATGAAGTCTACTTAGTCCCTCCGGTAACTCCAATCGATAAGCTACTGCACCCATCCTTGCCATCACTTTAAACGGTCCAATGAAACGTGGGCTTAACTTCCCCCGTTTCCTAAACCTTATCACCCCTTTCCAAGGAGAGACTTTCAATAGCACAAAGTCCCCCACTTGAAACTCAATCGCCTGCTTCCTATTATCCGCATAAGATTTTTGGCGATCTTGCGCCGCCTTTAAGCGAGCCTTTATTTGGTCAATACTATCATTCGTTTCCATGACCACTTCCTTGCTGCCAAGTTCCCGTTGACCAATTTCACCCCAACATACGGGTGTTCTACATTTCCTCCCATACAATGTCTTAAAAGGCGGCATACCAATGCTAGAATGGTAACTATTATTGTATGCAAATTCCGCCAACGGTAAATGGTCGTCCCAACTACCCCCAAAATCCAAAGCACACGCGCGTAACATATCCTAGAGCGTTTGAATCGTACGCTCGCTTTGCCCATCCATTTGCGGATGATAAGCGGTGCTAAGGTTCAACCTTGTCCCCATATCCTCATGGAATTTCTTCCAAAAACGAGAAGTGAATCTCGTATCCCGGTCCGAAATAATTGACACCGGCACCCCATGGCGTGACACAATTTCTTTCACATAGATTTCCGCTAGTCTATCCGACGAGTACGTTTCCTTTATTGGAAGGAAATGTGCACTCTTTGTCAACCGATCCACTACTACCCATATCGCATCATAACCTTTTCGAGTCTTTGGTCGTTTAGTGATCAAATCCATGTTTACATTTTCCCACTTCCAAAGCGGTATTTCGAGCGGTTGCAGCTTTCCATACGGCTTTTGATGCTCCACCTTAACCCTTAAGCATGTGAGACACCTCTCCACATACTTAACAATATCATGCCTCATACCCGGCCACCAAAAATGACACCTCAAATCATAAAACATCTTCGTGGCCCCCGGATGGATAGAATATTTGGATTTATGCGCCTCGTCAAGAATAGTTGTCAAGACACTTGACAACCTAGGTATCCAAATTCTATCAAAGCATGTCTTCAAACCCATGCTATTTTCACCAAGCTTATCAACATAAGCAATCATCCATTCTTTCTTCAAGTCACCACCAAGTGCTAACACTTGGGCCTCCCGGATTTCATCAATAAGAGATGATGAAATTGTCATCTTAAATGACTTCACCTTGATAGGTGAATGACTTGACTTTCTACTAAGCGCATCCGCCACAACATTCGCTTTACCCGGATGATAAAGTATCTCACAATCATAATCCTTAACCTATTCAAGCCACCGTCTTTGCCTCATATTGAGGTCCTTTTGGTCAAAGAAATATTTGAGACTTTTGTGATCCGTGTAGATCGTACACTTAGAACCATACAAATAATGCCTCCAAATCTTGAGCGCGAAAACCACGGCTGCAAGCTCTAAATCATGGGTGGGGTAATTCACCTCGTGAGTCTTTAATTGCCTAGATGCATAGGCAATCACTTTCCCCCTTTGCATCAAAACACACCCCAACCCCGAATGCGAGGCATCCGAATAAACAACAAAATCTTCGGTCCCGTCCGGCAAGGATAAAACATGCGCCTTAGTCAACTTTTCTTTCAAGAGTTGAAAGGCAGATTCTTGCTCGGGACTCCAAACAAACTTTGTCTCCTTACGAGTCAACTTCGTCATCGGCAAAGCAATCCGAGAGAAGTTTTCGATGAACCTCCGATAATAACCCGCTAACCCCAAGAAACTTCTAATCTCCGAAGACGTCTTCGGTGATGACCATTCTTTAACCGCCATAATCTTGGATGGGTCAACGGTAATTCCTCTTTCATTAATCACATGACCCAAGAATTGGATCTCGCGCAACCAAAATACGCACTTGGAGAATTTAGCGTAAAGCTTCTCCTTTTGCAAGACTTCAAGAATCTCACGCAAATGACAAGCGTGATCACCCTCGCTCCTTGAATAGATGAGAAGATCGTCAATAAACACAATGACCGAACGATCAAGGAACGGTCTACACACCCGGTTCATGAGATCCATGAAAACCGCAGGTGCGTTGGTCAAACCGAAAGGCATAACCGTAAACTCATAGTGACCGTAACGAGTGCGAAAAGCTGTCTTATGAACATCCTCTTCCTTCACTTTCAACTGATGATACCCGGACTTCAAGTCAATCTTAGAAAACCATGACGCCCCTTGCAATTGGTCGAAAAGATCGTCAATCCTAGGCAATGGGTACCTATTCTTCACTGTCAACTTGTTCAACTCCCGGTAATCCATACACATTCTCATGCTCCCATCCTTCTTTTTGACGAAGAGAACGGGCGCACCCCAAGGTGAAACATTTGGGCGTATGAAACCCTTGTCAAGTAACTCTTGTAATTGCTCCATGAGTTCTTTCATTTCTGGTGGTGCCAATCTATAAGGCGCTTTAGCTACAGGCTTAGCACCCGGTATCAAATCAATCCCGAACTCTACTTCCCTCTCCGGAGGAACCCCCGGTAACTCATCAGGAAACACATCTTCAAACTGATTCACAACCGGAACATCGCGAATGTCCTTTACTTTCTCATTCACAACCGCAACACAAGCCATGAACGCCTTGCACCCACACGCCATGAACTTGGTTGCCTTTACATAAGAGCACATTCTTACATTACCTTTCTTCTCACCTTCTATGTAAATGGACTCACCCGACGGGGAATCGAGTCGTATCGCTTTAGGCCCACATAGAATATTCGCTTTGTTCCTTGCTAACCAATCCATCCCCACTATCACATCAAATTCCCCCATAGGCATAGGAATTAAATCGATATGGAACGTTTCACCCCCCGCCTTTAATTTGCAATTCCTATAAACATCAAACACTAGGAAGCTCTTATCATTTGCCGCCTCAATTTCTAAGGGTTCATCTAACTTGCTACTTATAAAAGAAGAATGCTTAACAAATTTCAAAGACACAAACGAACGACTAGCCCCCGAGTCAAAAAGAACTAGTGCAGGTAAAGAGTTAATCTTGAATGTACCTGTCACCACCTCCGAGTCGTTCTTTGCTTCCTCCGCAGATATGTGGAAAGCTCTACCCTTAGGCCTGGGTATCTCAACTTTTCTCTCGCTTCCACCTTGCTTCAAATCCGGGCAATCCGCCCTAAGGTGTCCTGGCTTGTAACAATTATAGCATATACGAATCTGGCTTGGACACTGATTTGCCATATGCCCCGGCTTCCCACACTTGTAACAATTCGACGTTCCCTTCTTACAATCCCCATAGTGCTCCTTCCCACAAACTTTGCATCCTCGAGAAGAGAACTTGGTAAAAGGCTTCTTACTAGGGCTCCCCCCCTTTATCTTGCTCACCACTTGATCCACAATTTCCCTTTTCCTCTTCTCTCCTCTAGCTTCTTGCCTCTTCAACTCCACTTCCCTTTCCCGACACCTGTTTATCAAATCCACAAGCGTGGTGAAAGAAGATGGAGATATGCTATCTCTGAATTCCACAGTCAACATAGCATAAAATCTGTCAATCTTCGCCTTCTCGGTCGACACCACGTCCGGACAGAACTTGGCGCGATCAAAGAAAGCTCCAGCCAATTCATCAATAGTCTCTGTCGTCTGCCTCATGAGGAGAAACTCCTCGGTCATCCTGTCAATAGCGGCCTGTGGGCAATGGTACTTTAGGAATGCTACTTTAAACTCCTCCCATGACATGGAGGTCACCCCTCTTTCACCCCTCTCCTTTCGGATATTTAGCAGCCACTCCTTAGCCCGCCCAGTCAAAAGTGGCACGCTAAACATCACTCTATCCTCGGGCTTACACTTTGTCGTCTCAAAATTTGACTCCATGTCTACCACCCACCTGTGGCTCAGAATCGGGTCCACTTGCCCGTTATATTCCTTGGGCTTGATCACCATGAAATCCTTCAGTGTACAACCCCGAGGTTCCTTATCTTTCTCTTTCATGATCTCCTCGAGAGAGAGTTTAATAGTCCCCCTCATTTCTTCCATCAACAGATTTGTGGCTTGCTCAAAGGCCTTGGCCACCTCCTCTTTTATCAACTCTTGGATCCGTGGATCCAACGGTTCCCGATTGCTCGATTCTTCTGCCATCTCTTAACTGAGAATTAGTAACAAACACCTTAACACCCTTATACTATCAATACCTTAAATACTTATCACACTTACACCCCTATATGTATTAAGTATATGTATACTTATCTACTTATATACATACATACATATATAATCACCTTCACCTAATCCTTGTAAATGTTCATTGTCATATGGTTATTATAAAGACCTTTGCACATCTCGTCATATTAATCATATTGGCCAGACATGATTAATAACGCGCTATGCCCAATTGCAATTATCATATTCATATAACAAATCACAAGACAAGTTTCGGCACACATAACACTTTGCCAATCATTCATACATATACATAAACGCCATATGGAATTATCATTAATCATAACATTACTAACCTTTCATTTCCGAAAGTTCCGAGTCTTAGTCAAGTCCTTCTTGGATTCTCGTATCATCCCCCCCTCATATCAAGAGCATCCGGTTTGAGTTTGGTGCCACCCACACCAAATCCCTCAAACCATTGCTCTGATACCAAGTTGAAACACACCACTTTTAAAAACTATACTTTAACGCGCGGAAGTCTTAATCCCAGAAAGTTTTTTTTTTTTACCTCTCGCGTACCGTGAGGAACATTGACCACCTCCCTCGCGTACCGCGAGGGAGTCTCAGAAAGTCAGCCGGAAACCCGTTCTCTCGCGTACCGCGAGAGAACCCACCTGGTTTCTCGCGTAACGCGAGGGACATGTTTTCACAGAAAGTTTCAGTTGCAGATTTTCATACTTAGCCATTTTTCCAACTTTTTTTCCATTTTGCTTAACATCAAAACTTTACCAACACTTAGATTTTTGACCAAAAACATCATGACAACATATGATTACACCAAAACATAACTTTTGTGTCAGATTACACCACTTTACAAGGATTTTACGAAAATCCTCAAAATACCAAAAATGCATACAAGAACCCTCCAAGCTTGGACGTTGACCTTGACCTATTTCGGAGCTTTCCCTGAATAACTACATAAACTTATAACCATTAGTAATGAGATAAACATAACCAACAAGTATTTACAACTTGTTTTCACCCATTTGACCCGTTTGCCTCTATTTGGTCAATTATGGTTCCATACATTAGCATTTCGTCAACATATTACCATTGTAATGTGTTAAACATAACAAACAAGTGATTACAACTTGTTTTCACACCTTGTTTTCACACCTTTCACCCATTTGACCCGTTAACACCCATTTGGCCAATTAAGGATTTCATACACTTGTATATCACCTACAAGTTACTTTCATCATTTTATTATCACTTTTCCATTTCCATTATGGCACGTAGGCCATAACTTCATATCCCAAAGGATACGAGATCATAACTCCATAACTAATCTATCCATTATGGTACTTAGACCATAACTCCATATCCATTCTATCCATTATGGTTCATAGACCATAACTCCATATCAACATATCCATTATAGTATAAATACTATAACTACATTCCTTCAATTATGCATACAATTTTATACTCATTCATACCACATAACAAATTATGCAACTTTACACATTATACATACAACATTGCATAAAACTCATTTATCATCAAAACTAAGTAAGTGCAAAAGCACTTACCTTTCAGGTTAGAAGATCCCGCACCGCTTTCAAGCTTTGCAATTTGATTACCTAAACACATTCGCCTAGTTTAGTAATCTAACATATACCAAAATTTCATTACAATTGAGTTCACAACTCAATTTCCCAATTCCAACCCAAATTGACCCGTTTGGGTTATCCTCATAACCAAACACCCTCTTTCACCACAAACTCACCTACTTGAGTTTCATTAACTTAATCTTAACACTAATTCTTCTTTCAAAAATTATTATTAAGTTAATTTGATGTTTATTCTAGTGTCTAACATCTTAAAAACACTTAATCTTCATTAATTCACCATTCTATCCATTATGACCCAAACACCCCCAATTTTCACCATATGAACCCTAACTTCTCATAATTCTAGGATGCTAATCATCATTCTTTAACTTTAGTTTAGCTAGATTATCAATAATCTAACACCATTTCATCACATGCATACATAATTTCGGATTTCACCCAAAACCCACCAAGAACACATACATGGTGAAATCAAGAGGAAGAGAATCACTTACTTGATGTTAGGAAGGTGTTGTGTGAGCCAAAACCTTCACTAATCAAGCTTCAATTGCACGAAAATGGCTTCAACACACTTTTCTCCTTTTTTCCTTTCTTGCTCAAGAATGACTCAAAATGTGTAAATGAAGCCAATTTTGACTTCATCAAGTCAAATGGCAGCTTTTTGGCCATTTTACACATTTAGTCCTTCAACTTCCATTTCATCCATTTCGTTCTATAGTTAGTTAAAACTAACATAATCCCATTACAAACTTGAAACCCACTTGTTTCAACTTATTTATAAAATATTATTTCCACCATAATATTAAATATAAATATTTAATTATTTGAAGACGAAACCCGGATTTTGGTTCGTTACATATAGCTTCCATGAAGCTAGATCCAAACTTTTTAGGCCAATTCACACGTAAAAATCCCATCTTTGATTGAAAACCCTCATAAACCATAAAACCCACTTTTCATTCCAGAAATCGATCCTGATGATGATGTGTTACATGTTTATGCGTTGATCTTTCTTCTCCAGCCTACAGAGATGTTTCCAGCAACGATTCCAAGTAACACGAAGGTCTCGGGTGTGAAATGAAGCTTTCTCTCTCTACTCTCTCTAGAATGTGGGTGAAGGTGATGATGAAGTGGGGTGACAATGGAGGAAGGCAAGGCTTTACCCTCTTACGCCTCCTCTGCCCAGGCCACGACTCCAGCCCACGACCCAATCCTCGAGCCCATGATCTAATTATTATTGTTATTCCCTTTATACGTTACCGTAATCTCTTTATTGTTTTGTCGGTATTTTGGGATGTTACATCTCACGAGTTTTCAAAATATTTGGAGTTCACATTTGAATCTAACCCTATATATATATATATATATATATATATAGGGGTGAGTGCCCTAGAAAACTCATTTTCATGAGAAAACCAAAAAACTCCTCATTAAAGGTGCTGCATATGTGTAGTACACCCAAAAACCTTACCCCACCTAAAAACCCAAACCCCCACCCCAACCCCACCCCACCCCCACCCAAAAACCTAAACCCACCCCACCCACCCCCCAAAAACTTAAACCCCCACCCACCAAAAATCTAAACCCTCACCCCCTTTCAAAACCTAACCTAAAAGCTAAACTAAACCCAAAAAACCACCCCAAAAGCTAACTATGCTACACATATGTAGCAAAACGCAGATTTTTTTTAAAAGAGGACGACGGGGGGAACAAAATCTCCGAAACGGTTTTTTAGTTTTCGATTTATATTTTGAGTTATGATTTTTTTATTATTTTTTCCTTTAATAAATAGTTTTTTGGTTTTCTCATGAACAGTGAGTTTTCTTATGATACTTTTCACACATATATATATATATATAGGGTTCAAATGATAATCAGTTTTTTTTGCGATAATCATGAAAACCACCATCCAACCAATCACATAATTTAGATCATTTTTTTATTTTCTTTTACTCTAAAGGGTCTTTTGGTATAGATGCACTCCATTATTTTAGGTAAGTATTTAATTTAAGTGAAACTTCCACCTTCAACATTAAATTAAATTAAAATTAAGTGATTAATTTTTTTTTACGATTCTCGTATATGATGATGTCGATCCACATAGGAGAAAGAGATTAGGTCATTACTTTTTGTTAAAAAATGTTATTAAATTAAATTTCAAAAAAAATTATGACCGGACTACATGGTTTAATTTTAAAGATTAGGTCATTATTTTTATAGTAATTAAATTTAAAGATTATGTCATTTGTTTGTATAATTGTTACGTAAAATAAAAAAAATGTTATTAAATTATTTTTTTTCATTATTTAATTATCTATTTTATTATTATTATTTATTTCAATTTTTTTTTCGAGTATTACAGTTTGTGTACATCAGTTTAGTACGTATATGTAACAAAGGCCTGAATCAATATATTTAATTTGGTACATATATGTAACACATACCTCAATCTATTTGTTATGTAAAAGTACTATGTTTTGGTTTATTGACCAAGTGTATAAAATAGTTTGGTACGTATATGTAACACATGTTGGTTCACATGTAAATCAATTTGGTACATATATGTAACATAGGTGTTACGTATACGTAAAACATTTGTTATGTATACGTAACAACTTTCGGCTCGAGTTTTATGTTCTAGTATTTTTTTTGGTATGATTGTTACGTAGAATTAAAAAAAATTATTGATTTTTTTGGTTTTAAATTATTTTTTATGGATTTTTAGTTATTAAGCATGAAATAATAGGAGAGAGAGTGTATGTGAGATTTTCATGGAGTAGTAATTTATGGTTACCTTTCGCATTACTGGTGTCACTAAGGACGCAATCTATCTGCGTTTGTTCCCATTCACGCTTTCTGGTCATTCTGCCATGTGGTTGGATACCCTACCCCAGGACTCCATTACCACTTGGGAATATCTGCAGTCCAAGTTCTTGAAAAAGTATTATCCGCCGTCTAAGGCCACCCGTCTGAGGGACCAGTCCCACTCCTTATGCATGGACCCCGATGAGCCTTACCACATGGCTTGGGAGTGGTTCAACACTCTGCTGAGTAGATGCCCCCAGCATGGCGTTTCTGATTGGGCACTTGTTGAGAAGTAACTTTTGAGAAGCAACAAATGTTCACTACTGCTGTAAGGGGCCATATCATGGATAAGAAGGAGCTGAGCGAGTGCGAGGAGATGATTGAGAGCTTTGCTCTGGCTGAGCAACACCAGCCATCTACTAGGAATTCCATTCCTACCACTAGGGCCACCCGCTCATCTACTAGGGGTTTTCATCAGGTTACCACTGAAAATAGTGTGGTTGCTTCTCTTGCAGCTATGGCCAAGGAGATCAAAGAGCTGAAGCTGAGTGCTCAGAAGTGTGAGGTGCAAGAGGAGAGAATGACACTATTGATTGCCTAGTGAGTCAGCAGGAATAGGTGGATTTCTTCGGGGACCAAAAACCCCCTTTGTTTAACTCGGTATGGAGAAACCACCCCAACTTCAGTTGGAGATCTGGCAGGAACCCACCTGTGTTTCAACCCCGTTAGAATCAGTATGGTGGTGGAGAAGGAGGACAGAGTTCTGGTAGGAGTGGGAGTGGGAGTGAGAAGAAGATAGAGGAGATGTTGGTTACCCAGACTCAGATGCTTGCTCAGCTAGTGAGTAGGGATCAGGAGACTCAGAATAAGTTGAAGAAGCATGATACATTACTGAGGAGTCAGAAGTCTGCATTCTTAGATTTGCAGCGCACTATGGGAGACATTGCGCGCCAGATGATTGACAGACAAGGAGGTTCCTTTTCAGGTAGTACTGAGACCAACCCGATAGCCACTCTGAAGGTGGTGACAAACCGTAGTAGCAAAGGAGGGGAGAGAGAGCAGACACTGGCATATGATGATGAAGAGCCGGTAGATGAGGAGATAGAGATGGAGACCCCTGGATGGGCGCACGAGAGGCGAGGCCCAGTAAGTACAACACCCAACAGTGAGTCTTCCATTGAGAAAGAGAAGATAGTAGAGGATGAGAAAAGTGGGGGGGAAGAAGACCTCGATGTCGATGTTAGCCATGTTCCATATCCTGTCGCCTGATGCAGTAGAAGTATGCTAAGGATTATGGATACTTTCTAGAGCTGTTTATGCAGCTTAAAATCAATATGTCGTTCGTTGAAGCACTCCAGCATATGCCTAAATATGCTAAATTCCTTAAAGATCTTCTGTCTAATAAGAAGAAGCTCCAGGAGCTTTCAACTGTCACTCTTAATGAAAGATGCTCTATGGTGGTCCAGAATAAGCCGGAGAAATTAGCAGATCCGGGTATCTTCACGATCCCGTGTCTGTTTGGTAGCTCGACTGTGCACCACGCGTTGGCTGATCTCGGTACTAGCATCCACCTGATGCTATACTCTCTATTTGAGAAGCTAGGCCTTCGAGATCCAGCCCCTACGCGCATGAGCATATCCTTGGCCGACCGTTCGGTCAAGTATCCACGGGGAATAGTGGAGAATCTGTTCGTAAAAGTTGATAAGTTTGTTTTCCCCGCGGACTTCGTTATTCTTGATATGGAGGTCGATGATAGAGTCTTGCTCATTTTGGGACGCCCCTTCTTGCGCACCGCCAAGGCATTGATCGATGTCTTCGATGGTAATATCACACTTCGTGTGGGGGATGAAAATGTCACCTTTGATTTCATGAAATCGATGAAGAATTCTAGTGGTCAGGACGATTCCGTGTTCTTTCTAGATACCTTCATATCTCACATGGATCGTTGCCTTGACTACATGTGTGGAGCTGACCTGCTTAACATGCAGCACCTAGGTGAGGAGAACCAGGAGGTTGAGACTGAGGCTCCCCTGGAGCACAGTCCGAGCCACCGGCTAGTAAGCCTCCCGAGTACCCAGAGGTGTTTGAGGTCATTGAGAGTACCGAGGATGAGGAGAATCCCTTGGTAGAGGCACCACCGCCCCTTGAGCTTAAGGAGCTACCCTCCTATTTGGAGTATGCTTTCTTAGATGGTGAGGCCGGTTTACCCATCATGATATCTGCTTCACTGACGAAGGATGAGAAGAAGAGGTTGATAGATGTGTTGAAGGCACATAAACAGGCCATTGCATGGAAACTCAAAGACATAAAGGGCATCATCCCTACTTTCTGCACGCATATGATACTCATGGAGAATGAGCACAAGCCTGTTGTTCAACCTCAAAGGAGGCTTAACCTTAACATGTCTGATATGGTGAAGAAAGAGGTCCTAAAACTTCTTGATGCTGGACTGATATATGCTATTTCTGACTCCACATGGGTAAGCCTGGTTCAGGTCGTCCCAAAAAAGGGTGGGATGACATTTGTGACTAATGATAATAATGAGTTGATTCCCACTATAACAGTCACAGGTTGGTGTCACACCCCGCCTCAGGCACCCACCGGACGTGTGCGAGCCCGATTGGTATCTCTCGACTTTTGATTTCAGTGTTTTTATAAATACAGCGGAAGTCTTTTCAAAAGAATCGTTTCATCATTCTTTCAACCTCAAGGGTTGTGCTTGTAAATATCAAAACTCAGTTGGAAGACAAAAGATTTATATTTACTTTCATAAACCCAGGGATTTAAATACCCTTTTCTTTTGATTACAAAACAGAGTTTGAAATCAAATACATCTCTTGTCTCTTATGGACAAGTTCAAGCCACGAGAAATAGTACTATCCGAGGTTGATCAGTCCCCCGGTCCTATCTCCTCTTTCTTTGTTTAGGATTTTCTATACACGAGGCCGGAGAATCCAACGTGCAAGTTATCCTTTTCACAGGTCAGATCTGATGTCTGCCTCTCACATTTTCCTTTCTTGGGTCAGATCTTATGTCTACCATACCCCATTCTCATCACATTTTTATTCGTTACCTGAAAACATTTTGAAAATAAAACGTCAGTGCGAATGCCGGTGAATACAATTATCTTGACATAAAACCATTTGGCACAAACAAGTATTAATTTCATAATCACAACTTCATGTTCAATCTACACATTCAGCAGGCCCGTCCTGTTTAATCGCACCATAGTATACACTAGTGTCATATCTTATAACAAGGGTCAGGTCTATGCCTCCAGATTTGTTATAAGATAAGCACCAGCCGCAGTCCAGGAATTTCACCCGTAACCCGTGTATCCCTTGAAAGTTTTACGCATACCTATGGCCTGAATGATTTGTTCGTAGAAGAACGTTGAGCATTATTCCCTTAACCCTTATTTGGCCATTTTCGTAAATAAAATGTGTGACACAAGTTTTGAAAGAGATAAAGTATTCACTTGGTAATAGGAATGAGCCACTAGAGTTGAAATCTTATAGACTAGCTTCTTATCTTGATTTTTCTAGCGTCTCGACCTTTCTACGAGCGTTTCTTGCTTAACCGGGCACTACGAGGAGCGGGAATCGAACCAGGATCATCGGGAGTTGTCTAGGTAGCTCCTGGAACACAATGTGAGAGTTGGAATTCGTTTTTGTTGTGGGAAATGAGCTGAATTCGATCAGCTATTTATAGGGTGCAATCTGGCCCCGTAGCGAACCGCTACGTAGGCGGGTGGCGGTCTGCCACCGCCCTTGATTGCGTCAACCCTAAATGTCATCTCCTAATTGGACCGTTTAGGGATTTGCGGCTAGCGGACCGTTACCAGGAACCCTTACACGTGGCAGATTCTCAAAGTTTTGCGGCTGGCAGACGCTTATTACATGGCTTGGCGGTCCGCCACAAGTGTCACGCGTCCGATTATTTTCACATTACTCACAGGACACGTGTCACACACGGGTTTATTACTTAACGACCATGTAGCGAACCGTTACCCAGGTGCTGTCGGTCCGCCACCCAATGACACAGGGTGGGGGTTCCTTAGCGGACCTCTACCTGGTTCTCTGCACCCGTAGCGGACCGTTAGGGTTTGCCTTAGCGGTCCACAAAGGTCTTAATTTCCAAAATATTTATTTTTCACCCTGAACTTATGCACTTGAGATACAACAAGCCCTTAAGGTTCTAACCTTGGCATTTCTCGGACATTTTTGTGGCAAGTGTTACATCCTCCCCACCTTATTTTAAACTCGTCCGCAAGTTTATTTGAACAAGTGAGGATATTTCTTTCTCATTTCAGATTCTAGTTCCCACGTTTACTCAGGTCACGTCTGGTGTTCCATTTTACTTTCACAATCATTAATTTCTTTCTTTTCAATCTCTTTTCCTACCTGTCCTCGATTTGCAAAAGTTGTTCCACAAATCTTAATTTTTCATCTACCTCTATATCTTGTAGAGGCATTACCAGTGATTCATCTGCCAAACACTTGTGCAGATTTGACACATGGAATACATGGTGTACTCCATTCATTTCTTCTGGTAATTCGAGTTGATAGGCCACAGGCCCAACTCTTTTCAAGATTTTGAATGGTCCTGCGAATCTAGGACTTATATTTCCTTTCTTTCCAAATCTTACAACGCCTTTCCATGGTGAAACTTTCAACAGAACTTTATCACCGACGTTAAATTCTAACGGCTTCCGTCGTCTATTTGCATAAATCTTTTGATGATCACGAGCCACTTTTAATCTATCTCTTATTTGAATAACTTTCTCAGTTGTTTCCAGGACTATTTCAGGTCCGGATAACTGATTTTCTCCTATTTCAGACCAACAGATTGGAGGTCGACATTTACGACCGTATAAAGCTTCAAAAGGAGTGGCATGTATACTCGCATGATATCTATTGTTATCGGAGAATTCCATTATAGGTAAGTCGTCATCCCAACTTCCTCCAAGATCAATAACACAAGCCCTTAACATGTCTTTAAGGGTTTGAATTGTTCTTTCGCTCTTCCCGTCCGTTTGAGGATGGTATAAAGTGCTAAGATTCAATTTCGTACTGAGGGATTTTTGGAAACTTTGCCAGAATCGAGAAGTAAATCTACTATCTTTATCTGACACGATAGATAGTGGCACCCCATGCAATGATACAATTTCATTAACGTATAGCCGTGCCAACTTATCCATACTAAAAGTTTGTTTTATGGGAAGAAAATGAGAAGACTTAGTAAGTCTGTCAATATTAACCAAGATTGTATCATTCCCACGACTGGTTCGGGAAAGATTAGTGATGAAATCCATGGTTATCATTTCCCATTTCTAGAAAGGAATTTCAAGTTGTTGTAAGAAGCCAGACGGCTTTTGATGTTCAACTTTAACTTGGGAACAGGTTAAACACGTTGCAACATAGATAGCGATATGTTTTTTTCATTCCTATCCACCAATAATTGGCTTTTAGGTTTTTATACATTTTATTGCTTCCAGGGTGCATTGTGTACTTAGATTTGTGAGCTTCTTCAAGAATTTCTTCATGCTTATTTACATAGATAGGAACCCAAATCTTCTTATTCATTCTAAGAATTCCATCATCTCCTTTGATCAGTTGTTTAGTCATACCTCCCAATCCTTCTTTCTCAAGATTGGATTCTTGCAAAGCAAGCTTTTGAGATTCCTTAATACGAGTGATAAGATCGATTTGGAGATCGAGTCTTAAAGCATGAACTCATTTAGGTTTCTCATGTTCTTTTCTGCTCAATGCATCAGCTACAACATTGGACTTTCCTTCATGATAACAGATTTTACAATCGTAATCATTCAGGACTTCCATCCAACGCCTTTGTCTCTTATTCAGTTCTTTATGACTGGATATATACTTTAAGCTTTTGTGATCAGTAAACACGGTGAATTTGACTCCATAAAGATAGTGCCTCCATAATTTTAAAGCGAAGATTATGGCGCCCATCTCTAAATCATGAGTTGTATAGTTCTTTTCATGAGTTTTCAATTGACGGGAAGCATAAGCAATTACTTTGCTTCCTCACATTAACACACAACCAAAGCCGGTGTGTGAAGCATCGTAGTATACTGAAAAGCCTTCATTTTCATCTGGCAAAGCCATAATGGGTGCTTGAGTCAGTTTCTGTTTCAGAGTTTCAAAAGCTTCAGATTGTTTAGGACCCCATTCATACTTAACTGATTTGCGAGTCAGCAGAGTTAATGGTACATCAATTCGAGAGAAATCTTGGATAAATCTCCGATAGTAACCAGCCAAGCCGAGAAAACTACGAATCTTCAGTTGGTGACTTCGGGATTTCCCATTTGGATATTGCTTCTATTTTGACAGGGTTAACTTAAATGCCATTAGTATTAATGACATTACCAAGAAATTGAACTTCTGATAGCTAGAATTCACATTTTGAGAATTTAGCATGTAGCTTTTTGTTTCTCAAAAGTTCAAGCAAGATTTTTAAATGATTGGCATGATCTTCCTTACTTTGGGAGTAAATAAGGATATGGACAATGAACACAATAACAATTTTTTCCAATTAAGGTGTACAGACTCGATTCATCATATCCATAAAAGCAGCTGGAGCATTAGTAAGTCCAAACGGCATTACCGTGAACTCATAATGACCATATCGAGTTCTGAAAGCAGTTTTGGGAATATCTTCTTCTCGGACTTTCAATTGATGATAGCCAAATCGAAGATCGATTTTTGAAAAACAACGGCCTCCGTGGAGTTGATCAAAAAGATCATCGATTCGAGGAAGTGGATAACGGTTCTTTATCGTAACTTTATTTAGTTCACGATAATCGATACACATGCGCATCGAACCGTCTTTCTTTTTGACAAACAAGACCGGGGCTCCCCAATGTGATGAGCTTGGTCTAATGAATCCCTTCTCGAGTAATTCATCTTATTGCTTCTTCAATTCTCCCGTTTCATTTGGACCTAATCTGTATGGGGCTTTAGCAATTGGTGCCATACCAGGTACAAGATTAATTCTAAACTCCATTTCTCTCTCTGGTGGAATTCTAGGCAGTTCATCTTGGAAAACATAAGAAATTCAGCCACAACCGGCACATCTTCAATCTTCTTTTTAGTGTCAGTAGTTACAGATACAAGGAATGCTAGGCATCCTTTTTGTAAGTATTTTGTGGCTTTTAACACAGAAATTATTCCAACAGAGTTGGATAATTTATCGCCATTGATCGTAAGAATGTTACCTTTCGATGAGCGAAGTTCTATTGCTTTCTTATCACATAGGATATGGGCTTGGTTAGAGGCTAACCAATCCATTCCGAGAACGATATCAAAACCTGCCAAAGTCATTGGCAACAGTTTTGCAGGTATAACCTGTCCTGATAATGTGATATGGCAATCATTTAGGATTTCAGAGATTTGGACTAGGTCCCCGTTGGCCGTCTCTACAAAATATTTCTTGTCTAATTTAGCTATATTTTTATTTAACAGTCTACAAAATCTATGATCTATAAAACTTTGTGTTGAAGCACTTTCCTGAGACAACACTCTGGATAGAGTCTTAGTTTGTATTTTCATGTCTGTAATTGTCTTTGTATATAAGAGTCTTTATGTATTAGTTTATCGAGTTGTATTTACTTTTACATATTGAATGTTGCATTTCTTTCTAAGTGTTTTGCGCACTTACATGTGCGCAGGAGAAAGCTCCTGCGTACTTAGCAAGTACGCAAGAATACCTTTGCGTACATGCTAAGTACGCAAGAGCATTTTGCCCTGCGCACTTAAGTGCGCAGGCATCAGGTCATGTATAAATAGGATAGTTTGACAGAAGTTAAGTACGTAGGGCTTTAGTGCAAATACACAGATTGTAATCTAAGTGCTTCTCTCTGTAACCTTCAAGTGTTTATAATACAAAGAACGTTTAAAGTGTTTTCTCTTGTCGGTTTACTTTGTTTAGCTAGACTCTCCGCCTAGTCACGGGCATTCCGCACCCGGTCCGACTAGTAGACCCACTTGCATGTGACGATCCGCCACACCCGATGGACCTACAAGTGGTATCAGAGCGATTGCTCCTGATTTCGAGTGTTGTGAGTGAGTTTGGAGAGTTTTTACAAGCAAAAAGAGGTATTTTGGTTGATTTTTGTGATAAAATAAGGGTAGCTCTTGAGCACTATTTTAGAAACAAAAATCACTCAAAAATTTGATTTTTGTTGTGTATTTGAGTGTTTTGAGCATCAAAGGTTGGTTAGAAACAAGTTTCTGACCCTTTGGCTCATTTGCATTGATCATCAGACCAATTTTTACCATCTCCAGCGAGTTTCAGGTGACCGGAAAAATTTGGTGAAAGTTGCTGGAAAGGTGTTGTGCGTACTTACCATTTCTGGCAAAAAGTACAATTTTGTGCGTACTTACTAAATACGCAAGATTTATCTCCTGCGTACTTATAAGTGCGCAAGACTGAACTTGTGCGAACTTAAGTTATATCCTGCGTACTTACATCTACTCCTGCGTACTTACAAGTACGCAAGAGGAAATCTAAATACGCAAGACCATTTCTCAAGTGCACAAGGCCAAAACCAAGTGCACAACTGTGTCTGACTTTTCTGAAAATTGACTAAGTGTTCACTATGTCGAATCTTCAGAATCTTGGAAACCTGCTGAATTATGATAATGTGATCGGTACACCACAGAAACCACCTAAGTTGCTGAACGTGAACAATTATTCTAATTAGAAAGCACGTTTCGAGAACTATATTTCTTATACCGACTCATCATTATGGATACCAATCCTTGAGGGATATAAGCATCCCACACACATCTATCTTGATGAAACCATGCCCAAACCTATCTCTAAGCTTACTGACGAAGAAATGAAAGCTTATGATCGTGAAAAGAAGGCACTTGGTTCGATCACTATGGCATTAACTCGGGAATTGTTCCACAGTTTCCGAGGGTATGACAATTCTAAAGATCTCTGGAAAGCTTTACATAAGAGATTCGAAGGAAATAGTGACATCAAGAAGAGTAAGCGGGATCTTCTCAGGAAGCAGTATGAGTGCATCAGATTTTTAGAGAACGAATCTTTAGATGACCTCATCTCTAGATTCTATCATTTACAGACTGAGTTGAAGGCTTTTGAACTCAAGTATCCAGATGAAGAGATGGTGGAAAAGTTTTTGGATGCTTTACCACCCAAATTTGAGATGTACACAATCCTAATGAGGGAAAATCCTAAATTCTATGAGTTGACAGTAGAGGAGGCAATAGGAAAGGTTCAAGCTCATGACATGAACCTAAGAAGAAAGGAGAGCTCTGGAAGACCCCAGATACAAGACCCTTCTATGTATCATGGGACGACTTCTACATCCAAATCATCGGGATCTGGAATTGCCCTCTTCACTGGAAATCCTACTGAAGAAGACCACTCAACTGGGTGTGGTGGTCATGCTTGCTATGCTTCAGGATCAGGGTTGGGGACTCATCATCAAAATACCTTAAGAAATCCTCCTGCTACATCTTCAGCAAACCACTCAGCTATAGCCAGAATAGCTGAAGATCATGTAGCCCTATTCTCATCTTGTATGCTTGCGTATGAGAATTTCATTGGTGGCAAGCTTACTGATCCAGAGACGATTGAAGAAGATTTTAATCAAGTGGATCCTGATGACATGGAGGACATGGATATTCAATGGTATATGGCCATGCTTTTGAGGAGAGCCAAGCGTTTCCTGAACAGAACAGGAAGAAAGTTTATTGGCGGGCATCATAATGCCAAGGTCGGGTTCGACAAATCTAAGGCCAAATGCTACAAGTGTCTGAACTATGGACACTTTGCTCGTGAGTGTCAGAAAGACAGAGCACCGGCCTTTGGTTTCACCCGACCCAGCCAAGGAAACAGCCATGGCCAAAACAATCCAAACCACCACAATCAAAGCCAAGGTGGAACGTCCAATGCACTGGTAGCCCAACATGACGACATCTTTGATTGGGGTGTTCATCTTGAGGATGCCATCATCGCACAAACCCAGGTTGGTCTCATGGCTGAGATCATGGAGATGATGGAAGCAGAAAGAAGGGAAGCTTCTATGGCTAACCTAGAAGAATCTACAGCTGCTGCTACAGAGAAGGTAAAGGAAGCTAAAGAAAAGGAAGCTTCTGTAGCTGATGAAGAAGAATCAACCACAGTTGTTGCTCTCATGGCCATTGGAGAAGCAACAAGTTCATCCTCTGAGGTAGATTCTAACCCTTTCTATGTTATTTCATGTTCTAAATGTCGAGGGCTAAAACTTGAAAACTCTAGGCTCCAAGACAAAATCGAACCCCTAAGTATGGCAGCTCTAAACTACAAAGAAAATGAAAAATGTTTTAAAGATTCTATTGAAACGTTAAAAAAGGAAAAATGTGAATATTCTTTAAAAATAAGTGATCAACAGCTTCACTTAGATGTTGCATACAGGGGGTTAGAAAAATGGAACAATGAAATCAACAAACTGCAAAATGAGATCTTGCAGTTAAAATGCACTAATGAGAAGTTGAAAAACTCTTGCTTTGTGGTGGAACACTACGAATCTGTGGTGAGACAACTGAATGGGTTAGGTTTGGGTACTAATGCCATTCCTCCACCAGTGAGCGGGAAGTTTGTCAATAGCTTGATAGACATTGATCTCACTTGTCTAGATGAGTCCTCTGATAAGGATGATTCCCCTAAAAAGGATGAATCCTCATGTAAGGCTAACTCCACATATAGTGAGGAGTTTGTTACTGCTTCTGAAGACGGGTCGGTTAACGCTTACCCTGAAGGAGTAGTATTTGAGGAGTTGTTGACTGAACAAAAGGTAAAGAAAAACGTTATCACTAATGGTGATAATTGTATTTTAACTGAACCCGATATCATTGAAACAAATGATAATCTAAAGGTAATGCTTTATGGGGGTTATAAAGGTCTTAACCAAGCAAAGAAAGAGGCTTTTTCAGCTCACTATGGGCTTGGGTATAAAGAAAATTTGGAAAAATAGTATACCCCCAAAAACCAAACTGTAAAGGCTCAGACTAATTTTCATAAACCAACTCCTCATTCTCATAATGCTGAGTTATCTAAGGCCAGATCTAATGAGCCTTACAAGAGAACTTATATAGACAAGAGGAACTGTTTTCACTGTGGCTTAGTTGTCAAATTATTGTGAACTGTCCTTCTAAGAACCAAGGGAAACGATATGCTGTTCCACAACGAGCTGTTATCCCCAGGTCGCCATCAGTGAAAGCTCCCAAAAATCAAAAACAAAATGTGGTGAAACCACCGGTCAAACCGATGGTAAAGCCTAAGATAAAGTTTGAAGCTAAACCATCTGTTACAAGAAAGGTAACGCAACATGCTGTACCTCGTGTATCTACATCTGGTAGTACACGTACTGGTGAGAAACCTGTGGCAAGACTCTCAAAGCCACAGAGAAGAAGAAGAAACAAGAGGTTGAGAAAGCTGGAACAGCTGACTTCAGTTCAATCAGGTGAAGCTTCCACAAGTTCACCTGCTGTTGTTGAATCAAAGTCTCCTGTTCTGGTTAAGTAACAGAAGAGATCCTGGACTGCCAAATCCAAAAATTCTCAATCTCCCAATTCTAATTCTTTCAAAGATTCATCAATTTTGAACATTCATCATGACTGTGAGTAAAAGGAAGTAGTTTATTTTGAAAAGGATGGACGACCCAAGACCACAATGGCTTGGGTCTCCAAAACTAACTAATTCTTTTGTGACTAGTGCAAGGACGTCCGAAGGGTACTATCTCTAACCGCTGGTATGTAGATAGTGGATGTTCCAGGCACATGACAGGAAACATGGCCTTGCTTCAAGACGTTAAACCATTCAGAGGCGGCTATGTGGCCTTTGCCGGAGAAAAAGGCGGCAGCATCACGTGTCAAGGTGTGGTTTCAAACGGTTGTGTCAGCTTTGACAATGTCAACTTCTGCGAGCAGCTGAAGCATAACCTGTTGAGTGTCTCCCAAATGTGTGATAAGGAGTACTCGGTGATGTTTGACAAGTCAGAATGCATGATTCTCAAACCCGGTTTTGAAGTTCCGGAAGATTGGATCCTGATGAGAGCGCCAACAACAAACGACACCTATCAGATCGATATGAGCGTGGCAACAACCACCTCATCAGTTGCTACTTGTTTGCTTACAAAAGCGACAGAGCTCGACTCCATATTGTGGCATAGGAAACTCGGATATATTTCGTATCGTAAAATGAATCATCTTGTCCGAAACGGTTTGGTAACCGGGGTTCCTAAGCTGAGATTTACCGTTGCAGATGACTGTATGCCTTGTAAAAAGGGCAAACAACAACGGAAGTCTCACAAGCCCAAGCTCTAAAACTCTATTGATACCCCTTTGGAGCTATTACACATGGATCTGTTTGGCCCCATAAGTATCAGGAGTATTGGAGGTAAGTCGTTCTGTCTGGTTGTAACTGATGATTTCTCACATTTTTCTTGGGTGCATTTTTTAGGTACTAAAGACGAGACTGCTGATATTCTTCAATACTTGATCCTGAGCTTGGAATCTCTTTGCAAGATGAAAGTTAGAAGGATTAGGAGTGACAACGGAACTGAGTTCAAGAATAATTTGATAGAGCTTTTCTGTCTCAAGAAAGGGATCCGTCACAAATTCAGCGCGCCGTACACGCCTCAGCAGAATGGAGTTGCTGAACGGAAGAACAGAACACTGATTGAGACTGCAAGGACTATGCTGTCGGATGCAAAGCTTCCTGTCACCTTCTGGGCAGAAGCCGTTAATACAGCTTGTCACGTCTTAAACAGAGTTCTGGTTGTGAAGAGGCACAACAAGACTTGTTACGAGTTGATCAACAATCGACTTCCCAATCTTGATTACCTAGTTCCTTTTGGTAGTCCCTGTTCCTTGTTGCTACAGTACAAAGACCGCCAGTCTATGTTTCATGCAAAAGCAGTGGAAGGCATCTTCTTAGGATACGTTGCCAACTCGCCTTGAAAGAGAGTGTACAACATAGGAACTTGTACTGTCGAGGAATGGTTTGAAGTGGATTGTAGTAAACACAACATTCTACCCGAACCAACAGGTCCGGCTTAGGTTTTTGATTATGATGCGCTATTCAAGTCATTCAATCTTCCTAATATATCTGCAATTGACGCCGTAAATGTTTATGAATTATTGGGTGGCGGCGATGACTCCAGTTTCTCTACTCGTGCTACTGTACCAATTATAACTCCTGATTCCAATGCTGCATTTGCATCTGGAACTCATGACAATGATAACAGTGAAGATCTTCTTGGTGTTGGAAATGACACTCAAGCTAATCCTAACACAACTGTAGGAAATGAGGCTCCAGCTGATCCAATCAACATTGAATCTTCTTCCTCTGGAACACAGGAAATGGGGGAGTTAAGCACGAATCTTGATCCAGAAATTCAGGAACCGATTGTACCAGAGACGAGAGTGCATAGGAATCATCCAATCGACAACATTATTGGTGATCCTTATGCCGGTGTTCAGACTCGTCATCGAACCATCACTGAGAACACCAGTCTTTACACAGAGATACTTGACACTGGTGTGTCATGGAAACATGTCTGCATGCTGCATTCGTGTCCTAGTTAGAGCCGAAGAATGTGAAGGAGGCTCTCACTGACAACTGCTAGATTGAGGCGATGCAAGATGAAATGTCTCAATTCCAAAAGTTGCACGTGTGGGATTTAGGTGACTTACCAAAAGGCTTTCAGCCAATTGGAACCAGATGGGTGTTCAAATGCAAGACGGTTGATCGTCATGTTGTTGTGAAGAACAAAGCAAGATTGGTTGTTCAGGGTTTTTATCAGCAAGAGGGCTTGGATTACACGGAAGTATATGCCCCAGTTACTAGAATTGAAGCCATTCGATTGTTCTTGGCTTATGCCACATATGTCGGCTTCAAGGTCTATCAACTTGATGTGAAGAGTGCTTTCCTTTATGGTAAAGTTCATGAAGAGGTCTATGTCACTCAACCTCCCGGTTTTGAAGATCCGCATAATATCAATAAAGTGTATAAGCTCGACAAAGCACTTTATGGTCTTCATCAAGCACCGCGGGCATGGTATGAGACATTATCTAAGCATTTTCTGTCTAATGGTTTCGACCGTGGACAGATTGACTCGACTCTCTTCATTAGGAAAGCAGGAGGTGACATTCTTCTTGTACAAGTATACGTCGACGACATTATCTTTGGATCTACCAATGAAGGGATGTGTAGGGAATTCTAGCAGGTGATGAAGTCCAAGTTTGAAATGAGCAATATGGGTGAATTGTCATTCTTCCTGGGTCTGCAAGTCAGTCAAAGAGAGGATGGCATTTATCTACATCAAACTAAGTATGTGCAGGACATCTTGTCAAAATACAAGATGAATGATATCAGTACTTATGGCACACCTATCCCAGTCAATCATGGTCTGCATCCTGACAAAGATGGAAAGGATGTAGATAGCAGATTGTACCGTGGGATGATCGGATCACTTATGTATCTCACAGCCTCAAGACCCGATATAATGTTTGCTGTGTGCTTGTGCTCAAGGTTTCAGTCTCAACCGAAGGAGTCACATATGATAGCCGTGAAGAGAATTTTCAGATATCTGAAAGGGAAACCCCGATTAGGTCTTTGGTACTCTAAACAGCAGTCATTTGACTTCAAAGCTTACACTGATTCAGATTATAGCGGTTGTAACCTTGACAGAAAGTCAACTTCTGGTGGATGTCAATTCTTAGGAGACAGACTGGTCTCCTAGCAGTGCAAGAAGCAGTCAACGGTTTCTGTCTCAACTTGTGAAGCAGAATACATTGCTGCGGCGAGCGGTTGTTCTCAGATACTGTGGATTAAGCAGCAGTTGAGAGACTACGGCTTAAACTTCACTGGAACTCCTCTATTCATTGACAACAATGCCACAATGTCCATTACAAATAACCCGGTGAAACATTCCAAAACTAAACATATAGAGATTCGCCATCATTTCATCCGTGATTGTGCTGAAAAGCATTTAACTGAGCTTTTAAAAGTTCACACAGATGACAATCTTGCTGACCTTTTCACAAAGGCATTTGATCGATCCCGTTTTGAGCATCTTGTCAACTTGATAGGAATGTTCAATCCTGAGTGAAAAATTAATTTTTCTTAAATCAATTCAATTCATGGGAGTTAAACTTTATTTCTTTTAAATTTTCTGTATAGTTCTTTTAAGTTACAAAATATTTTACAAAAACAAAAAAAATGGAGAAAATTTCAAAGTTAACTTGAGAAAAGAGGAAATTATAGTACATCAGAAATAATCTAAATTTCACAGACTGCTCATATGGGAAATGATTGCGTCATTCTTACTTAATTGTTTAAATTATTATGTTTTTAATCTGCTTATTTACAAGTAATTTAAATTGTCAGTAGGCTATATGCGTCTTTGAATCACTAGTTGTGTGGAAACTAAATCTAAATTACAACTGTGATTTGAACCCATGTTTGCAAGTGTGTGTGCGTAAAAGAATAGAAAAGATCATTATCAGATAAATGATGTTAGATTTTGGCAATAATTTTCTTTTGAGGTCAGTTTCGGGTTATGTCGTTAGCACAATTAATGCGGTTCATCTCACTGCCCATACTCACAAGTATGCAAGGAGAGATTGAATCAAGACATGTCTCTACATTAACCGTTGAGCATGTATTCACCCTTGAATCACTCCTAATTCATTGAAATCAAATCCAGATAAAAGTTGGATCCCCTTACCCTAAAACTCAAACACCATATATATTATCCTAAATCATCATACCGATATTCAATGAAGAAAATCAAATGAAACCAAGACAAATGAATCACTCGATTCTAAATCTTATGATTCCTGATAATCCTTATGGATTCTGCTTGATTTTTCCTGTCCTAATAGATGTAACTTCATTCTGAAAATTTAGAAAATCATTAGAAAATCTTAGATGCCTTGAGATAATGCAGTTTACATTAGTATAGCATATCAGTGGGGTACACGTTGTATATCTTATAAATAATACCTTAATACACAAGAATGTGATACAAAGATGCTTATAGTTTCAAATCTTATAATATTGTCAACTTGAATTACTTGTTTATGTGCTTATTACGTATGAATAAATAGTAATCCATGACATGATCCCATATCCTTTGATGTTTATATTGTATCGTTTTTGCTAAAAGATAGCCTGATATGATCCTCTGCTCGTGTCTTTGATCAAAAATAGTTTGTGTGAATTCTTGTATATTTTATTAGAAAAGATCAAAAATATTTTAAGTTTATGCATAGTTCAATTTTATTCAGAAAAGCCAAAAATATTTGTGTTTAATCTTCATGAATTGTATTTGAATCCTCCTGATTGAATATTTTTATCTTGTTCGTTATTTGACTTGAAATACTTCATAAATTCTGAGTTTGAAATTTACGCACGACCGATTAAGGCTGGGTATAAAAGTGACACTTAGAAAATTTTCTCAGTTTCATGCTTTCAAACGATAAAAAAAAATTTTCCCTCTGCAAATTTCACTCAAAATCAAAGTGTTCCTAAACCATCTTTTCGTCCCGTCTATAGTTTCATCATCTCATTTCATCGATTTGGTGAGAATCTAGGCTCATTCCATCCACATGAACTCGTGATTTTGGACCGATTATCTTAGGTTTTGTTCGAGATTTTTTAAAAAATTTTTGGGTTGTTTGGGTAAAACCTAATAATTAAAACTTGTTAAGAATCATTAATGGATCACTAATCGACCATTAATCGTCCATTCGAGTCTTTGATTTTGACTTTGGGGTCGAATTTGAACAGTCAATGGCTTAGTTCGATTTTTAGGTCAAAATTGGTCCACTTTAGCAGGTATTTGGTGTTGTTGTTGGTCCCATAGGTTAGAATCATTGATTCTGACCTAGTGGTGACCCAATACACACCAATTTTTCCACCTTGATTGAATTTCAAACTTCTGCATTTTCACCAAGTACGTTTCCTGCGCACTTAACAAGTACGCAAGAAGCACTTCCTGCGTACTTCTTAAGTACGCAAGAGGAAACTCCTGCGTACTTGCTAAGTACGCAGGACCAACACTTGGCAAAAATTCCTAAGTCTGAAATTTTGTTCAAAGAGTAACTGCTATACGGAGTCTTGTCTATCTGTTTCCAATGATACGTGTTGTTCTTATTATGTTTTCTGTGTGTTTATGCAGATCATGGCTCGAGCGTTTACTAACGAATTCAACCTGTTAGCAAACACTCAACCCGAATGGAAAGGTGCAACATTGCAATATAGGGAGATAGTTGATTTCTTGAACCGCTCCAGAATCAGCTATGCTATCTCGGCTGACCCGACCGTGTCAAGACCTTATTTGGAACAATTCTGGGAGACAGCGGAACACGACTGCACGGTATCCCCCAATGTCATAAGGGCTTCCGTTGCTGGTCAGGCTATCGCTTTTTCTAAAGACACCATAAGAAGGGTCCTGCAGTTCAGAGACCTTGCTACCGACCCGACAGCCTATCCAGACTAATTTGTGGATGGGTGTTGGAGACAAAGAACGGGATATGTCGGTGCAAGGGACTATGCTTCATACAAAAAGATCAACATAGTGGAGAGGTTTCGGTTCTTGTTATACCCTCGGTTTATGCAACTTTTGATAAATGACGCGTTGCCAAACCTTCCTGCTATAGGGGAGAGACTGCAAGTAAAGAGGGTGGACAACAGAGTTTTCGCCCAATTCCTAAAGCCAGGCAGTGTAGATCCTACCCATGTGCATACAGAACTCTTTGGCCACCTCATCAATGAAGCATATGTGGCCCCCAATGACTGGAGATGGTACAGTCCCGACTCAGAGCCTGAATTGAGTGAACACTCCGATGAGCAACAGGAACAACAACAGGAGGAAATGGAAAGTGATGATGGATCGTCTGAGGATGGAGACGACGAAGGCGGTGATGGTGGTGCTGAGGAATCCGATTCAGAAGCAACAAAATCAGATTCTTCTGATTCCGATGACGCACCATCGCAGGTACACCCACGGAGAACGGCCAAGGTAACCCTACCTGAGTCGTCCTCCAAAAGGAAGCAACAAATCTCAAGCAACGAATATGAGCCAAATTCTGACTCTGACGCTGCTGTACAAAGACAAAGAAGGGAAAGCATTCATAAGAACAGGGATGATCGGCAACAGGTTGCTATCCCCAGTGTGGTAGAGGTACCGATTGTGCAGCAAGTACATGTTTCAGCTGCCAGTCCAGATTCAGCCTCTACCCCACCAGAACAACAATTGTACCGAAGGAGGAGAAGGCCACAAGTTCAAGCTGACGTGGCAGTCATGGCAGTCACAGAGGAGGTTCCTGTGACGGTGACCCTCCCTACTACATCCGTCCAGGTGGCGGTCACTACTCCAATTGTCACGGAGTCTGTCACCATCACCCCTACCATTACCCCAATAACTCTCGTCCCATCTTCCATCCCAACTACCACCACTGAGCCTCTCAGTCAACCCTTAAACTATGGAGATTTCACGCAAGGGTTTGACTTTGATACCATATTCTCCCCCCTATTCATACTGCCGAGGCGTCCTCATTCAGACATCCTGATCCAAATGATGCTAGGATAGATGTTCTAGAAACCCAAGTTGCTGGACTACTGAAGACTATTCAGAAATCAAAGGAGGAGTCTGATGCTCAACAAGCACAGATCAACTCTTTGATAGATGAAGTTACAATCCTTCGTAGCCAGATAATAGGGACTGGGGAACGACTGAAAAACGTCCTGGCCCAGAATGAACTCCTATTAAAGACAAATGAAATGCTTCTGGGTCATGGGTCATCCATGGAGCTCAGGTTTGACGCTCAAAGGAAGGAGCAGGAGCTGATGGTCAAGCTGATTGCTGATCTGACCAAAAATCTTGATGCTCAGGGGGAGAAGGACAAAGAGAAAGAGAAGGAGAAGAGGACTACTACTGGTGATGAGGCGTGTCATCCGATCGACTTGACTAAGGATGATGACAAGGACAAGGATCCCGAAGCCGGTCCTAGTGCAGGTGATCACCAAGCTTTAGCAATCGTGCCTATCTCTGCTGTTCTAATGGCTCAGGGGGAGTCGACTCATCAAGAGGGTGGTGATACCTCTTGTGGTGGTGGTGATAAAGGAAAGTCAGTGGCTGAAGTACTTAAGGACTTATCCGACGATGAGATCCTATATCTAGAGCCTGACTATTCAAAAGAAGCACAGATCGATGCTCTCTTCAATCTAGAAGAAGGAGAGATCGACTCTGGTGACGACTGGGATGATGATGACGAAGATGTGGTGATCGAAATTCCCAAGGGTGACGGGGAAGGAGAGTACGAGCTAGAAGATGGAGAGATCTTTGAAATTCCATCCTTCGATGCTCCGCTCGACACAGGTTCAGTCGAGCAGGCTAGTAATGTAGAAGCCTCGACTGAAGCCTCCCTAGTTGATCCTGAACCTGTGGACCCAGAGGCACCAAAAGAAACAGACATGCCTTCTACTTCATCAAAGGGTCCAGCTCCTGTGTGGCAAAAGACGTCTATAATAGACAAACACGGAGCAACAGGGATGATCTTGGCTGTAAGGTTCGAGGAGGACAAGCAGCTGTTCGCCATCAAAAGATCGGGCGGGGTTCAATACTTGAAACCCATCAGTGAAGCGTTCAGCTCCTTTCCCAAATACGACCTTGTGAACCTAGCAAACCGAGAGCTGCTGGGTCACTCCAATCACGCAGTGGCGATGGGTTTGTGGGTGGTTTTGCAGCGAGAAGCAAGATCAGGGAAGTTCGAGATGTTCAAGCCTCAAGTGCCTAAGAGAGTCAAGGATAAGCACGCTGTACATCCTGTGACTAAGAAGCACTTAAAGAAATTGGTATACAAGCCAGTGTGATGTGAAACTAAGATTCGCCTGAGCAAGTTATCTCAGGATATTCTTGGTGACATGTGGTACTGGTACGTAGATCCAAAAACGGGCGAGGCTGTGATCATGGGTAAAGGACGTTCAGAGAGCGGGAACATAGTGCCAAAGGAACTGATCAGAATTTTTGATGAAGTTTGCTTCATCAACTTTTCTGTGAAAGATTTGGAGGTACTAGCAGAACGCTACTGCGTCTACACGGATGAGTGGACAAAGCTCCTTGCTTCTAAATACGACAAGGTGATTAAATTCTGCCTTGATTACAAGAAGAAGATGGAAGCTGAAGATCAAGAGCTGTGAAGACTGAAGATTGAAGACTGAAGACGATGAAGATCCCGAGCTGTTGTCAAGGGGGAGTTTGTTGAAGCACTTTCATGTGACAACACTCTGGATAGAGTCTTAGTTGGTATTTTCATGTCTGTAATTGTCTTTGTATGTAAGAGTCTTTATGTATTAGTTTATCGAGTTTTATTTACTTTTACATATTGAATGTTGCATTTCTTTCTAAGTGTTTTGCGCACTTACATGTGCGCAGGAGAAAGCTCCTGCGTACTTAGCAAGTACGCAAGAATACCTTTGCGTACATGCTAAGTACGCAAGAGCATTTTGCCCTGCACACTTGCTAAGTGCGCAGGCATCAGGTCAGGTATAAATAGGATAGGTTGACAGAAGTTAAGTATGCAGGGCTTTAGTGCAAATACGCAGATTGTAACCTAAGTGCTTCTCTCTATAACCTTCAAGTGTTTATAATACAAAGAACGTTTAAAATGTTTTCTCTTGTCGGTTTACTTTGTTTAGCTAGACTCTCCGCCTAGTCACGTGCATTCCGCACCCGGTCCGACTAGTAGACCCACTTGCATGTGATGATCCGCCACACCCGCGGGACCTACACTGTGGTTTGCACCAGAGTCAAATAAAACTCGAGCATAAATATCATCAACAAGAAAGGTATACGTAATGACATCGGGCATACATGTCGCTTCATAAGTATTGAGAACGAATGCTCGTGCATTCTTCTTTACTCCACTTGCAGTGTTGGGACCTGTCCCTTCAGGTTTCTTCAATTTAGTACAATAGTTTTTTATGTGACAAGCCTCACCACATTCGAAAAAAGTAATTTGCTTCTTTTTGAAGCAATCTTCGGTTTTGTGACCGGACATTTTGCAGTAATTGTAGAAAAGTCCAGCACGACATTGTCCTAAGTACCTCTTCTTGCACTTTGGACATTCTGGAATTGAAGAGTTATTGTTTCGGGGAGGAAAATTTGACTTCTTTATTCCACTTGGGCCTTGCCCAGACTCCTTTTTCGTCTCCTTCCCTTCCTCCTGGTTTCTAATCAGGCTACTGGTTAATGATGCTCCCAGATCCATAGCATCATCAAGATTTTCACAATTAGCAACCTTAATCATGACACGGATTTCTCCAATCAAACCCCAAATATATCTTTTTATTAGATTAGATTCAGGAGTTGCAAGATGAGGAACTATTCGAGCATACTCAAAGAGTTTAGTCGAATATTCCTAATGACTGGTTCCAATCATCTTCAGACTCAAAAGTTTTACTTCTATTTGTTCCCTTTCATTCCGGGGAACATATTTCTTCTCTACTCTAGATTTAAAAGCATTCCAGCCCATTGCATAGGCTGCATTTCTTCCTTTGGGAGCAACAATGTTGTTCCACCATTCTAGAGCTTGATCTTTGAATAAATTTGAAGCATAAAGAACTTTATCTTCCTCAGCACACTTGCTGATTGCAAGCATAGATTCAGTTTTCTCGATCCACCTTAATGTGGCTATTCCTCCTTTCTTCTAGAAAAATTGCAAGGCTTACAATCCTGGAACATTTTATATGTATAGCCAGAAATCTTCCTCTTCTTTTTTAGATGGCCATATTTATTACCCATACCCTCGTCTTCAGAAGAGTTATGGTAATATGCTTCTTTCTCAGTTTTCTTGGTTTGATGAGTAGCAGACCCTTCAGGTTTGAAAGTGAGGAGTTTTTGATTGGGTATATTGAGTTAGGGGTTGAGAATGGATAGATTTTGGAATTGATGGTTGAGCAAATAGTTTATCAGCTTGTCTACTTTCCATCTCAGTAAAGATCATTGGAAGAGAATCATTGATTCCTTCCGTAATCATTTTCTAAAGTTCTTTACGAGAATTGGTAATTTCAGCAGTGTTTTCAACCACTGCTTGCTTCTTTTTACCTCTCGTGTTATGAGAATGTCTAGTTAGTTTAGACATGCTAAAAAAGAAATAAGATTGGAATCAAAGACAGAATTTTTATTGATAAAATATATACAAGAAAAGAGTACATATAGAAATCATTGTTCCTAGAAATTTCTAAAGTTCTTTTCTTCAAGAGCTTGAACCAACAAATAGTTCTAAGCTTCAACTTTAGCTTTTTCTTGTTCAAGTTCTACTATCATGTTCAATAGCATTTGTTCTCTTTCACTTCCTGAAGTATTCTCATTTATATGATGAACAGTGAGTGGAACAGTTTCATAGTACGGAATGTAGAGTTTATTTGACTCAGCTCGTTCTTCTTCTTCGGGATCACATATGTTCTCATAAGGCATTTCAACGTATACCTCATGAAAATTATGTGTATATATTGGAGTGATATTATAGCTTCCAGCGGTCGGAGCAGAATGGAAACTTATAGAAGGATTATAGGGAACATTAGGGTTTCCTAATTCTCCGAGACTTCTGAAAGTTGAGCTTTCAGTTTCTTCATTACTTTTGATAGTAGTTTCATTTGTTTTATGTTCAAAATAATTAGCTGGAACATATTTGCGAAGAAAACTAGGGCCTTTGCCTTTTTCAACCATTCTGTAACAAAATGAACAAAACGAGATTTATTATAAAAATATATTACAAAGGAACAAAATACAATATAGATTTTAATATTTCATCAGCTCTTCTCCAAGGGTGTCACACCCCCCCCCAAAATCCAACAACGGAATTTTACCGTCAGGGACATGATAAACCAGGATTTCAGACATTAGTTACTTCAAACGACTCTATATGGGACATAAAATGTCGTAACATAAAAGTTTAGAGTTAAGTGAGGAAGCGTTTAAACAAAATAGTAAATGTGCAAAACAAACGCGGCCAAGTTGGGTAATAACATAAACAAAAAAATGTTTGAATGTTTGAAAAGTGATGATAATAACCAAGATACACCATGCATGCCTTAACGTGTACCTGCTTAACGACCAGAGAAAACATGTAAGAAAAATGGGTCAACACTAGGTTGGTGAGTTCACAAGTTTCAATGTTTGCAACAAAAGCGTTTGCAGATTATGTTCATTCAATATGCATATCTATAGGTAGCTAACATATGTTCATTGTGTTACTAAAACGCTCGCAACCGAAGCTGACTATTTATTTGAATGCCTCCCGCCAGGTCTATCAACACTAGCAATGTGTTTAGGCTAACATTTCACACGTTCGACCTCCGGTCGAGTTAGCGCGTCTAACGCGGGTGGGGCTTGTCAGGACCCAGTAGTACTACTAAACATTACCTCGCTAAGTCCATATTACCGATTCGATGTGTGTGAGGACTTTCAATGATAGTGTGTTGCGCTTAGCCTCAACAGTGATATCATATGAATTACAGTAATCAAAATTGTTTGTGACATGTTCTCTCCCCCAATTTAAAACAGTAAAAGGGGCTGTGAAACTCACATGAGTTGAGTAGTAGGTAGAATCACATAAAGATGAGATTGGGTACACAAGTGTTAGCCTGCAACGACTTACGTATGCCCTATAATTATAAACATAGAAGTTACGGACACATGGGATTTTGTGACGATGACACGGAAGTTTGAACGTCCTAAAACATACTTAGGATTAACGAGTAGACGAACGTGTCCACGGGAATAAGGGTTTATTAATATAATTATTAAAATAAATACGTTTCGTGACGAACGTCTCTAATTACGAATAATATTAATTAATAAATATATTCGTGCGTTTATGCCATTTAATAATGGCCCAGTAAAATAATACAATTTATTATATTATTTTAAGTTTAGAGAAAAAGACACGATAAACAGATTTTGTGACAAAAATAATAAATATATTATTTTTATTTGAGAACATAAATGTAGGTAAACAATATAAATAGTTATATTATTTATAAGTTTGAAACGTTTCACAGTGTTAATTATCGTGGCGAAAATAATATATAAATATATTATTTTTTAATTGGGTTCACGGGTTGAAAATGATATAAATATATTATTTTAAAAGTGAGTAATAATAATAAATATGGGTTACAAAACTAGACCCGAGCCTACGAGTGTTTTCCGAGGTTAAAATACATTAATATAATAATATGGGGTAAGTTTTATATTTAAGATAATACTAAAATGTGATTTAAAACAAAAACAGGGGTGGAGAGACTCGAACCCCGGTCTCCTCCCCACCAGCACACACACATAACCATCATCGCCCGCTAGGGAATCGTAACAGAACCCACATCACAATTGTTTTATCAAATAAGCACAGTGGTTCCTCCTCCCATCGAAGCCAAACCAAACCTCCCCCCCCCCCCCCGAATCTACGGAAATCGATTACAATTGACATAAATGATATAGGGGTTTTGTTAATCGTTATGTTGCGAGCCTGTGGTTGTATTTAATTGCAAAAACATCAAGTCTGGATCAATTAGTTCTTGTTTGAAACACTGAAACCCTAAATTATGAACATGAGATCAATTTGATTTAATTTGATGTTAAAAACTGTTTAAACCATGGGGCTTTTACAGAGTGAAACTTTGAGAAACTAGTCATGTAGTTTAATTAGATTGAAACAGAGTCTAGGGTTGAATTCGATTAAACCGGTCTCAGATGAACCCTAGATTCCGAATCTTGATCGAATCGATGATATAAGACCAAATTGTCATAGGGCTTTCATTTAATAGACTCAAACGAAGCGAAGGGAGGGTTTAGTTACTAGAATAGTGCTTGAATCCACTATAATCGACTAAAATGGATGCCGACAGTGATTGTGTTGGTCTCCGGTGAGTCTGGTTCTTCCTCCGGCCGAATTGATGCACGTAAAAGCTTCAGAGTGATTCGTTTGTCGTGTGTAGAGTGTTCAATTATGGAATTAACATATGACTTAAACGAATTTGATGGCCACATGATAATGGTCGATGGTTTCAAGTTAATTACCCATAATTGGGTTTGATTACGAATCAATGTCGGGTTTAATGATTTAATGATGGACGTTAATGATCATATTCATGTAAAACAATTACAATTCGAACAAATTTCGGTGGTGAAGTTTGAATTGGGATCAAAGGCCACGAGTTGATTTTCAAAAGTCAACAGAAATTCAGAATTGGTTAAATACAGGTTTAGTCCCTCTAGTTTCTATGTCTTAAAGTTTAAATATTATCAGAAACAGTCCAGGAGGTTTGAATTGGGTTAAGAACAAGTTTGTTTGACTTTCAGAAGTCAATAGGAACACAATATTTGAATTTTGACTTCAAAAGTCAACAGAATTGGGTTTGGACTAATGACACAAGTAGTCCCTATAGTTTTAGTTTAATATTTGACAGAATTAGTCCCTAAGGTTTGAGATAGGGTTAAATAGGTTAGAATTTAACTGGTTTTAGTTAACGGGGTTAACCCTAATTAGCCGGATGTCATATCATCCCCTAGTTGAAAGAATTTTCATCCCGAAAATGAAAATAATAAAAAATATTTTTTGGGTGTCACATCATCCCCTAGTTGAAAGAATTTTCGTCCCAAAAATTAGAATAGTACCTTAAGTGTTTGACGTGGTGTGCTTGAACAGATGAGGATACTTGCGCATCATCTGGTCCTCACGCTCTCATGTGAATTCCGGTCCGTGTTTCGAGTTCCAAAAAACTCTGACAATAGGGATCTTACTTTGTTTGAGCGTTTTGATTTCCTTATCCATGATTTTCACCGGTTCTTCAATGAAGCGTAGTTGCTCATCGATTTTTAGTTCCTCGAGAGGAACCGCAAGTGTCTCGTCTTCTAGACATTTCTTCAAGTTCGAGACATGAAAGACGTTGTGTACACCACTCAGTCCTTCAAGTATGTCCAGTTGGTACGCTACTGGGCCAATTCTCTTCACTATCTTAAACGGTCCAACATAACGAGGGTTAAGTTTGCCTCATTTCCCGAAGCGGATTACACCTTTCCAAGGTGAGACTTTCAATAGAACCATGTCGCCTACTTGAAATTCTAACGGTTTGCGACGTTTATCGGCATATCTCTTTTGACGAACACGAACTGCTACTATACGGTTTCAAATTTGAACGATCTTTTCAGAGGTTTCGAATACAGGTTCAGGACACGTGAGTTGGCTATCCCCAACTTCAGTCCAACAGATAGGTGATCGGCATTTCCGCCCATATAATGCCTCGAATGGTGCTGCCTTGATGCTAGTGTGATAACTTTTATTGTAGGACAACTCCACTAAAGGCAAGTGAGTTTCCCAATTATTATCAAAATCAATCACACAAGCTCGTAGCATGTCCTCTAAGGTTTGAATGCTACGTTTCGTCTGGCCATCAGTTTGCGGATGGTATGTCGTGCTCATATCTAGACGCGTGCCTAAAGCTTTTTGTAACGATTGCAAGAAACGTGAGGTGAATCGGGCGTTACGATCCGAAATGATAGAAATTGGCACTCCGTGCCAAGAGACTACTTCCTTTAAGTAAATACGAGTAAGTTTCTCCATTTTGTCGGTTTCTTTTATTGCCAGGAAGTGAGAGGATTTTGTTAAACGATCTACGATCACCCAGAAGGTGTCGCATCCGCTAGGAGTTCGGGGTAGTTTAGTGATAAAATCCATAGAAATTTGCTCCCATTTCCACATTGGAATCTTGAGTTGTTGAAGTATACTAGAAGGCTTTTGGTATTCCATCTTGACCTTTGAGCAGGTCAGGCACTTACTCACGTAGGTGGCTATATCGGCTTTCATCTTCGGCCACTAGTATAGCACTTTTAGCTCATGGTACATCTTGTCAGAACCTAAATGGATAGAGTATCGGGATTTGTGTGCTTCATCCATAACAAGTTCCCTTAAGTTTCCGTACACTAGAACCCATATTCACTCCGCGAAGTAGCGAATGTCGTCTGATTTAACCTTGAGTTGTTCTTCAATACCGCGTGTGGCTTCCAACGGTAGGTTCTCCTCTTTCAGGGCTTCAAGTTGAGCACTACGGATTTTGTCAGGTAATCCGGTGTGAATAGTAAGTTGTAGTGCTCTAACTCATTTAGGTTTGGTTTCCTTACGGCTTAGGGCATCGGCTACCACATTAGCTTTGCCTGGTGATACTTGATCGCACAGTCATAGTCGTTCAAGAGTTCGACCCAACAAAGTTGTCACATGTTCAACTCTTTTTTGTTCAAAGATGTGCTGAAGACTCTTGTGATCAGTGTAGATTGTGCACTTGGTACCGTACAAGTAATGTCTCCATATCTTTAGTGCAAATACCATGGCTCCCAACTTTAAGTCATGAGTTGTGTAGTTTTTCTCATGAATTTTCAGTTAACGAGAAGCGTACATAATAACCTTCTCGAGTTGCATTAATACACAACCAAGACCTTGAATAGATGCATCACAGTATATTACAAAATCACCCGTTCCCTCCGGAAGAGATAGGATGGGTGCACTGCAGAGTTTCTGTTTAAGTAGTTGAAATGCCAACTCCTGGGTGTCTCACCAATTATAAGTTTTACCCTTCTGATTCAGGTTAGCGAGGGGTTGAGCAATCTTAGAGAATCCCTCGATGAAACGACGGTAATAGCCAGCCAATCCCAGAAAGTGTCACACCTCTTTCGGCGTTGACGGTGCCACCCAATTCTTGATGGCTTCTATCTTGGATGGATTGACATGTATTCCCTTCTCATTGACTACATGTCCTAAGAATTGCAATTCGCGGATCCAGAATTCACACTTGGAAAATTTAGCATACAATTGCTCTTGCTTCAGCAATTCCAGAATCAAGCGAAGGTGTTCCTCATGTTCTTCCTTGTTCTTAGAATAGATGAGGATGCCGTCAATGAAAACGATGATGAATTGATCAAGGTAGGGTTTACACACACGGTTCATGAGATCCATGAACACGGTGGGTGTGTTGGTCAGTCCGAAAGGCATGACCATAAACTCGTAATGGTCGTACCTAGTCCTGAATGCAGTCTTTGAGATGTCCTCGTCTCGGACTCTCAACTGATGATACCCAGATCTAAGATCGATCTTGTAATAGAAGCTTGATCCTTGGAGTTGATCAAACAGATCATCGATGCGGGGTAGATGATAGCGGTTATTGATAGTCACTTTGTTTAGCTCACGGTAGTCAATGCACATGAGGAAAGTCCCGTCTTCCTTCTTGACGAACAGGACTGGAGCTCCCCATGGCGATGAGCTAGGTCGAATGAAACCATTATCCAATAACTCCTACAGTTGTGTAGACAACTCTTGCAGCTTACTGGGTGCAAGTCTGTATGGTGCCCGAGTAATTGGCGCTGCTCCGGGTGCTAGATCGATCTGGAATTTGACTTGACGATGAGGCGAAAGACCAGGCAGGTCTTCGGGAAATACTTTCGGATAATCGGAATGTCGTCAATCTTCTTTTCCTCAGATGGCTGCTCGGCGACGAGAGCCAGAATGGCAGTATGACCCTTACATAGATACTTTTGTGCTTTCATGAATGATATGATGCCAACGACTGCAACACTCTTTTCGCCTTGGACAGAAATAGTTTCTACTATAGGGAGAGGAAGGCGAACAATTTTCTCATCAAAGATAATCTCGGCTTGGCTCTTAGATAACCAATCCATACCGACGATTATGTCAAAACTACCGAGTGTGACTGGCATAAGGTCGATGTCAAGTTTGTGACCAGCCAATTCTAGTTTACATCCTTTGAGAATGTGTGTTGCTTCTATTATCTGTCCATCAGCTATTTCTATGATGTACTTAGTTTCTAGCTGGGTTGGAGTTTCTTTTAACAAGTTACTAAGGTTAATAGATATGAAACTCCTATCAGCACCAGTGTCAAACAAGACAAAAGCAAAGTAGTTGTTTAGAAGGAACTTACCGGTAACTACGTTGTAGTCGTTCCTCGCTTCTCTGGATCCGATGATGAAGGCTCATCCCTTCGCACTGTTACCGCCATTATTCCCATTATTGCTATTACCATTGTTGCCCTGATTGTGATTATTGTTGCTGTTGCCATTGCCACCCTTCTTCAACTGTAGACATTCCTTCCAGAAGTGTCCGTTCTCGCATTAAAAACAACCTTTTGTAGATCCTGGTTGTTGGAATGGTTGTTTGGCTTTCAACTCACCTCTACAATATTTGGCAGCATGGCTGATCTTGCCACACCGCTGGCAACGCTGCTTCTCACATGCACCATTGTGGTGATAACCCCACTTGTTGCATTTGGGGTGTTTCCCAGCGTAACCACCCTGATTTTGACCAGAAGAGGTCGACTGATTGAAGTTGTTTGTAGGCTCAAACCTACGTTGTTGTTGTTGGGGTTGGTTTGGCTGGAAACCCTTTGTGTCGGTACTGCTATCAAACTTACGTTTGTTGTTGTCGGTGGCTTTGGAAGCTGAACTTCTGGGGGTAGTGTCCCTTGAGTAACCGCTTGATCAGTTAGTTTGTGAGCAAGCCGAATGGTTTACTGAATGGTAGTGTGGTTTGAAGACGTGACCATGCTATGAATCTGGGGTACGAGACCGTTGATATACATTTCTATCTTTTTGTAAGGCGGGGTCACCATATGGGGACACATAACACCATGCTCGTGTGAGCGGGTAGTGTAGAGTTCTATCTCAGAACCCTCCATCTTCAGGTTCCAGAATTCCCCTTCCAATTTCTGGATCTCATCACGAGGGCAATATTCCTTTATCATCATTATCTTAAACTCCTCCCATGGCAGAGACGTAGCCATGTCCAGACCCATCATCTTGACTTAGGAGTTCCACTAGGTGAGGGCAGGCCCCTCCAGAGTTCCTGATGCAAACTTGACCCGGTTGGCCTCAGGACAGTTGCACATGGCAGAGACTGATTCAACCTTCTCGAACCATCGGATTAAACCAACGGCTCCTTCTGCTCCACTGAAAGTGTGGGGCTTACAATCCATGAAAGTCTTGAAAGTGCAGACTTGTTGATTGTTTTGTTGTCCTAAATTGAAAATAGACATATGATTGAGTATATAAGGTTAGAAAAGGTTTCAGTGTAAATAGTTTACTGACTAGAGTCGACGTGTATTGAGTTTACCTGCAGCAATGTGTGCTGCTAGTGCTTCAGCTACATTGTTGTTAATCAATGCTGCCAGCTCGGCTGCTGACATGTTTATGTTTCCACGACCACCGTTGCGACCACCGCATCCGTGTCCAGCCATAGTTCTTCACAATCACAAATACAAACAATGAGAAAATGTGTCACGCATTATCATCGTTCATGTGTAAGTAAATAGAAGGAAATTAAACAGCGACATCTAAGGCTTCGATAATACTCCTTGATTTATTAAATAGTAACGGCTATAAAATAAATAACTCAAAACATTAAATTCTTGAAATATTTATTGAATGGGAACAACCTTACCCATCTAGGTTTTAGGAATGAAAGGAAATAACAAAAATAAAATAAGACGTCAAATTTCGATGTCGGCTGAATAAACAACTGACTCGTCCTCCTCCTCCTCAGCTGGCTCTCCTTCAGGCTCCGAGTCTTATGCATCAGCCACCTCTAAGGCATCCTCAAGTTGTGCCTCCAACTGCACAATACTAGCTATGGCTACTTCATTGGTAGCCTGTAGTGTATCCACTTGGGCCTCTAATTAATGGATTGTGTCCACCAACTCATTATGGTAGTGATCTGTGACTGCCAGCAGGTTTATCCTCTCGTTTACCTATTTTTCCCTCACTAATAGGCAAGTAATCTCTCTTGTTACGGATCTCCTGATCCATGGTAGCCACAAATGCTGCAAAGGCCTGCTCCATAGTGCAAGGCAATAGCGGCAAGGCCTGTGTTGTAGAAGAAGTAGTAGTAAAATAAAGAGATGGAACTTGCTTCTGCCTGATCCAACTCCTGATCAGACTAGGGTACCAATCCCAATTGTGTGGGTTATCTTTCGTCCGAACATGAATTGGCTCATCATACTGATGTGTGCTGGAAGGTCTATAAAAACTAACTATAAAACCTAACCTAGACACTCTAGCTTTAAATTTATAAAACCTAGACTCAACCTAATACTAGACCACATAACCGGCAAGTGTACCGACCAATGTAGCAAAGTCAAATGAAGTCCGGATATCGAACCCATGAGACACTAGCGACAACTCTATCTAGACTCTGACTCAACTAAATAAACTGAATTATATTTGGGCGGTTTTGTGTTGTAACCTAATGGAACTCTCTAACTAACGACACCAAACAGAAAGCAAGAAACTTTAGACAACTCACAAATGGGGAAAGCACTACCTAGATCTTGAATCCAATGCATGTACCTTGGAAATCTCTCAGATACGGATACTATGATGGAACCGGGCTCTTAGAATACGACACACTTAGACAACCTAGTGGATCCCGGATCATTCTCCAGGTATGACCAAAAAGGAAACCTAAGGGACGTGTGAAACTCACCAGTTAGTTGGATCACCTCTCAGCTATCTCCAACAACCCTAAAGTACTCGCTAGACAGATTACCTCTCAGTCTCACTATCTCAATACACCTTTCAGTGCAAGGAGTAACTTGAATTCACTTGACAAGACACGGAATAACGATGAATGCTAAGAAACCCTAGGAACCCTCCTTTCAGGGCAGTTGACCTAAAAACTCTAACACCACAGATTACCTGACAACTTCTCACCTCTCAGCTATTGAAGCAGGTAGAATACTCAATCCTAATAGACTCTCAATCGATGTTCCTATGGATACGACGTTAATCAACCATAAACAAATCACATGCACACAGCTAGCGACCTAATATGCAACCATACATGAAAGACCTTCACAAAGTAGCATATGGATCATTCAACAGATTATCAATCAAGATCAAATATGCATAAACATCTCCTCAAACAAAACCAAGTTCTTAACTTTAACGTTAACCCATCAACAAATAACTAAAATCCGAAATCAAACCAATTAACAAAGCATAATCATCAAAATCTAGGTGGCTATGAAAGTCTAGCCAATCATTATGGTCAATAACATCAAAACAGAAGAATCAAACACATAAATCATGGTATCAAATTTGGAAAAGTAGAACAAAGAAAGATAACGAGAACCGGATGACGAAATCGACCCGATCTTCAATCTCCAACTTCAATCCAAGTCTCCGATTGATCCTAGAAGATTTCTCCCACATAGAATCACCAAAAAGCTTCCACCTTTACGTCTGGAATCGACTTCCTAACCCTAGAAACGGACTTAAGCTTTTATACCTTAAAAATAGCTAAAATTGCCGACATTGGTGTCACACCCCAACCGACGACGGAATACGTCGGGGCAGGACATGTAGACTGTTCATGAGCACAAGGTTGACTAGATTTCAATAATTTAATCATCAAATTTCATTTTGAACAATTCAAACACAACCAAATTCAAACAAGTACATAATTGAAATACATAATATTCTTTATTTAAATTTAACTAAGTCCAAAGCCTATGTGTAGCATGTCTTGATCAAACTCACATATTAGCACCTGAAACATGAATGAAATAAAGTCAACTAAAAAGTTGGTGAGCATACACAGGTTAATACATAGATAGTGTGTAGATATAAATAATCAAATCCTTACACAACATGATAAAATAAGGCATTTATGGGGAGCAGCTATTGTGTAACCAAAGTACAATCAAACCTTTGTAACTAGCATGCAAATTGTGTTGTCGATAACAATCACCCCAATCTGGGTGGGTTTGTCAGACTCAATAGATCTATCATTGTTAACCGTCGGCTTGAATAGTTAATGATTGCACATAAATTGCACACAAACAGTTAACACACCTAGCACTCAAACATAAAGCTCAAATTTTGTATACATGAATGTAAAGAGGATTTGTGTTTGTGTAGTTTATGTAAATGTAAACAATTATGTGTATAGAGTTCATGTTTCACCCCAAATAGTGTAAAAGTGTAAAAGGGGCTATGTAATACTCACATGATTCGAAGGTGTAGCTAGCACGTGAGACTAGGTAGTAAAATGATCCTTGCAACTCACCACGTTAACCTAGTGTGTAATGTATATTAAATTAATAGTGGGTACAATAGTCTATGTCTAAGTCTAGGATTGAATTGGATGTGTGTATCATGAGTTGGAGTTGTAGGTGTTAGTGGTTCATACTTGAATGAGGTGCTTTATAAAATGAGAAATTTAAATGAATAGTCTTAGAATAATTAGATTAGGGTTTGAATAACTAAATAAATTAAATAATTATTATTTAGTAATTTAGTTATAAAATTAGTGTGTGAATTATCTTAAATATAAATTAAATAAGTAATTTTTCTTTATTTATTTATAAATATGTGTAAGAATAATATTCATTTATAAGGATGTGTAAAATACAGTTGTGTAAATAATATTTATGTGTAGAGTTAAATATACATTTACTTTTATAATAAATAACTTTTATTTATTTATTTACCATTTAGAAATAAATATATTTGATCGTTTTAAATAAAGTTAATATTTTATAAATTTTATAAATCAATTGTTTTTATTTGAAAATTAATTTAAATATTTAGATTTTTGCATTAAATATTTAATGTACAAATTTTATTTTAGTTATAATTTCATAATAAAATGAATTTATATTGAAAATTTATAAATATGATTTCATTGTGTTAAAAAATATAATTAAAATTTTTAAAACTTTGTATAAAGTGTTTATAAAAATTGTCACCAAATTTTATAAATAATTTACTCAAAATAAATACATAATTTAAATTGAGTATTCAATAAATTATTTTATAAAAATAGAGAATTTTATTCAAAAATTGTAAAACTGTTTTCATTCTGTTCTAATAATTGTAAAGTTTATAAAAGTAATTTTTTTATAATTTTTGGAGCCTTAAAAACGGTTTTAAAAAATTAAACAGACCACATGGACTCGAACCCGGGTCTGTGATGGGTGCGTCGGACGAAGACCAGGAGGCGGGTCTGGTGATTGAATTGGATTCCGAAACGTTTTAACCTGCGACTGAGTTGGGTCCGAGTTTGGGTTTTTTAACGAGGTGCAAAAAGCCGGACAGTCATGCGGGCCGTGGGTTTCGAACCCACATCACCGGGTCCGTTGGTGCGTGGTCTTAACCAGTCGGACCAGGTGGTTCGCTGATTATAACAGGAACACAAAAATTTTAATACTGAAATTAAATTCATCAAATCCCCAAATCAGAAAACGCAAGAACACGGCTCGAACTCAAGTCGCATTTGAGTTCGATGCGTAATATGAACGCGAATTGATAAGGGGCTTTTGACGAGAACTGAAAAATGAATCGAATGATGTAAGAACCTACTTGATTAGTTTGGGCACGAATGCAGACGGCTACGGTTTCTCTCCGACTGTTCTTCGTAATCGATAGGACTCCAGAGATGAAATGCGGGTTCGCCTGAGGTTGGGAGAGTTTGTGTGGTGGTATACGCGAGTGAGAGAGAGGTTTAATTTGATTAATTTTGTGAGTAATGGACAATTCGATTTCAATCTTAGTCCGCAACGGTTACGGTGACTGATTACGTGTTAATCCATCGAATTGGGAATGAACTGGGTCTAATAATAGTCCAGGTACACTCGAGGTTGACTGGTGCATGATTTCTGGGATTGATTACGCGTCATTTACATGAATTAAACATAAATTGATACGGTTTGACTTTCAGGAGTCAAATTCGTTTGAATTTGAATTATGCCCGCTTAATCGGTTGAATTGGACTCATGTTTGGGCCAGGACTTGGTCGATTCTCGTTTGGGTAAACATGTGGAGTCCAACTCAACAATAATTCGTCGATGGCCGCCTTGATTGTTACGGTTTGGGCTTTTTAAATTTTGAAAGTCAATGGAGTCCAAGAAAAGTCAAAATTGAGTGTAGGGTTCCAATTTAGTGTTCAAATGGTTTGGGGTTCAAGCAAACGAGTAATAAATGCATCTATGTATGTATGTAACTGTTTGGTATTTACATAAATATATCCGTATATATATATTATTTTAATAATGTATACCCGTGTAAAACCCGTGAATTTGTATTGTAATCTAGGGTTTGATTGTTGGTACGAATAGAATAAACCAGTGTACTAGATTTAGGAATTAAATGCATTACATTGAATTGGAAATAAAGATAATAAAATCAGAAATGTTACAATTGGGGTCTCTCGCGTACCACGAGGCCCAGGGAACAAATCTCTCGTGTACCGCGAGAGACAAAATAGTCGCGGCTGAATTCACACCCCTCGCGTACCTGTTAGGACATAGATGTGTGACAATAGGCCATGTAATAGATTAGATCTTCTATGTCTTTATGTTTTGTAATGTTTGCTTAAGTTTTGTTATAGGCGAACTTAATAAGTTTGCCTAGGCCTAGTTCAGGCGAACTTGCATGGCTGTAAGTCTATTAATAGGAGTTTACATGTTAGTTTTAAAAAGTTTTTGCAATTTGTGTTCAAGATCTGTAAACTCTGAGTTTTGATGGAAATAGAAGAAAATATTATTTACATCTTGTGTTGATTCTAGTCTATATGAATGTCTTGTTTACACGGTCTCGCGTACGTTGGATTTCGCACTTCGTATGCTTGATACACGTCACGTATCAAGTTAGATCCATAGAAGACCTGTGTGGAACTACATGTGGTATCAGAGCATCGTGCTCGTGATTTGTGATTGATTTGTTATGGTTTGTGTGATTTGACATCAAAAAGACGGAATTTTCGATCAACTTTCATTTCCATGGATATTTCATGTTCTTGAGATAATTTTGAGGCTGATTTCATCAATTTGGAGTCGTTTTTGAATAAATTGATTCGTTCAAAGTGTTCCAATACGTATTATATTCAATCCTACGGTTTAATTTCATCAAATTCATTCAAATCAGCAAGTTATGATGATTTTTGAGGTTTCAAGTTCGTGTTTTGGTTGAAGATATCATCTTCCTGGGGATTTTTAGCTGAAACAGACGAACTTAGCTCAAATTCAGTTACAGGCGAACTTAGGAGGCGAACTTAGTCTAAGTTTTTTATTAGGCGAACTTATCAAGTTCACTTGGCACAAGTTCGCTTAAGGAAGAGGTTATGCGAACTTATCAAGTTCGCTTGAGGGTAAACTTGTTTCAAATTCTGTTTTCTTGTGATAATTTGTATATATTTGTCGTTATGGCTAACATGGTGCAGGTTACAAACATGTTCAACTATGACAATGAAATTGGTACTTTTCAGAAACCGCCAAAGTTGCTAAGTCTTGCTGATTATCCAAACCGGAAGGATCGTTTTGATCAATTTGTTTCTTTCACTGATACCAGTTTATGGATTCCTATTCTAGAAGGATATACTCATCCGACTTATTCATGGATGGATAGTGATAATGTTCCAAAGCTTGTACTTGCTTTAACAACTGAAGAAAAGCTGTTATTTGATTGTGAAAAGAAGGAAATGGCGAGTATTTCAATGTCACTACCAAAAGAAATTTATCACAGTTTCAAGCAGTTTAAATCTTCTAAACAGTTATGGTAAGCTTTACAGAAGAGGTGTGAAGGAAGTTTTGATGTGAAGAAAAGCCATAAAAAATTATTGAAGAAACAGTTTTTAGTATTCAAACACTTTTACAATGAGAATTTAGATGATCTGGCTACAAGATTTTTTCATTTGCTGAGTGAATTAGCAAGTGCAAAGGTTGTTTATGAACCTGAAGAGATTAATGACAAGTTTCTGGAAGCGTTACCATCAAAATTTGATGTGTATACTGTTCTCATCAAAGAAAATGAAAAATATAAGACAATATCACTTGAAGATGTTCTTGGAAAAATTCAATCTCATGATCTGAACTTAAAGAAAAAGGAAACTAATATGGAGCACATGCAAGATCCATCAATGTATTTTCCCAAAACAGCTGGAAAATCTGTATCAGGAGTTGCGTTGTTTTCAGGAGATGGTCAAGATAACTCTAATGAAAATGGTTCTGGATGTTCTTTCAATCTGGTTTCTCTGCAACTACATCAAATTCTCCTGGATCACAACCATTAAATTCACATCATGTGACTCAAAGGATAGCTGAAGATTATATGGCAATGTTTTCATCTTTTATTGCTTCATATGAAAATTTTATTGGAGGTAAGATTCATGATCCAGAAGCAATTGAAGAAGATTATCATCAAATTGATCTGGTTGATCTAGAAGAAATGCATATTCAGTGGAATATGGCAATGTTGATGAGACAAGCAAAGGATTTTCTTAAGAAGACTTGAAGTAAGTACATTGGCTCAAACAGCAGAACAAGAATGGGTTTTGACAAGACTAAAGTTCGATGTTACAAATGTCAAGAACATGGTCACTTTGCTAAAGAATGTAATAAACCAAAAGTTGAGTTTGATTCTCAAAAGAAGAACAACAATTATCAAAGTAACAGAAATCAACAAAGTTCAAGTGGTTCTGGAAATTCTGGAAATGTTTCAACATCATCTGCTTTGGTTGCTCAAGGAGATGATAACTATGACTGGGGAATTCATTTAGAAGATGTAGTTAGTGTTGTGAGTCAAGCGTTTGTGGCTGAAATTCATACTGATACGACATCTGCCAGTGATAGTGAAAGTTCAGGGAGTGAAGTAGAAAGTCAGAATGATGAATCTTCTAAGAATGTTATTACTAGAGAAATTTATGAAGAAATTGATTCTGAAAGTGCTGATGAAGCTCATTCTAAAGAAAATGTTTCTACAACAAGCGTATTTGAAGATGAGATTTTGTTGACTAAAAGAGTACCTGAGATGACTGAAGAGATTCCAACTGCTAAAGTCTTCATGGCAGATATGTCAGATCCATCAAAGGTAAAAGATGTTATCTGTAATATATATTGTTCTAACTGTGTTTTGGTGAAGGACAAAATGATGAAAGTTATGGATGATAACACAAACTTGATTTGTGATATGAAATCGATGCACTCAGTGAATCAGAAACTAAATGACAATGATAAGATGTGTATTGATAGAATTGAATCACTCAAGAGAGACATAAATTCTCTAACTTTGAAGTTTAAGGAACAAGCATATCGGTTGGATATGGCGTATGCTGAGATTGAAAAGAGAAATGAAATTGTTGCTGAGAAAAACAAAGAAATTTCAGACAAAGAAGCAGAGGTGATCAGATTACATAGAAAACTGGAATGTTTTGGAAATTCATCACTATTGTTTGGTTATTTCAATGACAATGTTGATACTGCTAGGAGAACAACTGTAGTTGGATTTGCTCCTCCACCATTTAATGGGAATTATGCTATAGAACCATAGATCATTAATGAAGAGGATATTGATCCTAAGACAGTTTTAAAGATTAATCCAGTCATAGGAGAAGAAATGGTATATGAGTCTGACAGTGATGATGAGATATTTGATGCTCAGAAAATTGATGGTGTTCCTAAAGATATGAAGTTTGATGAACCAAAGGTGGTAAAACAAGTCACAAGAGATAGGTGTATTCTTACAGAGCCCGATGATGTTGAACAACCAACTATTTCACCAATTTTATCAAAAAGTGGTTTTATTAGTGCTGGTGATATCAAGAAGGAAGTGTCAAAATTTGAAAATAAATCAACTAGTGATTTCATTAAACAAAAGGTTAATGTGGCAAAACCTAAAGAAAATCAGTTTCAAGTTTCAAAGCCTTATGTTAGTGAATCATCCAGAAAGATGTATGTTCCAGAGAAACAAGGAGGTAGTGAGACTAGATCTACTAAAGGTTATTCATCAGGAAGTTCTTCAACTTCAACAAGGGTTCCTTACATCAGAGAATACAAGGATAAGATATTTTGCTTTCATTGTAATGAGGTGGGGCATATAGTGTTATATTGTCCTTACAAAAACAAAGAGAAAAACTTTCTTATTTCAGATAAAATTACACAAACTGTTGTTCATGGTCAATCAAGAGTAGTGAAGATTCTGCAAAGACCGAATGTGGGAAAGCCTACATCTGATAATGTGAAGAAACAATCTGTCAAAGAAAATTTGCCTAAGCAGCATATTAATAAACATTTTGGGTTTAAGAAAGAGATTATGTTTACAAGTGAATGGCATGAGCAAGGTTTACAGTATAAGAGAGTATTGGAGATTTGCATCAAGAATGGAGTGTGCGCAGGGAGTAAACTACCAGAGAGTTGGAAGAGCTCAACATGAAGACAGATGATCAAGCTATTGTCAAGGGGGGAGTCTGTTAGGACATAGATGTGTGACAATAGGCCTTGTATTAGATTAGATCTTCTATGTCTTTATGTTTTATAATGTTTGTTTAAGTTTTGTTATAGGCGAAAGGCCTAGTTCAGGGGAACTTGCTAAGTTCGCCTGCATGGCTGTAAATCTATAAATAGGAGTTTACATGTTAGTTTTAAAAAGCTTTTGCAATTTTTGTTCAAGATCTGTAAACTCTAAGTTTTGATGGAAATAAAAGGAAATATTATTTACATCTTCTGTTGATTCTAGTCTATGTGAATGTCTTGTTTACACAGTCTCGCGTACGTTGGATTCCGCACTTCGTATGCTTTATACACGTCACGTCTCGAGTTAGATCCATAGAAGGCCCGAGTTTGTGCAATCTGGTGTTAGAAACAATGTTGTTTTTCATAAGTTTGTTGAGAATACTAAAGTTGGATTCACAAAGAATTCACAACCTGAGGTAAAACTTTCAAGACCTCAAAGGCGAAGAAGGAACAGACGGTTAAGAAAACTTTTGCAAAATGATCAATTTGAATCTGAATTTCAAAATCAATCAATTTTTGATAAGAAAAAAAATGTTTCAAAATCCAAAATGTCTTATTCTGATTTGCCTAAATCACCAAGGGTAGATGATAATAGAGATTGTGAATTGCTTGAGGTTGTTTATTTTGATGCTAATGGAAGACCCAAGACCACAATGGCTTGGGTCCCCGTTTCTAACTGATTTCCTTTGTTTGTGTAGGGTCAACCAAGGAAGACTATCAACAACAAATGGTATGTGGATAGTGGTTGCTCCCGACATATGACAGGAAACATTCGTTTGCTTGAAGATGTTATTAAAATTAATGGAGGTTATGTCGCTTTTGCTGGTAATAAAGGCGGGTACATAACAGGTCAAGGAACGTCAAAGAATGAAAAGGTGAAGTTTGAGAAAGTCAGCTATGTTGAGCAACTCGAACATAATCTACTCAGTGTATCTCAAGTGTGTGATAAGAAGTTTTCATTTAATTTTAATGATGCTGAATGTTATATTCTAAACCCGGGATTTGAAATACCTGAAGAATGGATTCTGATGAAGGCTTCGAGAAGAAATGACACTTATGTTTTAGACATGAGTGTTGCTACAACAATGGATTCAATTCCTACATGTTTACTCTCAAAAGCATTTGAATCTAACTCTATTATTTTGCATCGGAAGCTAGCTCATATCAATTTCAGAAAAATGAACTATTTGGTAAAGAATGATTTGGTATCTGGTATTCCAAAAATGAAATTTGCTATGCCTGATGACTGCATTCCTTGCAATAAGGGCAAGCAACACAGGAAGTCTCACAAATCCAAGAAACAAAATTCTATTGTTACTCCTTTGGAGTTACTACATATGGATTTTTTCGGACCGATAAGTATTCGAAGCATTGGAGGTAAATCATACTATCTAGTGGTAACAGATGACTTCTCAAGATTTTCATGAGTTAAGTTTTTGGAAACAAAGTCTGAAATGGCAGAGACAGTTCAATATTTAATTCTTGGGTTGGAGAATCTTTTGAATCAGAAAGTCAGGCTTATCAGAGGTGACAATGGCAGCGAGTTCAAAAATGGCAAGATGGGATTCTTTTATTTACAAAAGGGTATACATCATGAATTTAGTGCGCCATATGTTCCTCAACAAAATGGTGTTGCTGAGCGAAAGAACAGAACTCTGATTGAGGCAGCTAGAACAATGTTGGCGGATTTTAAGCTATCGGTTACTTTTTGGGACGAAGCTGTGAATACGGCATGCCATGTCCTGAATCGTGTTCTGACCGTCAAGCGACACAACAGGACGTGTTATGAGTTGTTAAATGGTCGAAAGCCTAATTTGAATTATCTTCTTCCTTTTGGAAATCCGGGTACTCTTCTGGAGATCTGGGATGTTTCTACTAAGTTTAGCGAAAAGGCGATCGAAGGAATTTTTCTGGGTTATGTTGCCAATTCGTTGAATAAAAGAGTGTATAACAAGGAAACACGATAGATCGAAGAATGGTTTCATATCGATTGTTCTAATCGATCTATTCCCCAGAAGGCGGTTGGTCCAGAATGGGCGTTTGATTATGACAGCATGTTCAAGTCTTTTAATTTTGCTCCTGACTTATTTGATGAAGAAGTTGCATTACTATACAATTCATGTCAAGGTGACCAAGATTGTGGTTTAATTCCAAAATCAACAGTTCCATATTCCGTTCCATCATCATCAGCTCACCCTGATCCAAATGTTCCTTCTAGTTCGGGAACTCACGAGACTGATAGTGAGGATGATGAAGAAATTTTTCAGGATTCTTCGGCAGATCCATTAATTGTTGATGATTCATCCAATACTACACATGTTCAAGGGGAGTCTACAACTTTAGATTCTGAGATACCAGTTGATCAATCTTCTCAATCAGATATTCCTCAATTAGATATTTTACCTATTCCGGAGGTGGCATCCATAAAAGAACTCAAAGATCATCCGGTGACGAATATCATTGGGAATTTGCAAGATGGAGTTCAAACTCGTTCTTTAACTGAAAATACTTGTTTATATTCTTACATTAGAGATACTGTAGTACTTGATGTTTGCTTACATTCTTGTTTTATTTCTCAGGTAGAACCTAAAAATGTGGAGATGGCTTTACAAGACAACAACTGGATAGAAGCAATGCAAGAAGAGCTTGCTCAATTTGATAAGCTAAAGGTGTGGAATTTAGTTGATTTACCAAAGGGATTGTATCCGATTGGCACCAAGTGGGTTTACAAATGTAAAAAGGATGATTGTGATGTCGTGGAAAGGAACAAAGCAAGATTGGTTGTACATGGCTTTAATCAACAGGAGGGTATTGATTATACTGAGGTGTACGCACCTGTAGCAAGGTTGGAAGCAATTCGTTTGTTTTTAGCTTTTGCTTCGTTCAAAGGTTTCAAGGTTTATCAACTGGATGTCAAAAGTGATTTATTGTATGGCAAGGTGAAAGGGAAAGTTTATGTTTGTCAACCACCGGGATTTGAGGATCCATTGTATCTGTAACATTTATGATTTTCTCGTCTTTATTTTCAGTTCAATAAAACATATTTTAAATCCAAATTCGAGTGCAATGTTTTTAATTCATTCATGCAAGCATTTAAGACCAAGGGTTCATTCCCACTCACAAGTTTTACACTTGGACACATTAATAAAACCCTATGTATATATACAAGCATGTGTATGCATATACCATACAACTTTAAACCCACATTTATACAACTTTGTACACGATGATTTTGAACCATAAACAATTGAACCTTCAAGCATTGAACCACTTTGATCTTAGACCCTTAATTGCAAATGCTTGACTCCTAAAAGTCAAAGAGATCAAAAGAATTAAACATAATTTCAAAAAAATCGATCTGTTTGACTTTTAAAAGGGAAACAGGGCCAAATTGCAAAGATCCAAGTCGGCCATCCACCGAATCCTGGTTGGTTTGGACTCCTAGTGATTTCAAGAACAACAATCGACCCAAACCAGGCCCAATCATCAAACCGATTCAACCATTCACGCGGACAATTCAAAATTTGAACGAATTTGACTTAGGATAGTCAAACCCGTATCAATTACCATTCAATGCATGAAATTAACGCGTCCCAATCCCGCAAGTCACTCGCAAATCAATCACGTGTGTACCTAGACCCTTATCAGGACCCAATCCATTCCTGAATCCATGAATTAACGCGAAATCAGTTGACCGCGGCTATTACGGTCAAGTTGAAATTGAATTGGCTTATACGAATGAAATTAATCGAATCAAATCCCTCACCGACTCTCGTATACGTACTCACAAACTCTCCGAACCTCTGTTTAATCCGCATTCCACCTCTGGACGCCTGTCGACCATCAAGAACAGTCGTATCAAAATTGTAGCCGTCTGCATTCATGCCCAAACAAATCGAGTAAGTTTTTACATCATTCGGGTCGCCAAGAAAGCTCCCGACACCACAACTCCTCCTGTACACATCAAAGAAGCCAAAACTGAACCCTATTACAATAATAAAAAAAGAAGTCTAGAAATTTTGTTGTGGTCACTCCTGCTATGCCTGTTAACCAAGTTGCTCCCATGGCTCAAGCACCAGTCAAGAAGCCATATGTGGGGACCTACCCACTCTGTGCCACATGCAATTATCACCATCTCCAAAATATTCCCTGTCGCCTTTACACTCACTGTGGGAAATATGGACATACGGTTAATGTTTGTAGAGCCAAAGCACTTGCGGGTCAAGTCAACCCACTAACCCGATCTAACCAACAAGTGGCTAATCAAGGTGTTCCCGCTATTGCAAATGGGCGTGCTTGTTATGAATGTGGCAACCCAAATCATTTCCGTGACCAGTACCCAAAGTTCACCAATGCTAGACAGGGCGGAGCTCCTGGGCATGCTTTCAACATAAACGCCAATGAAGCTCAGGCCAACAATGATGTGGTCAACGGTACGTTCCTTGTTAATAGTCAATATGCCTCCATTTTATTTGATACCGGTGCAGATAAAAGTTTTGTGTCACTTGAATTTGAACCCTTACTTGCAAAAACACGATCCAAATTAGAGAAAACCTTCACCATCGAAGTAGCAAATGGTGATTCTCTTACAATTGACTTCGTTATCCACGACTGCTCTCTAGAACTTAATGATCATACATTTCCAATCAACCTTGTGCCAATGCCACTAGGAAGTTTTGATATCATCATAGACATGGATTGGCTGTCAAATCACCATGCCGAGGTCATCTGTTTTGAGAAGTGCATCCGAATACCCCTTCCATCAGGAGAAACGTTAAGAGTCTTTGGTGAAAAACTTTGCAAGGGACTCAGGTTAATGTCATGCACTACTGCTCAGAAGTACTTACGAAAGAAGTACGTGGCCTTCTTAGCCCATGTTGTTCAAAAGGATGTCAAAGAGAAGAGTATTCAAGACATCCCCATCATCCGGGATTTTCCCGAAGTTTTCCCCGAAGATCTATCTGGTCTTCCACCCTTTCGACAAGTAGAATTTCGCATTGATCTTGTGCCCGGAGCTAACCCCGTGGCTAGAGCTCCATATCGTCTTGCACCTTATGAGATGCAAGAGCTTGCAAGTCAACTCCAAGAGCTCTTTGAAAAGGGCTTCATCCGTCCAAGTCATTCACCGTGGGGTGCACCCATCTTATTCGTCAAGAAGAAGGATGGATCATTTCGCATGTGTATTGACTACCGCGAAGTCAACAAGCTTACTATCAAGAACCGTTATCCATTGCCTAGGATTGATGACCTCTTCGATCAACTTCAAGGCTCTACTTGCTTCTTGAAGATTGATCTTCGATCTGGTTATCACCAACTCCGTGTACAAGAGGAAGATATTCCAAAAACTGCCTTTCGAACAAGGAACGGTCACTACGAGTTCATGGTCATGCCTTTTGGGCTAACCAATGCACCCGCTGTTTTCATGGACCACATGAATCGTGTGTGCAAACCGTACCTTGATAAATTCGTGATCGTCTTCATTGATGATATCTTAATCTACTCCAAGACTAAATCCGATCATGATCAACACCTTAGGTTAGTTTTGGACCTCTTGAGGAGGGAGCAACTATATGCTAAGTTCTCCAAATGTGAATTTTGCCTAAAGGAGGTTCAATTCCTGGGTCATATCGTCAACGAAAAAGGAATTCATGTTGACCCTGCTAAGATCGAAGCTGTTAAGAATTGGAATGCCCCTAAGACCCCCACCGAAGTTCATTCATTTCTTGGTCTTGCGGGATATTATCGTCGTTTCATTTCAAATTTCTCTAAGATTGATGTTCCTCTCACTGCCTTAACCCACAAGGGTAAACCTTATGAATGGGGACCAAAACAAGAAGAAGCTTTCCAAACTCTCAAGCAAAAGTTGTGCAATGCTCCTATTTTGACTCTCCCTGATGGGAATGATGATCTAGTTGTCTTCTATGATGCCTCCAACCAAGGTCTCGGTTGTGTCCTAATGCAACGAGGCAAATTAATTGCTTATGCATCAAGGCAACTTAAGATTCATGAGAAGAATTATACGACGCACGACCTTGAATTGGGTGCGGTTGTATTCGCATTGAAGATTTGGAGACATTACCTTTATGGCACAAAATGTGTAGTGTTCACCGACCATAAAAGTCTCCAACACATCTTCAACCAAAAAGAACTCAATATGAGGCAACGACATTGGGTTGAACTCCTTAACGACTATGAATGCGAGATTCGTTACCATCCCGGCAAAGCGAATGTTGTAGACGACGCTTTGAGTCGAAAGGACCATGTCATACTTCATTGTGTCCAAATTCAAACCGACATTCAAAATCGCATCCTAGAAGCTCAACACGTCTCGGTCACCGAGGGTAACATGTACGAGGAAATGTCGTGTGGTGTTAACTTCAGCTTGAATCAAAACCCAATGGCTTACTTTATTACTTGAACCGTATCTGGGTTCCCGATCGCAGTGATCTCCGTGCATTTCTTATGAACGAGGCTCACAAAACTCGTTATTCTATTCATCCTGGTGCGGATAAAATGTACCAAGATCTTCGCCAACAATATTGGTGGCCCGGTATGAAGAAAGACATTGCTCTCTATGTTGCCAAGTGTCTAACTTGTTCCAAAGTCAAAGCCGAACATCAACGTCCTTCCGGTTTACTTGAACAATAGGAAATTCCCGTGTGGAAATGGGAGAACTTAGCTACGGATTTCATTACCAAACTCCCTCGCACCTCAAGTGGTTATGATAGCATCTGGGTGATCATTGACCGCCTCACCAAATCTGCTCACTTCTTGCCTATCCGTGAAGACTATCGGGTTGAGAAATTGGCCAGAATCTACATTGAAGAAATTGTGAGCCGTCACGGTGTTCCCTTAAACATAATCTCTGATAGAGATGCTCGGTTCACCTCCCGTTTCTGGCAATCTCTCCAAACTGCTCCTGGTACACGATTAGATTTGAGCACGGCTTACCACCCCCAAACTGATGGTCAGACCGAGCGAACAATCCAAACTCTTGAGGACATGCTCAGAGCTTGTGTAAATGATTTTGGTGGTAATTGGGATTCACATCTATCCCTAAATGAGTTCTCTTACAACAATAGCTACCACACGAGTATCAACATGGCTCCATTTCTATGGTCGTAAGTGTCATTCTCCTATCTATTGGAACGAGATTGGTGAAGCACAAATCACCGGTCCCGAGTTAATTCAAGAAACATCCGACAAGATCATTCAAATCCGTGACAACATTCGAGTAGCGAGGAGTCGACAAAAGAGCTATGTCGACAAGCGACGAAAACCCTTGGAATTCCAAGTCGGGGACCTTGTTCTCCTAAAGGTGTCTCCATGGAAGGGCGTGATCCGTTTTGGAAAGAAAGGCAAGCTAGCACCTCGCTATGTGGGTCCATTCAAGATTCTTGAAAAGATTGGGAAAGTGGCTTACAAACTCGAGTTACCTCCATCACTTGACAATGTGCATCCTACATTTCATGTGTCTAATCTAAGGAAGTGTCTTGCTGATGAGAATCTCCATATACCTCTTGACGACGTGCGCATTGACGAAACGATGCACTTCGTTGAGAGACCGGTAGAAATCATAGATCGCGAGATCAAACAACTCAAGCGAAGCCGTATTCCTATTATCAAAATTCGTTGGGAATCTAAGCATGGACCCGAGTTTACTTGGGAACGTGAGAACCAAATGAAGCTCAAGTACCCGCACCTTTTTGCTGATTCAGTCGCCTCAACTAGTTAAATTTCGGAACGAAATTCCCTCAACATGGGGATACTGTAACATTTATGATTTTCTCGTCTTTATTTTCAGTTCAATAAAACATATTTTAAATTAAAATTCGAGTGCAATGTTTTTAATTCATTCATGCAAGCATTTAAGACCAAGGGTTCATTCCCACTCACAAGTTTTACACTTGGACACATTAATAAAACCCTATGTATATATACAAGCATGTGTATGCATATACCATACAACTTTAAACCCACATTTATACAACTTTGTACACGATGATTTTGAACCCTAAACAATTGAACCTTCAAGCATTGAACCACTTTGATCTTGGACCCTTAATTGCAAATGCTTGACTCCTAAAAGTCAAAGAGATCAAAAGAATTAAACACAATTTCAAAAAAGTCGATCTGTTTGACTTTTAAAAGTGAAACAGGGCCAAATTGCAAAGATCCAAGTCGGCCATCCACCGAATCCTGGTTGGTTTGGACTCCTAGTGATTTCAAGAACAACAATTGACCCAAACCAGGCCCAATCATCAAACCGATTCAACCATTCACGCGGACAATTCAAAATTTGAACGAATTTAACTTAGGATAGTCAAACCCATATCAATTACCATTCAATGCATGAAATTAACGCGTCCCAATCCCGCAAGTCACTCGCAAATCAATCACGTGTGTACCTAGACCCTTATCAGGACCCAATCCATTCCTGAATCCATGAATTAACGCGAAATCAGTTGACCGCGGCTATTGCGGTCAAGTTGAAATCGAACTGGCTTATACGAATGAAATTAATCGAATCAAATCCCTCACCGACTCTCGTATACGTACTCACAAACTCTCCGAACCTCTGTTTAATCCGCATTCCACCTCTGGACGCCTGTCGACCATCAAGAACAGCCGTATCAAAATTGTAGCCGTCTGCATTCGTGCCCAAACCAATCGAGTAAGTTTTTACATCATTCGGTTCGCCTTTCAGTGCACATCATTAGCCCCTTACCAATTCGGGTTAACAGAACTCATCGGGACCAATTTGAATCCTAGGGTTCTTGTTCTTGTCACTAACCCGATTTGGGGTTTTGTTTGACCTCGTATTTTAATTTTCGTTTTACTATCAAGACCAGCGAACTACCTAGTTCAGCCGGTTAAAACACTCGGACCCGAACTAGGAGGTGTGGGTTCGAAACCTACGGCCTGCGCGACCGGCCTGACCTTTTTGCGCCATCTTTAAAACCAAATCCGGCTCCCTTAAATCATGGGTTTAGACTCACTTAGAACCAATCCAATAACGGAACCCGCCTCCTAGTCCAGTGGTTTGTTCATTCAGTCCATACCACGCAGACCCGGGTTCGAGTCCCTACGGGCTGTTTAATTTTTTTAAACTGTTTTAAAAGCCCCGAAAATTTTATAAAAATTATTTTTATAATCCCTACATTATTTTGAACAGAATGAGACAAAATTTTTACAGTTTTTAACCTAAACTCATTTTATTACGAATTTAGTTACAAAAACCCATTCTTAATAGATTTTAAAATAATTAAACAAAGAGATTAAATTTTATAAAAATTGTGGAAAGCTTTTATACTTTTCTGGAAATAAAGTATAAGAATTTATAAAAATTTTAATCTATAGTTAAATCAAATGAAACATTATTTAAATATAAATGTACATTTTTATCATACTATTTTAAATGATAAATAAATAAGTAAATTTAGTTGTTATTTATATAAACTACTTTTTCTAACACATTTAGAGTTTAAATTGTAATTAAAGTAATCTTATAATTAAATATTATTTTTCACATCTTTCTAAATAAATAGATAGAGGAAATTTATTTATTTAATTTATATTTAAGATAATTCACATATTACTTTTATAACTAAATAACAATTATTTAATTTATTTAGTTATTCAAACCAAACCTAAGATCATCTATTTTTCAGCCTTTCAATTTATAAAACACTCATCCCATTTAACCTACACATACCTTTTCAGACTACAACTCCAACTCTTTGTACACGCATCCAATTAAACCCTAGACTTAGACATAGACTATTGTGCACATTATTAATTAAGATCCATATACTTTACACCCTAGGTTAACCTTGTGAGTTTTCAAGGATCACTTTGCTATCTAGCCTCGTGTGTTAGCTACACCTTTGAATCAGGTGAGTTTTACATAGCCCCTTTTTCACTGTTTTACATTTTGGGGTGAAACATGATCACAACATTACAATGATTTACACAAACTACACAATACAAATCCACTTTACAATTTGTGTGTAATTTGAGCTTTATGTTTGAGTGCTAGGTGTGTTAACTGTTTGTGTGCAAATACATGTACAATCATTAACTATACAAGCCGACGGTTAACAATGATAGATCTACTGAGTCTGACAAACCCACCCAGATTGGGGTGATTGTTACCGACAACACAATTTTTGCATGCTAGTTACAAAGGTTTGATTGTACTTTAATTACACAATAGTTGCTCCCCATAAATGCCTTATTTTATCATGTTATGTAAGGATTTGTTAATTCACATCTATATACTATCTATGTACAAACCTGTGTATGCTCACCAACTTTATAGTTGACCTTATTTTATTCATGTTTCAGGTGATAATGTTTGATCAAGGCTTGCTACACATAGGCTTTGGGACTTAGTTAATTTTAATTCAAGAACAATTTGTATTTCATTTATGTACTTTGGAATTGGTTTATGTTTGTTTAAAATGAAATGGATTTAATGTATTACAATTTAGTCAACCTTGAGTTCATGAACAGTCTACATGTCCCGCCCCGACGTATTCCGCCGTCGGTTGAGGTGTGACAGTATCCTACAAAAGTGTTCAAGCTAGAGAAGGCTCTTTATGGTCTTCATCAAGCACCCCGTGCGTGGTATGAGACGTTGTCGCAACACCTTTTGGATAATGGTTTCGATCGTGGTCAAATTGATTCCACCTTGTTCATAAAGAAATCAGGGGGAGATTACCTGATGGTTCAGATCTACGTGGATGATACTATATTTTGCTCAACAAACGAAGAGTTATGCAAAAGGTTTGAGAGTGTTATGAAGTTGAAGTTTGAAATGTCGGCTATGGGAGAGTTGCCGTTCTTTTTAGGATTACAAGTTAACCAAAAAGAGGATGGTTTCATTATTCATCACTCCAAATACGTGAAAGACATTTTGAGTCTGTTCAAAATGGAAGATTGTTCCCCATATGACACTCCTATTCCCGTAAATCATAAGATGAATCCAGATCCGGAAGGAAAGGATATTGACAGCCGCTTGTACAGAGCAATGATTGTTTCTCTCATGTACTTAACTGCTTCAAGGCCAGATATAATGTTTGATGTGTGTCTCTGTTCCAGATTTCAAGCAAAACCAAAAGAATCACATCTGATTGCAGTCAAACGTATTTTTCGGTACCTGAAGGGGAAACCGAGATTAGGATTATGGTTTCCGCATGGTTCTAATTTTGAATTTAATGCTTATACTGAATCGGATTTTGGAGGTTGTTGTTTGGACAGGAAATCTACAACAGGAGGTTGCCAATTTCTAGGTAATCATCTTGTGTCATGGCAATGTAAAAAGAAGACTACTGTCTCAATTTCAACATGTAAAGCAGAATACATCACTGCTGCAAGTTATTGTTCACAAATTCTGTGGATTCAGCAACAATTAAGAGACTATGGTTTGAATTTCAATTGCACCCCCATGTTCATTGATAATAATGCCACAATGTCTATTACAAACAATCCAGCTAAGCGCAGTAAAACAAAGCACATTGAAATTAGATATCATTTTATTCGTGATTGTGCAGAAAAAAGGTTGATTGAGCTGGTGAAAGTCCATACTGATGACAATCTTGCAGATTTGTTCACCAAGTCATTTGATCGTACATGGTTTGAATTTCTGATAAAGATGATTGGTATGATCAATCCCGAATGATTTTTGCTCAAAATTATTCTCATGGAGGTTTATTTTATTTTTTTTTTAACTTCTTTCTTTCATTTCTGCATTTCAATTTACTATCAAAAAGCTTGTTATTTATAAAAAGCGCAAACAAATTGAAAAATCTTAAAATTGACATTATTTGAGCATGAGAAGAAATGATAGTACATCAGTAGATATTCATTCACACTTGACCTTAGATTGACTGGTTGGTGATTTGTGTTTATTCAATATATCTGATTTATATATGTTTTGATCTAAACTTCAGAGACTGCACAAATAGGAGATGATACTGTTATGTATGCATATAATTTAGTTCGTCAATAAGCTAAAAGCGTCTTTGAACCATTAGTAGTGTGAAAACATAATTGCATATGTTGCAACTGTGATTTGAACCCATTTTATTCCTCGGTGTGTGTGTTAAAAGATCATTATCAGATATAGAATATGAGGCTTAAAGTGTTTCATGAGACCAGTATCGAACTATATTGATTAGCACAATTTTTCAGTTCACTTCACTGCCCATGCCCCGAAAAACAAGCAATGTGATGTTGAACTAAGATATGTTTCTAACAACATCTGTTGGAACACATGCTCACCCTTGGATCATATTGATACCCATCTTTATTGATTCCGTTGAATTCATAATCCAGATAATAGTTGGATTCACGTACCTGAATCTTATGATTCTACATATATAAGCCAAGACATTGAATCATTCTGATTCCTTATATTCTTCGGGATCTGTTTCTTTTCCTATGCTAATTGAGATAGTTTCATCCTGGAGATTGATATTATCTTTGCATAAGTATCATATGTCTTGAAGATAGTGTAATTTACTTTCTGTTGGCATACTAGTGGGGTACACGTTGTATTTCATACTTAAATGGTATCTTAATTCACAAGAAAGTGGAAATGAGATGCTTTTAGTTTCAAATCTTATAATATTGACAATCTGAATTTGTGTGTCATAGCATGATCCTGTTTTCTTGGAATGTTTATCACGTATCATTACATGCAATATATGAAAGTCTGAAAAAGATAGAGGTTGATAATCTTGAAAGATATTGGTTTTATTGGTCAAGACTTGAAAGAATGACATAGGATACCAATTACCTTGATATACAGATTTTAAATCCAAAATGTGTGATTGATATGTCATATATACTGATATGATCTTCTTGCTCATGGTGTTCAACAAAAATTTGTTCTTTATTGCTTTTCAGTTTACTTCTTTTCAAGAGAGAAAAATCAAAAAATATGTATTTTCAAGTTTGTATAGATAAAAACCAAAAAGATTTTTTTTTCATGCTTCCGTGAGAATTCCATATCTTTAAACAAAGGTTCGGGATTGGATCGGATACAGGTTCCAGATGATTGACAAGAAAATTGAGAGAGAGACGTATAGAAGGTTGAAAGTTCAAAAGTTCAAAATTTCTCTAAGTGTGGAGAAGAAGCGAACTTATTTTGCTCGCCTAGGTTAAGTTCGCCTGGTAAGCGAACTTAAAACTGAAGCTTATATTGTTTATCTGAAGCGAACTTGTTCATATTCTCACAAACTTTGTCTGAAGCGAACTTATCTCATTTTAAGCGAACTTGTTCTTGGTATTAGTTGTGTGTTTGAATCTGTGTTGTTGTTTCTATTTTCTAGTTATTCAAGGATTTGTGCTTCAAACCAAGGTATAATCAGGTCTTTTTATCCATTGAATCGTTCATATCAAGTAGGCTTATCATCTAGGTTACGGTTTTTGTTGCCTCGACTGTGTTTAGATCTAATCCTCGATCTCATATGTGTTATGCTTGAAATTGATGTTTGATAAAGGTTTATCGAGGTTTTTCGATCATGTGGTGTTCGGTTTATTTATCGGATTTCATCATTTAGGAGGTTTTTGATTTATGTGGGTTGTTCTGAGCTTGGAACGAACTTGCTCAGGCGAACTTATTAAGTTCGCCTTTTGCAACTCTAAGCGAACTTAATAAGTTCGCCTCAGGGGACAGAAGTAATTTTGACTTAGCATTTTTTTCTAAAATTTTTTTTGTTTTGTGTTTTTTATTTTTTGTGTTCGTATCGTGTTTTAATATGTTTTGTGTGTGGTTTTTGCTATGTCCTTGTTACAGATGGATCGTCGAGTTGAATATAAACATAACCAAGTGCCGTTGGTGGATCCAAATTTATCTGAAGCTGTGAATTACCAAGATATCATTAACTTTCTGAATAGATCAGGAATTAGTGTTGTTGTTTCGGCAAATCTCTACATTAGCTAGAATTACATTCAACAATTCTGGGATACAGCACAACATGACTGTACAGTTGATCCGAATGTTATTAGAGCTACTGTCAATAACACGGAAGTAGCCATTTTTGTTGATACTATTCTTCAAGCTCTACATCTGGGAGGAAATGATGAACAACCTTTGGGGTTACCGTCTACATTGATTATGGGTTGTTTTCAAAGGATGGGTTACAGAGGACGAGCTAATGATACTCAAGCAAGGAAAGGTGGTCTAGTAGGATAATGGAGATACTTTATGCATGTCATTATTCAATTTCTTTCTCCTAGAAAAGCTGGAACTGGTGGTTTGAAGACATCATTACAATCAGCAATGGTGGCTCTTACTTTGAATAGAGGATTCAATTTTGCTCACCATTTTTATAAGGAGATAGTTGCTCAGATTACTCCACCTGCTGGTCAAGGGTTTCTTTTGTACCCTAGGTTTCTTCAAATGATTCTAAATCATCTTATCCCTAATTTTCCTCAGTTACCACAATGTCTTACACTCATTCCAATGAAGAAAAGGATTTTCACTGATTGTAACAACATCAAGCAGCAAAATCCAGCCTTGATACCTGTTCCAACTCCTTTGTTTAGACATATTATTAATCATGATTATATTGCTCCTCCAAATGATAATTGGATACATCCAGAGGAGGTTCAACAACAACAACAACCACAAGCTCCACAGCAACCTCAACTGTAGGTCCCGGGAGCCTCGTCGCACAGCGGATATACACGGACCTGTTCTGTGATTTGTGTGGGAACCAAGAAACGAGACAGAGAAAACACGAACAAAGACAAAAGATAATGAAACAAAACGTATTCCATAACATATAAGTCATCCCGTATTACAGACTACATATCGAAGGAGCACACATCTCTCATCTAAACTCACGGTCCAGGGGTCGGGAGAGCTCTTCCCGACCCGGACACCTCTCGACCTTGTTCCAGAAGTTCCACCTACAAATGAAGACAAGTCTTCTATTTATAGGGGAAGGAACACTACCTGCGTACTTGACAAGTACGCAAGGCAAAAGCCTTGCGTACTTACTAAGTACGCATGGTTTGGTCATGCGTACTTGACAAGTACGCAAGGCAAAAGCCTTGCGTACTTACTAAGTACGCAGGACAAAACTGGTGTGCGGGCTAAGTAATCAGAAACACCCTCCTATGTACTAGCCACGTACACCGATACATAGAATTTAATCTATAGTTACAAAACATGCTTCTACAAACTCCCTCTTAACTATAGCATCAAATTCTATCTATCACTAACACTGATAATCATCAGTTTACAAAGAATGTCCTAACAGACTCCCTCTAAACTAATGACATCACGTGTCTTCTGGCGAGACTTGATCTTCTGGCATTCCACTTGAGATCTTCAAATCTTCAAACTTCAGTCTTCAGTTGCCGAGTGATGACAAACCCGACTCCCTCATAACTGTAGCTTTCATTGTAGACCAAACCAAGTGCTTCAATAAGAACCAACTAACCCAACATAACTCATTGTAGTTCATCCTCTCAGCAGTAGCAACCTCCACCCTGACTTAGGACTCTGAGTCTAACAATGTCTTCCTAACCAGGTAACAATAGTAGACTAAGACAACTCCAAATCGGCTGGCATATGATAGAGAGTTTGAGTTTCTAATAACCTGCATCAAACTAATCAGCTCCCATAGGAATTCCAGTAAGATAAACCTAAGTCTTCAACCAGATGTGTCCAACTCTATCATGTATCTTCACGAGTCAACCAAATTCCTGAAGATAATATCCCCTTTCAGTTTAAGCTCCATCTGACTAGACCAGAAACAAGGGTATGTTTCCTATCCCATCGGCCAATGATAAAAGGTTCCATCTTCAACTAATAATCCAACGAATGTCCAGCTTCATCTTGAAGACACACGATAGAATCAAACACGAAAAATATAGTTTACACGAGAAATCACGGTTGAGATCCATGTTACGTCAAAGAGGTATATATATATAGGAAGTACCAACGGCTTTTCCACCACCTCTTTATTGTCTCATGTATACTAGATTTTATCCCCCTCATTTCTCTGTAACTATGACCAGCTTCATCATCACTTCACTCAAATCCTCAAAAAGCACAACTAGCCAAGTCCAGGATTTTATTCTTTTATTCCTTTGCAAAGATCCAAAACAGCAAATCCTTGGGTTCAAGTTGTTCTAGTATTCATCCCCTTTTAAAGAAGTATCCCGGATACTCGTAGCCTACATATTCAGGTTTGAATACCTAAACAAGATGATTCTCTTTCCAAAAGACCCAAAGCAGCCACATCTTCACAAATAGAACGAGACCTTTAGCCGATGACAACCCAATTGCTCCCATTAGTTCAGTATTCATACCCTATTAAATAAGTATCCCAGATACTCGTAGCCTACATTTTCAGGTATGGACCCTAAAACAATGTATGACAAGTGGTATCATCCAACAAAAATCTCGTCCGTGTTTCGCCAAGCCACATTGTATACGAATTTTGGTCCGGAAAAACCAGAATTACTATCTTCTCAAAAATGGGCCGAAACACACGAACAAATTATCACTAAAAATTTTGGTCAAGAAAAGTTTTCCTGCTAAAAAACTCTTTTTTTTTTAATCCCAGAGGCTAGTCCATGCGTACTTAGTAAATACGCACATAAAGGGTGCTCATGCGTATTTAGTAAATACGCAAAGCCAAGTGCTCATGCGTATTTGATAAGTTCGCAAAATGCCCATGCGTACATGCTAAGTACGCAGAGTCAAATACTCATGCGTACTTAACAAGTACGCAGGACAACTTCTCTTGCGTACTTAGTAAGTACGCAGGACAAAACTCATGCGTACTTAGTAAGTACGCGGAAAAGCTGAATTTGCGTACATATCAAAAAGTAACAGCGTTCTTGACAGATCTTGAGGAAAATGCTCGAAAAGTGTTAGATCTGATAAATTGATGCTTCCAAAAGCTTAGAAATCATCTTCTAACAAACCCTCAACCTTCCAAACACCAAATGAAGTGATAACAAACTCAGATTTGAGGATTTTTGCAAGAAAAAGTAGCGAAATTTTATATCTCAGATCTGCTCAAAAAACCCTAAAACCCGAAACTGGAACACAAATCAACGAACACCGAAGCTCTGATACCACTTGTAGGTCCCGGGAGCCTCGTCGCGCAGCGGATATACACGGACCTGTTCTGTGATTTGTGTGGGAACCAAGAAACGAGACAGAAAAAACACGAACAAAGAAAAAAGATAATGAAACGAAACGTAATCCATAACATAGAAGTCATCCCGTATTACAGACTACATACCAAAGGAGCACACATCTCTCATCTAAGCTCACGGTCCAGGGGTCGGGAGAGCTCTTCCCGACCCGGACACCTCTCAACCTTGTTCCAGAAGTTCCACCTACAAATGAAGACAAGTCTTCTATTTATAGGGGAAGGAACACTACCTGCGTACTTGACAAGTACGCAAGGCAAAAGCCTTGCGTACTTACTAAGTACGCATGGTTTGGTCATGCGTACTTGACAAGTACGCAAGGCAAAAGCCTTGCGTACTTACTAAGTACGCAGGACCAAACTGGTGTGCGGGCTAAGTACTCAGGAACACCCTCCTACGTACTAGCCACGTACACCGATACATAGAATTTAATCTATAGTTACAAAACATGCTTCTACATCAACCACAACAAGTTGCACCTGAAGTACAACCAGAACAAGTTAATGTACAAGTTCAAGATATTGCTCAAGATAATGTGATAAACCTAATTTGGAGGTTCATGATGAGGTTCATGAGGAAGGTCAGAATGTTGAAAATGAGAATGTGAATGAAGGAGCACAAGATAATCAAGAAGGACAAGTTAGTGATACTAGCACAAGCTCATCCGAAAAAGCTATTGATGCTGATTCTGATTCTGAAGCTACACAGGATTTTGATCCAGATCATTATGCTAAACTTGCTACTATCCCGTCGGCAAATGCTGGTAAAAGACTAAAGTCTGTGGCTACTAAACCAAGACGCAAGTCTGTTCAGGGTCTTCCTCCTGGAACAACACTTGGCAAAAGATCGTTAAGAGATGAATCGTCTTCCGATTCTGATTATGTTCCTACTCCAAAGTCACAGAAGTTATTGTCTGCTTCTATGACTGCTGCTGCAACTGCTCGAGTAGCTGATGACTTGGATTTTGTTGATTCTTTGCTTATATCTCTAAATCCATCTCATACTACTTCACCTCATGGTAGTCCTGCTCCAGTTCCTCCGCCTACTTCTTCACAAGCTGGTCCGTCTAGTTCCTCGAAGGATGCTAAAATTGCTGCTCTCCAAGGCAAAGTCTCTTGCCTAGAAGTTCAAGTTGTGGGTCTTCAAGGTCAAGTAGATGTATTAAGAGCGAATGATTTTCACAGAGAACAAACTCTTCAATCTCAAAGCAAGCAGATCTCTGAGATGCAGATTCTTGTATCACAATTGATAGAGCGTATTGACGCTCAGGGGGAGATGCCTGTAGTAATTAAAGATGCTTGTCATACAGAGGCAGTTCAAAGAAATGACAGTCAAGATAATGATCCTAGTGGAAACAAAGGTGATCGTAAATACACTGATGTTGCTTCGATATCTCAATTTCAGGGGGAGTCTACTTCAAATCAGGTTGAAGCTTCTGGTGAAAAAGATACAGGAGAGAATGAAGAGGTTTTGCTTCTAGAATTCTTTAAAGATGATTCTGATCTTGATGAAGCTGAAAAGATAGACTGCTTAGATGATATAGATGAGTTGTTTGATGACTTAGAAGATGAATAAAATGACTCAGAAATAGAAGGAGAGATAGTAGAAGTGGAGATTACCAACGATAAAACAAGTTTGATGCATGAAGGTTGTGATGGTCTTAATGTGCCTTTTGACTTCATCCTAGATGATTTTATTCCTGAAGTAACTTCTGATGGAATGACTGACTCTATGGACTCTACTGAAGATGTCACAATGCCTAATCCAAACTTAGATTATGTACATCCAAAGACTACTGAAGAAACTATGATGTATAGGGATACAGGTATGATGAAAGAAAAATGATTGGAGATGGTGAAAATCTGGAAGAAAGTGTTACCCAAGTCATCATCCCCACCTGTTCTGAAGGAAAAATATGTAAATAAGGAAAGATGTGTTGGTAGAATTATCAGTTGGTTCTTTGATGAAGAAATCAATCTGTTTGCCTTAAAGAGATATGATGGTGTTCAATATCTGAAACCAAGACTTAGGTATTTTAATACTTTGCCTAGATGTGAGTTGAATGGTTTGGCAACTAAGTCCTTAATCAAAAATTCAAAGAATGGTGTTGCTGATGCTATAGCAAGGTTAATTAGATTGGAAGGTAGTTCAGGGAAATATGATAAGTTGAAACCACAGAAAGGCAAAAGAGTAAAAACTACTGATTCTAAAACTGGTAAAGTGATTTGGAGTTACAAGTTTAAACCAGTCTAAGTTGTAAAGAAGTTACCTTTGAAGAAAATACCACAACATTGTCTGGGAAATATGAAGTGGTGGTATGTGGATGTGAACACTGGAAGGCTAAGATTGAAGATCAAGACAATAAGGTCATAGCTTGTTTCTATGATACTATGTACCTTATTAACTTCTCAAAGAAAGACAAGCACATGTTAAAGAGGAAAGAGATTATGTTTACAAGTGAATGGCGTGAGCAGGGTATACAGTATAAGAGAGTATTGGAGATTTTCATCAAGGAGTGTGCGCAGGGAGTAAACTACCAGAGTGTTGGAAGAGCTCAACATGAAGACAGATGATCAAGCTATTGTCAAGGGGGAGTCTGTTAGGGCATAGATGTGTGACAATAGGCCTTGTAATAGATTAGGTATTCTATGTCTTTATGTTTTGTAATGTTTGCTTAAGTTTTGTTATAGGTGAACTTAATAAGTTCGCCTAGGCCTAGTTCAGGCGAACTTGTAAGTCTATAAATAGGAGCTTACATGTTAGTTTTAAAAAGCTTTTGCAATTTGTGTTCAAGATCTGTAAACTCTGAGTTTTGATGGAAATAGAAGGAAATATTATTTACATCTTGTGTTGATTCTAGTCTATGTGAATGTCTTGTTTACACGGTCTCGCGTACGTTGGATTCCGCACTTCGTATGCTTGATGCACGTCACGTCTCGAGTTAGATCCATAGAAGACCCGTGTGGACCTATAGTACCGCGAGGGGGAAGGCTCTCATGTCTCGCGTACCGCGAGGCACCCGTGTGGATCTTTCATCCATTTTTCCTCGTTCGCTCGTGCCTTTGCATATCTTGCTCGTTTAAGCTCCAAACTCACCCGATTACCTACAAACCATGGAACAAATCAATACTAAACATAAACAACTCAATACGACTCTAAAACTATACAAAAACGACACGAAACACATAGGAATAAGAGGTGTGCTTTGCAACACATCAAATATCCCCATACTTAACCTTTTTTCGTCCTCGAAAAAGATTTCTGCAATGGAATCACAACTGGAATACAAGCTTTAACAATCTTATAAATTTCATTAGCACAGATATAATCACGCAATAAAATGCAACAAATGATATTTCGGTCCGATTAAACCCAACACCAACTATCAAGCCCCCGTTTGTGTTCTAAAATCTACATTACCAAGCATATCAATCTATCTATTGGTCCCACACTCAAGAGCTACAGTTCCACCTAATCCCGTCTCACGGTCATGTTTAGGCACGGGTTAAACCGTATAGATTTCTCCCACCACGTTAAACTAAGATTTACAGTTTTTTTAGAAATTAGATAAAATCATGTATGAATGGTATGATAATGAGCATTAATTCAAGCATATGAACTTTCGTCTAGAGGCGTTTCAACCAAGTCGCTATCCCGGAAGGTAACACATAGACTAAGTACAATCAATAAAGCAAATAAGAATCACTTAGGGTTATTTTCTCCAAGTGGCCATCCCGGAGGGTAACACATAAGTAAAACTCATACTTCTAATCAATTACTCATGAATATGGAATTATATGGATGTGGGCCCCACCAAACTCGGATTTATTTTCATAAAAAGAGAGTGGTGTGGCAAGAAATTTCAAAAAACTCTAAATTCTAGCTTAACGTGATACCTATCACCCTATGTTGACAGTTTCAGTATTACCGACACCCTAAGATGATAACCCACAAGATTTCATGATTTAATCTCAATTAATTACCCTAATCAACACGCACAGTATATTTAAGCAATCAAATCGGCTGGGTCTACCAAAACATCATAGATTATACGCGTTTTCTATCATTTATTTTCCTTTAAACACAAAAAAGCAAATCCAATTATACCTATCATCTTCCATTTTGCTTGCAAACACTCTAATTCAAAGGACATTTTTTTTCGAAATTTAAAATTTTACCTAAAAATACAAAAATAGACTCAACTTACGAAACCTAGACGACTGTCTCCCATCCCCACACTCGAATGACACATTGTCCTCAATGTGAACCTAGAAACAACCGAAAATAATAATAAAGACTCAAAACACAAGAAATTAGACAAATAAATAAAAATAATAAAGTGGAGACGACTTAGCTGGTAATGATAGCAATCTTCTTGGCCAGCTTTGCTCTTCCACTTGTGCACCGTATAGCATTCCATTCGCGGCTGCACAGACACTCTGTTGGGTTCCCTTTACATGAATATAAGATTTGAACCGACCCCGCCCGAATGGAGATTGAGTAAGGACGCTGTGATCTATACCTGCAACAATAAATCTCACAGCAAACCCAAACAGAATCAAACAGACTCAAAATAAAATCAAAACTTATACAAACTATACACGCGGGTTCTAACCCGAGTACCAAACCACTCTAATCAGGAGGATTCTCCTTTATGCCACCCCCATCCGGCCCGTTTAGTATGATTGGTCTGCCACCGATTTGACAAACTCTGATAGTAGACCTTAAATAGGGTTTAAAGAATCTAAACGGGTCGGTCCACCAATACTTGAACTTACCTGGACCAAACCTGATACGTGGCATGTAATGTGGTACATGATCATCTTTAGTGTATTGCATCATATGGTCCTTGTGTGACCATCCCAGGACCTTCATAACATGTCGGTCTATATGTCTTTGTGCCATGTCCTGTGGTCGTGCTGATCTGGGTGGCGATCCACCATCTACTAACTCCACTGGCTCGTTGTTCTCTCTCTCTTGGGTGCAATGTGGTGGGTATGACACCAGCTCTATTTGTGGTTCGTTGATAACCCCCTGCACTTGCACCTCTTCTTTCCTCCCCACACTTGGCTCTTGGCATAGCAGATCTTCAAGTAATTTCAGATTGCCAAGTGGGTCGAAACTTCCTTCACTAGGAGTCGGGAGGTCCACCAACTCATCACCGAACTCATACTCCCAGGATGGGACCTACGCCTCTTCTATCATCTCAACCAAAAACTTATCCCCACTATCATCCTCTGTCTTGAATAACCCGGCTAGTCCCTCTTCAAAGCACTCATCGTCAGTCAGGGTTTTAGGGATCTCTATCGGCTCTTCTTCTTCAATCACATCTTCCTCATCATTCCAAAAGCCATCATCAATATTCCATGGTGTAGGACACCAAAATTTTTGCTCGATGTCTTGCTGAACCGGAGGTGGGACTTTGATGTCCATTATCGTCTCCGGCTCTGGAGTTTCCTGTGACTCCGACATTGAATCATCATCACTATCATCCCATGAAAATTCATAAACACCCGGCCGAATTTGCTTAACACCCTGCAGATCCGAGGGTGGGACTAAGACGTTCATTTTTGTCCTCGGTTCTAGGGTTGTTTCTTCTCCTTCTAGCTTCAAACTTTCTAGCTCATTCAGTAGCCTCCCATTTTCTTCCAGAAAGTGCAATTGTTCGGCCTTAGTTATCACGTGCCATTGAGTGTTCATGATTTCTTGCACCTTCTTCTGCTCCTCCTTGATTGTATATTCGTCCTGTATTACCTGCACCAACTTATTCTCACAAGACAAGTGTAAAGTATCACAAGAAATTTCGTGATCTTGCAAGGAATCGGTATAAACTTCAGCACTATTTAGATTAAGAGCAGAAGACTTACCTGTAGGTGGGACTTGTGCTTCACCTTATGTCACTATGATTTGCACGTCTTCCATTATAGTCTCCCGATGCAGTTTCAATCCAATCTCATTCCCTTCATGATCATAAACCACACGCTCCAGATTCTTAGGCCGATGTGATCCAATGCGAGAAATTAATGATTGGATATCTTTCTCATACTTCTCATTTGCTTCCTCGCACCAGGCATTCAACACTTCTTTAGTTTTGTATTCCGCATATGGTTGTACCTGCGGATAAAAATGATCATAGCAGTTTGCAGAATCCCGCGATGATTATGGGCAACGACGAGTAAAATGAGGTCCTCCACAGATTTCACACATAATGACAGAAAATAATAAAAATTAATTAGACAGACTCAAGATACAAGCTAGACACACTAAAAACAAAGATTCACCAAAGGACACACAAACTAGACTCAACAAAATAGAAAAGACTCAAAACACAAAAAGACCAAATAATCAATTAAGTTCAATCAAAGTTAGATATGCTATCGCCTAAGTGTCCCCGGCAACGACGCCAAAAACTTGATGTGTGTTGGACGGTCTATAAAAACTAACTATAAAACCTAACCTAGACACTCTAGCTTTAAATTTATAAAATCTATACTCAACCAAATACTAGACCACACAACCGGCAAGTGTACCGACCAATGTAGCAAAGTCAAATGAAGTCTGGATATCGAACCCATGCGACAACTCTATCTAGACTCTGACTCAACTAAATAAACTGAATTATATTTGGGGGGTTTTGTGTTTTAACCTAATGGAACTCTCTAACTAACGACACCAAACAGAAAGCAAGAAACTTTAGACAACTCACAAATGAGGAAAGCACTACCTAGACCTTGAATCATATGCATGTACCTTGGAAATCTCTCGGATACGGATACTATGATGGAACCGGGCTCTTAGACTACGACACACTTAGACAACCTAGTGGATCGCGGATCATTCTCCAGGTGTGACCAAAAAGGAAACCTAAGGGACGTGTGAAACTCACCAGTTAGTTGGATCACCTCTCAGCTATCTCCAACAACCCTAAAGTACTTGCTAGACAGATTACCTCTCAGTCTCACTATCTCAATACACCTTTCAGTGCAAGGAGTAACTTGAATTCACTTGACAAGACACGGAATAACAATGAATGCTAAGAAACCCTAGGAACCCTCCTTTCAGGGCAGTTGACCTAAAAACCCTAACACCACAGATTACCCGACAACTTCTCACCTCTCAGCTATTGAAGCAGGCAGAATACTCAATCCTAATAGACTCTCAATCAATGTTCCTATGGATACGACGTTAATCAACCATAAACAAACCACATGCACACAGCTAGCGACCAAATATGCAACCATACATGAAGGACATTCACAAAGTAGCATATGGAACATTCAACAGATTATCAATCAAGATCAAATATGCATAAACATCTCCTTAAACAAAACCAAGTTCTTTACTTTAACGTTAACCCATCAACAAATAACCGAAATCCGAAATCAAACCAATTAACAAAGCATAATCATCAAAATCTAGGTAGCTATGAAAGTCTAGCCAATAATCATGGTCAATAACATCAAAACAGAAGAATCAAACGCATAAATCATGGTATCAAATCTGGAAAAGTAGAACAAAGAAAGATAACGAGAACCGGATGACGAAATCGACCCAATCTTCAATCTCCAACTTCAATCCAAGTCTCCGATTGATCCTAGAAGCTTTCTCCCACTTAGAATCACCAAAAAGCTTCCACCTTTGCGTCTGGAATCGACTTCCTATCCCTAGAAACGGACTTAAGCTTTTATTCCTTAAAATAGCTAAAATTGTCAACATTGGGGTCTCCCGTGTACCGCGAGGCCAAGGGAACAAGTCTCTCGCATACCGCGGAAGACAAAATAGTCACGGCTGAATTCATACACCTCGCGTACCGCGAGGGGGAAGGCTCTCATGTCTCGCGTACCGCGAGGCACCCTCGTTGACAGAAAGTTTTGACCTTTTATTCGTTTTTCCTCGGTCGCTCGTGCCTTCGCATATCTTGCTCGTTTAAGCTCCAAACTCACCCGATTACCTACAAACCATGGCACAAATCAATACTAAACATAAACGACTCTAAAACTATACAAACACGACACGAAACACATAGGAATAAGAGGTGTGCTTTGCAACACATCACATACACAATTGTGTCATCTATCGGGTCGAGTCGACGTCTCTTAGGCTCTGGTGACGGAATAATAGGAATATCCTGATCCTGGATAGCTGGTGAGGTAGGTCGGGTAGACATGATCTTGAAATGTAAGAAGTAAGTGCCTAAATGGATGTCTATGTTGAGTAACTAATGTGTGTGTAGTTATAGTCTAGTATGCAATTCTAGTTCTCTATAACCAATGGCTCTGATACCAATCTGTCACACCCCCAAATTCCACTAACGGGGTTTTACCGTCAGGGACGTGTGTGATGACTTCCAATGATAGTGTGTTACGCTTATCCATAATAACGGTTCGATATGTGTGAGAACTTTCAATAATAGTGTGTTACGCTTTCCCTCAACAGTGATATCATATGAATTAAAGTAATCAAAATAGTTTGTGACATGTTCACTCCACGGCAATAAGGGTTTCTTAATATAATTATTAAAATAAATACATTTCGTGCCGAACGTCTCTAATTACGAATAATATTAATTAATAAATATATTCGTGCGTTTATGCCATTTAATAATGGCCCAGGAAAATAATAAAATTTATTATATTATTTTAAGTTTAGAGAAAAAGACTTGATAAATAGATTTTGTGCCAAAAATAATAAATATATTATTTTTGTTTGAGAACATAAACGTGGGTAAACAATATAAATAGTTATATTATTTATAAGTTTGAAACATTTCAAAGTGTTAATTATCGTGGTGAAAATAATATATAAATATAGTAATTTTAATTGGGGCCACGGGTTGAAAATAATATAAATATATTATTTTAAAAGTGTGTAATAATAATAAATATGGGTTACAAAACTAGACTCGAGCCTACGGGTGTTTTTCGAGGTTAAAATACATTAATATAATAATATGGGGTAAGTTTTATATTTAAAATAATACTCAAAATGTGATTTAAAACAAAAACAGGGGTAGGGAGACTTGATCCCGGGTCTCCTCCCCACCAACACACACACACTTAACCATCACAGCCCGCTAGGGAATCGCAACAGAACCCGGATCATAATTGTTTTATCAAATAAGCACAGTGGTTCCTCCTCCCATCGAAGCCAAACCAAACTCCCCCCCGAATCTACGGAAATCGATTACAAATGACACAAATGATATAGGGGTTTTGTTAATCGTAATGTTGCGAGCCTATGGGTGTATTTAATTGCAAAAACATCAAGTCTGGATCAATTAGTTCTTGTTTGAAACACAGAAACCCTAGATTATGAACACGAGATCAATTTGATTTAATTTGAGGTTAAAAACTATTAAAACCATAGGGCTTTTACAGAGTGAAACTTTGTGAAAATAGTCATGTAGTTTAATTAGATTGAAATAGAGTCTAGGGTTGAATTCGATTAAACCGGTCTCAGATGAACCATAGATTCTGAATCTTGATCGAATCGATGATATAAGCCCAAATTGTCACAGGGCTTTCATTTAATAAACTCAAACGAAGCTAAGGGAGGGTTTAGTTACCATAATAGTGCTCGAATTGACTGTGATCTACTAAAATGGATGCCGACAGTGACTGTGTTGGTCTCCGGTGAGTCTGGTTCTTCCTCCGGCAGAATTAATGCGCGTAAAAGCTTCAAAGTGATTCGTTTGTCATGTGCAGAGTGTTCAATTGTGGAATTAACATAGGACTTAAACGAATTTGATGGCCACATGATAATGGTCGACGGTTTCGAGTTAATTACCCAAAATTGGGTTTGGTTACGAATCAATGTCGGGTTTAATGACTTAATGATGGACTCTAATGATCATATTCGTGTAAAACAGTTACAATTCGAAAGAATTTTGGTTGTGAAGTTTGAATTGGGATTAAAGGTTGCGAGTAGACTTTCAAAAGTCAACAGAAATTGAGAATTGGTTAAATACAGGTTTAGTCCCTCTAGTTTCTATGTGTTAAAGTATAAATATTAGCAGAAACAGTCCCTAAGGTTTGAATTGGGTTAAGAACAAGTTTGTTTGACTTTCAGAAGTCAATAGGAACATAATATTCGAATTTTGACTTCAAAAGTCAACATAATTAGGTTTGGACTAATGACACAAGTAGTCCCTATAGTTTTAGTTTAATATTTGATAGAATTAGTCCCTAAGGTTTGAGATAGGGTTAAATATGTAAAAATTTAACTGGTTTTAGTTAACGGGGTTAACCCTAATTAGCTGGATGTCACAAAGGGTCATCAGGTTTTCTCCATATTCATAGACCTGCTGCCCATAAATTTTGGATCTTGCCTTGTACATGATTTTCTCCCGTGTCATTTCGTCCGTTTGGCGCAACGAACGATCTAAACATTCGATAGGGGAAGAGGGCACACTTTCTGCATAACCATATTTAGGAGGGGGCTTACGGAGTCCCACCATAATATCATTATAAGCATTTTGATACTCTAGAGGATCGAGCTTGAAAATATTCTTTGAAAGGGCCATCATAGGGAGGTTTAGGAAACATGTAGGGATCATATAAAACAGTAGTTTTAGAATTATAAGATTGATTGTCAGAACTATTTGAAACAGGATTATTGAACAGATAGTCTTCAGGATTTTCAGAACCGGGTTCAAAATGTTGGGATTCCTCAGATGGATCCTCTTCTATTGATGCATTTGGCTTAACATAGCTTGATTCGGCTTCATTATTTCCTTGCAGCTGCTGGGCATTAGTATTCCAATTACTGATGTAGGTCCTGATTTTATAGAAAATCACATAAACAGATAGATTACACACACACAGGCGGAATCTATGTGTATAATGGTGAACCAGAGGGTAGAAACAAAAGTGGTGAAGATAAACAGGCAAACCACACTTGAATCAACACAAATATGATATGAAATTATAAGAACAACAGATGAAAGAACTCCAAATGTGTATTGATTCAAAAATGTGAAAGAGAGAATTTCAGGGTTACAACCGCTATCCATACCCTAAACATTCTCAAACTAGGCTATTTATAGTGAGAAGACAGTTATCAAAACTATGATAACCGAAACTAGTAGTTTCGGTTGAGCATTTGCAAGTGAAAGAATAAACCTGTCGAAACTCCCTATCTATCGAAACTACTAGTTTCAATTGAACAAACCTCAATCGAAACTAAGTAGTTTCGATGGCCCAGACTTAGACTAAAAATAGGAAATTACATTAAATGAAATTACAAGAAAAACATGAAAATAGAACAAAGGGACTTTTGTTCATAAGTTACAATGATGACATTAGCTTACAAATAACAACCCTACAATCTCCCCCTAAGCTAGTGCATCATTGTCTTCAACTCTCACTAAACAGTTGGCTCTTGACTTGGTTTTTGAAAATGTGGCTTGGCATTCAATGACACCACTCTTTGATAAGTCTTAGCATCAGCTTTATCATCTCCATAAAAGATCTTGATAGGGTTGTTGAATAACACTTCAAGATCTTAAGGTTGAAATTTTAATAGCTCCATGGGCTCAAAAATATGAATGTATTCCTTGCCTTCACACACAATCTTATCACTTTCAATGGTTGAGTTGTAAAACCATTTTGTGAAATTTTGAAGTTGGACTGGTACAGACCTTGGTAGTTGAATGGATTTGACAGTTTCTGCCGACTTGTACCAAAGGCTTACACAAGGCTTCAGTGTTCTGGGATGAATCCTGGTTTTGGAGATAATTCTTTTTGGGGGTGTGATTCTCATTGACCTGAATTCATTGAGGGCTTGTTGTTGCAGGAACAGCTCAAAGTTACGAGCCTCATTAACATTACCAGGATTCTGAAGGGGTAATTTGGCTAGAGCCCTCAGATCATATCTTGGAATGGAGTTGAACTCATGTGAAGTTTTGAAGTGTTCAACTCCTCCTTTGTATCTTCTCACAATGTATAAACCCCTCTCATTATCATACTTCCATCCCACAGGGGGTCTTTTCAGCTCCTTGTATTCAGCGAACCAGTCATAGTGCTTGAGAGGCTCCTCTACACGCAACTTCCTCATTCAAGGCCTATTAGGATCAAGATATTCTGTATTTGTGATGAGTGGTTGATAAACCCGTGCTAATTGTATATAATATTATGTTTTTAACCCTAATTTGGTGATAACCAATTTACTTTTACTTGTTTTTATATTTTAGAGGTTTTTATTTATTTTGAGTTAAAAAACAATCTAATTTATATAAACTAAACGATAACATATTTACATAATAATTTATTATGATTAAGTAAATTCAAATGGTGAAATTGATAATTGATTTATTGGTGGCAGGATAACATTAAATTGTTTGATGTTTCGCTCGTGAATCGATTACAAGAAATAGGAAGGTTTAAGTGTTTTATTTGAATCTACTTTGAATCAGAAGAATAACAATTTTAGTTGAGTAATTTTGAATGGATAATCTTGTGGTGACAACATTTGATTTTCTGTTTATTATGTTTGGCTAAACCACATGTGACTTCCTCCGGACGGACGGTTCGTATATTTTTTGTATTTTATCCAGTTGTTTATATGATTGGATCTATTTAGTTTCTGACAATAACTTTATAGATTGATATATCAGTTATGTTAAACAATTTATGTTGATGCTTTGAGTTTGCATTCTTTACGATCATATTCGGTTGATAACAAAACCTAGTAGCAGGGTTGGGTGACTAAAGGGGATAACTTGGCATTGATAAATTGGGTAGTTGGATTGTACTGGTTTGTGATGAAACTAGTTGTATAGGTTGCTGACAACAATCTGTCTTCAATTATTGTTTTAACTGATTTTCCAACACTAACTATGTGGTGTCCAATGAACAGCTGAGTTTTGCATAAACCTAGAACCTGAAGTTTGGAGGGAGTTACATCTTTATTTGATCTGTGTTTTAATTATAAATTACTAAACTAAGCAATTATGCATTTCCACTGATTCCCTATGCATTCGACAACCCTACTTTCCTGTCTACAGTCTAAGGTAGCTAAGTAATAGTTTTTATAAGTGTTTTTGATTGACCTTGACACAGCGATCAATTTGGTTTAGGAGCTTGGATTGGTTCAGTTGGGGTGGATTCAGTGGGTGTTGGCTCAGTGTGAGTTGTTGTTTTCTCATCGGGGATTATAGGCATCACTAGATCAACTTGCACATCAGATTCTTCTTTGTCATCATCAGATAGTGCTTGGATCTAATCTCCTTGATCTGTAAAATACCTGGTCCTTTCTTCAGGCAGCTATCTGGTGGTCATAATCTCTGGATAATCATCATTGATCCCATAGTTGTCAATCTGATTCAACAGTTCATTCAACTCATGGTCTAATCCTATCTCTTCTTCATCAAGAATTACAACTTCAACATTTGATTCTTTTCCTTTTCCTCTTTCCCTAGCAGCTCTCCTTTCACTAGCTGATGGGATATCATATTCAGTTTCTTCTACTTTTACTTCCAGAGAAGCTTTTGTCTTGGCAGTAGTGCTAGAAATGATAATCATTACAGATTCAGGATTTGTTACGAAGGCATGGGAAGAAGGTCTACCAGCAGAAGTGGTCTCCCCCTGAGCTGTGGAAGTAGTTCCTTGATGTGATAACTTAACCAAAGAAGCTTTCAGTTGGTATACCAAGTCAATCACAGATTTTAGGTCTTATTGCTGTTGTGAGATCAAATTTTGTTGAGTCTCCATCTGAGTTTGTTGTACCTCTAGTTGGTTTTGTAATCCACCAACTTCTAGCTTCAGATCTTTTACCTACTCTTTGCATTAACTTAGATCAGTCTTTAGGCTTTCTATAACTCCATCTCTTTTTGTTACTTCATTCTGTACCCTCTTTACTTCCAAGCTTAAGGTCTTGACTCTTGATACAGAAGGTGATGCTTCTTGGGCAGGTGAGGCAGGTGGAGTGGGTTGAGGAGTGATAGAAACATGGATAGGTGAATGAATGGGAGTTGGGTGTTCAGGAACATCAAACAGGGAATCAGAAGATGTAGATATGGGTTCTAGCCTAGTCTTTATTCTTTTAGCTCTAGGCTCCTCCTGTTCATAATCTGATTAAGAGTCAGCCTGTCTTTTAGATGATGATGCATGAATTTCTGTCTGCTCCTCAGATTTAGACTCATAATTTGACTGATCATATTGTGTACCATAAATTCCTTCGTCCAGAGTTCCACTTAACTCAGCTTCTCCTTCTTCAGCACCTTGCACATTAGCTTCAACATTCTCAACAATCATTGGAGGAAGTTGCACTTGTTCCTCTATATTTTCTAATTCTGGGTCAAGGAAATTGGCCTCCAAGATAGGTTGTTCAATCTCTTGATCAATATTCTATTCAACGTTTACTTCAGCCTCTTGGTTTTCCTAATTGCCTTGTTCTTGATCTTCTTCTTCTTCTTCAGATGATGATGATTCAAATACTAGTTCTGGATCCACATCAGGAACTTCCTCTTCCTCTTCACCAATAATGTGACCAAATAGGGGAATGTCAGCAATCAATCTTCTAGTTCTAGAGCTTGAACTCTTCATGTAGCTCAAGGTTTTAGCTATCATGTGGTCAAACACAAACACATTACCACCCTATTGCAAATTAGGGTGAAGGTGATTTATAATGATCTTAAGAAACCTTGGGTAGACTAGGAACTTTTCTTTAACTCCCCCTGTCAGATTTTCTTTCATCTGTTTAAAAACCAACCTAGAAAATTGTAGTCCCTTCCCTTGATTGGCCCTAATACTGCAGATGCTACCATTGCATTGGCTGAGTCAAATCCACCCTTTCGAATAGATAAGCAATGAATGAAGACTTGCATGATATATCTCTAGTGTGGTGGAAGGGAGTTCTTGATGATCTGCCCACCTTTAAATTCATCGGGGTGACTCATTCTTCTAAAGCATTCTTTGACATAGAAACTTGGAAATTCATCAGGTGCTTTAGGATTATCGTTAAAGTGCAGCACTTGTCTGATAGTAGCTTCAGATATAGAACTTCTTGATTATGAACTGTGGCTCTGATGTGCTCCACATTATCAATGACTGTTGTTGTTGCAGTATCCCAGAATTGCCTTACGGTTGTTTCAAAGACGGGTAAGTTATGACTTATGGAAAAGCTGATGTTAGAGTTTGCCAAGAAATTTAAGACTGGAACAAAATCTGCACTCTTTGGATCAGCAGCATTCAAGAAGGCACAGACATTATGCCGCTTTACAAATAAAAGATCCACATCTGCACAGAAACATGATATCAGAATATCATAAAATTTGACACTTAGAAAAATTTCAGATGAGCCTCATAAGAAACAACCTATCGAAACTCCATAGTTTCGGGCAGAGCTTGGGTATCGAAACAACTAGTTTCGGTAAGCAAAACTTGATCAAATTTGAAATTTTATTTTAAAGGAGAACACCTTTTTCTCAAAATTATTAGTTTCGATACCAAACCCTGATCAAAAGTTAGTCATACAAAGAACAGTGACAATCAAGAAAAAGTTATAAACAGACATATATACTGATATAAATAGACTGAAAAAGCAAAAACAGATAAAAAGAAGGTAAGAAGGGGCCTGTGAGTGTAGAGACTCCATCTTACCGAAATTTGTAGAGAAATCTGCAAATATTTACAGTAAAAGAGTGAGATTTTAACAATGGTGAGTTTATAAACAAATTCTAATCATGAAACAACCCTAAATATACGATTTCAGACGTAACAAGGGTAAAATCGAAACCCTAGCCTTCACTAAATGAAACAGTAACAACAGTCTGAGAAATCGAACCTGATGATGGAGACTACGGGGAAATCAGATAAAGAACACTGATCTAGCAACCTTAAACTGATGAGATTAAGCTAATGTGTGTGAAATTTAGGATGTGAATGGGTATCGGAGAGTGAGAGTGAGAATGAGCATGAGAAGGAACCTGACTATGAAGTCATTTAATTTCAGCTAGACAAAAGACCAAAATGCCCCTGTCAAAACTACTAGTTTCGGTAGGGCAAAGTAGTTTCGGGCGGCAAGGATGTTTCGGGTACCTCAGGTAGTTTCGGGAGACAATACATACTTGGACAAAACCTTAAAGAAAATTTTATATGTACACTATTTAAACGAGCTAATAAGGAAGATTAAGTTTCATATTGAAAAATAAAAGAAAAAACCAAATAAAAGGATATGTACACTTAGCCTTGGAAAAGATCCAACGTGAGATCAAGTCTGGTCAAACTCTTGAAACAGTCGTTTTGCAGTCAGCTACTCTGAATCCCTGAAGATAGCCGATATTTGTGCAAGATAAAACCGAACATTTACTTGTACAATGATTTCATGTGATTAAGCGGTACCATTTAAGAACGAAACACGGCGTACCCCACGTTTTGAAATAAAATGGTTTTGAAATCCTATCAATCCTCAAGAAATACCCGCATTCATCTTATCATCTCTTACAGGTTAACCAAGGTACCATCTTGGTAAGTCAAAATCACCGCCAAAAGCAAGATAAAATCCAACTGCATATCAGAAGTTGTAAAAAGAAAAATATCCAAGTGGATATTAAAAAGGTACGAACATTCTAGGTCATTCCGTAAGCAAAACAGAAGAAGTCGTAAAATTATCCAAGCAGATAGGAAAAGGTTGAACACCCGAGATCTATGCTTAAGCAAAACAGACGGGGTCAAATAATCCTAGTGGATGGGAAAAAGATAAAATCTAGAGATCTTTACGTAAGCAAAACAGACGGGGTCATCAGCGGTAACTTTTGTTACTTTGACGGTCACCTGGCGCATGAATCAGAATCCAACACATAAGCCTATATCTGATTGAATCAGTTTTTCTTAGCTTAAAATGGGTTAGATGTTTCAAAAATGGGTTCAAACACACGTGTACGATTGAGATTTATATTTTCACACTACTAAAGGGTTATAACCGTATGTCGGGCCTACCGGCTATACCTCAGTAAGCACCATCACTTTTGGTCCATTCCATGTTTAAGAAGTGTGATCAGACTCTATCATTTCTCACAAGGTCGGATCTGATTTTTCTGAAACAAAACTTGATACTTACAGTTAGTATGAGGATAAGAGGTTTTTTTATTAAACGAACAATAAACAAGGAAAATATTTTCTTTTCTTTCTGACTATACAAAGCAAAGCTTTTCTTACTTGCTACAAATTCCAATTTCTCTCCCAAAAGTTTTGCTTTCAAAAACAAATAAAGAAAACAACTATACGGAAAGATAAAATCTTTTTAGAAATCTTACCGATTAACAAGTTTAAACAGAAAAGACAATATGTACAAGGGTTAGTGAAAGTTGATCATGCCGAGCATCTCCACCAATTTTTCAAATCTGGCAGAATCAAAGGCTTTTGTAAAGATGTCGACGGTTTGCTTGTCGGTTTTGACTTCAACGATTTTGATATGTTTCTTTTCAACACAGTTACGGATGAAGTGGTGTTTGATCTCGATGTGTTTGGTTTTTGAATGCTGGACGAGATTTTTGGTGATATGGGGAACGGAGGTGTTGTCACACAGGATGGGGGTTTCATGGAAGGTGATCCCGTAATCAAGCATTTGATGGTGGATCCACCTCACTTGGGAACAGCAAAGGGTTGTGGCAATGTATTCGGCTCCGGTTGTGGATTGGGAAACGGTGGTCTGTTTCTTACATTGCCAGGACACAAGGCGGTTGCCAAGGAATTGACAACCCCCAGAGGTGGATTTTCTGTCTAAGTTGCATCCCCTGTAGTCTGAATCTGAAAATGCCAAAAGATTAAGCAAGTTATTTTTGCGATACTAAAGCCCAAGTTCTGGCTTGTACTTCAAATATCTTAAAATACGTTTGACAGCAATTAAATGAGGGAGTTTTGGATTAGCCTGAAAGCGTGCACACAAGCACACTACGAACATGATGTCTGGTCTACTATCAGTGAGATACATGAGAGATCCTATCATCAAACGATAGAGGTGCTGATCAACGCTTTCACCATCCAAATCAGGAGACAGATAGTGTCGAACTTCCACGGGAGTCTTGTAAGGATGAGACTCAGTCATTTTGAACTTGGTCAAGATTTCTTTGACATATTTTTCTTGATGGATAAGAATTCCCGACTCAGACTGGTCTACTTGCAAACCAAGAAAGAATTTCATTTCTCCAATTGAGCTCATTTCAAACTTAGAACGCATCACTTCCACAAACTCTTTACACAACCGAGGATTTGTAGATCCGAAGATGATATCATCAACATAGATTTGCACCAAAATGGTATCTGCACCATCCTTTCGTTTGAACAAAGTTTGGTCAATTGCTCCTCGTGTGAAACCATTATCAAGCAGATGATTAGAAACGTCTCATACCATGCACGAGGTGCTTGATGGAGACTGTACAATACCTTGTCTAGTTTGTAGACACGGTCGGGATAGGTTGGATCAATGAACCCTAGTGGCTGCTTAACATAAACTTCTTCTTGGACCTTTCCATACAGAAACGTGATTTTGACATCCATTTGATAGACTGTGAAGTCCATATAGGCTGCGTAGATGAGAAACATTCTGATGGCTTCCAAGCGAGCTACAGGTGCAAAAACTTCCTCAAAATCAATCCCTTCCTCTTGATAGAACCCTTGAACAACCAAACAGGCTTTGTTACAGACCACGATTCCTCCTTCATCCTTTTTGTTACGAAATACCCAACGAGTGCCGATTGGGACTTTGTTCTTTGGAAACTCAACAAGATTCCACACTTGTAACTTAGAGAACTACTGCAACTCTTCGTGCATTGCTTCCACCCAACTATTCTCAAGTAATACAGCTTTGATGTTCTTAGGCTCAACTTGAGATATGAAGCAAGTGAAGAGACCGTCATTCATTGCTTCCGTGGCACTACGAGTTCGGACTCCCACATTGAGTGGACCAATGATGTTGTCAGTAGGATGATCTCTGTGAACCCGCAATTATGGAATTACATCTTCTGCCAGATTCTATTCCAGATTGGTGATGTTGTTATCAGGAATTACTGCTTCTTCTTTTGGAGGAGTTTGTTCCTCAACAGAGTCATTTTTTGTAACAGAAACTTAGGACCCAGAAGAGATGTCAGCAGGAATTGCAGGTGGAACATCCACATTTTGACTAGATGAAGATGAGTTTGAGGCAATAGATGTACCTAGATTATTCATAGACATAAGGATTAGCTGACATAGATATGTTAATGAATTCAGGAAGATTAAATGATTTAAACAAAGAATCGACATCAAAAAGCCAATCTGGACCGTCCAACGTCCGTATGATTGCTTTCATGCCAATTGATATCAATGGATTCCAACACAATTCTCCTTCTTTTGTTGTAAACACGAAATGCTCTTTGATTGGAAGAATAGCCCACAAAATAACATTCATCGGCTTTAGCTTCAAACTTGTACAGCTGGTCCGAAGAATTCAGCATCGTGCAAACACAACCAAATTTCCTAAAAAAATCAATCACAGGCTTTCGCTTGTACATAATCTCGTAAGGGGTCTTGTTGCAGCTCTTGGTAATAAGGACTCGGTTTTGCACAAAACATGTGGTATTAACTGCCTCGGCCCAAAATGTGACAGGAAGCTTAGAATCAGCGATAAGACGGAAAAGCTTACTCGTATTTACTTAAAAGAAGTAGTATCTTGGCACGGGGTGCCAATCTCTATCATTTCGGATCGTGATGCACGATTCACCTCTCGTTTCTGGCAGTCATTACATAAAGCTTTAGTCACCGTCTAGATATGAGCACAGCTTACCATCCTCAAACCGATGGTCAAACTGAACGTACTATCCAAACTCTGGAGGACATGCTACGAGCTTGTTTGATCGATTTCGGTAACACTTGGGAGTCTCACCTACCGTTGGTGGAGTTCTCCTACAACAACAGCTATCACACTAGCATCAAGGCAGCTCCATTTGAAGCACTTTATGGACGGAAATGCTGTTCTCCCATTTGTTGGACCGAAGTTGGAGATAGCCAACTCACAGGTCCTGAACTTGTATTTGAAACTTCCGAAAAGATCGTTCAAATTAGAAACCGTATGGCGGCAGCTCGTGATCGTCAAAAGAGCTATGCCGACAAGCTTCGTAAACCTTTGGAGTTTCAAATAGGTGACATGGTCTTACTCAAAGTCTCACATTGGAAAGGTGTCATTCGTTTCGGGAAAAGAGGAAAACTGAATCCTCGTTATGTTGGACCATTCAAAATAATGAAGAGAATTGGACCAGTCGCGTATCAACTGGACCTACCTGAAAGACTTAGTGGTGTGCACAACGTCTTTCACGTCTCAAATTTAAAGAAATGCCTGGCAGACGAATCACTCGCAGTTCCTCTGGAGGAACTACATGTTGATGAACAGTTACGCTTCGTCGAAGAACCTGTGGAAATTATGGATAGGGAAGTTAAAACATTAAAGCACAGTAAGATCCCTATTGTCAGAGTCCGTTGGAACTCGAAACGCGGACCGGAATTCACGTGGGAACGCGAGGATCAGATGATGCGCAAATATCCTAATCTGTTCAAGCACCCCACTTCAAATTCTTAAGGTACTATTCTAATTTTCGGGACGAAAATTCTTTCAATGTGACATCCGGAAAAAAAAAATTATTTACTTAAATTTTCGGGACGAAAATTCTTTCAACTAGGGGATGATGTGACAATCCGGACTTTTCCAGTTAACTTCGTTAACCAGTTAAAGTTAACTAGATTAACTTAACTCAAACTTCAGGGACTAATCCTGTCAATAATCCAAACCTAAATTCCAGGGATTAGTTATGTAATGTCCCTAAAGTTGACTGTTGACTTTTAGAAAGTCAAAATCCCAATCCTATTGACTTTTGATAAGTCAAATTAACATTTTTAACCTAGCTCAAACCTCAAGGACCTTTCCTGCCTAAATTCAAAGTTAAGAACAGGAAACTAGAGGGACTAGTAGTGTAATTAACCCATTCCTGATTGCTGTTGACTTTTGAAAGTCAACACATTCGAACATGATCCGAATTCACTCGATTAAATCACTCTCTTTTGAAAGCTTAACCGCTAACACATTTAATTAGCATAAACAACCATCATTGAGTAATTAAAAACATCATTATGCGAGAATTAAACAGATTAATGGATAATTATATTGAAACCGTCGACTCCTTCTCAAATTCGTATAAAATCTATATTATTTTCACAAACGAATCACCTGCATACACTAAAAGAACACGTTTGAAGTTGTTGCACACCTCAATTCGACCGAAACCAAAACAAAAATCATCGGAAATCAAACATGTACAAGCCGGAGCTGTGTTACTGGGTCACCATCAATCCATCATCTTCCTGGTAATTGTTTTTCATCATTAGTTTCGTTTTTACTCGTCAATTGAAAGCCCTATCATTACCAGGGCTTACATTATCAATTCGATCGAAATCTGTAACCTAGGGTTCATCACTGACCGGTTTAATCGAACCCTAGTCTAGACCCAATAAAAATACAATTAAACGATACGGTCAGATTCGCAATACCAATTGCTTTGAAAGCCCTCTGTCAATTTGATATTTTATTATCAAGATCATCGTAATCCGAATCTAGGGTTCATACGAAACTCACTTTGGGGCTTTTGATTCTAAACTCGATAAAAATTCAATTAAATCATATGGTTAGACTCGAAACCATCTACTCTTTGAAAGCCCCATATCAATTGAATCAAATAACATCAAATTGATTTTAAACCGTAAACTAGGGTTAGTTCATATTCTAAGTTGGGGTTTTTGATCCTAGACACAACCTGAACCAAATTAAACTATATCGATAGATTCGCAGTGTTCAAACATGTAAAAGCCCCATCATTCCAACAATTTTTAATATCATAATCGATCAATTGAATTCATGGTTATAATCTAGGGTTTCGGCGATTTAAAACTTGAATTAACAGCTTCAAATGTATTGTTTTTGCAATTAAATCATAACCTCAGATTCGCTATTTACTGATGAATGAAACCCCTATAACCTTCTGGTTGTTTGTGGTCGAAATCGACGGATGCGGAAGGGTTTCGAACCGGTATGTGTATGGGAGGGAAACCCACTTGACTTGGGTGTTAAAACTATTTGAAACTGATAATGTTCGCGATGACCCTAGCGGGCGGACTGGTTAGAGCGATGTGTGTGTGTGGGAGAGACCCGGGTTAGAGGCCGGGCTCCCACATCCATTTTTGAAACTGTTTTTCTCGATTATTAAATTAATAAAAATCAACCCTTTTAATATTGTATTATTATATAAATGGGTTTTAACCCGGAAAACAACCCGTAGGCTCGGGTTTGAAATATTAGTTTGTTTTTATAAATTATACCCACTTTTATAATTTATACATTATTATTAATAAGTAAAAAAATAATAATAATATATTTATATTATTTTTAAACCGTAAACTCGTGTAAAATAATATGTTTATATTATTCTCAAATTGTGACCTGTATTATCATTTAATATATATTTATATTATTTCAAATCATTTTTATAACGCCATGAACCAATCGAGACTAAATAATAATTAATTATGTTACCCACTCGTATATAGATATTATTATTTAGGTCGTTCGTCGCGTAAAGTAATTCTTAAACCCGTGGACACACTCGTCCACTCTCGTTTATTGGAGCGGTTCTTTTAGGACGTTCCTCGTTTCCGTGTCACAGTCACAATTCCCATTATCGTTCCTAATTTATATGTTTATAATTTTAGGACATTCGTAGGTCTTTTGAGACTTACACACGTGGTTCCAACTTACTTCTAGTGTGAAACTACCTAAAACGCCAAGCAGGTGAGTTTTCACGGCCCCTTTTTACTGCTTTTAAACTGGTGGAGAAAAAATAATACAAACTCTTTTTGATTTTTGTACTTCATTTTATATCACTTGTTATGACTATGCGTAAACTATATCATGAAAGTCCTCACATCGAACCGTTTAAATATGAATATAGCGAGGTATGTTGGGTAGTACTATTGGGTTTGACAAACCTCACCCACGTTAGTCGCGCTAACTCGATTGGATATCGAACGGGTGCAATATTGACCTAAACGTGCACCGTGGTTGATAGACCTGGTGGGAGGCAATACAAACAGTCAGTTTACGGTTGCGAGCGTAATAGCAAACATGAACATGGGTTAGCTACTCATTGGTATATATATGTTGATTGTACAATAAATCTGGTAAACGTTTATTTATATATTGAAACCTGTGAACTCACCAACCTCGTGTTGACATTTTTACTTACATGTTTTCTCAGGTCGCTAAGTTAAGACACATGTGCACAACTAGGATCATGCATGGGATGCTCTTGATTTATTGATGTCTTGCTACTTTGATTGTTTTAGTTTTATTTCTGTTTGGACCTGGACGTTTGGACTTTCTTTTTGGGGCGCGTGTATTTTGTGCATTTATTTTCTTTACGCTTCCGCATTTGAACTGTGAATTTTGATTATATTATACTTATGTCCCATGTAGAGTCGTTCAATGTAACTGATGTCTGAGATCCTGGTTTGTCACTTCCAAAAACGGTAAAACTCCGTTAGTTGAAATTGGGGTGTGACACATGTAATCAATGTATCATGTAACATGTGACAAAAAAAATGAAACATCTTTCCCCCAAAAATAGTAAAACAGTAAGTAAAAAGGGGGCCGCGAAACTCACCTGGACAATGCGGGCGAGTGATGCGACACAGTCGACAAAAACCGATAAGATCCGAGTCCTAACAGCGTCCTACTAGTCAAGTGGACACAAACGATTCATTCAGGACTCCTAAAGGTTGTGACCAAGTCAACAAAACAAAAAGTGGCTATGTAATCGGTTGCATACCCAAAACCCGTGCACGTGCGTACGAACCGTTAAGAATTGTAAAACCGGCTTTTATATGAATTAATAACCTTAAAAGTTTAAGTTTTAGATTTCAATAAATAACATTAGTAGTTAAAAATTCACATTTGATAAAATCTCATGTCACGGTTTCGTATGATCAAAAACGCGATTACGCGCGTAAAGTTCGGTTTACAGTTTGAAAATCAGATTCGTCCGAAATTAATGTTTTAGTGTGATATTAGCACCCAATTTAAAAGTCAAATTTTATGTTTTAAATGGGGTTATACTTCTGCCCAAAATCCCTTATAATTTTTATAAAATTAATTTTATATAAAAATTTTCCAAAATTAATAACTTTTTATAAAATTTAAATGGACCATAATTCCAAAACCATACTTAGACAAAAAGTTACTGCTTAAAATTTATAGAAATTGATCATATATATAAATAAAAATTTCTGACAAGTTTTCATATTTTTTTAATATCCAGATTATTTAATATGAATTTAATATTCTTAAAATTTTACAAATTTGGGAAAAATAGCTAAACACATCAAAACTTTACCATATTAGTTTTCAGTCAATATAAGATCTCATACCAAGTTTCAAGTCCTGATTTTATATAGAAGTGTACAAACCCTAAATCATCCATTTAAACTTTATAAATACTAAACGTATACTTAAAAAACTTCAATTTTCATAAAATTTGGACATTAGTCTTAGTTCATCATATAACTATCACTGTCCAATTTCCAGAATTTTTCAATACTCATAAATATTTTTCCCAAATTTCCATGTATTAAATTTGTGTGAATTTTAATAAATAATCTATAAAGAGTTAGAGAACCAAATTTTCCAGATACTCATTTTAAAACATATTCTACTGATTAAAACCAATTTTGGGTGTTAGATCAACAATTTTTAAAAATTCATCAAAACCATTGTCGTATAAAAATAAATATATTAGTTTCATTATTTGTTTCACGTGAAACAGGGTTGGGTGTATAACTTAATAACCACTAAAAATACCAAATATCTCAATACTAAATATTTTCGGATTCAATTCACAACCAATGACTTATAAAACTATTCTAATATAAAATCAAAGCTTAACGGGTAAAGTTTATACATTCCGTATAAATGGTTCGCTTACGCGGAACCTCACGTATCACATGCAATACGAACCAAAAACACCATTAGGATCGTTTTTATCTCCCGAGCATTCCCACATGCTCAAAATTGACATGAAATGCCGTTTCGATGGCCATGCAACCCGATCAATTTCCTGTTTTCGATCCTAGAAACTGTTACAATCTGTTTGTATTCAAAAATATACTTCCCAATATCTGATCGGAATTACCTACGGTGAAAACATTCACATTTATACCAAGAAACTACTGTCTAAAAATCGTCACGATCCAACGGTCGGATCTACGGGGATCGACGATTCTTTGTGACCCAGTTTTTAAAATCCGAAAATCCGATCACTCACATTCGAGGGTATGAAAAGCATACCTAGAGAGCTCTGATCAACAATTCCTCTAGTAGGGTTTTGCCTCTATGTGTTGAAAAGATCATATCCAAAATTCATGCATTTATAACGGTCGGATTTCCAGGGATCGTCCGATCTTTAAGACTGCGCATGCATAAAACTTTCTTGACAGATTTTAAAAACTCTTTTTAACGAATTTAAGCAAGGATTTAGAGAAATCTGAGCTTACCATTGCGTTCGTAGCGTCGAGAAATGGTTCCGGGTGAAAAACCGCATCTCCGACCACCTTCGGCCACCGCCGGACCACCGCGGACCGCCGTCGGCCGCCACGCCACCGGACCACCACCACCACCACCTGAATTCTCTCCGGCCCTCTCCTCTCTCTCTCTAACTTCTCTCAATGATTTGATCAAATGAGAGAAAAAGAGGGTAGTGGGGTATATTTATACCTCGCGGTCTCCGATCGCGTGCCGGTTTCTCGCTTAAACGAACCCGATAAAAAAATTAGAGGCGTTATTTTATCCAAAAAAACTTATTATAATTTATTATTTTCCCTCGAGTCCTTGCGTCTCGTAAATATATATCCTTTCGGATTTAAATTAAAATTTACGAAATCGTTCGACTCGGGTGTTAACGCGTATAAACTAGAACTTGATCAAATTTTTGACATTATAACACCCAAATAAATCTTGCTATTATTTTTCGTTCACTAACGAGTTCCTTTCGTTTGAAAGTATATTTCACATAATAATAATACTATTATTATTATTATTATTATTATTATACGAACTCGTCGAACACGGGTGTTGACCGTAAAAGTCACGGTTGTCACATTCTCCCCCAGTTAACAGAATTTCGTCCTGAAATTCAACTGGTATAATAGTTGACAAGTTCTTTTTCGTAACTTGATTCATGTACGATCATCAAGGGAAATCTAGTTTCTTAGATACAGCAGGGAGATTTGACAAATCGAGATCTAAGAATCATAGAGAGTAGGTTACATTTAGAAAGGCTCAAAAGAAAATTGAATAATCATGAGAGAAAAATCCTTCGAATTCCAAAGAGTCTATAGATCATTGTTTCACCGGATCAGTGAAAAAGTCAGAAGATTAAGAAATCCGCCAAAGGATTGATCTACACAGGTATACAAAGTTGGTACAAATCTAGAATGATGTTATGTTACAAAATCCCGGTGATTTAGTATCCTTTTATAAGCAACGAAAAGTATCATTATGTTTGTTTCCATTAAGGAATACTATTATAAATAGTAACCATAAAATTTTAACAAGGGAGTTGCTATTAAGGTTCAAAGAATGGGTATCATTGGAATAAAAATGTATCACAGCGATAACAAATATCATAGGTTTTAAAGGATGGTCATATCATGTACTTAGAATACAGAGAGATAACACCTCGTTAAAATAAAACTTGTCATCAATACGAACTTCCTTAGGTTGTATAATTACGGATTCGTAGGTTAAACACCTTTTGAGACTTGATATACGATAAGCATCGTATATACCATTAAGCTCCTGAGGTAGTTTCAGTTTGTACACAACAAGACCAATCAAATGATTATTACCAACCTCAACACAACAAAATGGTGATCAACCTTTGTGTCAAAACAGAGCTTCTAATGGCGCTCATTTAATGCTAGTGTGATAACTGTTAGAGTAAGGAAATTTGACCAATGGTAAAAGAGTATCCAAATTACCACCAAATTGTATCATACAAGCCCTTAGAATATCCTCCAAGGTATGAATAGTTCGATCACTTAGACCGTCGGTTTGAGGATAGTAAGTGGTGCTCATATCTAAGCGTGTTCTCAAAGCTTTCTGTATTGTTTGCCAGAAATGGGATGTAAAGCGACTATCCCTATCGATGATAAAGGAAACAGGCACTCCATGCTTGTTACAATTTCACTACTATACAGTCGAGCTAGCTTTTCTATCTAGAACTCCTCTCGGATAAGTAGAAAATGTGCAGAGCTCGTTAATTGATTAACAATGTCCCAAAATGAATCATAGCCGCCTAATGTTCTAGGCAGGCCTAGTAATGAAATCTATTGAAATTTGTTCCCACATCCCTTTGTGGAATCTCAGGTTGTTGTATGTACTTATTGTTAGTAATAGTAATTACTCATAATGGTCAGTACGTTGTTGCGTTATAAGGCGACACAACATGGTTGGTGTGTATACAACATAACCGTATAAGTAGATACAAGGGAATTTTAAAAATCACCATAACAAAAGGACGAGATTCACACTTCTTGTACTAGAATTGAAGAGTGATGATTAGTCATTAGAGAGTGAATTAATAACGAGTAATCCGAGCTTAAAGGTTTACAAAGCAAGTATATAATGAGTACCAATATTATTGTACCAAACTCGAGTCGTTAAACCGAAGATTAACAAACATAGAAGTTTTATACTAGGATTCTGTCGAGATAAATTTGCTAAGAGTCAAATTTACTCAATCCTATGAAATGTTATAGCAAATGAGTCATCATCATAAAATAGATATCAGCGATGACCCGGTGCTATGTAACCTAACCACAAAGCATTAGGATTCGGTACTAACTCGCGTGTTAGTCTCGATATAATATAACCATGTTTGTTGATTTTCAACTAAAGGTTCGTATACATATTGCCCAAGGTTAGCAATGAGTTATACTAAAAATCAAATCACCACAAGATCTAGATAGAGAAAGTGACTAAAGATCCAGAACGATCTAGTCAAGTAGATTAGTTAAAAGACTAGGTGCAAGTTCAATATTTGGACATTGAACTGACTAACACCAGAAATCGAATTTGGTTAACGGTCAGAAATGGAATTCTGAAATTTTAACAAGAAGTCCATATCAAAAAGATGGTCTACTCTTCACATCGAGTCGGCCAAATTTGATAGGATAACATTAGACGTCTGCATCTTTCTTGATGTGTATTGAAATGATTCGAAAGTAATCCGCTATTCAGCTAGATGAGGAAATAAACAGTCATATTGTGGAAATAATCTCATAAAAATAGTGTCCCCCGAAAATGATTATGAGCTTGATAACCCACAAAATGGGTAGACTTTGATATAATAGCATTGTCAATTTAGCCTGGGGTTTGATTCTCATAAAGTAGACGTCAAAAAAAATAGGAGAGGATCAAGTAAAACTTTAGGAATTTTCCAAATGTGAGGATGTCATGCTCATAGGTCCTTTAAAGATAATGCAATCTCAAGTGGATCTTCAAGAGAGCAGAGTCAACTATGATTCGTCACTTGTTCCTCTTCGTGGTAGCGTACAACTTTAATTGGTTAAGAATTGTAGAACATAGAAATAAATTCAAAATTGCCCTCCTATGATTTTAGGACACATCTTTCAAATGATAAGGTTTTCAAATTTCAACTTAGGTCCTCGCTTTCCATTAAAGTCGGTGAAAATGGAACATAAGATTTCAGAGTTTGTCCTTAGATCTCGCGTTGAAGATGATCGAATTGATTATCTGCCACCAACTGGTAGTACAGTATGCCTGCAACTTTCTTGGCTTTCGAACGGTGTTGCTATGACTTAACATTTAGTATTTCACTAATATCGGTTATAGCCTTAAAATCCTTTGCGTAAGGGTTTAAGCCATAAATTTGATGGAATGAGTGTTTGAATGTCATAGATTCGTATTCCTTCAGGGCATGTGTTAAGAAGTCGTTTCTTAACCGTATATGCTCTAAGACTTTCTAACTATAGGAGACGGAGAGTAAAGGGTGCATATACGTCTTTACTTAGTTGGATATCAGAAAGCCAATCAACAAAATGACCATTTGAGGGAGAGCAAGTGCAAAAAGGATATGAAACTATCCTATTCGAATCTACAGGGATAGTGTACGCATAGTAACAAATTAGGATAATCACCATAAATAAACTTTGAATGATGGCTAATAAAATTTTCGGTACACAAAGAATCATTCCAACATAAAGTTTCATTTTCTCCATCAAAATGGTATTCAATAAGACATCGAAGCACCAGGAGAAATCAAGATTTACAAAACATACGTAGCAATGTTCACCAAAAAGGGCATTAGTTTCATACTAAGCCATAGCTATCTCAAAATGATTTTTTTTTTATAAATCCAACCAAAAGAAACCTGAGCACAAGCCGCTCAGCGATCATAGTAAGAATACAGATGATAGAAATAAACATGACAATGAACGTTGTAAAGATGGATCCTCCTAAGTAACAAGTTTCTCAAGTTAGGTTCCACAATATGAGCGTCGCGGTTAAGAGAATCGGGATTGAGTGTACCAAATTACCATAGTGAGTGCAGAGCACTTGCAATGGAAATTTCAAGTAGTTGTAAGACTGAATTATTAAAAATATTTATCAGGAGTATACTGAGAATGACAAACACCGAAATGAGGATTTATACGAACGATCGTATAAAAAGGTTATATTGTCTAAGAAAAAGAAGCTTATATTTCTGTAAGGAATTTCTCCATCATATTGTTACTCCATCGATATTAGAGTGCATTTGGATTATAAGATAAAATACGAGATTATACCGAGACCTCCGATGATAGTCGTACACTTACTCCAAGTGTCGAGCGTTGTAAAGTCCCATACTGAATTTACGTGGCCAGTAAAATCTCAAGAGATATGATTTAGCAAGTAAAATAGATGAGAGAAAATCTTCGTTGCTCAAGATTCAGTAAGGAGTTGATTAGATCAAATTAGAATTTCTCTTGTTCCTTCAGAACTGTGAGAACGTTACATGAAGATCTATTAGGGGAGTCAGAAATGTCGAGGTCTGATTCACGCTAGATCGAGAGTCGTCACATGCGTTGATAAACAAATGACAAAATTGAAATGAGAAAATCTTTAGCTGGATCTCAAAAATGAAGCAATACTTAACAAATAATTGCCAAATCCGGTCCAAATACCGAGGTTAAATCAACTGAGAACAGATCTATTCAGTGTCTCGGTCTAAATTGTCATGCACAATAAAAGTTGATAAGAGTTTTGGATCCATTAAGATTCAAAGATAAAAGAGACAATATAAATTCTCATGTCACCTGAGGTAGCCTATCGCATCATTCGATGTATTCGGCTCAACCCTAAGGTTACGATAGTTTCGATCAATATTCGGATGACTGGGAATCGGGACTAGAAATACAGATTAATCATGGACATTAACTCGGATAGTAAGACTCACTAGAGTTCTCATGCACTGCAGATTATGATTACGTGTGCACCCGTAATGATAATTTACTTTGCATGTTCCCTACGGTGTTTCCTCTATCTCGAGCTCTCAGCTAAAAAAAAGAAACTGGAATGTTCATTGGATCACGTCATCGTGTTGCACTTTCGCGTAAAAGTATGGATGTTCTATTTGATCACTTTTAATTATTTGTACCAATACTCATGGATCTGCAGACTAAGGCTGTTGTTGGATGGAGGTAACGATAGAGGGAAACAACCGACGTCCTCTAATAAAATAAAAAGTGTGTGGTGAAAGTCAGGCAGTAATAATAGGGCAGAGATCCCCAAATCAGAGTCGAGCAAGTCATGCTACAAATTTGTACATATACATGGATCCAATGATCCAACAAAACAAAAAGTCAATGGGTCTCCTGACCCGTAGAGTTCTCTCCCGTTTAGTCCTGCTTCTCCACCTCGGGTTCCCTTTAGATCGAGCAATTATGGCTGCCATATCTCATGGAGAAAGTTCTAGCCATCCAATCCAGTAGATCACCAAAGCAAGTATATACCGCATAAAGCGAAAACAATAGATGTTAAATAAGAAAGTCGACTCCAGAACTGGAGTAGATGCAGGTGCGGCGTAGGTACAACTACAGCTCGAGGTAACACCAAGACAGATAGATGCGGATATAGATTACAGCAAACGTAACCAGAATCATCAAAGAGTACACGTAGTGCCGTGACAACGACATGATTATGACGAAGAAATGTGTCGTAGATAAGCAAGAGGTAGTATGCAATGCACATATAATTCCTACGGTTCAATGCAATAAACTTAGAGTTATAGTCTAGATCTAGTCTCGGGTAAACCTAATTCTCTATAGCCAGTGCTCTGATACCAAGTCTGTCACACCCCCAACAAGGCGGAAGTATGGGATGTAACCGGTATATCGCATTGAACACAAGTACAAGAGAAACTTAAAGGAAAATTGTGCATTACATTGAACCATACTAAATGCTTCTAACGAAAGTACAAATACAAGTAAGGTCTCTAAAACAGTACAAAGTATCTAAATGTCTGACTACAACCAAAGTATATAATCATAACTAGAAACAATAGTTCTAATCCAAAAGCGTTCCCTCATAAAAATCTTTTCTTCAATTCTATTTACCTGAAAGCATGTTTCGAAAACGGGTCAACTATATAAATAGTTGGTGAGTTCGCAGGTTTTACGACTCTATAAAAAGTTTTGGATAAAAATCCAAAGTGATCAAAAATCCATTGATCGAGTACACATGTATTAGACAACATATTACCATGACCCGCAATCAAAGCCTCGACAAAAAAAAATAAAGTACCCCATACGGAAGTCTAATGCAAACAACCGCCTAAAAAACATTGGCTAACTTTGCGCCCAAGTGACCCTACAAGTCTAGTTGGCGCGAGCAAACCATGAGCGGGGGTGTCAACCTAAGTAGTACTACTCAAAATTCCCAACGGCTACGCTCAGCTAATTGATTGCCTAAAAATTTGGGGACTTTAAGGCATTATAAAAAAAAATAACTCATGTAATCAATGTATCATGTAACATGTGACAAAAAAAATGAAACATCTTTCCCCCAAAAACAGTAAAACAGTAAGTAAAAAGGGGGCCGCGAAACTCACCTGGACAATGCGGGCAAGTGATGCGACACAGTCGACAAAAACCGATAAAATCCGAGTCCTAACAGGGTCCTACTAGTCAAGTGGACACAAACGATGCATTCAGGACTCCTAAAGGTTGTGACCAAGTCAACAAAACAAACAGTGGCTATGTAATCGGTTGCATACCCAAAACTCGTGCACGTGCGTACGAACCGTTAAGAATTGTAAAACCGGCTTTTATATGAATTAATAACCTTAAAAGTTAAAGTTTTAGATTTCAATAAATAACATTAGTAGTTAAAAATTCACATTTGATAAAATCTCATGTCACGGTTTCGTATGATCAAAAACGCGATTACGCACGTAAAGTTCGGTTTACAGTTTGAAAATCAGATTCGTCCGAAATTAGGGTTTTAATGTGATATTAGCATCCAATTTAAAAGTCAAATTTTATGTTTTAAATGGGGTTATACTTCTGCCCAAAATCCCATAGAATTTTTATAAAATTAATTTTATATAAAAATTTTCCAAAATTAATAACTTTTTATAAAATTTAAATGGACCATAATTCCAAAACCATACTTAGATATAAATTTACTGCTTAAAATTTATAAAAATTGATCATATATATAAATAAAAATGTCTGACAAATTTTAATATTTTTTTATTATTCAGATTATTTAATATGAATTTAATATTGTTAAAATTTTACAAATTCAGGAAAAATAGCTAAACACATCAAAACTTTACCAAATTTTTACCATATTAGTTTTAAGTCAATATAAGAGCCCATACCAAGTTTCAAGTCCTGATTTTATCCAGAAGTATACAAACCCTAAATCGTCCGTTTAAACTTTATAAATACTAAACGTATACTTAAACAACTTCAATTTTCATAAAATTTGGACAGGAGTCTTAGTTTATCATATAACTATCACTTTCCAATTTCTAGAATTTTTCAATACTTATAAATATTTTTCCCAAATTTCCATGTATTAAACTTGTGTGAATTTTAATAAATAATCTATAAAGAGTTAGATAACCAAATTTTCCAGATACTCATTTTAAAACATATTCTACTGATTAAAACCACTTTTGGGTGCTAGATCAATAATTTTTAAAAATTCATCAAAACCATTGTCGTATAAAAATAAATATATTAGTTTCATTATTTGTTTCACGTGAAACAGGGTTGGGTGTATAACCTAATAACCACTAAAAATACCAAATATCTCAATACTAAATATTTTTGGGTTCAATTCACAACCAATGACTTATAAAACTATTCTAACATAAAATCAAAGCTTAACGGGTAAAGTTTATACCTTCCGTATAAATGGTTCGCGTACGCGGTACCTCACGTATCACATGCAATACGAACAAAAAACGCCATTAGGATCTTTTTTATCTCCCGAGCATTCCCACATGCTCAAAATTGACATGCAATGCCGTTTCGATGGCCATGCAACCCGATCAATTTCCTGTTTTCGATCTTAGAAACTGTTACAATCTGTTCGTATTCAAAAAGATACTTCCCAATATCTGATCGGAATTACCTACGGTGAAAACATTCATATTTATGCCAATAAACTACTGTCCGAAAATCGTCACGATCCAACGGTCGGATCTCCAGGGATCGACGATTCTTTGTTACCCAGTTTTTCAAATCCGAAAATCCGATCAGTCACATTCGAGGGTATGAAAAGCATACCTAGAGAGCTCTGATCAAAAATTCCTCTAGTAGGATTTTGCCTCTATGTGTTGAAAAGATCATATCCAAAATTCATGCATTTCTAACGGTCGGATTTCCGGGGATCGTCCGATCTTTAAGACTGCGCATGCATAAAACTTTCTGGACAGATTTTAAAAACTCTTTTTAACGAATTTAAGTAATGATTTAGAGAAATCTGAGCTTACCATTGCGTTTGTAGCGTCGAGAAATGGTTCCGAGTGAAAAACCGCATCTCCGACCACCTTCGGCCACCGCCGGACCGCCGTCGGTTGCCACCAGACCACCACCGGACCACCACCACCTGAATTCTCTCCAGCCCTCTCCTCTCTCTCTCTAACTTTTCTCAATGATTTGATCAAATGAGAGAAAAAGAGGGTAGTGTGGTATATATATACCTCGCGGTCTCCGATCGCGTGCCGGTTTCTCGCTTAAACGAACCCGATAAAAAAAATAGAGGCGTTATTTTATCCAAAAATAACTTATTATAATTTATTATTTTCCCTCGAGTCCTTGCGTCTCGTAAATATATATCCTTTCGGATTTAAATTAAAATTTACGAAACCGTTCGACTCGGGTGTTAACGCGTATAAACTAGAACTTGATCAAATTTTTGACATTATAACACCCAAATAAATATTGCTATTATTTTTCGTTCACTAACGAGTTCCTTTCGTTTGAAAGTATGTTTCACATAATAATAATACTATTATTATTATTATTATACGAACTCTTCGAATACGGGTGTTGACCGTAAAAGTCACGGTTGTCACATCGGGTAGTGAATCAAGCAGTGTCTTGTTTAACTCAACAGTGGGATACTCAGTTCCCAAAACCTTTAACTTAGAGACAATGCTCGAGAACCGGTCGATTAACTCAGACATGGGTTCTCCAGGGACACTACTAAACATCTCATAATGCTTCTTGATCAAATCCCTCTTGCTTTCCCTAATCTCAGCACTTCCCTCATACCTTGTACATAAAGCAACCCACGGATCTTTAGCAGTAGTATACTCAGCAAATATGTTGAACACATCCATAGGAAGAGCCATACCAATAGATCCATAAGCCTTGTTATCTCTTGCAATTAAGGCAATATCCTTTTCATCATATTCAGACACAAGCTTGGGACGCTGAACATCTGCAGTAGTGGTAATGGGCTTGTGAGGACCATCAGTGATTGACTGCAAAAGAGTATGGTCATGGAACTGAAAGAAAGTTTTCATTTTCTTGGTCCAATCATCGAAGTCTCTAGTGGACACCAAGACAGGTGGTTTGTTTCCTCCAGCATATTCATTGTTTCTTGAAGATGCCATAACTCAGAAAATAAAACCAAACAGTAGCTAGTTTCGGGTGAGAAAAACTGATCGATACAACTAGTTTCGATAGACAATGTGTTGCCTAAAACTCCTAGTTTCGATACACAAATAGATCCTGAAACAACTAGTTTCGATGAAGAACACTTGGCAGAAAAACCAGCAGACACAGCAGAAACTACTAGTTTCGATTGAAACTAGTTTCAGGTAACCAAGCTGCATAAGTTAGTTTCAATAGAACAAGAAAAAACACTAGTTTCGATGATACCTTTTACCAGACAACAAGTACAGACAAGAAGTTTCGATGATCAACCGAAATAAAATCTTTCCCCTAGTAGTTTCGATACCTCCTTCTTCAAGCTTCAGCAGACTCCATTGATGAAAAGCTTTAAATATCAAAAATAATAAAATCACAATCTGATCCAGCGAAAAGCTTCCAAATAAGTTTCTGAACAAAAGTCAATCCTCAGATCCAAGAAACTCGAAGAAACAGTGCCGAAATTGATGAAATAGTGCACAACCAGAAAACCTTCAAATTCCAACTAAAAGTCACCTAAAATTGATCAAAACAACCTGAAAATACGCATAAATCAAGAGCATAATGCTCTGATACAAATTATAGGTCCTGATTTTATAGAAAATCATACAAACAGATCGATTACACACACGGGCGGAATCTATGTGTATGGTGGTGAACCAGAGGGTAGGAACAGAAGTGATGAAGATAAACAGGCAAACCACACTTGAATCAACACAAATATGATATGAAATTGTAAGAACAACAGATGAAAGAACTCCAAATGCGTATTGATTCAAAAATATGAAAGAGAGAATTTCAGGGTTAAAGCCGCTATCCACAGCCTAAACATTCTCAAACTAGGCTATTTATAGTGAGAAGACAGTTATCGAAACTATGCTAACCGAAACTACATTTACAAGTGAAAGAACAAACCTGTCGAAACTCCCTATCTATCGAAACTACTAGTTTCGATTGAACAAATCTCAATCGAAACTAAGTAGTTTCGATGGCCCAGACTTGGACTAAAAACAGGAAATTACATTAAATGAAATTACAAGAAAAACATGAAAATAGAACAAAAGGACTTTTGTTCATAAGTTACAATGATGACATTAGCTTACATATAACAACCCTACAACTAAATCAGAACCAACCTCCATCCATTGACTAGAAGACTCATAAGATTGTGGGTGGTATTCGGGAGAGTTGTTATTAGGGAGAATGGCAAATAGATTGTCATTATAGTAGGGTGATGAAATAGGATTCATTTGTGAACCCAAAGGATGGTATTTCGGGGATTCTTGTTTGATTGGACGATTGGGATCATAGTAAACAGGTACGGAATTATCTCCAGACATCTCCAATCTTGAAGTATTAGTACTTATCTTATTCTTTGTCAAGACTTGGATACTAAGGCCAGTATTCTTATCTTCACTAAAGCTCTACAAGGATGGTTATCTTCCCAAAGTAGTACCTCCAACAGAGATGTTCCCAGGTAAGAGCGACGGGTCTAGGAGAGATTTATACACCGCTCTTTCCTTAGACAGAACATTTCGTTTATCAGATAACTACATACCGGTCAGAAAGTTGCCTTTTTTCTTATCTTAAAGTAAGCAATTTCATGGTTGAAGCTTAGACACTAGATCCAAGTATCTAACTCGCTAAAACCTGTGGCTCTAATACCAACCTGTCACACCCCGCCTCAGGCACCCCTGGACGTGTGCGAGCCCGATTAGTATCTCTCGACTTTTGATTTCAGAGTTTTTATAAATACAGCGGAAGTCTTTTCAAAAGAATCATTTCATCATTCTTTCAACCTCAAGGGTTGTGTTTGAAAATATCAAAACTCAGTTGGAGGACAAAAGTTTTATATTTACTTTCATAAACCTAGAGATTTAAATACCGTTTTCTTTTGATTACAAAACAGAGTTTGAAATCAAATACATCTATTGTCTCTTATGGACAAGTTCAAGCCACGGGAAATAGTACTATCCGAGGTTGATCAGTCCCCCAGTCCTATCTCCTCTTTCTTTGTTTAGGATTTCCTATACACGAGGCCTGAGAATCCAACGTGCAAGTTATCCTTTTCACAGGTCTGATCTGATGTCTGCCTCTCACATTTTCTTTTTTTAGGTCAGATCTTATGTCTGTCTATACCCCATTCTCATCACATTTTTATTTGTTACCTGAAAACATTTTGAAAATAAAACGTCAGCGCGAACGCCGGTGAATACAATTGTCTTGACATAAAACCATTTGGCACAAACAAGTATTAATTTCATAATCACAACTTGATCAATCTACACATTCAACAGGCCCGTCCTATTCAATCGCACCACAGTATACACTGGCGTCATGTCTTATAACAAGCGACAGGTCTATGCCTCCAGATTTGCTATAAGATAAGCACCAGCCGCAGTCCAGGAATTTCACCTGTAACCCGTGTATCCCTTGTTTTACGCATACCTATGGCATGAATGCTTTGTTCGTAGAAGAACGTTGAGCATTATTCCCTTAACCTTTATTTGGCCATTTTCGTAAATAAAATGTGAGACACAAGTTTTGAAAGAGATAAAGTATTCACCTTGTAATAGGAATGAGCCTCTAGAGTTGAAAGCTTATATACTAGCTTCTTATCTTGATTTTTCTAGCGTCTCGACCTTTCTACGAGGGTTTCTTGCTTACCCGGGCAATACGAGCGTTTCTTGCTAAACCGGGCACTACGAGGAGCGGGAATCGAACCGGGATCGTCGGGAGTCGTCTAGGTAGCTCCTGGAACACAATGTGAGAGTTGGAATTCGTTTTTGTTGTGGGAAATGAACTGAATTTGATCAGCTATTTATAGGGTACAGTCTAGCCCCGTAGCGGACCGCTACATAGGCGGGTGGCGGTCCGCCACCGCCCTTGATTGCGTCAGCCCTAAATGTCATCTCCTGATTGGACCGTTTACGGATTTGCCGCTAGCGGACCGTTACCATGAAGCGTAGCGGTCCGCCACCCTAACACATGGCAGACTCTCAGAGTTTTGCGGCTGGCGGACCATTATTACTTGGCGTGGCGGTCCGCCACGAGTACACGCGTCCGATTATTTGCACATTACTCACAGGACATGTGTCACACACGGGTTTATTACTTAACGACCAAGTAGCGGACCGTTACCTAGGTGGTGGCGGTCCGCCACCCAATGACACAGGGTGGGGGCTCCTTACCGGACCTCTACCTGGTTCTCTACACCCGTAGCGGACCGTTATGTTTTGCCTTAGCAGTCCGCTAATGTTTTAACTTCCAAAATTTTCATTTTTAACCCTGAACTTATGTACTTCAGATACAACAAGCCCTTAAGGTTCTAACCTTGGCATTTATCAGACATTTTTGTTGCAGGTGTTACAGTTGGAGAGTGTGCATTGACTATAGGAGATTGAATGATGACACAAGGAAGGACCACTTCCCGCTTTCTTTTATTGACCAGATGATGGAGCGCCTATCAGGGCAGCAATAATACTGTTTCCTTGAGGGATTCTCGGGTCATTTCCAGATCCCCATTGCTCCGGAGGATTAGGATAAGACCACATTTACATGCCCGTACGATACCTTCGCGTACCGGCGTATTCCATTCGGGTTGTGTAATGCTCCAGCCACCTTTCAGAGGTGCATGGTGGCCATCTTTCAGGACATGATCGAAACTTCCGTGGAGGTTTTCATGGATGATTTTTCTGTGTTTGGAAGTTCGTTCGATCATTGTTTGCATAACCTAGAGAAGATGATAAGGAGATGCATAGAGACGAAGTTGATGCTTAATTGGGAGAAGTGTCACTTCATGGTGACTGAGGGCATTGTGCTTGGGCACAAGGTTTCACGTGCCAGTATCGAAGTGGATAAAGCTAAGATTGAGACGATCAGTAAGCTACCACCACCAACTAGTGTGAAATCCGTTCGTAGTTTCTTGGGTCATACGGGTTTCTATAGACGTTTCATTAAATATTTTTCAAAGATTACCCTGCCCATGACACGCCTTCTTGAAAAAGACGTCTAGTTTGAGTTTGATGTGGACTGTCTTAAGGCGTTTGACTTCTTGAAGGAGCAGTTAGTCTTTGTTTGCATAATCATTAGCATCACACATGAGAAGATGACATGGAGATGCAGTCGGGGCTGTTTTAGGCCAAAGGAGAGATAAGCACTTCCACCCTATCAATCTTAATGATGCTCAAGAGAATTACATAACTATTGAGAAGGAGTTGTTAGCGGTGGTGTTCGCGTTTGATAAATTCCAATCCTAACTAGTGCTATCTAAGACCATCGTATATAATGATCATGCAGCATTGTGATACCTTTTCGTAAAGAAAGATGCCAAACCTAGATTGATTCAATGGATTCTCTTGCTTTCTGAGTTTGATATTGAGATTAAGGATAAGAAGGGAGCGGAGAATGTGGCGGCTGACCATTTGTCGTGGTCAGAGGATCCCGGTAGGGAAGAGATCCGGGAGGAGGCCATAGGGGATAGATTTCCCCATGAGTCGTTGATGATGGTGAGTTTGGGACCGGACAAGGAGCCGGTGTATTATATGAGTGTTGACGAGCAGGGTTTGCCATGGTTTTCTAACATAGCAAACTACTTAGCTGACGGTTTAGTGGTTAAGGGTATGAGATCCCAACAGAGGCGGAAATTCTTTGCTGATGCCAACCACTACATTTGGGATGCTCCACATCTGTTTGGAGTGGGAGTTGATAGAGTTCTAAGAAGATGTGTGAGTAAGAAGGAAGGAGTAGAGATCCTTAAGCACTGTCATGAGGATTTGACGGGAGGTCACAATCGCCCCTCTTACACCGCGAAGAAGGTGTTTGATTCTGGTTTTTGTTGGCCAACTGTGTTTAAGGATGCTCAGGAGTTAGTTAAACGGTGTGACGCGTGTCAACGCATCGGTAATATCTCATCCCGGAATGAGATGCCTCAGAATCCTATTCAGGTAGTTGAAGTATTTGACATTTGGGCCATTGACTTCATGGGTCTGTTTCCTGCATCACGAGGGAACCGGTACATTCTTTTGGCGATAGATTATGTTTCTAAGTGGGTTGAGGCACAAGCCTTACCTACTAATGACGCCCGAGTAGTGGTGGGATTTCTGTAAAGGTTGTTTAGCAGGTTTGGGACTCCCAAAGTCTTGATCAGTGATAGAGGCACGCATTTCTGCAATGCCCAGATGGAGTAGGTTTTGTCACGCTACGGGGTAACCCATCGATTATCGACTGCCTATCATCCACAAACTAGCGGGCAAGTAGAGAATGCAAACAGGGAGTGAAGAGAATTCTAGAGAAGACTGTCAGGAGGAATAGGAAGGATTGGTCCGACAAGCTAGATAACGCGCTTTGGGCTTATAAAACAGCGTTCAAAACACCTATTGGGACCACACCCTTTAGGATGGTTTATGGAAAAGCGTGTCACTAACCGGTAGAGCTAGAACACAAGGCGTATTGGGCCTTAAAGGCGGTCAACCTTGACTTGCCTCAAGCAGCACGAAACTGGTTTCTCCAATTGCATGAGTTAGAGGAGTTGAGGGAAGATGCATATGCACGATCTTGGAGTTACAAGGAACACACAAAGGCGTTGCATGATCGTCGATTGAAGGGAGTGAAAGAATTTAAGTGTGGGGATAAGGTATTAGTATATAACTCTAAGGAAAGCTTAAGTTTAGGTGGACAGAACCGTACATGGTGAAGGAGGCATTTCCATATGGTGCGGTGGAGCTACAAAATGAGACGAGTAGCTCATGGAAGGTGAGCAGTCATAGATTAAAGCACTACATCGGAGGACCGATTGAGAATGTCGAGGGGGATGAAGTTCTTCTCGACACGCCAAGAAAGCATAACTGAGTGAGAGTGAATCGGATTAAAGCCCAAGTGTAGAGTTTGTATATTTCTGTGTGTTTATTTTTAGTTTTGTTTTTGTATTTTCGGTTTGTGTGTTTGCGTGTTTCAGGGATTCGTGACCAAAGTGGCAATGAAAAAACCATCAAAAAACGACGTTCCAGGTATGTTTACATTCACTCTTGAGGTTGGAACGAGTTTTTAAAGAGTTTGGATGAAAAAGAAAATTGGAGATCAAAAATTTTTCCAAGTACAAACGGGGTTAACTATCTGTGAATTGATGCTTTTTGCGGTACGCGAAGCTTTGGGAGAGGTTCTTCGTGGTACGCAAGATCCAAATGAGAAAACCAGGAACTTTTGTTCTTCGTGGTACGCGAGGAACCCAAGAGTCATCCCGAAATTCTAGCCCCTCGCACCACGCGCGAGGGTGGGGTTCTTTCTTCGCGGTACGCGAAAACGTGTTAAAATCAGGAAAAAAAAATATATGATTTCTTTTTGTGTCATCTTCACCAAAGCCTCCACCACCATCTCCGGCGAAATCAACCCATATCACACCCACCATCTCCGGCCATCACACCACTAATTCACCTCCTCCACTACACTACCACTCCTTACGGCCATCACCTACCACCGTCCTTACCGCCGCCACCACAGCCCTAAATTCAGCACTCCGCCACCACCGTTGCATTAGGGGAGCACCAGGGAAGGTTTCTTCGCTCGATCCACTTACTACCAACCTCCACTCATCTGTTTTCGGTCGGCATTCAAGTGCGTATCCCTGTACAAGGTTAATTAGGTCGTTTTTGTGTAATTTTGAGTCATTGTATGCTAATTTGTGTATTGTGAGTCAATGTAGCTTGCATAATTTAAGTCGTTATTGTATAGTCTATGTCGAGTAGTTCGGTTGGGTGCATTGAGTCAATGGTAATTAATTCGAATCATGTTGCTTGGGTCGGGTCATTTTAGGTCAAAGTGTTATTTAAGTCATTGGAATTTGTATTTAGTAGGTTTGATTATGGTGCCCCGAGACGTTGTTTCATTTACTCGTCTATGGGTTTGGTTTGTGTTGGTCGTCAATGAGACGTATTTGTTGCATGAGTGAGCTAATTTGAGTTTATATCTTGGTCATTGCTGTCCCACTGCCCTAAATGTAAACTGAGTCAAGTAAAGTCGTTTGTTTAATTGAAAATTTGTAAGTTTAGTTTTTAGTTAAATCTCATTCGAGTCATTTGAGTTTTTTTTGTTCTAGTTAATTTCTATATAGCTTGTTTAAATCGAGTCTCGGGATTATATGCTTTTGTAATCTTGCAGGTTTAGACCGCCTCGCCCGTACTCAATCTCTATTCGGGCAAGTTTATCTGGGTTTAATTAACTAAAGAGGGTGTCCCGAATTTTTCAAATTTTTTTATTTTATTTTATTGTAAGAGTACTCGGGACGACTGCGAAGGAAATGCTATACATTCGTCCTGCCTGCTAGGAATGCCTTATTATTGTATATTTTTGTGTCTAACTTGTTTTTGCAGGCATGTCTGACGCGGGTGCATCATCTAGCGCGGCCGCTGGGGCCAAGCGCAGACGGGGACCGGCCCCGCAGCCAAGAGGAGCATCAGAGGCGCCGCGCCCGATCCGTCGGGCGGCGCGCGTGATTCGATACGCAATTCCTGAGGCTCGTCCAGCAGCCAACGCGGAGCTGATTCCACTAGACGACATGATCCTGCATCATCATACTTTGCTCCGTTTCGAGCTAGCGACCGAGGAGTCTGTCTAATGCGAGAGGTTCAATGATATGGAGCCCTTACAGCATAGGAGCATCAGCTGGGAGCTGCTAGATCAGTTAGGGCATAGAGAGGTTGGAGCAAATGCTAGGTGCCCGGTGGAGCGCAGCTTTGGCTTATGATGCCATCCAGTACCGCGAGCTTACAGTTGAGTTCCATTCTACTTTACGGTACACGGCAGGGTAGTTTGAGGAGCCGACGGTTGTTTCCTTTGCCTTGGGACGACAGGTATACGAGTTGTCGGTCCCATAGTTTGCGGTGCGACGGGGTTCTATACAGAGGCCGAGATAACAAAGCCGACATTTATTCAGAGTTTGAGAGGTTGTTTCAGGAGGCGTCATGACCAGGGAGTCACTGACGGCCAGCTACGGGATTTTTGGTGCTCTATTGCCGATGGCCCTACTCCACTGCTATCGTGGAGTCGTCTATTCGTGATCCCCTTATCCGATACGCTTATCGGATCCTTGCTTACACTCTCGTCGGACGCAAGTCCGGTATCGAGAAGTGCAACCAGATTAATCTATTTTGTCTTTATTGCATTGTTGGCCACCGAGAGGCCAACCTGGCTACTATCTTGCTTTCATCTTTAGCCAGGAGTCGTCGAGGAGGGCCAGAGGCGAGGTTGGATATGGGGCCCTACATCAGCAAGATCGCAAAGCGGTTGGGCGACTTTGATCGTTATCCGGGAAATCTACTGACATCCGGCCCGGATACGATAAGTTATGGTCTTCAGGAGCTGAGATTGGCGGGTATTGTTGCCATGGATGATCCGCCCAGATAGATAGAGGCGAGACATGGTCCGCAGGTCCCACCACCTGTCGGGACGCTTGCGGCGGAGGCTTTACAGATAGGGGCGCCCACAGCCCGCCAGAGGAATCCACATCATATAGAGCGCCCCCAGCATCAGCATCCGCTCTGCCAGAGGCCGCCAGCACCACTTTCACTCGAGGAGCTAAGAGATCAGATTTTTGATAGACTGGATAGGCAAGATGATGCTATTCGTTATATGATGACGCACCAGGGCGTCGAGATCCCATCATTTTTTCGAGTCCCAGATTAGGATCAGGCAGAGCCAGACACAGGTGGAGATCAGGGTTGATTTGCGGCACCGTTCAGTCGGGTTGTATTTTGTTTCCTTGTATTTATTTTTCTTTATTTATGTTTTTATTATCATGACATGTACTGAATACTGATATGTTTTATTACTTGTACTTGGGGGGCTCGGCTGGGTGGTTGTGTATATATTCATTATTATTGTTTGGTTGTTTGACTTAGTTACTAGTATTGTTAGAATCTACCGCTTTCGTTCGTAAGAATTATTGGAATTTTGGCATTGTTGAGCGCGTTCGATTTGAGGGCTATGGAATATGACTTATGACGAATATCGTCATCACACCAGGGAAGTCTGTTCCGATTTTTGTGCAGTTCAGTTTATTTTATTTTATTTTTATTTTTATTTCTTTATTTTCCGTCATTTCTCGGTTCACATTGGGGACAATGTGTGTTTCAAGTGTGGGAATGGGAGACTACGTCTATCTTAGTTTAGTTTATTTGTTTAGTAGCTTTACCTTAAAAAATAAAATAAAATATGTCCTTGTTTTAGAATTTTGCAATTAAATAGAAGATGATAGGTAGAACTGGGAACTTCTTGTGAATGCATTGGTAGACCCAGCCTACTTTGAAAGCTTAAATATCTTGAAAGTGTTGATTAGGTTAATTGCATAATTAAATCAGGATATCTTGTGGGTTCTCATCTTAGAGGGTACGGTAAAGCTGAAACAGTCAACATATGGTAATAGGTACCACGTTAAATTTAAAAAGTTATATGTTTTTGAAATTACTTGGCACGCCACTCTCTTTTTATGAGAATAAATCAGAAAGTTGGTGGCACCCGCATTCCATAACTCCATCTTTCATGAGCTTAATTAATACGACAAGTTGAGTGTCCCCTATGTGTCACACGTCGGGTTCCAGCCTGATTGAAACACCACTGGGTTAGATTCTTAAGTACTTCATTGCTAGAACTACAGTCTATGTGCCACACGCCGAGTTCCAGCTTGGTTGAAGCACCACTAGGCAAGGTTTGATTATTTTGACTTTTAATGCTCATATCATTCATACCATTTATCCATCATTCACTTTAATTTTTAAAACATATAACTTTTTCTTTATAGTGGTGGGTAAATCTATATGGTTTAACCCGAGCCTAGACATGACCTTGCGATGGGATTAGGCTAAGCTATGACTTTCTAAGTGTGAGACCCATAGATAGAATGATAACTTGGTAATTTGGGTTTAGAACACAATCGGGAGCTTGATAGGTTGGTGGTTGGGTTTAGTCGGAAATAAATACCAGTGGTTGCAATTAGCACGTGATTATATGTGAACTAATGCATAATGTGATTGTTAAAGCTAGTGTTCCAGTTATGATTCCATTGCAGATTCTTTTTCGAGTAAGAAAAAAGGTTAAGTGTGGGGATGTTTGATTTGTTGCAAAACACATGTCTTTTATCCTATTGTTTTGTGTGTTTTTAGTTAGTTTTGTATTCTTTTTCATTAGTTTTAGCTTGTACTTAGTTCATGGGGTGTTTGCAGGTGATTGTGTGCTAAAGAAGTAGAAAATGAAGTTAAATCCTAAAGAGATCGAGCACACGAGTAGAGAGGTTGAAAAGAAGAAAAATAATTAAAAAGGTTGGAAAAATGGATCTTCGCTGTACACGAAGAGTGTGCCTCAGAAGCTCGCGGTACGCGAGAGAGCATAATCTGGGCCCCAACTATTTTGGCCTTCACGGTACGCGAAGGGCCTGCTTGTTTGTCTTGCAGTACGTGAAGATATGGAAATCCGTGAAAAACCCTAAATTGGAATATTTGATGTTTTTGATACCCATTATTCAAGGGGTTCGACTATTAGCCGTCTGGAGAAGAGTCTTGGGCGATTTTGGTAGAGGAGAAAGCATTCGGGGACATGGTTTGAAGCTTCAGAGATCGAATCGGTTAGCCATCAATCGTTCGGTTTTGATTATTCATTCTTTCGTATTCAATCAGTTGTTTAACACCATGTTTACTACTTTTATTACTGATTTTTTGGTTTGGATTATGGTTGTTGGCTAGAAACTTCAATACTACCTAGGTTTTTGATGAATGTTTGATAAAGTTTATATTTTTATCGGTTTTGGATCTATGTTTTGGATTAATACTATTGTAACAGATCTGATTTTGATTGTTTGATGAATATGCATGCTTAATTCTGATTATTTATTGATTAATTGTTCCATATGCGTCTTTGTGAATGTCGTTCATGTATGGATGCATATTAGGTCGCCTACTTTGTGTTTATGACTAGTTTGTGGTTTGCTAGACGTTAGTAACCATAGGAATAGTGATTAGTGATCTATTAGAGTTGAGTGTTCTTCTTATCTAGTTACCCAAAAGGTGATAGGTAATCGGTTACTCCTCGGTGTTAGAGTTCTGAGTGTAAAATGTCTGAAAGGAAGTTTCCTTAGGGTTTCCAGTATCGTTGGTAATTCGTGTCAAATTGATTGTTTTCGGATTACTCCTTGCATCTTTGATGTGTTGAGATAGTGAGACCGAAAGGTGATCTGTCTGTCGGGTTCTTTAGTATCGTTGGTGAGACCGAGAGGTAATCCAACCAACTGGTGAGCATAATATCCCTTAGGTTTCCTTCTAGTCACATCCTGAGAGTGATTAGGAATCCATTAGGTAGTTTAAGGGTGTCATACCTTAGGATCCTAGTTCCATCACATCTTCCATAACTGATTGAAGTCCAAGCTTAGCAAACAGGATTCATAACCTAGGTAGTGTTTTCCTAATTATTGATTTCATCCGAGTCTTTTGCTTGATAGTTAATTGTCATTAGCAGTTTTCTTCATTCATTTACTTTTGAGTTTAGTAGTTAATCTTAGTTCGTAGATCCCCCCCCCCCCCAATCAAACCAAATATTCAAGTTCTAATCAGAGTCTAGTTTTAGTTAGAGTTAGTGTCTCGTGGGTTCGATATTCAGACTTCCATTAGGCTATGTTACAATTGATAGGTACACTTGCCTGTCTTTGTGGTCTAGTTTATAGGAGTGTCTAGAGTTTAACTAGAGTGTCTATATTAGTTTTGTGTTTAGTTTTTATATACCGTTTGACCGACATCAGATTGTTACATAAAATGTATGAAAATAGTGAAATTACAGAGAAAGAGAAATGAACAAATGATTATTACATATGTATCTAGTGAGACAGTTTTTTTATAGCAGAAACAACGATTGTTACATATGTAACTATGATTGTTACATATGTAACTATGATTGTTAAATATGTAATTATTAATGGTTTATACGTAAAATGATTATTACATATGTAGCGAATCGAATGATTATTGCATCGGAATAACTGAACAAATGATTATTACATATGATTGTTACATAAAATATATCAAAATAGTGAAAATACATAGAAAGAGACATGAACAAATGATTATTACATATGTAGCTAATGAGATAGGTTTTTTTATAGCGGCGGACATCTTTAAGGGAATGAACTTCGTTTATAACCTAGTCAACTCCATCAGAATTTTGGACAACATATGTAACATCTGTAGCATCGCTAGTTACATATGTAACGTCCTTTCGACAACTCCATATTAACCTTGAGAACTGAAACTAGGTTTGAGAGGTTTCTTAAATCCCATACCCTGCAAGTCTTGTCTTGATTCCCTGTAGCAAACAGTCTTGCATCCGGATGTCATGGAGAAACAAATAAGTAGTCAAGGTGACCTTCAACAGATGCAACTGGCTAGTATAGATCAATGACACGTGTTATGAATGGAGTTAGACATGTTACGGATAATGAACATATGCACGGTGCACACATGTTAACCGTGTTACTTATGTTGTTGAGTGTTACATGACGTGGAATGTTACAAAAGTACTTGATGTGATTACAGTAATTTTCAAAGCATTTGTTGACGTTGTAACATATGTAAAATGAAAAAACAGAAAAAATTGAAGTGGTTAATTTTTTTAAAGAGTTGTTGTGAAATATATGATATGTGGATGATGTTGTAACATATGTAAAATGAAAAAACAGAAATAATCAAGTGATTAAAGTTTTTTCCAGAGCATTTGTTAACGTTGTAACATATATAAAATGAAAAAAAACATAAAAATTTGTAGTGGTTAAAATTTAAATTTGCACAGCATTTGTTAAATAAAATAAACAAAATGGATAACATAAATAAAAAATAATGTAAAAGAATGAGACAAACGATCTTGTGAAATGAAGTTTCAATTATGATAATTAGTAATATATATATATATATATATATATATATATATATAACAAAGTATATTTTTTTAAAGATTCTTTTAAAGAAAAACCACAAACTCTATCTGGATGCCATGGAGAAGCAAATAAGTAGTCAAGGTGACCTTCAACAGATGTAACTACCTAGTATAGATCAATGACACGTGTTATGGATAGGGTTAAACATGTTTGGATAATGAACATATTTTGCACGATGCACACATGTTAACCGTGATACTTATGTTATTGAGTGTTACATGTTTTATTAAGAGACTATTCACATGTGTACAAACGTAAGATTATTTGTATCATATGTAACTGATTAATAGATGATAATAAATTCACGTGGTAACATAATATATAAAATGAAAAAACAGTAAACATTAGCCAATGATTATAATTTCCCACAAGTAGAGAACCATCATGGCTAAGGTAACATATGTATTGAAGAAGAATCAATTAAATATTAGATATTAAATTCACGTGGTAACATATGCAAATTGAGAACCGAAAGAACCGTACAAAACGTGTACATATCGCTTCGGTGAAAAAAGTAAAATCGAACTATTATGTTTTATTTATCTCTTCTCACTCTTAGTTTGAGTTTAACTCCTCTCTCATTTTTTTAAAAAAAGTATAAAAATATGCATTCATTTGTGCATATAGTGTGAGTGCATATATGCATTTAAAAAACTACTATAAATTCCAGCTCTTTTAAAACCAAACCTTAAACATATTGAAATCTACATGAATTCTAGTCAATTAATATTATAAATAGTTCAAGAGTTAATGCGGTTCTCACGGTTCTTAACATATTGTTGGTTCTCAAAAGAATGTCTCCCTATATATATATATATATAGGCATGTTCTTTTGAGAACCAACAATATGTTAAGAACCATGAGAACCGCATTAACTCTTGCTCAATTTATAATATAAATTGACTAGAATTCATGTACATTTCAATATGTTTAAGGTTTGGTTTTAAAAGATCTCGAATTTATAATCGTTTTTTTAAATGCATATATGCACTCACACTATATGCACAAATGAATGCATATATACATATTTTTATACTTTTCTTAAAAAAAATTCAGGAGAGAAGAGATAAACTCAAACTAAGAGTGGGAAGAGATAAATAAAACATTGTTATTGAATTTTACCTTTTTCACTAAAGCGATATGTACACGTTTTGTGTGGTTCTCACGGTTCTCAACATATGGTTAGTTCTCAAAAGAACATGCCTCTATATATATATATATATATATATATATATATAGAAAACTCATTTTAATGAGAAAATCAAAAAAAACACCTCATTAAAGGTGCTGCATATGTATAGTACACCCCCACCCAAAAACCTAAACCCCCCCACCCCCCCCCCCCCCCGCCTCAAAAAAAAAAACCTAACATAAAAGCTAAACTAAATCCAAAAGCTAACCATACTACACCTATGTAGTAGGGCGCTGAATTTTTATTTATTTTTGAACGAGTACGACGTGGGGAACAAGGTCTCCGAAGCGGTTTTTCGGTTTTTGATTTATTTTTTGAGTTATGATTTTTTATTATTTATTTTTACCTTTAATAAATAGTTTTTTTATTTTCTCATGAACAATAAGTTTTCTTATGATCCTTCCCCTATATATATATATAAGGGAAGGATCATAAGAAAACTCATTGTTTATTAGAAAACCAAAAAACTATTTATTAAAGGTAAAATGAAAAAAAAAATCATAACTCAAAATATAAATCAAAAACTGAACACAAGCCCGTTTTAATACAAACTCATTTTAATATATACATTATCAACACCAAATCAAACTAAAAAGTAAATCCAACACCAAAATGCAAACTTTCTAATCTTGAAAGTGATCAAATCAAATTAAAGAATATATCCAACACGAAATTATTTAAATCGTAAACCCATTTTTAAAATTTACAATCTTGAACACCAATCATATTGTTTTTATGCAGTTCCTAGCCTTCATTGTTGTGTATTTCGGCTTCCAATTTGTCTATTTCGGACCTCACAGGCCCAAAAAATCAAATGCGAACCCAAAAAGAAACTTTTATCGGGCTTCCAAGTTGTCTATTTCGGATCAATTTGGTTGTGCGAACAACAAAAATGTTAAATTGGGCTAGCTGAAAAGGTTTTAAAAGATTAAACCATTTGATTTTGTGAGAACCCCAAAATTGCAAAACCCAGAAAAGCCCCAAATAGGATTCATCAAAATTGATAGTCATGGAAGCTAACCTGATACTCAGAGTGGACCGTGGTCTAGGGCAAGAAGAAAGCGGGGCGAGTCATTGTTCTCATTTGCTGGTTTTGGTCTTCGCCGGTGCTCTAGGGCATGAAAAAGAAACACTGATGGGAGATGAAGTAATCGAAATAAAGAAATAAACTTATCTCAAGTGCAGTACAACCATCAATCCACTCTTCTACCATAGCAGTGTGACGGACTGCATACTTGAAGTTGAAACCTGAAACTGAAAGTGTTTTTCTCTCCGGGGCGGGTCGTTGGGTCGGCCACAGGGTTGGCTCGTTTTTAGGGTTTCGGTGGTTTGGGATGTCTTCAATAAACCATTTTGGATGTCATATCGGAGGTGGAGATTGAATGAAAATAGAGGTGGAGATTAAGAGGCTATGGCCATAAATTCCCATCTCAAATGGGTTTTATGAGAGAGGTAGGTGAATGTGTCAGGAAGAAAGAGGGTAACACAACTAAAATGACAAGAATACCCTTGGCATCAAAAAGATAAGACTTGGATGAAGAGATACGTGGCATCATCAAGGCCACACAAAGGGTTTCCAGAGTTTTCTCATCTCCAAGGGTTTCCACTGTATACTATATATATATATATGGGAAGTGTAAAATAGAAACCTTGTTAAGTTGAAGAAACCTTGTAAACTCAATCCCTTGGCCTACAATGCTCCACGTGTCCCTGACTTACTTTATTGTTCAAGGGTAATTTAGTAAAATTATCTTTATCTTGAGAATTATAGTTTGCCAAATCGATGCACATCACTTCACCTAGTACTATTTTGTTTCACCTTCTTTCCCCATTCTTGTTCCTTCTCTCTCACTTGTTGAAGCTTCAAGTTCATAAACACTTGAGTTGATAAATAATTAGGGATTGATATATAAAGAAAGAAAAGTAAAGTTACTTGATTGTTCTGCAGGAGTTATAGTCAAGGTGGAAGGAGGTCACCACCTCGCCATGATCGGAGCTACAGCAGATCTTCCCCAAATAGCCGTGGACGCAAATAGGTATGAACGCTTCATCTAGATGTTTATATTTGTTTTTTTCTATTTTGTGTGCCTTCACCTGTATGCAAATTTTATTATTTCAGATTGTTCTATTAAAGTGTATCTCTGTGCATGAATGTTTCTGTGAACAAAATGGAATTATGGGTTTAAATAGCTCATTGTATATAGTGACATTTTGCTGTTGATATCGATACAAGGGACCTTGGATTTCATCTTTCTGTGTTGGCATACTCGTCAAAACTGAGAGGTCCTTTTCATACTTCAGTTCCTGATTTTAATTTTAGATCTACAAGACGTTTTTTTGTTTGGGCCACCTGATGGTTTTTGGTGTTGTTGACAGGTAGTTATTGAAGATGTCACGCGTTTATTTTGGTTATCTGGATCCAAGGGTTACTGTACGAGAAATCGAGGATGAATTCCACACCTTTGGTGTTACTCTCAAGTAAGCATGGAAATTAAGTATTCAACTCCTAAAGTTTAATAAAAATATCGGTTGTTTTTTGTTCAATTTTCATAAATTTTAGCCCTAAATTTTACGAAATTTTTGCTTAAGGTGTATGAAATTGTTCTTAAGTTGAAGTAATCTATTAAATCGGTTTGCTTTTAATGATTCACTATGTTTTCTTCCCAATCTCCGGAATTGATTGTTGATGTTGGATGCGTGCGTTGGTTATTTAGGTTTCTATTTATGATTTTATGAAGGTCTAGAGTTAAATTTATTAGTCTTTTCATGAACTTTTCATGTGTTGACCAAATGCAGTATGACCATAAGCTTATACATGATTTAGGTTTCCGTTTATGATTTGGATCTTATGATATATGAGGTTTCTGTTTATACCTTGTTTAATTGGATTCGAGTTTTACACTTCAACTGCATACGTAAATTAATTTTACATATGTAACTTTTGATGCTTACATATGTAACAACTGATTTTACATATGTAACAATTGCTAGTTACATATGTAATATCCTTTACGTAACATTTGATTTTACGATCTCCTTTGCCTTGCTGGAAAGTCTGTTAAAATAGTATGATATAATACCTCATAGCATTTAAATCAACTTATTAGTATTTAACCATCATTTACTCGTTAAGTTTTGGCATATCTTTTGCAATGGCTAAGAAGAAGTCAAGCTCATTTACTTCGCGCTCAACAGGAAGACTACAATCGGGTAATATTGTTTATTAAACATATACAGTTACATATGTTACATTTGTTGGTTACTTATGTAATCCCACCTGTAAATTTACCTACGTAATTTTACTGGACCGCTAATTATTTTTGACAATTTACATAAATAAACTCATAAAAGTTCTCCTATAACACACGTAACCTTACTTATGTGACAAGTGTTACATGCATTCTAAGTTACTTTATACCTAATATATATTTATATATGTAAGTTGATGAACTTGTTGTCTTCGTATGTGAAGGATTTTTGTGTCAAAGATGAAGATGATTATCAAGAAATTAAACCTATTTAGGTTTTATGTTTTTTATTAGCTTATTATATTTTTTAGATCATTTTTAAATATTTAAGTTTGTATGAAATACCTTGTTACGTTAATGTTAATATTGCAATTGTTAACCACATAGGAATTTTTTATCTATACAATATTCTTTATTATCATGTTTGGTGACTTTAGTTGGATTTTCTTTGCTATACATGATACAGTGTCTAATATTTATTTTTATAATTAACATATTTCATTTAAATGGATGTGGTTAGATGTTTGTCGTTTGCCTAATCTTGTTGTATTCTTTATTTTATTGGTTATAATGATCCTCATTAGTTACATATGTTACCTTTCTTAGTTACATATGTTTTAAAACTATAAACAAATTAATTGAACAAAAATCAGAAATTTACATATGTAACATCCATTTGAAAGACTAAATTTTATATTCATTGTGTGGTAAATGGGTTTTAAACCCACAACCTATTGATTATGGGCCTCCTTTCTTTACATATATAACAACTATAGTTACATATGTTACATATCTAATGTAACTGTTACACATGTAACTTTACCTGATCAGTTGGTTATAAAAAGTATTCTTTACTTACATATGTAATGTTACTGCATACATTACTAAGTCAAATCTCGTTCATCGTTATTTTGTATCTAATTATTCTTGAAATTTAACTTTTGAATTTTTATGAAATAAAACATTGGTTAAAGAGGATTGATTTGACTAGAAGAGAGGAGAGAGAATAACAAAGTTCTTCAATTCACTCTTGATTTGATTTGTCAGGAGAGAGAAAGAAAATATTCTTTTTAAACTTTACCATTTTACCCTTTATGTACTTTAATATGCTTAAAATAGTATTTACAAAGTACTTTTTTGCAAGATTAAATCTCATCCATTGATGATAATAAATGAATGATGGTTGAGTTCATGAGAAAACTCATTTTAATAAGAGAACCAAGAAACTTCTCATTAATGACACTTTTGTAATTATACTATCATTATATATTCTCAAAAATCTAACCCTCTCATACACCCCAAAAACCTAAACCCCCACCCCAAAAACCTAACCCCCGCCACCCCCCCCCCCCCAAAAAAAAAACCTAAACCCCACCCAGTCGGTCGTTTTTTTTCTTAAATATAACAATACCACACTCGTTGGAAAGATAAAAGAACACTCGATTTTATGGTATAATTTAAAAAAAAATAATAATGTATAAAAAAATTATGAACGTTTAAAAAAGAGGGGAAATAGCATGTGACTTGCATGTGCGTGTGCTGATTTTTTTTTTTGACGCAACTACCCTTTCCCTCTTTTTCCCTCCTTGGACACTTGTCACGCTGTGAATGTTTCCTACATTTTATAGGGTTTTCTCCCTTTCTAGCCTAACCCTCCCCTATATAAAATGAGGTTCTACTAAAAAGGCCCAATGATGTGAGAAGGGTAACAAGGGATATGAGTCATTGATTAAGAAGTAAACTGCAATTTGCGTCCCTGTGGTTTACTCCAATCTACACTTTGTGTCCCTAAGTTTGAAATTTCGACCTCTGAGTCCATGTGGTTTCATTTTTTTCTTCTATTGAGTCCCTGAGGCTAACGCCCGTCACAACGAAAAGATACAAGAAATAACCAGAAGATCGATTGACCGTAAGTGTGGAGGAAGCCGAAACAGCGATTATGGTTAGATAAACTTCTGCTTCTGCTTATAAGTTCAAACAACTACACACGATAGTTTCTTGATCATCTCCGGACCACGTTGTTGATCTATAACTTCCCAAATTTCACAATTACCTCTAATGCTCTAAAGCACTACACACAAGATTTCAACAGCAAGCAAAGAACCAAACACCCATCACCATTAAACAAAACAAACAACTTATAAGTTTATAGCAGTTAACATCCAAACCTAATTTAGTACTTACAATTCTTAACCTGCAATCCAGAAGTAAACAGACATAACTCTTGGATTACCAAAAAGTCAAACACTATTCACAAAAAAAAAAACCTAGAAATGCTAATAGTAACATCATGTGATTCCCAAATACCTTCAAAAACGTAACCACCAAATGCAAGTCAATTCGCCTACAACCAAATTGATATCCATCACTAGAATCTAAAAATAATCGATTGTCCAGCAAATTAACAGGCTCAAATTGCTAATTCATTCAAAGCAACTTACAACTAATGTTGAATACTTATTAAGATACGTACTCATTTCAATCGAAAGCAAGCAAGAAACAAATTAATAATAGATCTATGAGAATGAAAGATATACCATTATTTACAAAACTTGATCGGAGGTTAAAGCTTTCATTACCGTCAGAAGGGCTTCACCGGCGAATTAGGGCTTCAATCGGCGGCTCCGATTCATGGATGGGTTTTAATCGATTATTACGTCGTAGTAGAAACTGGAAATTGGTGCTGGAGAAGATGCCCACGAGAACGCAACGGAGGGACGGTGATGGAAGCGCATCTATCTGCTTCTCTTTCTGTATCTCTATTATGTTGATTTGCAGCGTGAGGTTTTCTTGTCAAATAAGAGAGAAAAAGAAAGGGAGGCGGTACGTGAATGGAAGAGAAGCAGCGGATGCATCAAAAGACGGGAGGCGATGCAGTGAAGGGTTAGTAATGAGAAAATTTTTGGAGGGGAAGGGGTTTAGAAGAAGCGGTATCTGAGAATTTTTGGGAGGGAGGGAGGAAAGCATAAATTTTAGAATGAAATTTTTAGAAGAGTGAAAACATGAGATAGAGAAAGATGACACACATGTGTTGTAAAGTGTATCTAGTGTTTTTTTTTTTTTTTTTTTTTTTGACATCGGAACGATCACACACACTTTTGTACATCATAGTTCGCGTGTCATTAAAGCCCACTTTTCTAGTAGTGATATCTGTTAGAAAACAAGTTAAATAACCATAATACCCTAATTATTCCATCACCATCATCGTTGCACCTTCAAACCACCTCCCCAATCCTCTCCACATAACTAATGGGTTGAATTTCTTGAGGTCCATGGCACCCCCATCCCTCGGCTCTCTCTCTCTCTCTCTCTCTCTCTCTCTCTCTCTCACACACACACACACACACAACCAGTGTTGTAAAAATCGCTAGGCGGGCGGTGGGGTAGGGCCTAGGCCTGGGCGGGATTAATCAGATTGGAATTTTTATATGTAATTTTCAGTTTTTTATATATATACACACATTTTTATATGTAATTTTTATAAAAATGTTCATTTTTAAATATTAATACAAATATTTGGCTGGAATTTGAAGGGTTTGGCTGGAAAATCTAAGGTTTTGCTGGAAAATCCAAGGTTTTCGCCGGAATTTGGCCGAAAATTTTAGGTTTTCGCCTAAATCTGGCCTCCTAGGCCCGATTTGGACCGCCTAACCCGACTAGGTCCAATTTGGACCGCCCAGCGATTTTTGGACCGACTAGCGATTAATCGGCGTCGCCCAGGCGGGATTTTTACAACACTTCTCACAACTACTCATCTATAACCTACCACCCTAGCGTAACCCTAATTTCGATTAGCCCAATTATACTCATGTATTTAGCCATGTGTTTATGTACTAATTCTCATAACAGAGTTAAAAGTTCAAAACGGTTTGGTTACCTTTGTCATAATTGTTGATGTTTCGAGAAGGGTGCTTGACTCGTATAGTGACCGAGGAGGGGTAATGGGGGTGGAGTTGGTGAGTGGTGGTGTTGATTGGTTGTATCTCGCAATGAAAGGTGGTTGTTGGCGATGTTGGCTTGTCGCCGAAAAAGCGGGATGATGGCGACGGGCTGGTTCGTTGCTTTTAGACGTCGGGATAAAGGTAATAGAGAATGGAGATGACGGTTCGTGATGTCGGCCGGTGGTTTCGCGGTGGAAGTATTCGCCGGAATTAGTTGCAGGTCGCCAGAAACTTGCTGGTTGCTGGAGAGTCACAGACTAAACCCTAGATTAGTTGCCAATCGACTTAGAATCACATGATGAATTTCGTAGATTAAACTGATCCGAGCCAATTCTGTTCGATTCAATCGTCAATCTAAACCCTAGATCTGAATAAATTTAGCGTTGAGAGCCGGTACCGTGTTGTTTACAGGCCGGTGAATTCTGTTTATATGTTGGGGATTACAACTGTTGATGATGATTGTATGAACAATGTGTTTGAATGTATTAGTATTGTTAACCAGGCTGTGAGTGTTGCGGTTACTGCTCCCAGGATGATAATTGTATGAACAATGGAGGAGGATGAAGTCGGGTTGGAGAAGATGAAGGAGGAGGGATGAAGAGTGTAATGAAAGGGTTGGGGGAGGGATGTAATCGGCAACAAATGGGTGAAAAGACCGAATTGCCCCCAAAAAGCCAAGCAAAATGACGAATGTACCCTTCATCACTAACAAATTTTTAACGGGCATTTGCCTAAGGGACTAAATAGAAGAAAAAATGAAACCGCAGGGACTCAGAGGTCGAAATTTCAAACTTAGGGACGCAACGTGTAGATTGAAGTAAACCACAGGAACACAAATTACAGTTCACTCTTGATTAAGTATAATCAAAGCTAAGATGGGAGGAGTGCTATCTGGACTTCATTTCCACACAAGTTTTCGCAAGGAGTGGTAAAATGGTAATAGTCACCTGATGTTGACTTTTTCTTGTTCAACAATTTTTTTAAATGTAAATAGTTTTCTATACAATATTTTATTAAAAAGTATATCATACAATCGAGCATTTTTTATCTTTAATTTTAGTATGATATTGCTATATGTTTTAAAAAAATTTAAGAATGTTGAAATTGTTTGCATATAACGATGCATTAGGTTTTTTTAACACAATTAACGATGTGTTAGACGCATTTGTTACCGTTGTCCGAATTTAAGGTCGAGTGGATATAAATTAAATCCTTATAATAACTATTTCACAACTCTTACCCTTTGTGTGGTGGCTAGCTTAATTCATTACAACTTTCTTAACAACAATTGAAATAATAATGTATTTTAAAGTCTAACCATTGCTCTCAACAAATGGTCAAGGGTATATGTTAGTATGTTACACATAAAAAATAGTAATCAAGGTTATATATTACACATAAAAAAATAGGAATCGGATACTAGATAATACTAAAAAAATAACCCGGTACCTAACACTTGGGTCTGCCCTCCTCACTTGTGACCTTGGGCTAGTCCCTAAAAGTCTTTGACCTATTTTTGTGTGCTTTCAAGTCTTAAGCAATCAAGAGTGCCTAAATAATAACAATATTAGCTGAAAGCCTGAAAGAAACACCAAAAACCGAAATCACAATCCACAAAAAGAAGGAAACAAAAGAATATAAGTGATTTTATTAAAGTTAGTTTCAATAGTGCTATAGCTTTACAATCTTCATAAAAGAATCTAACAAGCTAAATCTTGCTATGCCAAAAAAAATAATGTAAAATGAAAATGATACAAATTTAGAAAGGAAAGCTCCCTGTCAATCTAATGTGTTCCAAGGTGCTTGGAAGCCCATATTTAAGTACAGCCTGATTGCCAGCTCTGAAACCATTTCCATAAACTGGTGACATGTCAGATTCAATCTGGTGTTTGAAGAACTCTGCAAGCTTCTTGTCAAATGGAGATCTTTTCCCTTGCCTTGATGACGTGGCACCGCTTGATATAAAAGCTATTTGTGATCTTAACCACATGTGAGCTAAAACTTGACATATTCCTTCTTCAACGTCTTGACTGAGTGTTCGATAGCCTTCGGGTAAGAAAAAGGAAAAGAAGGTTAAATAATATGCGCAATGTAAATGACCGAATTGAATTGTAAGTTTTGCTTGCTTATTTTTTCATCTTAATGCGTAGAGGTGGCAAGATGAGCATCACGGGCGTGTTGGGTAACGGGTCAAACATGTTTTTTTGTCGTTTGACCCATTCCCTTGCAGTTAATTTTTTTTTTTAATTTGACCCGTTTAAGATAAAGCATAGCTGAAATCAACCCATACATAAGTAAATGAGTTGAAACTGTCCCTCCATTTATAAGATTGGATTGTCCCAAATTGGTTATTTATTTTAGCTAATTTGTTTAAAATTATGCAATTGATATGATTCTGAAGTAAATATATGTGATTAATATTTTTTTCTGCCAACTAAGGCAATAAAATTTATTTGAGTTTTGCGGGTGATACCTTGAAGTCGCAGCCATGCATGCATCATTTCATGAGCTAAAATTGATCCTGTCAACAACCTGCATGCAGCAAGTTATTTAGTATCGAATACTTGGGTACAACCCAACTGTCAAAAACATAGCAAATCTAATAAAGCTCAATTATACAAAGTAGCTCAATAATTATCACAAGAATTTTATCCAAACAAGTCCCATGTGACATCCTCTTGAAAGGGTTGACCCAAAATTTGATAGGGTTGACCCGAAACACTTATTGTTCAAAAACCTTTTACTTTTTCGTATGTAATTACTGTCAAATATGATTACAAAAAACTAAAATGTTTCAATGTAAATTCAATCATATTGAATAAAATGATTTAGGAGATTATATGCATTAGAAATACACTTTGGGTGACTCGCAAGTCTGTTTTGAGCCGTTTCCTTGAAGCTAGCTTTTTTTGTTAATTTGAATCAAAATTACCACCATGTTATGTGCTAACAGCTAACATTAATTGCAGTTATAAAATTATACAATACCTAGGAAGCCCATACAAAACGAGAATCGCTGTAACCTCACAGCGACGGGTTAGCTTATATGGTTCTGTTCTCATGTCCGGGACCCGATTTCCCATCCCAGTTCTTGGTCTTCTCAAAACCTACCCACACATAAGATTCCAACAAATTTAAAAATATTATTCCATACATAAAGAATATGTATATTAATACATATATATATATATATATATATATATAATAATAATAAAAATAATCAGCTTGGAATACATACTGTGCTGATAGTTTGTTCTTCAGAAAGGCAAAGTCCACGTGTCTCAGGCATGTGGTAATGCCCCTGACCAAAAACATAAAAAGAAAAAAAACTCAAACTTTCCCTTCAAAATGCATTCAAAGACCTAGAGGTGGCAAGATGGGTAGGTTGGGTAATGGGTTCAGGTACGGATTGAAATGGGTTGGGTTGGCTCGGGTTGAGCAGCAAACATGTTTTTTTTTCCATTTTTAAACATTTTTATAGATAATTAGTGCATTAATTATGAGTACAGGAACAATATTATTACTATAATAATCAATTAAGGGGATTATATGCATTTAAGATAGATTTTAGGCTATATTGACATGTTCCCCTTTTAGCTAAATTTATTTAGTGACTCGTTTGAGATCAAATACAACCCAAATCGACCCGTTTTAAGTAAACGGGTCATAATTGCGACCTATAGAGAGAGACCTAATATTTACATAACAATACCAAAAAAAATTCCTTACATTCCTCTCCCCATCCATAGCCTCATTAAGGGCCTGCCTCTCAACCAAAAGTAAAGGGATTTTCTGTTCCACTTTCATATTTAAACTTTCATAAAATGCTTGAATATCAAGATATAACGGTTGACACTCGCTTGTATCCATAATTGAAGAGTCAAGACATTCTAAGCAAAGTTTCCGACCATCATTAAGAGCTGCATAGCTTGTTTCACGTGGCTGGAAATTATTGGTAATCACTATAATAATTAATATCGAACTTTAATATTAAATAGGATACTTTATAAAAAAATATATTATGTTACCTCCATTCGCTCACAGCTACAACACCTAGGAGTCCCATCATGCTCATGAAACGGGCAATATTTCTGAGCCCAGAAAGGATGTGCCCGATATTCAATAAGCCCAGCAGCATTTGTTGGGATCTGTAAAAAGATTTATAATTTTGTGTAAAAAATTAATGAAAAAATAGAGTATTTTCGTGATGAACGATACTTACAAAGTGCCGGCAAACATCACATTTAGGATGATAGTGCTCCTTGTAGCAAGCTTTGTGATAAGGATATTCTCCGGACATGGAAAACTATTTTAGAAAAAAAAAGATGGAGAGCATCACGAGTCGATATAAATTTAAAAAGAATTACAATCAGCATAGATTTGCATTTATGGAAGTAATCATATATAATTTTAATACCTCATAATCAGCAATTGGTTGATTGCATGCATGGCATCTAAAACATTCTGGATGCCAAACCGCACCCATGCAACTTAAGAATCTTCCATGACCAATCTCATAATTACAACCAGCACAAACCCTAAAACAACAAAAAATTTCACACAACTTTACTTTACAATTTTGTTATATAAACTTAAAATTATTTCATAAGTCGTTAAGAGTGTTTAATAACAAAATTTAAGCATGGAATTAAAATAAAGAAATAAATGGAATTACCTAAATCCTGTTGAATATGGGAACGGTATAGGATGATACATATTTCCATTTCCATTTCTATTTCCAATTCTATTTCTGGGTGGAGACTCGGCTTTCAGACTTTCTTGTAGAGCCCTTGCAAGCTGTTCATCTTCTTTCAGTTGAGAATCGTCACCTACCCGACAGATTTTTTTAAAATAAAAACATTTAACCTTTAGCAGATATTTGAATTACAGAAGAGAATATGTAATATTCACAGTCCATCACAGGTAGTCTACAGCTATTCATTATATATTATCACTACACAACATCCATGTTACATTAGATTCCTAAAAGAATAAATATCAATATTAAGCGGATTAAGCAGGATTTGCTAGACTTGCACCTCTCCAAGGACATAATTTGTGATAGGAGTTTTTGGAGACGCCAGATTAAGGTTATGGACTTCTAGGGGAATGTATAGATTTGTCTTGGGGCCTTAGCTTGTTACTAAAATGTTGTTTGCCTTAGCTTAGCTACACTTGTGCCCACACTTGTCACTTAGCTTCATTGTATGCTATCTGGATGACTATTTGTTCATGAAAAAAAAACAAAAAAAAAAAGAAAGAAAAAGGTTTTAGAACCAGGGTCTCATTGGGAGCGGCCTCTCTATCCCCTGGGATAGAAGAATGGTTTGCCCTCACCACACCCTCCACGGATCCTTCAAATGGTTATTGCTATGAGTGGGATTTACTAGGTACGTTTGTTTGCTTGTTATTAAGCTATTATTCATAAAGTAATCATATTTAGGACTAAATGCATGTTGTGAAACATAATTTTAAGACAACATATGTGGATCTATAGTCTCCAAAAAGTTGCCTATAAAGGACATATTATGAGTAGATAATTACATCACTTACTAATCACATGTTTCCCTCTCCCATCTTCTTCTGCAAGTGATATTGCAATTGCACGGTCAATATCATCCATCTCAGACTGCGGATCCTGCTAAAGTTTTATCCAAATAATAATATAAGATTAAATTTTAAAAAATTAATAATTTATAAAACAAGATCAGTCCCAAGTTAGAATTCTTGGCAGAGATCAAACATAAAAAATAACAAGTTTTAAAATAAAAATTAAAACCCTCAATTTTAAAAATAACAAGAAATATCAGCAATATTTACCCATGATGTAGAAGGATAATTTCCATACGATGCGGTATTGTCTTCATATCTCCAGTTATAGTCCCCTTCTGAAACTTCATGGTTGGAGCCTTTAAAAAACTTGCTAAGCCAACCCATTACCGGTAACTAATATCTATACAGATTCAGTTAAATCTTTACCTGCACATAAACCATTGTCTAAATATTGGCAGTGCGGAAAAAATAAATAAATAAATAACATACATAACAGGTAATCTTATTAGCTGCTGTCTGAAATTCTTTCTTTAACACCATTCAGCCATAATACATATAAATAAATTTCTCAGACAGAGTATGAAAATGTGCCAATAAAAACCATATTTTTGTAAAATATGTACTCAAAAAACGTATTCATATTGGTTTGTAACAGATTTTTTTTTTTATAAAATCACCACATCTGCCCTCCGCAGGATTTGAACCCACAACCGTTTGGTACACCACTTTACCACCGGGATGTCCCGTTTAAAATCATACTTTGTATTCATATTGCTTAGATCAATGTTGTTAAGCATTCATTAATTGTAACAATTCTAAAAATAGACAAATTAGAGTTGAAATTTTTCATAACCAATGAATCCTTAGTCACTAATATAGCTTACAACATATCAAAATTCTATACTGATTCCAACATAAACAAAATTAGATAGCCAATATCTTAGCTCATATGCACAATTTAATAAAATTAGGTGCCAGACAATCAAATACAAGAGGAATTCAAAGAATCAAAGCTATCAGGACACAACAATCAAATTACACAAAATCAATCGGAAAAACAATTATAAAAAACTGAAAACAGTAAAGGTAATCGTGTGTTCTTACAATTGGAATCGATGATCCTCCTCGAAAATCAAAAGCAAGAAAAGGGTTTACGATTACAAAGGGGGGATTTTGAAGATGTTGAAAGGGTTTTGGTTCGTGATTCTGTAAAATTGGTTTGACGTTGAAGATTTAGAGAATCACGAACCGAACTAAACACGGCTTTAGCGTTTGCGTTCGGAAGATGTTAAGAAATGAAGGAAGAAAAGTCAAGAACTAAGGGGGTGTTTGGGATTAAGTAAACTACACACGCGTTTCTCTGACATTGAATAATAAAAATAAGAATTGAGTTCATTACACGGATGGTCCTTGTTCTTTTGGCTAAATTACGGATTTTGTCCTAAATGTTTGCACGATCGTATCACTTTTGGTTTCTATAATGGATGGGGGTTAACTATTTCTGTTCTGAGAAGATCAAAATTGTAAGACCTCAAACCCGAAAGGTCTCACGTGTTGGATTTACTTATTCACAAACAGTTTTTAAACTTTATATAAAATAAGCAGCGGAAATTAATGTCATTACATCGCCATATAAACGAGACTACTTAAAACATTGTCTTAAACATCAGTAATTCAATCATTCATATGGGATGCCAGTCTCATAACTCGGGTAACTCCTCGAGTAGCCAAGCAGCATCCATCATCCATCATTTATCCTTAACCTGACATGCATATTAAAAGTCAGCTAACGCTGGTAAGTTCAAGTCTTTCATTCGTTTTAAGGAAATGGTTTATCATTCGACAAATCATTCGTTAGGATTTTAACATTCATAAGAAAATAGGGCATATGTTCGTTCATCAGTCACATTCATCATTTAACATTCATCACTTAACAATCATCAAGTAATACATTTATTTGTCTAAATCTGTATCATCGTTCTTTCTGTCCATTTCGTTCTCATTCGTTCATCGCCCTCACGACTCGTAAGTCAATAAGGTAACATCATCGTCCTTACGGCTCATAGGCCCGCAAGGTATTAACATTCATCGCCCTTGAAGACTCATAGGTCCAAGGTCATCTCTTTCCTTTTATCACTTTTAGAACCCGCAAACCCTAAGTGATTTCATTCCCGGGTCACGTTAACCCCGAGTAACCGTCGTTACCCTTCCCTCGCCAGTTGACAACTGTTATACCCATTGATAGGCCACATAGGCGCTACCCCTGTTATACTTATGGCAAAACGTGCCATAAGGCTGGGTACTTACATCCCCAGACTTTATTTGTCAATTCCTTCGTTTGACAGATTAGACATGTAATGACTTATTTAAAACTTTCACCCTTTTTCTTTTCATAAAACGTTACGTTTATTCACAAAACCCTTTTCATTCATTTAAAACCATTTCTTTACACCATCCCCTTCGTAAACATTCATTTCATAAATGTTTTTGTTTCAAAATCATTTCTTTCGAAAACCGTTCATTCGTAAACATTCATTTCATCCATCTTTTCATAAACATTCATTAAATATGCACATCACCCTAGAAACAAGTAAATAGGAATTCTTGACTCACTTATTCATTTGTAACTTAACCTGAATCGGACGTCTAGTTGGTGCTAACTTCTTACCCGATCTGCACATAAGTCACCACGCGAAATTCCATCATTAACCCTAGTGTCGCCTAATAGTGTTGTCGGGACATGATCAGTGTCGCTAGGCACACTCACAGCGTCGCCAAAACTTGCGTTCTGGACTTAGTATCGTGGAACTTAATTGTCGCCCACCTCAGTGTCACCAGATGTCTTTTGCGACACACCAAGTGTCGCCAGGGAATGACACATGTCCAATCATTGGATTTCTTGGGCACAACGCCATCACGCCAACCTCATCCTCATCAAGTGTCGCCACTTGAAGGTGGCGACACTGGCAGTGTCGCCTGATGAACACCATCTCCAAAACAGGCCCGTTTTCCACCCAAGTTCATAACTTTTTACGTTCAAAACGTTTGTTTAACTTCTATAATCATAGATCTGGGCTTTATACCCCATCTCATACGTAAAACCATGATTTTCTATATCAAAACCCTAGTTTTACCCCAAAACCCATTTAGACCGAAAACAAGGGTTTAGGTTGGATTCTTACCTCAAAAGCAGCGATTCTTCGTGGATTCTTTATCCTAAACACTGGAGAAACATAATGGAGCCAACTATGAAGACCAAACGCTTGATTCTTGCACTTTCTCTCTGTAGAACCTATCTCTCTCTAGACGGGTTTGAAGGTTGAAGATGGAATAGAGGCTGAATGAAGAAGGAGTAGGGTTTAGTAAACCCTCATGGACCAAGCCCATCATTCCTCAAGCCCATCATTCCTCAAGCCCATCATTTCCATTTTTTTTCCTTCTTTCTTCCATACGGGCCATTTTCGGCCCATTACGAGAGTCAGGTTTTCGGGACGTTAAAAAAATTCCCTTCCATTTGAAAAGAAAATAATAAAAATAAAAATAAAAACAAATTAAATATTAAAAACATGGGACTCGTATTTTAATAAATAAATTAAAAGAAGACCCACACACTTCGTCTTCCCTGACCCACCCTACTTTCCCAACTTCGTGTTCCAGGCCATCTTCAACATCGGTCACCGGCGACCAACTCTGACGACATATAAACTCCCCCACTAACCTGTCACCTAAAACATAAATCAAAATTGACGGTCAGAAAAAGGAAGGTTAGCGATCTACAAAAGTCGTCGAAATCTAAAATCCGGCCTACAACATATCAAAATTGATTGTTGAGCTCATCATTTGAACAGATTTAACATATGCAATTCTCTTCCATCTTATGTACAATTATAATCTCCTAAACCGTCGTCCAAAATCGTAGTCACGGAGGAGTCCTCAAAATTCATCGATGGACTTCCTTACCACCGTTTCTCTGACATGTTTTATATTGTCAGAAAACTCTAACTTAGATCGAGATCCTGAGATTGTATTATGTCTGACGGTGCTTCAAAAGCTTTCCAGCGTTTCTGCACTGTAACACCCAAAATTTCAACTCTAATTTTAACTTTCAAAACATGTGGAAGTAGGTCCCATAAAAGCCCTTGAATAACCAACACATGGTAATAGCAACATCACGACCAACAACGTAAATTTGTTTTAGAAGTTTTAACCGACACCTCAAAAATGACAACAAGTTTATACTCCCAAAAGATGATTTAAAACAAGTTTAATGAACCCATACAAGAAGTTCAAATTCCAATATTAACAACCACCAAAAGAAATGAGAATCCAATCCAATACGAACCTTGACCCGAGACATCAAACCGGAGCTTTACCTACAAGGGAACACCACAAAAACATGTTAGTAATGATATATACAAGTTCCTATATCCTCCCATGGTTTAAACATAATAAAATCCCAAAAAATGGGTTTCAGCGTAGGGGGATGGCGTTTGGGGAGCGTAGGTCAGTGCCCAGGGCGTAGGCAAAACCAACCCAGCGTAGGCTACGTCGGGTAGGGCATAGCTTACGTCCTCACCTGCACAACAAACTTCATTTTTAGATTCCTCATGTCGAGGTACCCCAAATTCATATATTACGGCTTCCATAACTCATTTTCTAGCCCAGGATACACTCAATAGAAGTTTGGGCTTTTTCCGAGATCATGTATTAACACCTATACATGTCTAATCCCAACCCGAACGCTAATTAATCACCCAAAGACTTCTGTTAACACATAAAACACCTTACATACATTAGTTAGTTAATCGCCCACTAACACGACCATACTCCTTTATGAGGTTTTAAAGACCTCAAACACCACAACCGACTTGGTGAAGTTCATGACCTCAATTAGTTCCGAGTGATGTTCTTAGACTTCAAACTCCTTTTATGATATCATTTTTACTCCCATGTGAGGTTCAAAGACCGCAAATCACCATGACAATAGTGAAGTTCAAGACTTCAAACAACAACAACGCAAATGAAGTTCATGACCTCAGTTACCACGTATGAGGTTCTTAGACTTCAAATACCGACCTTAAACATGCAACAAGTGTACACACAAGTTACTAACCCATTCTTATAACCCATACGTTATACCCGACATGTGGGGTTCAAGACCCCAATCCCACCAATTAGTTGTGAAGTTCAAAGACCTCAATTACATCATATTCACCCCACCCATACATTCGATACAAACATAACAATGACGCCATAGAACACATAAGAAACTCTATGACTATAATTACCATACGACATTGTGAGATTCATAGACCTCAAGCACACACCCTTTACATACATACATGTCACACCCCGACCGATGGCGGAATCATCAAGGCGGACAATAGAATGATTGTTCAAAAGCACATGGTAACTAAAAGGTTGCATAATTTATTAATTAAATTTAAAGACAACAAGATCCAAATACAATACATTTCAAGTAACCTAGTCTAGTTCAAAACATTGATTTATTTAACTAGGTCCATAGTTCCTAAGTGGAGAAATCTTCGGCAAGCAGTCACATATCCAAACCTGAAACATTATTTAAATCAAGTGTCAACTAAAAAGTTGGTGAGTACATAGGTTTAGTAATTCTGGTAAATAGTAGTGTAAATCGTTTTGCAACTCATTGTTTATCTTGTTAAACATAGTATATGATGTATCATTTATTTAATCACAATTCAAACCGAGTTTGACGCGCTTGAACAGAGCACAACAGCTAAGTCCGGTATGTTTGAATATAGTTACCCACTATATCCGATATGATTGAATATAACGCGCGGTTATATCAGAGTATGCAGTAATAAACACCCTAACCGGGTGGGCTGGTCAGGCACAATAGATCTATCAATATTACAGTTGGTTGTCTTGTGTTTAAATGTATGTACATCCAAAGAATAAGCATATAGTCTCATGTATAACACGTATAAACAATGTGAGTAGCATGTATAATGTTTCACCCCAAAACGTATAAAAATGTAAAATAGGGGCTATGTAACTCACCTTGCAAGCGGGTATTTTTCCACGCGTGTAGGTGATAAGTATGTGGAAGCCTAAGCACGTTGATACCCTATGTAGACAAATGGGTATTATTGTATGCGTATAGGTGTGTATTTGTATTTAAATGTATATAGGCTTTAATATAATTTTCCTTAATATTTATTTGTATAAAGTATGAAAATAGAATGATAATGGTTTTTGTAATACTTTAACTTATAAGGATATATATATATATATATATATATATATTGTTTTAAACAAGTATTATTATATTTAATGTATTTATATAATAATAACAAATAAAAGAAAAGTCTTTATTTGACTAATTATGTTGATATTTAAAATTTATTTAAACAAGTTTATTAAAAATATTGCTAGGTTCATATAAAAAAAATGAGACATTTTATATATTAAATGTATTTTAATAAGTTTATAAAAATGTTACAAGATTTATAAAAATATAGGACATTTTATATATAAAAATGTAATTAAATAAGTTTATAAAAATATTACAAGATTTATAAAAATTATAAAAAAAATGTAATTAAATAAGTTTATAAAATATTACAAGATTTATAAAAATATGGGATATTTTATATATAAGAAAATGTATTTAAATAATATTACAAGATTTATAAAAATGGAATAGTTTATAGATAAAAAGATTGTTTAATCGATTTCAAAATAAACGAACGATCAAACCGACTCGTTTTAGTCTTTAGTGTAATAAAATAATATTAAAATAAGTTAAGAAAATTAAAAAAAAAAAAAATGATAACAGAAGCAAAATGGGGTTGGGCCGGAGGCTAGAAGACTCGAACCCGCGACCTCTGCCTCGGACACAAACACGCATAACCAGCCGGGCTACTGCCCATCGCTGGTTATGTGTGTAACGGGTAAATTAAATACACAACAGCAAGACAGGTCGCTGGTTCTCGGTGACCGGCAAACCGTGTCCGAGGACACTGGGTTTGCTCGGTAATCCTCGTGCGAATGCCGCGATTTTGATTCGAATTGCTTACCAGGGATAAATAGAAGACAGAGGAATCGATTTGAAGCTCGAACCGAGTTGCAACAGGTCTGGTCGGCACAGTTTTAGAACTTGAAAATGTCACAAGTGGAAGTCGATTTTCGAGTGGAATTTGCTTCTGGAATCCTGGTCACAGCTTCACTCAGGGTCGACGAAGGTGATGGTATCCTCAATTTGGAGTGAGAGCAGGTGGAAGGATGGTAGCGAGCTCGTGCAGGGCCGACCATGGCTATTTATAGCCGAGCCTGATTCTTATGTTCAAACGTGCAATTGGGCACGTCCCGACATTATTCTGGATGAGGCGAAACTAATCAGACATTCAACAGGCGTGGAGGTGGCCTGTCGGGCACGAATTCGGACGTGGGTATCTCGGCCACCAACAGGATCGGACGATCCTTATGTTGGGGGAACAAATTGGTCGGGGGGGTATTGTTCGCGTGGGAGAGACAAAGCCAGAGAAGCCTTTATCGGCTGTCGAGGTGCAGAGAAACAGTCTGGTCGGGTGTCGCCGGAAAAGCCTTTACCCGCCGGACCTTTGGAGGGTGTGACCGGATAAACGAAATGGGTATTGTCAGTTTTAGTCCCTGGAGTTTGGTTTGACTCGATTTAACCCTTAAAATAAATATGAAATGGGTCCCTGTAGTTTAAATTGTCCAGGAAAAGACCCTAAGGTTAATTTCTGTTAAAAACCCTTGAGTTTGATTTATTACAATGCAACCCCTGAACTTTTAATAAATAAATTAATTTAATTTCTTTTAAATCAAATTAATTTAAAAATGTTTTTATAAACTTATTTTATTATTATAATAATTTTTTTTATTATTATTTTTTTTATAAAAGTTATTAATCTTATTTAAATAAGTTATTTTATTAAATATACAACTTTTTAAATTTATATATATATATATATATATATTTTTATATATAAAACTTTATATTAGTCTTAAAATTTATAAAATTCCAATTAATTTAAATTTGTAAAATAAAATACATATTTGTATAAAACCAGATAAAACTCTTACACTTCATTTAAATAGAGAATGATTACACGATAATTTTAATACGAGTGCGAGAATAAAAAATCCGAAACGTCAAAATACACCACATGCAATTTCACCAATCAACATACACACATTTGCACATAAGATAATCAACATGTATATCTAGTATGTGCATTTACTACCACCTATCATTACTATGTAAGTGCAAAACACTTACCTTTAGCTAGAGACGATCCCACTTGATCCTCAAAGCTAGCTCTTTTATACCTTGATCACCTATCAATCCAATTGCAATTAGCAATCCTATAATCTCAATCCACACACCAAATTGGGATTTAAGACACACTTATGGTCTAAAGATCAACACCCCAACTTAATTTGGTTAACACAACCTTAACCAAACCTCCAACACCCAAAAACAACCTTTCAACCTTTCAACCTATTTGACCCGTTTGACCCATTAAAGTCAAACTTCCAATTTCAGCAACTTCACCATTCATTAAGTTAACATAAAAAAATTGGAGCTTTATGGTTAATTATGTATCTATCAACTCCTTAGACACTTACTCAATCTTAATTCTACCTTCAAACATCCTCAAATCAAAAACCCCCAAATTTGATCCTCAAGAACCCTTATTTCCAAATCATAAAATTGGATTAGGTTTCTTGCATAAAAATGTGTCTATCAACTCCCTAGACACTTACCCATCCTCAATTTAGCATTCTAACATCATTAATTTAAAAACTCCCAAATCACCCTCAAGAACCCTAATTCTTGAATCCACAAATCCGATGTTTAGATGATGTTAGCTACCTCTCTTACTTATAGTCAAGCTAGATAACTATATATTTCAAGTTTCTAACCATCTAATTCACCCCCAACAGCCCCAATTCAGATTTCACCCAAAACCCACCAAGAACACCATTTGATGAAGGTTTGGAGAAGATAAGCTACTTACTTGATGTTTTGGAAGAAGATGAACACCTTGAATCATCCAGATTCTACATGCAATCCATCAATTCCATTTTTGATCTCTCCCTTTCTTGCTCTCTTCTGAATTTCGCCAAAACATACACACAAGTGTGTGTTTTGCGTGACCTGCACCCCCAACAAAATGGACATTTCAGCTTTTACACATCTAGTCCCTAGACTTCCTGAAATGACCCTTTTTACCCAAACTAGTCAAAATTCCACTTTTGTAACAAACCTCCCACTTTAATTAATTACTTACAACCTATAATATTATTTTTGCAAATAACATTATATTTTGGATTTTTGGTTCGTTACATGCACCTACGATTGTGGATGTGTAACTGGATCCAAAACCTTGACATCTATTTTAGAAGCATCAACGACTTTTAACGTCATCGAAAATCTGTCAATAAGCTCAATAATCGGCCGTAACATGCCGCCTCGAAGAACTGTATCCACCGAAGCCTGACACACGTGCTAGTTCCTCATAACTATATCCCCCTCGCATTAAACTCGTCACTACCCACCTTGCCCTCTCGTTTTTCTTTTCATCGCCATAAACTCCGGTGAAGAAACCGTGATTTCGATCTTACTCCTTAGACCCGTAAACGCCTTTTAAAGACAACCATTAGTCGTCTCCACCATTTATGAAGCTTCTATAATCCTTTTGGCCATGTAGTTGTCTTCCTCGTCGCACAACACCCTGATTTATGAAAGCTTCTATAGTTCTTTTAAATGTTTGATGGTTCGGGAAGAAGATTAAGAGAAACCCATAAAAATTAATTCAAAACCACAAAAATCAATAATTTTTTTTTAATTTTACATAACAATATATCATACAAAAAAATACTAGAACATAAAACTCGAGCCAAAAGTTGTTACGTATACATAACAAACGTTTTACGTATACATAACACCTGTGTTACATATACGTACCGAACAATTTTATACACTCGGTCAATAAACCAAAACATAGTACTTTTACATAACAAATAGATTGAAGTATGTGTAACATATATGTACCAAATTAAATATATTAATTTAGGCTTGTGTTACCTACATGTACTAAACTGATGTACACAAAATTGTAATACTCGATAAATAAATTGAAATAAATAATAATAAATAAATAGATAATTAAATAAAGATGAAAAAAATAGTAGGTTAGCAAGCAAATTAAACCATGCGGACGAGTAACTGGCCCATGTAAATCCGGCACGTAACCAAACTCAATTTGACCTAAATCTCGTTCTGCTCTCTAGATCGAAATCATTAATTGAAACAAAAAATAATGACCAATTTTTTAATCTAATAACCAAATTTTTTTATTTTACGTAACAATTATACAAAAAAAAATAATGACCTAATCTTTAAATTAAATGACCAAGAAAATAATGACCTAATTTTTAAAATTAAACCATGCGGACCGATCATAATTTTTTTTAAAATTTAATTTAATTGCATTTTTTACCCAAAAGTAACGACCTAATCTCTTCCTCCTATGTGGATCGACATCATCATATACGAGAATCATACAAAAAAAATAATCACTTAATGTTAATTTAATTTAATGTTGATGATTTTTCATTTAAAATAAATACTTAGCTAAAATAATAGAGTGCATCTCTACCAAAAGACCCTTTAGAATAAAAGAAAATAAAAAAAAGATCTAAATTGCGTGATTGGTTAAATGGTGGTTTTCATGGTTATCACATAAAAAGTCGGTTATCATTTGAACTCTTCCCTATATATATATATATTAGCTTAGAACCCGTGTAATACACATGTGGTGAAAAATATCAATATATAAAATTATTAAATCTTTATTTATATATTTTACAGGTGTAAAAATGTATTATATATACTAAGGATAAAAAACAAAATTCAAAATATATAAAAATTAAAATATAATTAGGTTTTGAAAATACGTTAATTACTATTTAATATAATTTAACTTTCATTTACTATTTGATTGAAAATAAAAGTTAAATAATTAGATTTCAAAGTTTTTATAATAAAAGATAATTTAAAATAAACGTGTTTTATTAGTATAATTAATATTTTCTTTAAAAATATATTATTATTAAAAAGTGGAGGTGCATTTGATAGGAGAAAGAGACGAAGAAAAAATGATGATAATGAATATGAAGGCGACACGTGTCATTAAAAACCTTTATTTATTATATAGTATAAATATAGATATATATACAGAGAGAGAGGATAGATCTTGTACAAAACACATTAATCCTAAAAGTTTTATGAATAAATCTTGGCCTTCGATCATCTTCAATAAGGGTTATGGCAAAATAGTAATTAAGATGTTGGTTTCTAAAACACAAAAGGGTATTAAAGTTATTTCCCTTTTTCTTTCACTCAATCCATACTCTCTCGCCTCCTCTATATCCGCCCGCGATTCAATTCTTCCCAATTTGATTCTCTCACTTCCTGATTAGCCGGCCTACTCGTAGCAAACCCAACCAAATTCAAAAAATGGTGAATCTTTCCACTAAATTAGCATAATACAAGATTCGTAAGCTGATTGGATGTTGTTACGATTTATTTTTCTTACTTAAACCAAAGTTCTTATTATTATTGCACTCGACAGGGAAGAAAAAGGTTTTTGAAGAAGTCTCGGTGTTGTTACCGCTTGAAGGAGATGAAGAAAACAATGAATCGCACCAGGAAACATGGAATAGGCATGTTAGTTTGTTAATCAATGCCGTTTCGTAAGATTAGTAAGCCCTAATTAAAACTTAGGGTTTACGATTTTAGTTTTTGGTTGGATTTTGCTTTATTCCTATTGGTGATTTGTGTTGGGTAGGATTATAATGTTAGATTTTTTTTTACAATGGGTTTTGTTTTGATTATGTTATACTCAGTGTTGGTAAAAGAAAAATATGTTCTTTAATAAACCATTTAAGTTATAATGAACCTTGTTAAAAAAATTTAATAATTCTTTTTAATAAAGTATAGTGTTGTTTAGTGTTCCTTTTGAGTAGTGTTCGTGATTCGTAGGATCAGTAAAAAAAATCGATGTGATTTAAATACACCAACATGTTTATGGTGCATGTAATGAATGGTTATTGTGTTGCTTATGTTATGCTCAGTGTTGGTAAAAGGAAAACTGTTGTTAAAAAACTATGGAAGTAATAATGTACACTGTGGTGTTGTTATTTATAATTGAAACCAATAAAGTGTTGTTTATTCTAAAATGAAATGTGTGTAGGCTTTATAAAAGTAACATAAAAATGGTGTGTTATATGTATATAGGGGGGTTTTATGCAAATCCAAATTATCATAACTGAATTTCTTGAAATATTTTATGGATTACAAATTTGATTTTTTTTTCGTTATTGTGTAGCATCTTCAAGTAGGAATAAGAGGAAGTAACGAGATAAACCGGAAATGGTAGATGTTGATGTACGTGAATAAAAAAGGTATCTAAGATTTTAGAAGGGTGCTGTTAATGTTGGACTTGACTTAAACATTATCAACAAGAATTTTACTAGTCTGCTTGTGAGTGTATGTGAACAAGGGAAAAGGGAAGCAAAGGGATATACAACAAGAATCAGACAATGATTTTGAAACACCAATAAACCATGTAGCAGTGTTTGAATGGGATATTTTATATACACATGTTTGTATGTGTGTTTATTTTTTTTAAGAGTCAGATCATTCTCCCCAATTTGAGTCTTTCTTTTGTAATACCATGGTAAGTCCCAATTTGAGTGTTTGAATGGGAAGTTATTTGCTAAAAAAGTGACTTACCACGGTGTTGGTAATATATCAACACATGTGTATTAAAAATAAACACATACAAACATCCCATTCAAACAATAATCCTTCTGACTCTTAAAAAAAATAAACACACATACAAATAATCAATCATAAGAATACAAATATATAAAATAAAAAAAATCAAAGAATAACTAAACTATAAGTATGCAAGTCGAAATACACATTAAAAATTTATTAAACAAAAAAAGTAAATAATTAACAAACTCAACGTATGCAACTCGAAAAACATAGAATGAACGATTACCTACACATGATACATATTACCATAATGAATAGTACGAATAAAACTCGAAAAACAAAGGATGGACTATTACCAACACATAATACATATAACCAAAAATATAAACAACACATGGTCACCATTACCAAAATCTGGTCTTCTTCCATTTGGTTTTGCATTGCCATTGATATTTCTTCGGATGAACGATTTGAGAGATGTTTGCTATACGGTTTATTGTTTTACAGAGTCTCGTAATTTCTCCGCATTCTTCCATACCAAAACAAATCCACACGATGGCATCTCTGTAATTAAGTGAAACAATAAGTGCAAACTAATTGGGGAAATCATAGAAAAAGGATGCGGTGACAATATTGTAAATAAGTGAAACTTAAATAGTATGTCAGATACATCGGTTATTAGATCATGTGATATGGAAAATTCATGCGGTGACATTTTATAAACAAATGAAGCATCAATAGTATAGTGTGCGAATTTCATGATTACACTATATGTGTCACTCATTATACTTTAGTATATGCATTGTTGATTACATGTGTACTTATTATATTTTAGTGTATGCATTAGTGAGTACACTGCATATGCATCCTTAGTATACTATATCATTGGTGATTATATGTTTGGATTGGTGAATATACTATATATGCATTCTTAGTATAGTGCATACATTGGTGATTATATTTTATGGGTTACTGATTATAGTTTAATGTATACATTGATGATTACATTACATATGCATTCTTAGTATATTGTATACATTAATGATTACACTACATCTGTTACGAATAATACTTCATTATATACATTAGTCATTACACTCCATGTGTTAGTGATTACACTTTACTGTATGCATATTCGACGTTTGTTTGTGTTATATTTTATTTCCGACTAATTTGTATGTTATTTCTATTGTTCTCGTTCGATTTATTATTGCTTAATTATTTATATGTTTTAATTTTTTTATTGACCTTTGATTTGTAACAAGATTTTAATATATGTTTTGATTTTGTTCTCGTTAAGTTTTCAATTAGTTTTGTTCTTGTCTCGTTTGATTTTGATTTCGATCGTATTTTTCAGTTTGTTCTCTTCAGTTTTGATTCCATTATTCTCGTTTAAATTTAATTTTGGTTTGTTCTTTATAAATAGGCTTTGATGAGTGAGAAAGAAAACCACCATGTAATACTTTGTGGAGATGCAGGCAACTTTACCCTTTCGCAGGGACGTTTCCGAGGTTTTGGGTGCCCCAGACGAATACTAAAAAGTGGGCTCTTAAATATAATTTTTTACAAAGATCGATGATAATTGTAATAACAATAAACAAAAAACTTTATTGTAGGGATAAACAAATACAAAACAAAGTTAAACAATAAACAGAACAAAGTTTTCATCTACTTATTTTCGTTCTAATTTAAAAAAAAATTATTTATATATATACATATAATTTTTTTTTAAATTTGGCCACCCCGCGAAAACGGGCCCCAAGCGACCGCCGACGCCAGCTTGGGCTCCGAGACACCCCTGCCCTTTCGGTGTTAGAAAAATAATACGCCTAGCCTTTGGTCAAATCTCATGGCATAGAGCTAAAGTTGTTCCTTGAAACCCTATCAAATTTGCCCCGGTCTCATGTAAAACCTTCAATATAAATATATGTGTGTGTGAATCTCAAATAGAAAGGGGAAAACACAGATGGTAGGAAGGATTATTAATCATAGATCACACTAATGTAATTGTTAACATCGAAACACAAGATTCATAGATTGCACCGGAAATATTTCAGTTAATAGGAAGTTAAATATAGCTCAAATGGCAAAATAGAAAATCTAGTTGTAATGTTGACTTTTTATTTATTTAAATCTAGTTTCATCAATGTTTCTAATCTTTAAATAACTTTTATAAAATTTATAATTTTTTAATGAAAATTATATTATAAAACTAATAACTTTGTAAAACATTGTTATATTTAAAAAAAACAAAGTTTTATTAAATGTCCCCATATTCTACGCTCCGTTTCTAGTCTAATTTCTATGGTATGATGTATGAATGAAATATATGATTACAATGGTGCATTACAATGGCTGGCATGTCTAAACCATTTCTAATAATTTGGGTGTAAATACCCTTGCAGTAATACGCATTGAATATACACGTGTGACGTCGTCAATCTTTTACGCTTTATATCTTATAACCCCTTTTTACAATAATCAACACCTATATATGATTTCTGTTGGATGGCTTTTGTGTATGCCCACACCTCCTCAACAATGAAGAGTGCATGGGATTCACGAGAATCATGTAATTGGGCTTTAATGTCCTTGTACTCAACATTCCATTTCTAGTCATTATGATTTTTAAGGTGATAATCTTGTTTCTTGGTCTCACAAACGGGGTACGATCGAGAGTGTGGCCAACGTGCTTGCCCGAATATGTTTAGCTTCATAATTTTCTTCTTGAACTTTCATGCCCTCTTTCTCAAGGTTGTGGAGTTAATCCCGTTCATTACTGAATGTTAAAGTTTAGGGGCCGTAAGGTAAGTAATATAAACATTTTTTATTATGTATTTTATTAGTATGTAAAGTCTAGGGGTTAGAGTGTCAAAAACCAAACTTGGTAACCATCAAAATCACGTGGCTTTCAGCCGTGATTTTTGAATCGGTGCCTCCTATGGGTCGCAACCCTAGGAATGGCAGTTCCAGGTTTCTTGGGTAGTATAAATAGGATTGTAAAGTCAAAGTTGTAAGATACAATATATACAAATCTCTCAATTGCAATTCAAAGTAAGTTTGTTTATCACTTTCAATTGTTGTGTACAATCCAATTTCTAGGCAACAATTGGTTTTGTTTATCACTTTCAATTGTTGTGTACAATCCAATTTCTAGGCAACAATTGGTATCAGAGCATTAGGTTCTTGAAGAAAGGATTACAATTCGATTAGAGAACTCGAAGGACAGATGGTTGCAATCATCAAAACTGAGACCATCACAAATTCAGTGAGACTGAATCTCTTTTTTCTATTTCTCGGATCGAAGGAAATAAAACAAATTTCATTAGGCCACACTCGTTTTGCTGTCTCAAGTTTTTGAATTGTCCTTTGTTGAAGGAGACAGATTCCGGATTCAAGGAAGTGTTTTTTTATTACAACAATCGGATTCACAGAATCAAGGCAAGGCTACTCCGTTTTTTGGCAAACACAAATTCAAGTAACCAGGGTGTTTAAGTTGGGAATAAACCAAGTTACATAGGTTTGAAAGAGGGAAATCAAGAACTTGGAGGATCATCTTCAATACAAGAATTCCAGGTTTACAATTTCTGTTTTTTGGAATTCTAGTACTGGTCATAGTATAGAGGTTTAGATATTATATACGGTTAAACCCTAGTTTAGCCAAAGTAAAAATCATACGGAAAGAAGACATGGCGGATGATATGTCGGGTAATATAAACAACGCACCGGTTTCACATAAACAAGTAGGATCTTTATCTATTTTGTCAATGCCCCATCTTGAAAACAACAAACTATACGATATGGGCAATTCAAATCAAGATTATTCTTGAGGCGAATGGGCTATTAGAAATGATAGAACCTACTGCGGACAGGCAAGCATATGTGAAAAATAATAAGTCGACAATTGCGTTTTTGTATCAAGCATTGGCAGAAGATATGATCTTGCAAATTGCAAGTTACAAAATTGCTATGGAAGTATGAGATGCATTAAAGAAAAGAAACGTTGGAGCGGACAAAGTACAGAAGGCACGATAGTAATCACTCATGTTAGAGTTTGAGATGCTACAAATGAAGGAAGAGGACACGGTAGATGCCTTCACTGTAAAGATAAACAACTTTGTCACAAAAGCAAGTGAATTGGGAAAGACAGTAGATCAACCGACTTTGGTTCAGAAACTATTAAACTCTGTACTTGGCTAGTTTTTTCCAACTTGTTACGTCCATAGAGCAAAACTCTGACCTTGATCAAGTATCCTTGGATGAGATCATCGGAAAACTGAAAGCTTATGAAGATTGGATAAAAATCAAGAAAGGAAGCCCCGGAGAAAGCTAAGATAAACTGTTGTTTTCACGTCATGACAATAATTCATATAGAGGAAGACGTTTTAGGTACCATGGACGTGTCAGATTCAACCCATCACATGGAAATTGGCAAGATAAGAAGGAAAAAATTGTTTAAAAGAAGAAGGCTCGTCATTTAAACCTAGACCCAACAACAAACGGAGGAAGTTCACAAGAGACTCAAGGAAGGTACAATGCTATAAATGTCAGAAAATAGGTCACTTCAAGAAAGACTATCCTCAGAATGAGGGTACACAAGCATAGTCAAATCTGGTATTGGAAGATGAGGAACCATCTCTATTAATGGCAGTCACTATAAATGAACATGAAGTTATGTTTAATGAAGGACAAATACAACCCGGTAAGTACTCTACAACAGACGAAAGTCTATGGTGCTTGGATAATGGTGCAAGCATACATATGACCGGTATACGAAGCCACTTCAAGGAAATTGATGAAAGGATAGGTGGACTGTACCGTTTGGAGATGGGTCATATGTAGAGATCAAAGGTAGAGGTTCAATATTGCTGGAATGTAAGAATTAGGAACAAAGAATCATATATCAGGTATACTACATTCCAAATCTAAAGAGCAATATACTGAGCCTAGGACAACTGACGGAGATTGGTTGTAAAGTAATAATGGAAGGAAAATTATTACTTCTACATGATCAAAGCAAGAAGCTATTAATGAAAGTTGAAAGATCAAAGAACATGTTATACAACATCAAATTGAAGATAGGAACACTTGTTTGTCTTCTAACAAATATAGATAATCAAGCATGGTTGGCACGCTAGATTGGGTTATTTGAATTTTGAAGCAATAAAGGATATGACTTGAAGGAATTTGGTTCAAGGATTCCTAAGATAAGTCATGCAGGTCAGTTATGTGATGCGTGCTTATTCGGAAAGCACAACGGGACTCTATTCCCTAACCAGGCTAAGTTCAGGTCCTTAAAACCATTGGATTTGATCTATGGAGACCTCTGTGGTCCTATATCACCACCTGCACATGGAGGAAAGAAATACATATTTCTATTTGTAGACAATTGTACACGTTACATGTGGGCCTACTTCTTGTCCTCAAAGGATCAAGCATTTGAAACATTCAAGGAATTCAAGGAAAAGTTGGAGACAGAAACAAAAACCAAGCTAAGGATAATGCCAACGGATAGAGGATGTGAGTTAACGGCACCCTACTTACCACAACAAAACGGAGTATTTGAAAGAAGAAATAGGACAATGATGTCCACTAGTTGAAGCATGCTAAAAACAATGAACATGGTACATAACTTCTTGGCAAAAGCAGGCAGACATGCCATATTCATACTAAATAGGGTTCCCACAAGAGGCCTGGTAAATAAGACTTTGTATGAAGCACTGAATGGTAGGAAACTAAATCTAGGAGACTTGAAGATATTCGGTTGCATAACATATGCCAGGGTATTATCATTTCCTCTAAAGAAACTCGATGATAAAAGTACACCTATGATATACTTAGGTGTGGAAGGAGGTTCGAAGGCGTATAGATTGTATGATCCGGTAAAGGATATAATTTTTGTAAGTAGAGATTGTAAGTTTATGGAAAAAGAATCTTGGAATTGGGATAACTACACTAAGGAGGCAAGTAATAAGGAAGCAGGATGGACAGACTTCATTATACAAGGGTTTGACGAACCTAATATTGTACCTACCAATTCTGAGATCACTGATGACAGTCAAGACGCACAAGTATAGGAACAAGTTAAGACACCAAACTCTCCCACTACACCACCAACCTAAACCTACAACCCTCATTCAAATGAAGAAGTCACCCTCACATCATCAGGAAGTTTAAACAGTAAATATAATCATACACCCTTACAAGGGTTCAAAGACTTAACATTTGTACATGAAAAGGCACAAAGGGTGGAAATAGAAGAATTACTACTAGCTGAAGAAGAACCATGTAACTTCAAGGAGGCAACTACAAATAAAAGGTGGGTCGAAGCAATGAAAGTTGAGTTAGACTCAACAAACACGAATAATACTTGGACATTGTCTACTTTGCCTAAGGATCGCAAAGCAATAGGTCTAAAGTAGGTATTCAAAACAAAGAATGATGCAAAGGGAGATGTTGTCAAATACCAAGCAAGATTAGGAGCAAAGAGTTACATACAAGAACACGGAATTGATTTCGATGAAGTATTCGCACCAATTGCACGTATCGAAACAGTACGGTTAATACTAGCCCTAGCAGCATATCATGGCTGGGAAGTACACCACCTAGACATAAAATCAGCATTTCTGCATGGTGATTTAAAGAAAGGAGTTTACGTCTTACAGCTAGAAGGATTCATCAAGCCAGAAAACACAAGAAAATATGTATAAGATCTTAAAAGCTTTGTATGGATTAAGGCAGGCACCACGTTCCTGGAATGTAAAGCTAGACCAAACTTTGAAGTCTTTAGACTTCAAGAAATATGATCTGGAACAAGCGGTCTACACCAAGAGGCATAAAACCTCTACGCTAATAATTGGAGTTTATGTTGATGACCTGATAGTCACAGGCACTCCAAGGAAAGAAATAAACATATTCAAATCCCAGATGGGGGATAAATTTGAGATGAGAGATCTAGGATTGCTAGCATACTATATCAGGATTGGAGTTAACTAATCAGGGGTGAAATTGCTATCAAGCAAACATAATACATAAACAAGATCATGAAAGAAAGTGATATGTTTAACATCAATGAAACAAAGATTCCCATTTATCTGGGAACAAAATTGACCAAGACCGAGGGAGGACATCTGGTAGACGCAACGCAATACAGAAGTGTAATCGGATGTCTAAGGTATTTGTTACACACAAGACCATATCTATGTTACTCAGTCAGGTTACTTAGTAGATTCACGCAAGAACCTATGCAGCATCACTTGAAGACTATAACGCAAGTACTATGCTATATCAAAGGTACAAAGGAGCATGAATCATATATAAGGAACTAGGAGGCTGCAAGATAACAAGTTATAGCGAAATCAGTTATAGTGTAAACACGGATCAAGGAAAAGGAACTACTGGATTGGTATTCTACTTTGGGGAATCACCTATAACTTGGAGCACACAGAAGTAACAACAGAGTAGCATTATCATCCTGTGAATCAGAATTCATGGCGACTACTGCAGCATGTCAAGCACTATGGTTGAAGAGGTTACTTAGTGAAATAACAGGTTGGAAGGAAGAAATGATAACTCTGAAGGTAGATAACATATATGAAATAATACTCATGAAGTATCCCGTCTTTCATGGAAGGAGTATGCATATAGACACACGCTACAACTTCATCAGAGAATGCATGGAGAATGATTATATCAATGTAGAGCACATCAGTGGTGAATTACAAAGGGTGGATATACTGACAAAAGCTCTCGTTAGGATCAAGTTCATCAATGTGAGACAAAAGCTCGGAGTTCAATATCTACGACAAAGTAATGACCGTGATTAAGGGGGTGAATGTGGAATTAATCCTGTCCATTACTTAACGTTAAATGATTAGAGGTCATAGGGTAATTACTATAAACATTGTTTATTATGTATTTTACTAGTATGTAAAGTCCAGGGGTTAAGTGTCAAAAACCAAACTTGGTAACAATCAAAATCACGTGGCTTTCAGCCATGATTTCTGATTTGGTGCTTCCTAAGGGTCGCAACCCTAGGAATGGCCGTTATAGGTTTCTTGGGTAGTATAAATAGGATTGCAAAGTCAAACTTGTAAGATACAAGATATACAAATCTCTCAATTGCAATTCAAAGTCAGTTTGTTTATCACTTCAATTATTGTGTACAATCCAATTTCTAGACAATAGAGGTAAGCTTATGTCTGTGATAGTTTTAGTTCTATCTAATTGTCTTCAAATGTAATACAACATTGATGTACTAAACACGTTAGAAAATGATTTATATTGGGGAAAATTCCCAAACTAAACATATGAATTTTCATTTTCCGAAAATTAGACATTGACTTTTCATTTTTCACAAATTAAACATGTCAAAATCATTGGAATATTCGTTAATGGGTGTGAATTCGCCGGAAATGTAGAAGTCTCATATACCCGACACGTGAGTTTTAAATCTAAAAAAATAATTTTTCTGGCATTTTGCCGAAAAATACGTTGCCGAAAAATTCAACTTCACCGGAAAATTCATTTTGCCGGAAAACTCAGTTTCTCTAGAAAAGCCAGATTTCGCCGGAAGACTTTCATTTCGCCGAAGAAGCCAGATTTTGCTAGAAAACTTTCATTTTGTCGGAATTTACTCCGCGTTTCGCCGGAATACTTAAAAAACCCAATGTTTTCAGTAAACAAAATTACACGTGTCGTGTCCCTGTTTGTTCATATGTCCAGCGATTTTGCCGGATTTATTGAATGTTTCAACAAATTTGTCATGTTCATTTTATGGAAATTGAAAAGTCAATATTCCTTTTGAGACCATTGACTTTTCAAATGTTTAGTTTGAGAATTTTCCCTTTATATTGTGTTACATAATGAGTTGGTTTTGGCAATGTTGAGTACTAGTACTATACTTTTCCTTTGCATACAATCTCATCATTTGAGTTCCTTTTAACTTCATTGAGTTTTTCCTTCACATATCATCTCATCATGCAAAGCTAACACCTTCTTTATCACCTTCAAGCTAAACAATCATAAATCACCAAAATATTATTGCTTGATTGATTTTTTCTACTATACTTTCAACTCAATTATTTCCTACAATTCATAAATCAATTGCATTTACAACACTTTTCAATTTAAAGTATAAACTTCATGTTCTTATTTTACTTATCAACAAACATTCCCGGACACCTTTTCTAGTTACAAAACCATGAATTCACTACATTATTAATCTCTAATCATAGTAATTACCATAATACCATCTAATTGTATAACTCAACAAACCATTTGTATGCTTATGTACACTCTTCATCTTATCCATAATATACAATCCCCATCTTCAATTCTTCAAGAATCAAATGAAAAAGGAGGCTTTAAAAGATCATAAGGTGCCCAAAGAGCATCCAATGGACAAGGCCTCTCCGCATCAAGTCTCACCCAAGGCTTACTTTTCCCACTCCAATGCAACAAACTCACCGGTCCCGGATGCAAATCCCGACACAACCCACGATAATTATCCCCGCCGAGCCCATGCTGGTTCCACCGATGATTCACCGGAGCTATCTTCCCGGCAAAAACAAGCAAGAACGGAGGCAAAGACCCTAGTTCATAAATCCTCATGCGTTTCTGCAACTCCATCCATTCTTCTATCTTTGTTGTGTACTCGCCCGCACGCCACCGGTCCAAGTCCATCACCATCACTCCGGTGTTGAAGTAACATGGCTTCCGGTCAGCAAAGGTTGAAGAGAGTGATGGGCTTGACCAGAATGTAGGTGTGAAGTAGAAGGCGAAGTCGGCGTTGCAATATTTTGGTGCGGCGAGAATGGAGTCTCTGAGGGGAGTGGCGGCGAGTTTGGCGATGTCGTCGACGAGTACGAGGTCGGAGTCTAGGTAAACCACTTTGCTGACGTGGAGGGGGAGTATGTTAGCGAGGTAGCTACGTGCGTAGTTTAAGGGACAGTCTAGGGCGGCGCGGATGGATGTGGAAATGAGTCCGGATACTAAGGAATCTTGGAAAACATAGACGTCGAATTTAAGGTAAGGAAAGGAGTTGGAAATGGTGGTGTGTAGGAGTGAGGTGTTGGAAGAACTTGAGGTGACGAAATGGAAGATGATGTTTTCCGGGCAGGAGGAGTGTTGGAGGACGGAGAGGATGGCGGCCATTGAGCCGCGGATGTAGGCGGCATCGAGGGTCATGGCGACGTGGACGGTGGGATCATTGGATGTGGTTAATAGGATTGATGGGCATTCTGGGGAGTTGTAGAATTGGGGGGCTTCTTTGAATTGATGTGAGATGGTGGGGGTGGTGGTGGTGGTTGTAGTGGTTGCGGTGGAGGAATGGAGGTGGAGGAGGAAGAGGAGGAAGGGGGGAATGAGTTTGATCATGATAGTGATATTGTGTATCGGTTGGAAGGGTGTGGTGGTATTTAAAAAGCAAGAGAGGGAAGAATTATAGATTGGGTTTGAAGGAAGTGCTTTCTTGCAGTTTTGGAGCTACCCGGTCGGTTTCAAGTTGTTGATGATAATAAAGTAGTTTATTTTCAAATTTAGAATACAATATTATATAGGGTCCGGTTTCTTTACAAAGGCTTTTTTCTGTGCGAAGGTACGAAGGGACATGAGTGATTATCATTTAGACTTGCGTGATAATTATCACGCATTGAAATAATTATCACGCAAGTGTAAAATGATAATCACGTATGCCCTTCGTACCTTCGCATGAAAAACAGACTTTGTAGTCAAAACTTTCTCATATTATATATATATACATATATATATATTATTTAAACTATATTCATATACTTTAACAGCCTCTGAATCTACTTCTAAATCTACGTCAATGTCCATTATAAGACTATAATATTTAACCACTTAAGAATGAACATTTTTACGATACCGTGAAACCACTTAGTTACAAACCCTTTGTATTCATATACTTTTAATATTTTTATAACATGTTAGTTTTTGTTTATTTTAAAATCTAGCTAACTTTAAACATCATATTTAGGTAATGTATCTCTCTCTATGTATATATGTACATATAAAATAAAGAACTTGTAAATTAAAGAAAAAAATGGATGCCGGAGTTGATGACATATTGTCAACATGTATAATTTAAAAAATTAACAATACATGAACTAAATAATTTTAAAAATTTATTAGAAATGATTATTTGATATAATAGAGTTTTGGGGGAAGAACGTGTCAAAACACTAGAAAATAAATTTTATACAGAAAATATAATAATATGTAGTTAGTTGAGTGCCTTTAAGACAATCCTTATTCGTATATAAAAAGAATGTTCATAAGTTATAATAATAATAATAATAATAATAATAATAATAATAATAATAATAATAATAATAATAATAATAATAATAATAATAATAAAATGTTTTGGTGTTTTCACTATCTTTGTCAAATTTTGACATGCCACATTTGTTGAAAGGGGAACAAGAGTGACCACTCTAAGCAAAAGCAACACTTCAACTTCTATTTATACAAATGCCCACCAAACACAACATTTTTTTTTTTGGTCAATTTTACATAAAATCTATTTATAACAATTTTAAGTTTCCAAATACGAATTTTACATTAATGGGTCGTCAAATCAATCCGTTTGTGAAAAAAGAAAAAACAGAAAATACGTCAATAATGGTATTTAAATAGTTTACATTCTTAGATTGGGTTTTCATATTCCTTTAATAATTTGTATAAATTTACAATTATAACCTTGAAATATAAATTTTGACATAAGTTACCCAAATTACATCCAATGTAGAAAGTTGTAATATTAATGTCGTCGTGCTTGCCCATGCTTTGCCAATCTATTGGCCATTTTGTTGGTGCATGGAACTCATATGCAGAGGCACATGTTACATAATATTAGAGATATGGCTTCCTATTTCTATACCCATAACTCTAATTTGCCTATTTTGTTTGCAAAATCAATATAATTAAATATCCAAAAATAAGTAAAATATTGAATTAATAATTTAGAATAATATAAGTACTTCGTTTTGAATTAGATCCAAGACGGATCAGATCAGAGTTCCCATAACTATATTTGTTTATTTTGAGCGGCCTAGGTATTATTATATGTATGTTACATTTACATACACAACATATGAATGTAATAAATATTCATGATTCATGGAATGAGACTATGAGAGTCGTGCACTTGTGCCCATAAATACACCTATAGATTTACCCATAATATTATATTTTAAATTGTTTTTTATAAAATAAAACAAATATTAATATTGAACCAGAAATGAATCATATACGATTTCTTTTGGGCAACTCTTATCTCTTTCGAGTAACTCTTATTGGAAGCTACCTCTTGAGCTCTGGATTACTACAAGAAGAACCACTCATTACTAATTACTATTGCATTTATACTTTCGCTGTCTAAAGATATGTATTCAACATTTGGTGTCATCTACGGGACTCATTTGATTTCGTATCACCCACCTTTCTCCATAACCAAGAAAAGATCTTCAAAAATGGTCGACAACAAATGAGCCCTTAAAAACCATAACAAATGTTGCTAGTATAAGGAGGAAGACATCAAGAATAGTCACATCAGAGCAAACATGGGTGGTCTGTGATAGAATTCAAAAGAGAGAATAACACGATAGTTAGGAATAATTGTATGTCTGAATGAATGATAAAAGGTCTCTATATAGAGAGATTACAAAAGGATAACCATGAAAACTAGATAACTAGCAAAACTATAATAAGTCAAAATATATAATATATATGACCATATATATCGTCAATATACCCCTCAAGTTAGACGTTCGAAGCAACGTGTAGCTTAGAGCGAAGCATAGCAAACTGAGTAGTAGAGCGACCTTTGATGAGAATGCTAGCAATTTAAACAGAAGTTGAAACATAACACACTTGGAGATTCTTTCTAATACCATATCCGTGATGAAGTGCAGTCAATCTCAAGATGTTTTGTATGCTGATTAAACACGGGATTGACTGCCAGATAAATAGCTTAAATTTTGTCACCCAAAAGTGTTGGTGGACTGGTAAGGGGTAAACGGAGCTCATGAAGAACGGAAGTAATCCAACGGATCTCAGATGCAACGTGAGCAACACGATACTCAGCCTCAGTGCTAGGCCGAGCAATGATGTGTTGTTTCTTAGAGCTCCAACTAATAAGGTTGGAACCAAGAAACACACAATAACCCGTGGTAGTGTGACGATCATCTGGGCACCTACCTAATAGGCATCAACATAAGCACGAATAGTAAGACTAGCTGCTCTACTTATTGTCAACCCACGAGAGGTGGTACCTTGAAGATAATGAAGAATACGCTTGACAACAATCTAATGGCGGCTAGTAGGTCTCTGAAGAAACTAAGAAACCTTACTTACTACATATGCGATCTCTGGACGAGATTTGGGGGGTGGTGGTGGTGAGGATGGAGTGGTGGTGATGGGTGTAGGATGCTCAAGAGGTGTTCAAGTGGTTATGGTAGTAGATGTGGGAAATATAGTGGGATGAATGACTGATATGGGAGGTATGATGGTAGTCTTAGCTGAAGATACCGGGTCAGATGAAGGAATAGAGGAAATCGTCTCATGAAAGGTGACATGTCGAGATGTGTACGTGTGACACGTGTGAGGGTCATAGCAGAGATATCCACGATGGTTATACGCATAGCCGAGAAATTTGCAGGGAACATATTTACGGGAAAGTCTATCTACACGACGATCACCACGGATAACATAAGCGCCCAAATGTATGAAGAAGAGAATAATCGGGTTTATAATGGGGGAGAAGCTCGTAAGGGAAAGAATTGTTTAATTTTTCGGAAGATAAACGATTTACGAGAAAGGTTGTTGTGGTGGCGTAAGGATCATACCAATATTTCTTTGGTAAGTGTGCAAGAAAAATTAACGCCCTTGCGATTTCAGAGATATGGCGGTTTTTTCGCTCGACAACCCCATTTTGTTGGGGCGTGTAGGGATAGGAGATGCGGTAGGAAATGTGAGCATCGGACATGAGTCGACCCAAATGACTGTCAGTTTAGATGAACATTATAATGCAAGTGTTTGATGGTGATGGGAAAAAAGGTTTTCAATAAGGTTTTTAAAGTGACGAAATGAATCAATGGCTAGTGATCAGTGAGATAGTGGATATATCCAAGTAACACGATTGAAATAGTTGATAAATGAAATAAAATAATAATTGGAATGAGATGTTATGGGCGAAGGTCCCCAAATATCACAATGAATAATATGTGAAGGAAAAGAGCTACGAGGTACTTATGAATAAAAAGGTAATGTAGTAGATTTTGAAATACTACAAGACTTACAATGATTCTGTAAAGGCTTATGAGAAACATTAAGAGAGGGAAGATATGTAAAAACATAATCGAATGGGTGAATAAGACGAGAGTGGCACAACTCTCAAGATGCAGATGTAGCAGCGGACAACAAGTAAAGCTTATGCGGTTTAGGAAGCATGTGGTGGAGTGTCTGGCCTGTCAAGGTCTAAATAGACCAATATAGTATGAAAAAACAATAGCTACACGATGGTCAATAATGAGTTGAGCAATAGATAAAAGGTTTTTGGTTAAATCAGGAACAACAAGAACATTTTTTAGAGTGAGGGGATGATGTGGAATAGAAAGCATAAAAGTACCAATATGAGAGATGTCAAGAGACATACAATTACCAACAACCACTTTCTCTAAACCGAGATAGTGTTGGATCGTAAACCATACTAATATCATATGCCATATGAGCAATGTTTTTAAACCCGGACTGACCGGCCGATAGGATCGGTTTAACGAGGAACCGGTACCTCCGACGGTCCGGTTGTATATTGTGTGACCGTTTTACAAAATAACCGGGTGGTTTGTACGATTAAGCGGTCGAACCGTGAACCGGGGGTCGGGTTCTCTTATTTACGTTCTTTTTTTTTAACTTTTAAACAAAAAAACTTGGGTTATTTTATTTGAACTTGGATTATATTTGTTTAAATTTAGGTTATTTTGTTTAAATTTTGATTATTTTGTTTGAACTTAGGTTATTTTGCTTAAATTTGGATTATGTTTGTTTAAATGGTTGTATATATTGTATTTGGAATTTTTGCTTTTTTTTCTATATATTTTTATGAATATTTATATTATTTATTACACCATCTAGTTCTTAAATCCGGCCCGACCAATGAACCTCTAATGCGTCCGGTTTGTTATCCGTCCGGTTCTAAAAACATTGCATACGAGCTAGAGTCGAAAATCCACGAGTGAACCAAACACATGCTGATGAAATCTGATGTGAGTACAAAATGTGAGGAACTTGATTGTTGTGAGGCCCAAGCCACGAAATGATCAGAAACGAATCGAGATAATCACCATTAATAATACTTCCTGTTGGGTTGCTAAAGCTGGTTGAACCATTGCTTGCGGGCTGTGACCTGTGTAACTAAAAGAAGTTGTTGGCCACAATCATGCATGCGATCACACTTGCAAACTAATGCATCCTTATCTTTGGCAATATAGATTTTTTTTTATTAATTATGATTGGCCCTTCAACAATAGCCAATTTCTTCCTAACTTCCGGCAAGAATTGTGGAATGCTATTACCTGCAGAATTGCACGTGGGCTTCGATCGTGAATTATCAAAAGTATGGGTTTTTTTCCTATAAAATTCTTGGTTGAATTATCTTCAATTATTTTCCATAGTTGGGTTGGGCAGCATATGTTGTGCGAATGGCCAAGTAGGCTAGTGCCGGAAGGAAGGTGGCAGTTATGTATGCCGATACATACCCGTCAATGCGTTCATAGTCATCCGATTGAGCCGATGTGATAGGATTAAACTGGAAAAGGAGAAGAAGAAGCTAAGAGATAATCGAGAGAAGCTAGCAAGGAGGAAGAGAAGTTTATCTCAACAAATGCAAAATCCATTATTAAATACGTAACCCCTGTATATATGTTACGGAGTGAGACCATTGCAAGGTATGTGACTTATCCCACATCGGTTGTATGGGAAACCAATGTGGGGTTTATAACCCAAATGACTCTCTCACCCATCAGAATATTCTTTTGAGTTGAGTTCTCCTGTTAGCTTTGCAACCAATGGTATCAGAGCCAAACTCAGAGCGGTGGCCTGGAGGAAACGAGCCGTGACTAACGAGTACGTTGGTCCTTAAGGAGGGTGGAATGTTACGGACTGAAACCATTGCAAGGTATGAGACTTGTCCCACATCGTATGTATGGGCAACCAATGTGGGGTTTATAACCCAAATGGGCTCCCTTACCCATCAAACTAGTCTTTTGGCATAACAATATAGTCCATTCACATACAAATCCCCCCCCCCCCCCCGGGTTAACCCGCTTTAATTTTGTCCTCAAAAAGTGAGTTCAGTAACCCAGGAACCTTAGCTACGTGTCCTCCAAAATGTTCTTCCACATGTCCGTGCACTTTCAAAACCAAATTAGACCCAAACGGAAACGTCAAACGCTATAAAACACAATTGGTTGCTAAAGGCTATACACAAAAGGAGGAAATTGATTATCGAGAAACCATCTCACCTGTCTCACGGAAGGATTCTTTGAGGATCCTTACAGTGTTAGTAGATCATTTTGATTTGGAGTTACATCATATGGATGTCAAAACCGTTTTCCTTGATGGTGACTTACACGAGGATGTGTTTATGACTCAACCTGCTTTTTATTTATTATTAATTTTTTTAAAATTTACTTTCAACCCATATACTATATACAATGTACGCTTTTAGCCCGTTTAAGTTTCTATTACTTTCGTCTTTCTTTAATAATTTTCGTTCGTTAACTTTTTTCAAATAAGGCATTGCGCGAGTGTTTTTATTTTTTTATCAACGTTCCAATATAAATTTATTTGGAAACGGATTTTTATTCAAAATCGAGTTTTTATTTGTTTTGGTATCGTACCCTATATCGAGTGCCGTTACCGTTCTTACTTTCGTTCCTTAACTTTTTCAAAAAATGGCGTGCCCGACTATTTTTCTTTTTCAAACGTTCCTATATAAATTTATTTGGAAACAAAGTTTTATTAAAAATCGAGTTTTTTTTTTGTATCGTACCCAATATCGAGTGTGCTACAAACACCCTCACGCAAAAAGATAAAACCATTTATGTTTTACAGAAAAAGGCAAAAACACGAGAATTAAATACTTACTCATATAATCCCGGAAAAGGGGTTGGGATCACGAACACTTAGTTTGCAAGTTAAAGAAATCCATATATGTGTTAAAGCAGACAGTGGTACCTAAAATTTGATGAAATCATGAAGAAACAATGTAACATCCCGAAAATCTAGCAAATTATGATTCGGGCCAAAGGGCGACCCGTATCTTTGGTAAATGAGAAAGTTGGTGAGAGTTTCGCATAAAACTCTATTCGTAGAGATAAAGGGACCCAGTTAGCAAGGTTTTCAAGTAATAACTGGAATTATGGAAAAACGGGGGGCTCGGCTAGCCGTAGATGGAATTGTTGAGACTCAAAACGCGCAAAGATAGAGACGCAAGGACCCGGATGTAACATTGTAACATTTAAAAGGAATATTAGGAGAAACCCAAGGCCATTCGGCCTAGAGGGGTTGCGCGACGGCAGGGAGAGCGAACGTGAAAGAGAAAGGTGACTGAAAGAAGTGTTCTTACAACGGTTTCGAACGGAGAACTTCATGCGTAGCCAAAGGTAACTCTCGTTTATACTTTTGACGTGTTTTCATTATCTTTTTAGTTGGAAACCGATTAAGGTTTGAGGTGGGTGGTCACGGTTAATGGCGAAGTTAAGGGAGATGGAGACCGGCTGTGGGGGTGGACACGGTGGTAGCAGGCGACGGCGACGACACGGGGGTGGTGCGTGATGGTGACGGCCGGCAAGTGAAGGGCGTGGTAGTGACCCGTCGGCCGAGAAGGGAAAGAATAGGGGTGACAGATTATGGGTTTCGATAAGGAGGTGGATAAAGTCGTGGTGTTTTACAGCGGCCAATGGTGGAGAACGGAGGGGACGACGGGGGCTGCTGCGGTGACGAGTAGCGGTGGTGGTGCTGCGATGGCGCAAGGCAGTGGGCTCGGCTAGGGTGGTTAGGCGACGAGGTGGCGACGCGTGGTAGCGATACACGATGGTGGTGGTTCACGGAGGTGAACAAGGGAGAGCATGGAGTCGGGTTACACCCGAATAGCATTTTATGAACGTAGGGTTTGCATGACGAGTTGGAGCATGCATGGGGGAGCTCGGCTCGTGTGCGGGTGACCCGGGAGGCTAAGATGTTTGCATGGAAAGAATTAGGGTTTTTCATGTGTATGCATGTGCATATACGTGCATGCAAGAGAAATCCGTTCGAGTGTAAGGATTTCTAAACAGGTCGAGGATGATCCGGCACGAGTCAGGGTTAACGAGATGAGAATGGTTAAAGGTCTGCATGGCACACGTATGTGCATGCGTGTGGACTAGGGTTTCCTTGATTTAGATTGACAAGCAGATGGGACAAGTGTCGGGGTTTTATTATATTGTTATACGTTATCCAACGTATGTTATAAACGTGTCCTGATCGGGTGATCATACGTTTGACACGTTCGAGATTGAGCGAGCACGCGTGGTGTAGAGCTAGGATTTGGACGCAGTATAACTGGTGAGTTACTAATCCCCCTCTTTTAAATGTTTTTAACATTTTGGGGCTATCGTACATACTTTTGAGAGATGTTTTATTACATTAAATGTATAACGAGCTTTGGGGTCTAAACCGATGAGTTTACGAATTTAACTATTTAAACACGGGACTAAGGGAATGTCCCTGAGAGGTGTAGGATAAAGGTGGGTATATGATCGTGGGTCGTATGGTGACCTAACAGGGGTGATTCAGGATTGTAGTTACGGGTCGTACGGGTACGACTAGGAGGTGTCACAGGGTGTGCATGTACGTGGTATACGCTTAGATAACGAGATATAGTATTTGTATGAGCGTTGATATAGTAGCAATGTATTTTGTTATGTGTTAGTCGGGGTGAGTCAGGATATAAGCTAAACGCTTATGAATACGTGTAGGATATTTTATTCTAATGCTATGTGCAAAGTGCAGGTGCAGTTAATGAGACATGTACATAGTGTATAATGTTATGTGTTTATACATGTGTTGTGTGTATTATGTCGTTGTCCTTGTGACACGGCGGTTATTGTGTTTGCATTGTTGTCATTATGAGACGGTAAACGAGATTGTGGGGGACTAAGTCCTTCGGGAGGTCACCAATGGTGACGATGTCCAACAGGACAGTGATGAGCTCGGGGTGTGTCGAACGCCCTGACGAGGGCAGTAATGAGGTATGTGTTTGGTGCTTATATATTTGTGTTAAATTGCATACAAACGTGAGTTATATTATTGTGCATAAGATAGTAATAATGTGGTGAGTCGAGTTAGATTGACCGTTGTGTCAGGATTCTGATGTGATTCTTACAACTGTTATGTCAGTTGATTTGTAAGAGCCTTAGTCAAGGCTGAGTAAGTTGATGCCTGGGGATTTGCTGTGTTAACCAAGTGTCGGGTTAATACATGTACTTGAGTATGAGTTAATAGTGTAGGTAAGTTCGACCTATGTCGAAGAGACTAGGGGATTATTATTATTATGGGATGAGTCTTGGGTAATGAGCTATTATGGGATATCGGGTGATAACCGGAGTTATCTATTTGTTAATGAATTGTGGACCTATTTTATAAGGACCGTGGGTCCTGAGTAAAGTCTAAATAACTTTTGAGACGAGTTGGCTTTTAGTCAAACTAAACTATTATAACTCACTCAACGTAGCTGACTTTGTGTGTACGATATATTGTTTTGCGGGTAAGCGTTGAATTGACATATCTTAGCTTGGGAGCGGTGCTACTCGGATTGGTGTGCAAGCATTCGTGAGGTAACTTAATGACATTAAATACTAATTAATGTTTTTAGAAAGACTTCCGTTGTAGTTTAACATATCTAAAATGAGTATTTTCAATGGAATAACCCGTTATGAGAACCAACTGTAGGGTGCCTGGTTTGGGGCCTTACAAGTTGGTATCAAAGCCGAGGTTTAAAAGAAAATTGGTGTTTTTACTAAAATAAAATTCCTTAACTTAAACTGAAAATGGGACGAGGGTGAAACGAATGCCACCACGAGTAACCACGAGCCAAGAGGTACGTCTTTGGAGTTATACATTAATTGTAGAATATCATGGGTGTAATGTTACACCAGGTGAAGTAATTGGTGGGAGTAAGTGATGTATGGTTTCGTGTGGGATCATGCTGTGTGATATGTCTTGTAGTAATATGTAGAACTACGTGGAGTTGTATGGTGTGATTAAATGAGACTATAATGTGAGTTGAGTAATGAGGAGTAGTATTAATTGTAACTATGTGAGATAGTTTGGTGTGTCAATATGATTTAGTAATTTTGTGTGTAACCTTGGATGGTGTGAAATTGTGATAAAGATGACGACTTGCTAGATTATTGTGTGGTGCTATGTGGGTTGTGTGGGATGCATGTGCATCCGAGGTGTAGGAAAGATAGAAAGCTAATGTGAATATGATGGGGAAGGTTTAGAATCCGAGCAGTAATGTGGACCACCAAATTGCATTTGATCACCATGATTTGGCAGTCTATGATTACTCTCATATTCTAAACTTGGCGTCCATAGTAATCACTCCAACGTTCTATCTTGTGCAGGTACTGATGACCATGACGATTCGAACTAGACGGGTTAGGCGAGGAGCCCTTATCAGGAGGTTGACAGAGCGGCGGGCTAGACATTTGGCTGCCGTTCGCACAATTATCTTTGGAGGGAGACGAGTCTTAGCACCTGTTCCATTGACGGTGGTTCCACCGGCGGCTGAGTACGAGCAAGAGCTACCAACATAGGAGGCGATCTTGGCGCTTTCAGCGCCAAATGCCCCCAATACTACAAGGAGCAACTATGAGGGGCGGGCTCAGTAGTTCCTTTTACAGGAGAGTAAGAAATGCATTTGCAGTCAGGAGTCAGCCCTCGAGACACTACGCAGGATCAGGAAATGGATGGTTGGAGGAATCCGAGGACGAGGAGCAAGTGGAGGGATAACTTCGACTTGTTCAATGACTAGAACAGTGGGGGTTACCACGAGAGGACTAGAGCATTTTGAGTAATGGATGTCAGGCACTTTTGTGGCGAAATAGTTGTTCTTGGTTTTTTCAATTGCTTGATTTTAACCTTGACAGTGAATCTTACCACGGGATGGTTTTGTAACACCCTTAATTTCAAACACTGGTTATAATAAACATTTACACACGCAAAAGCATTTATCCAAAGATTTTTTTTAAATATGTCCCTCGTCTACCGCGAGGGACCAAGCCCCCTCCCTTCGCGTACCGCGAGGGAGCCTGAGAAAAGCTCACAGGAAGCCAGGCTTCTCACGTACCGCGAGAGAACCTCCCCTGGTTCTTAGCGTACCGCGAGGTGCCTGATTTTCCAGAAGGTTTCCAGGTTCTGCAGATTTTAACACTTAGCCAAATTTTCCATCTTTTACTATTTCAATATAACCAAAAATATCCCAAACACTTGGGTTTTTGACCAAATATTCATTCATTAAATTATACACCAAAACATCAATTCTTGTTTCAAATTTACATCCCTTTCGAGGATTTCAATTTACATCCCAAATTCAACCATTTACGCATACGAGAACCCGCCAACGCCTTGGACTTGACTTGGACTACATCGGACCTACATAACCACATAAACATATCACTATTAGTAATGAAGAATAAACATAACAAACAAGTAAGATTCTACTTGTTTCACCTATTCACCTATTTGACCCGTTTCCACCCATTTTGTCAATTGGCTAAATATCACTTGCTTAACACCTATAAATTTCATTCTATTTATTTTATATTCATGATTAACACATTTCCCTTTCCATTATAGCGCATTGGCCATTACTTCATCACCACATTTCCATTATGATTCATAGATCATAACTTCATATCCACATATCCATTATGGTACTTAGACCATAACTCCATATCCACATATCCATTATAGTATTAATACTATAACTACATTCATTCACTTATTTGTACACCTCTGTACACATTCATACCACGTAACACATTATGCAACTTAACACATTATGCATACAACATTGCATATGACACCATTTATTATCAATTACTAAGTAAGTGCAAAAACAATTACCTTGAGTTATACTAAACACATTCATCTTCACGTTTTGCAATTTGATTACCTAAACACATTCATCTAGTTTAGTAATCCATCATACACCAAAATCACATTTTAATTGGGCTCATAACCCAATTTCCAATTTCTAACCCAAATTGACCCGTTTGAGTTATACTCATAACCAAACACCCTCTTTCACCCCAAACTCACCTACTTGAGTTTCATTATCCTTACCATAACACTAATTTTTCATCCAATTTTTATCATTAGGTTAATTTGGTGTTTATTCAAGTGTCTAACATCATATAATCACTTAATCATCATTAATTCATCATCTTATCATCATAATCCAAAAACCCCAAATTTTCCCATATGAACCCTAACTTCCTATAATCAAAATCAAAGGGTTCTAGGATGCTAATCACCATCATTTACCTTTAGTTTAGCTAGATTATCAATAATCTAACACCAGTTAACCACATGCATTCAAAATTTCCGGATTTCTACAAAACCCAACTATGAACTCATAAATGGTGAAATCAAATGGAAGATTATCACTTACTTGATGTTAGGAAGGTGATGTGTGAGCCAAAACCTTCACAAAACAATCCTTAAATGCACGATTTAGGCTTCAATCTCGTTTTCTCCTTTTTCTCCTTTGCTCAAGAACGACCCAACACTCCACAAATGAGACTAATTTTGACTTTCACTAGTCAATATGGCAAATTTTGCCATTTTACACTTTTAACCCCTCAACTTTCATTTCACCCATGTCATTTCATAATTAGTTAAAAACTAATATAACCCCATTACTAACTTGAAACCCACTTGTTTCAACTTATTTCTAAAATATTATTTTCACCATAATATTTATTTAGAACATTTAATTATTTAATAACGAAACCCGGATTTTGGGTTCGTTACAAATCACCTCCCCTTATTTGGGTTTCGTACCCGAAACCCGACTTCACATAAAGAGGTTCGGATAATATTTGAGGATCTCTTCCTTGGTTTCCCAAGTCATTTCCGCTTCTTTCTTATGTTTCCACCGTACCAAGACTTGGCTAATCTCTTTATTGCGTAAATGATTCACTTTTCTATCCAAGATTGCCACCGGTTCCTCAACATAATTCAACTTTTCATCAATCTCAATATCATCCAATGGGACAAAAGTAGATTCATCTGCCAAACATTTTCGCAAATGAGACACATGAAACGTGTTATGAAGCCTACTTAATCCCTCCGGTAGCTCCAAACGATAAGCTACCGCACCCACCCTTGCTATCACCTTAAACGGTCCGATGAAACGTGGACTTAACTTCCCCCGTTTCCTAAACTGTATCACCCCTTTCCAAGGAGAGACTTTCAAAAGCACAAATTCTCCCACTTGAAACTCAATCGCCCGCTTTCTATTATCCGCATAGGATTTTTGGCGATCTTGCGCCACCTTCAAGCGTGCCCTTATTTGGTCAATACTACTATTAGTTTCCTTGACCACCTCTTTGCTACCAAGTTTCGTTGACCAATTTCACCCCAACACACGGGTGTTCGACATTTCCTCCCATACAACGCCTCAAAAGGCGGCATACCAATACTAGAATGGTAGCTATTGTTATAAAAAAAAATCCGCCAACGGTAAATGGTCGTCCCAACTACCCCCAAAATCCAAAGCACACGCTCGTAATATATCTTCGAGCGTTTGAATTGTTCGCTCTTTTTGACCATCCGTTTGTGGATGACGAGCGGTGCTAAGATTCAATCTAGTCTCCATACCCTTGTGGAATTTCTTCCAAAAATGAGAAGTAAATCTCGTATCATGATCCGATATAATCGACACCGGCACACCATGATGTGACACAATTTCCTTCACATACATTTCCGCCAATATATCCGATGAATACGTTTCCTTAATAGGAAGGAAATGGGCACTCTTTGTCAACCGATCCACTACTACCCATATCGTATCAAAGCCTTTTCGAGTCTTTGGTAGTTTAGTGATCAAATCCATGGTTATGTTCTCCCATTTCTAAAGCGGTATTTCAAGCGGTTGGAGCTTTTCATACGGCTTTTGGTGCTCCGCCTTTACTCTTAAGCATGAGAGACACCTCTCCACATACTTAACAATATCACGCCTCATACCCGGCCACCAAAAATGACACTTCAAATCATAAAACATTTTTGTGGCCCCCGGATGGATAGAATACTTGGATTTATGCGCCTCGTCTAAGATAGTTGTCAAAACACTTGACAACCTAGGAATCCATATTGTATCAAAGCATGTCTTTAATCCCGTGCTATTTTCCATAAGCTTATCAACATAAGCAACCATACGTTCCTTCTTCAAATCACTACCAAGTGCTAACACTTGTGGTTCCCGTCAATAAGAGATGATGAAATTGTCATCTTGAATGACCTCACCTTGATAGTGCATGACTCGTCTTCCGCCTAAGTGCATCCGCCACTACATTCGCTTTACCCGGATGATAGAGTATCTCACAGTCATAGTCCTTGACCAATTAAAGCCACCGTCTTTGCCTCATGTTGAGGTCCTTTTGGTCAAAGAAATACTTGAGGCTTTTGTGATCCGTGTATATCGTACACTTAGCCCCATACAAATAATGCCTCCAAATCTTGAGCGCGAAAACCACGGCCGCAAGATCTAAATCATGGGAAGGGTATATCACCTCGTGAGTCTTCAATTGCCTAGACGCGTAAGCAATCACTTTCCCCCTTTGCATCAAAACACACCCCAACCCTGAATGCGAGGCATCCGAATACACAACAAAATCTTCGGTCCCGTCCGACAATGATAGAATAGGCGCCTTAGTCAACTTTTCTTTCAATAGTTGAAAGGCATATTCTTGCTCAGAACCCCATATAAACCTAGTCTCCTTTCGCGTCAACTTCGTCATCGGCAAAGCAATCTGAGAGAAGTTTTCAATAAACCACCGATAATAACCCGCCAACCCCAAGAAACTTCTAATTTCCGAAGGCGTTTTCGGCAATGACCAATCTTTTACCGCCACTATCTTGGATGGGTCGATAGTAATCCCTTTCTCATTAATCACATGACTCAAGAATTGGATTTCGCGCAACCAAAATGCGCACTTAGAAAATTTTGCATAAAGCTTTTCCCTTTGAAAAACTTCAAGAATCTCACGCAAATGACAAACATGATCACCCTCGCTCCTTGAATAAACGAGAAGGTCATCAATAAACTCAATGACCAAGCGGTCGAGGAACGGTCTACACACCCGGTTCATAAGATCCATGAAAATCGTGGGTGCGTTGGTTAAACCGAAAGGCATAACCGTAAACTTATAGTGACCGTATCGAGTGCGGAAAGCAGTCTTAGGAATGTCGTCTTCTTTCACCTTCAACTGATGATACCCGGACTTCAAATCAATTTTAGAGAACCATGACGCCCCTTGCAATTGGTCAAAGAGGTCGTCAATCCGAGGTAACGAGCACAGATTTTTCACCGTCAACTTGTTCAATTCCCGATAATCCATACATATCCTCATGCTTCTATCCTTCTTTTTAGCGAATAGAACGGGTGCACCCCAAGGAGAGACACTTGGGTGTATGAAACCTTTATTGAGTAGTTCTTGCAATTGCTCCATTAGCTCTTTCATCTCCGGCGGTGGCAATCGATAAGGAGCTTTGGCTACCGGCTTAGCGAACCGGTATCAAGTCAATCCCAAACTCTACTTCCCTCTCCGGAGGAACCCTCGGCAACTCATTTGGAAACACATCCTCAAACTGATTCACCACCGGAACATCGCGAATATCCTTCACTTTCTCTATCACATCCGCAACACAAGCCATGTACGCCTTGCACCCATGCGCCATGTACTTTGTTGCCTTCACACAAGAACACATTCTTACTTTACCTTTCTTTTCACCTTCTATGTAATGGACTCACCCGACGGGGAGTCGAGTTGTATCGCCTTAGGTCCATATAAAATACTCTCTTTATTCCTTGACAACCAATGTATCCCCACAATAACATCAAAATCCCCCATGGTCATAGGAATTAAATCAATAAGGAACGTTTCACCCCCCGCCCTTAACTTGCAATTCCTATAAATATCAAACACTAGGAAACTCTTATCATTTGCCGCCTCGATTTCTATTATCTAACTTGCTACTTAGAAAAGAAGAATGCTTAACAAATTTCAAAGACACAAATGAACAACTAGCCCTCGAATCAAATAGAACTAGGGCAGGTAAAGAGTTAATCTTGAATGTACCTGACACCATCTCCGGGTTATTCTTCGCCTCTTCCGCCGAGATGTGGAAAACTCTACCCTTTGGCTTTGGCATTTCAACCTTTATTTCACTTCCACCTTGTTTCAGCTCGAGGCAATCCGCCCTATTGTGCCCGGGCTTGTAATAATTGTAGCATAAACGGATTTGGCTTGGACATTGACTAGCCATGTGCCCCGGCTTCCCACACTTATAGCAATTTGACGTACCCTTCCTACACTCCCCAAAGTGCTCCTTTCCACAAACCTTGCATCCCTGTGGAGAAAACTTATTAAACGGCTTCTTGCTAGGGCTCCCACCCTTTATCTTCTTCACAACTTGTTCCACAATTTCCCGCTTTCTCTTTTCACCTCTTGCTTCTTGCCTCCTCAACTCCACCTCCCTTTCCTAACACTTGTTTATCAAATCTACAAGTGTGGTAAAAGAGGATGGGGATATGCTATCTCTGAACTCCACAGTCAACATAGCATAAAATCTGTCAATCTTCGCCTTCTCGGTCGACACCACGTCCGGACAGAAAGCCCCTGCCAATTCATCTATTGACTCAGTCGTTTTCCTCATGAGGAGGAACTCCTCAGTCATCATGTCAAGTGCGGCTTGTGGCAATGGTATTTTAGAAAAGCCGTCTTAAACTCCTCCCAAGTCATGGAGGTCACACCCATTTCACCCTTCTTCTTTCGGAGATTTAACAACCATTCTTTTGCCCTCCCAGTTAACAATGACATGCTAAACATTACCCTGTCCTCGGGTTTGCACCTTGTCATTTCAAAATTCGATTCCATATCCCCCACCCACCTATGGCTAAGGATCGGGTCCACTTGCCCATTATACTCCTTGGGCTTAATCACCATAAACTCCTTTAGGGTATAACCCTGTGGTTCCCTCTCCTTCTCTTTCATTACCTCCTCGAGAGTAAGCTTAATAGCCCCTCTCATTTCCTCCATCATCAAGGTCGTGGCTTGCTCAAAGGCCTTGGCCACTTCTTCCTTAATCATCTATTGGGTTCTTAGATCCAACGGTTCATTGCTCATTTCTTCTGTCATCTCTTAGCTGAGAATTAGAACAAAAACACCTTAACATCCTTACACTTTCAATACCTTAGGTATCCATCACACTTACACTCTTTTGTATTAAGTATATATATATATCTACCTATATACATACATACAAATATAATCACCTTCACCTAATCCTTGCAAATGTTCATTGTCATATGGTTATCATAAAGACCTTTGCACATCTCGTCTTATTAATCATATTGGCCAGACTTGTTTAATAATACGTTATGCCCAATTGTAATTATCATATTCAAATAACAAATCATAAAATAAGTTTCGGCACACATAACACCTTGTCATTCATTCATACATATACATATACACCATATATATATATCCACTTTATCAAATCATTACTAACCTTTTATTTCCGTAAGCTCCGAGTCTTAGTCAAGTCCTTCATGGATTCTCGTATCATTCCCCTTATCAAGAGCATTCGGTTTGAGTTCGGTACCACGCACACCAAATCCCTTAAACCATTGCTTTGATACCAAGTTGTAACACCCTTAATTTCAAACACTAGTTATAATAAACATTTACACACGCAGAAGCATTTATCCCAAGATTTAAAAAAAATATATATATATGTCCCTCGCGTACCGCGAGGGACCAAGCCCCCTCCTTCGCGTACCGCGAGGGAGCCTGAGAAAAGCTCACCGGAAGCCAGGCTTCACGCGTACCGCGAGAGAACCTCCCCTGGTCCTTCGCGTACCGCGAGGCGCCAGATTTTCCAGAAGGTTTCTAGGTTCTGCAGATTTCAACAGTTAGCCAAATTTTCCATCTTTTACGATTTCAACATAACCAAAAATATCCCAAACACTTGGGTTTTTGACCAAATATTCATTCACCAAATTATACAACAAAACATCAATTCTTGTTTCAAATTTACATCCCTTTCGAGGATTTCAATTTACATCCCAAATTTAACCATTTACGCATACGAGAACCCGCCAATGCTTTGGACTTGACTTGGACTACATTAGAGCTTTTCCTATATAACCACATAAACATATCACCATTAGTAATGAAGAATAAACATAACAAACAAGTAAGATTCTACTTGTTTCACCTATTCACCCATTTGACTCGTTTCCACCCATTTTGTCAATAGGCTAAATATCACTTGCTTAACACCTACAAATTTCATTCTTTTCATTTTATATTCATGATTATTCCATTATGGCACATAAGCCATTACTACATCACCACATTTCCATTATGATTCCTAGATCATAACTTCATATCCACATATCCATTATGGTACTTAGACCATAACTCCATATCCATATATCCATTATGGTACTTAGACCATAACTCCATATCCACATATCTATTATATTATTAATACTATAACTACATTCATTCACTTATTTGTACACCTCTATACACATTCATACCACAAAACACATTATGCATACAACATTGCATATAACACCATTTATTATCAATTACTAAGTAAGTGCAAAATCACTTACCTTGAGGATTTGAAGGTCCCGATTCCACTTCACGTTTTGCAATTTGATTAACTAAACACATTCATCTAGTTTAGTAATCCATCATACACCAAAATCACATTTTAATTCGGCTCATAATCTAATTTCCTATTTCCAACCCACACTGACCTGTTTGAGTTATACTCATAACCAAACACCCTCTTTCACCCCAAACTCACCTACTTGAGTTTCATTATCCTTACCTTAACACTAATTATTCATTCAATTTTTATCATTACGTTAATTTGGTGTTTGTTCAAGTGTCTAACATCATATAATCACTTAATCATCATTAATTCATCATCTTATCATCATATTCCAAAAACCCCAAATTTTCCCATATGAACCCTAACTTCTCATAATCAAAATCAAAGGGTTCTAGGATGCTAATCACCGTTATTTATCTTTAGTTTAGCTAGATTATCAATATTCTAACACCAGTTAACCACATGTATTCAAAATTTCTGGATTTCTACAAACCCAACTATGAACTCATAAATGGTGAAATCAAATGGAAGATTATCACTTACTTGATGTTAGGAAGGTGACGTGTGAGCCAAAACCTTCACAAAACAATCCTTAAATGCACGATTTAGGCTTCAATCTCGTTTTCTCCTTTTTCTCCTTTGCTCAAGAACGACCCAACACTCCACAAATGAGACTAATTTTGACTTTCACTAGTCAATATGGCAGATTTTGCCATTTTACACTTTTAGCCCCTTAACTTTCATTTCACACATTTCATTCCATAATAAGTTAAAAACTAATATAACTCATTACTAACTTGAAACCCACTTGTGTCAACTTATTTCTAAAATATTGTTTTCACCATAATATTTATTTAGAACATTTAATTATTTAATAACGAAACCCGGATTTAGGTTCGTTACAGGTTTAAAATGTAGTTAATGATAGTTGCAGGGGTGGTAGCTTGCTATTGATGGTGCAGTGTTAATTAAGTGTGATTATGTGATTATCTTTTTGAACAACGTGAGTTCATACTAAACATAATCTTTGATGTGATGCTATGACTTGGTTGATTAGACTATATGAATAGACCCGTGTAGACCTGAGTTTTGAGTAGTTGTGTGTGTCTACGGTCTTAAGATAGTGTCACCTATGTGTTATGCTTAGGTGATATATGAAGTGTAAGGGAGTGTGTTTAGCCTTACTATGATATTAAATGTTCTTATATCTTAAGGCATAGATCTTCACGAGGTAAATGTTTTGGTGCTTAAGGACATGAAAGTGTTTTGCGAATAAACCTGTATGTCGTTAATTGAGTTGCTTATGAGTATGAGTTATTTGTGTCACATACTTAATAGTCATGGTGGGAGATCAAGCGTAAGCTTGATATTGTGTCTGACATTAGTCAGGCGGGAGATCAAGTGTAAGCTTGATATGGTGTTGAATTTTGTCAACAGGTTATTGTGTCTGATGGCAGTCAGGTGGGAGATCGTGTTTGCTGATACCTTTGGGCCAGACAACATGATATACTTGTGTGTCTATAAATGACGAGGTCATATTGTATGCACGTAGATTTACCTAGATTCTAGCTATTCGTGTATGTGCACTTTATGCGAGTTAGAAGGTTGAGTTACTTGTACATGTGTAGAACGTTGTGTGTTCTGTAGTTATGTGTGTCGGTGTGTGTCCTTGTAGTACGCGCTTAGTCGTGCATAGGAAGGGTGGTCGGTGTGCTCAGGTATAGTATTCCTATCTTGGCATTTTCTCGACGTTGATACATTAAGGTGATGCATGTCACACCCCAACCGACGGCGGAATACGTCGGGACAGGACATGTAGACTGTTCATGAACTCAAGATTGACTAAATTGTAATATATTAAATTCATTTCAATTCAAACAAACATAAACCAATTCCAAAGTACATAAATGAAAAACAAATTGTTCTTGAATTAAAATTAACTAAGTCCCAAAAACCTATGTGTAGCAAGCCTTGATCAAAATCACACACTAGTACCTGAAACATGAATAAAATAAGGTCAACTAAAAAGTTGGTGAGCATACACAGGTTTGTACATAGATAGTATATAGATGTGAATTAACAAATCCTTACATAACATGATAAAATAAGGCATTTATGGGGAGCAACTATTGTGTAACCAAAGTACAATCAAACCTTTGTAACTAGCATGAAAATTGTGTTGTCGGTAACAATCACCCCAATTTGGGTGGGTTTGTCAGATTCAATAGATCTATCATTGTTAACCGTCGGCTTGTATAGTTAATGATTACACATGTAATTGCACACAAAGTAGTTAACACACCTAATACTCAAACATAAAGCTCAAATTGCACACATGAATTTAAAGTGGATTTGTATGGTGTAGTCTGTGCAAATCATTTTATATAATGTTCATGTTTCACCCCAAAAATGTAAAACAGTGTAAAAGGGGCTACGTAAAACTCACTTGTATCAAAGATGTTGATAGCACAAGAGACTAGGTATCAAAGTGATCCTTGCAACTCACAATGTTAACCTAGAGTGTATTGTATATGAATCTAGATTAATAATGCGCACAATAGTCTATGGCCAAGTTTAGGATTGAAATGGATGTGTGTACAAAGGGTTTGAGATGTAGTATGTAAAGGAGTGTGTAAGAGATTGTGGTTTGTACTTGAATGAGTGTTTTATAAAATGAAAAATTGAAATGAATAGTTTTAAAATAATTGAATTAGGGTTTGGGTTTGAATAACTAAATAAATCAATAATTTTTACTTATTTGTTTAGTTAGAAAAATAGTGTGGAAGTTATATTTATTTAAATATAAATTAAATAAATATTTTTACTTATTTATTTATGAGAACGTGTCAAAATATAGTATAGATATTTATACTAAATATAATTTTAGACTCTAAGTGGATTATTATGGTAAATTAATTTATCTAAATAAAAAGATAATGTGTCTTTTAAAACAAAAGAAATGTAAATATATATTTAGGAATGTCATATTTAGGAATGTTATATTTTGTTTAAACATAGTCTAAACCCTAATTAGAATGTTAATGTAAAAATGATGAGAAACATGTTTTTAGGTAATTCTTTAATTTTTTTTTTATAAAACAAGTAGTTTAATTGTTTTAATTAAAATCTTAATAATCTTAATTATAATAAACCTTTAAATGATTCATAAAATGTAAAAATAATTGTCCTTAATTAAAATTGATTCATTTTAGCACAATTTAGTTCTAAATGGATTTTGAGACTATAAAATAATTTTAATACATTTAAATTGTTGTTTAAAACTGATTTTAAAAAAATAAGCAGCTCACCCGGTTCGAACCCGGGTGGCTGTTGTGTGAGTCTCAGGCCGCAACCGCTGGACCAAGGGATGTACCCCTGAAACGAATCTGGCTCAAATTACTATTATCATGAACAAGGCAGGAGACCGGGTTTGGTTTAGGGCTCGCGTAAAAAGGTTTGTGGTGTATGGGTTTCGAACCCATGCCATCTAGCCTGGCGGTGCAGTGGCTTACCGGCTGGGCTAGATGGTTTTGCTCATAAATAATGAAATCTAAAATTATAAATGCGTTAAATGGATCAAAATAGAATTCCCAAATTCAAATCGTATGAGCGGCTCAAGAACCCTAATAGCAATCGAGCCCGATACAACCTGTTGTTACGATTTGATAAGGGGCTAATGATATACATTCAAAAACGAATCTAATGGCCTAAATCTTACTTGATATGGACGAGTAATGAAGGCTGACGGCTACGATTTCAGTTCCGATGTTCTTGGTACTTGATTGGGGAGTAGAGGTGAAATGGGAGCCGAATGAGCATTTAGAGAGCTAGTAATGTGTTGTGCGAAGGGGTGTGGGGTGTTTAATTCGTTTAATTTTATCCTAATCGCACGATTTGATTACGGTTTGGAAGTGACAGTTGTCGGAGCGATTAACGCGTGAATTCGATCAATTGGGAGTGAATTGGGTCACGTTATGATACCAGGTACATGCGAGATGTATTAGAGCGTGATTTACGGGTCCTAATTCCATCTGATTACTAGATTGAAGGTTGATAACGCGTTTCAACTTCTAAGAAGTCAAACTATTCAAAATTTGAATTTTAGTCATGGGTTTGATCAAATTGTGAATGTAATTAGGCTTTGGTGTGGTCTATAAGCGTTTTCACATGAATGGGAAGTCCATAGTAATGGTTTTGACGATTCTTAATGCGGGAATTCCTTGATTTGGGCCTTGTTGACTTTCAAAGTCAAAATAGATCAAGAATTTCAGTGGCATGTCAAAATTTAGGTCAAAAGATTCAATGCCAAGAGTGAAGGTTCATGTTGAGAGTTCATGTGCTTCAAAAGGGGGTCAATATGGGAGTCCAAATGCTTGAAGGTTCAAATCCAACTTGTTAAAATAAAACATGTATTTATATAAATGTATGCATCAACTTTTAAAGTCAATACTTTATTAATGTAAATGTGTTATAGTCCAAATACACATCTCACGTGCTAATGTAAGTATATCTGTTTAGAATAAACTCTCACAAATACTTGGTCCTCTAATTTGGTTTTATATTAGTATGTAGATATGAAAACCTAAAAAATTGTTTTGATGAGACTTTGAATTTAAAATGTAACATAGGGTATGGAATAATGATTATTGTAAAAATACATGAAAATCAAGGATGTTACAGTATCCCCATGTTGAAGGAATTTCGTCCCAAAATTTAGCTAGTGAAGGTTACTGAATCAGGAAAAAGGTGAGAGTTTTGGGTTCTCATTGTGTTATGATGTTTGTTTAAGGAGTATAACTAGTGACAAGACACAGATTTTGATATTCAGGATCAGGTATGAATGATGATAATGAATTTAGTTTTGAAATGTATTTAAGAAGGAACTGTCGAATGATGCTTTGGATTCTAAGTATGAAATATATTGCATGAAATGGGATTGATGGGAAATTGATGATTAGGGTTTGTTTAAGATGTAGTCTAATGTGCCCAAGAATTGTTAGTGGATGAGGCATTTCACAACTATTGATCTAGGTCAAAACTTCACGTGACACGAATAACGTTACTTCTGATAATATGATAGAGCACTTATAAATAGTAAGTACCATGGGCGTATCCACCATGCCCTTATCATATCACATTAGTTTCGTTGCTATATATCACGATAGGTTTTAGGTCATAACACACGACAGAATTCACTATGTTTTCCATGCGCTGATTTTTATAATTACGTGTGCACCCTTAATTACTCGAATCATCGCATGGTCCGTATAGATCCTTCCTTTGTGTGGGGGTCAAAAGGGCATAAATTCACTTAGTTCATGTCTATTGTTTTCACATATAAAAACTAAGAAGTAACTATGTCCTTAAGTTGCTAAGAAGTAACTATGTCCTTAAGTAGACAGGCCAGTTAGTAACTAAAGAGTAATAAGGTAGTATAACTTAAAGTTCCACAGTTTACTCATGTTTGAACAAGAATACGTCAAACACCGAGTTGTTTTAAAGTGTTACAGCTTCCTCGAGTTTGAACAAGAATACGTCAAACCCCGAGTAGCTTCAATGTGTTATGGTTTTCAACTTTGGTGAACAAAGCGTATGACCATGCCTTGTGTATAATGTAATCAATTAATTGCAACAATTGTAAGCAATTTAGTTTCGTGTATAATGTAGCACCCCAGTTTCATGTATGATCTAGTGTCATGTAGCTTGTAATCAAATAGGTTTCATGTGTAACGTGAACAATTTAGCGTCATGTATATGGCAAGAAATGAATTTCATGTATGATGTTAACCACTTAGTATCATGTATTTTGTAAACAAATAAGCTTCCTTGTGTAATGTAAACAATTTAGTATCATGTATATTGTATAATGTGCATAATTTAGTATCATGTACTTTGTAACCAAATAAGTTTCATGTTCAATGTGGTCAATCTAGTATTATGTACCAAACAAACAATTGTTATGTATCATATATACTACAAACTAGGGGTGAGCAAATAACCGAATTAACCGAACCATAACCGAATTAACCAACATAACCGAACCGATTTAACCGAACCGATCAATTAACCGATGGCTCGGTTAAGCCATAAGTGATTAACCGAAATTTATGGGTCGGTTTTGGTTATGGTGTGTGCCATAACCGAATTAACCGAACCGAACCGAATGTAATCCATTTGTAATAAATTTAAATTACCACTCATATTTTTGCTATAATTCCGATTAGCTTCCCACATGTTTTAGTGTAGAAACTTTCTTGGAGTTGATACACTTTGTGTGTGAACCGAAAACACGACAAAAATTGTATATGAATCAACATGCAATGGCAAGAGGTATCTAACGAACCATGAGGTTCCAACTAAGCTGAAATATTGATATGAATGCAACTAACGAGTGAAGAAATAACAAGTTCATAAGGATCTGGATCATAAGTCAATAATTCAAAGAAACATATGTAGAGTAAATAGTCAAATGACGCCAAATGAAATCAATAATAAAAAGGGAAGTGAGTGAGAGAAACAAAAAAATCATTCCCACGTCGCTTATTACAACAAAATTAGCCTCTTTAGGATCACTTAATTTTTTTTTGCTATAGCGGTTAATTAACCGAATTAACCGATAACCGATCCATAACCGACGGTTAACCGAACCAACCATAACCGAAGTTTCGGTTCGGTTTCGGTTTTGGAAATGGACATAACCGAGGTTTCGGTTTTGGAAATGCCCATAACCGAACCGAACCGACCCATGCACAGCCCTACTACAAACAACCAAGTTTTATGTATTATGTGTTCAATATGGTAGCGTGTGTATTGCAAATGAACAAGTTTCATGTGTTATGTGATCGTGCTATGTATCTTGTGAACGTTCATACGTAAGTTATTGAATTTCGTACGTGACATATACTAACGAGTTTTGCATGTGATCAGGTGTTGCGGAGAAGCGTGTTGTTTTGCGTTCATGTAAGAGATGGTAGTTAGGTTCTAGCTCTTTAAATCTCATTGAGGTTTGTACGGATGGTTAACGTCTTCGCGGTATGGATCGTCTCTTGGAGCGGCAAGTGAAGGGTAACGAGGGGTTTTTGAAAACACTCAGGGAAATGTGACTACAAATAACTGATCTTTGTTTGAAAATAGGAAATTGTAAATTATTCTTGGTTGTAGATATATAAAGTAGTCAAAGTATTGAGTTAAATAATCTAAATAAATAGACAATCTATGGGAAAAAAACTTTTTTTTTAAATTTTCAATTATTATAAGGATAATATTTTCAAGAGAAATTATTGGCTAAACAGTAATTGTATATTAATTTAGTCAGGGTTTAGAAAGAATTACTTTAATGAGGAAAATCATAATTATTTATCAATTTGAAATAATATTTTTATAAAATAGGTTGTATTAAGTTCCCTTACAAAGTAAAAATGTTTATGGAAGAATTTATATTTCTGATACTCTCTAAAAGTTTGATAAACATTTGGTTTGAAAATAACGAGGTTGTTTAAATCTAATAGGATGATTTGTTTATGAGGGAGATTGCCGGTAGTGTACCAAATCGTGCTGAATGAAGAGGGTGATACTTGAAAATTTTTGATGAAAATATGATGGGTGTAATTCACACTTACTTGTCAAATCAATGAATAATAACCTTAGAGTTGGAATATATAAAATTTATTAAATGCTGAAGTGTTAAACATTATTCAAAACATAGGGGAATGATTATCAAACTGAAAATTTAAAAACAATAAATAGAAATTTCCGCTAACGTCTCTGGTAGTTTCCCACTAGAAGGAAGATAATCACCAAGACGAGCACCTCTATGGTTATTCGGGTAATCGATCTGGCTTCAGCTCTAGCTGTTTCTGTGCGACTCTCAACCATTTCTTTTTCGAGGACGGAAATTAACTTCTTTTGGTACCCTAATTGATTCACTAGGCTATCCATTCTATGTTCCTGTAAGTTGTGCCTTATCTCGTGCTCCATTCTTCGCCTCTCGAACTCTGAGGTCCTCACATATTGGTGAACGTCATCGATTGGAATTCCCATAGCACTAGTGGGTGTCATGGTATGCCTTACCTAAGGGTTAGAATGATACGGGTCGGGCACCAGATACTGGTCTCTTAGTGGGGGTCATCTAGGTGTTTGAATTCTTGGGCCGGTGTTCCTAGCCCAATCTGCCATTACATCAAACCTTGGCCTGGCAGCTGGGGGTGGTGGTGACCGACACACGGGTGACCTGATGTCTTCTTCCCAATCCGACTCTGCTCCGGGACGGTATACCGGGGAGGAAGGAGAGTAGGAGTCCATGTCTAGCAGAGAAACAATGAAAAGGTTGTAAGTGATGATGAAACACTGAGTGTTAAATATAGGAGTTCTCACAGGTTTAGAGTTTGACTAGTCATAACACCGAGTCTTCACAATAGTATTTTAGAAATACACTTACCTATAAGCAATGCATCCCTGAGGAGAATTCCCCACGAAAGAGGGGTGGGTCAATAAGACACACTTCAGTACCCTGTCTTTCCTTAGCCAGAATCCCTCATGGGCCTACACACTCTTCCAGCCATCATGTATTAATAACACTATTGTTGGGCTCATGGTCATGATGGGAATTGTTGTGGACTGGGCTTTGAGGCCCGAAAGTGAGGCTTATATATTGTAGTAGGCTTCTTCTTCTTGGAGGGTAAGTGGGCTTCTTGTTTATTATTAATGGGCGTTAGGCCCAATAGTTTATATTTAGATCACAAGAGGTGGTGACATTATATGTGTGAGTTTAAGGGTGCATGAAAAGCTAAGTGTGTATAGGTGTGTGTTAAAACTTAGGATAGAACTTAAATGAATCAAATAGATACAATGAATATAGTACAACAATTATCAGGCAGTGTGACACATAAATTATTAAATATTGTATCAGGTAGTGTATTTACTTATGATAGTATGTAGGAATATTCACACAAGGAGAAATCATGTAGCATGTAGTAGCATGACATTGTATGGGTGTCCTAAGGTTATAGTCTAGGTCAAAAGTGTCTAATAACCTAATTCCCTATAACCAAGGCTCTGATACCAATCTGTCACACCCCAACCGACGGCGGAATACGCCGGGGCGGGACATGTAGACTGTTCATGAGCTCAAGGTTGACTAAATTGTAATATATTAAATTCATTTCAATTCAAACAAACATAAACCAATTCCAAAGTACATAAATGAAAAACAAATTGTTCTTGAATTAAAATTAACTAAGTCCCAAAAACCTATGTGTAGCAAGCCTTGATCAAAATCACACATTAGCACCTGAAACATGAATAAAATAAGGTCAACTAAAAAGTTGGTGAGTATACACATATTTGTACATAGATAGTATATAGATGTGAATTAACAAATCTTTACATAACATGATAAAATAAGGCATTTATGGGGAGCAACTATTGTGTAACCAAAGTACAATCAAACCTTTGTAACTAGCATGAAAATTGTGTTGTCGGTAACAATCACCCCAATTTGGGTGGGTTTGTCAGATTCAATAGATCTATCATTGTTAACCGCCGGCTTGTATAGTTAATGATTGCACATGTAATTGCACACAAAGAAGTTAACACACCTAGTACTCAAACATAAAGCTCAAATTGCACACATGAATTTAAAGTGGATTTGTATGGTGTAGTCTGTGCAAATCATTATATATAATGTTCATTTTCACCCCAAAAATGTAAAACAGTGTAAAAGGGGCTACGTAAAACTCACATGTATCAAAGATGTTGATAGCACAAGAGTCTAGGTATAAATTAAATATAAATTAAATAAATATTTTTACTTATTTATTTATGAGAATGTGTCAAAATATAGTATAGATATTTATACTAAATATAATTTTAGACTCTAAGCGGATTATTAAGGTAAATTAATTTATCTAAATAAAAAGAAATGTAAATATATATTTAGGAATGTTATATTTTGTTTAAACATAGTCTAAACCCTAATTAGAATGTTAATGAAAAAAAGATGAGAAACATGTTTTTAGGTAATTCTTTAATATTTTTTTATAAAACTAGTAGTTTAATTGTTTTAATTAAAATCTTAATAATCTTAATTATAATAAACCTTTAAATGATTCATAAAATGTGAAAATAATTGTCCTTAATTAAAATTGATTCATTTTAGCACAATTTAGTTCTAAATGGATTTTGAGACTATAAAATTTTTTTTATACATTTAAATTGTTGTTTAAAACTGATTTTAAAAAAATAAGCAGCTCACCCGGTTCGAACCCGGGTGGCTGTTGTGTGAGTCTCAGGCCGCAACCGCTGGACCAAGGGATGTACCCCTGAAACGAATCTGGCTCAAATTACTATTATCGTGAACAAGGCAGGAGACCGGGTTTGGTTTAGGGCTCGCGCAAAAAGGTTTGTGGTGTATGGGTTTCGAACCCATGCCATCTAGCCTGGCAGTGCAGTGGCTTACCGGCTGGGCTAGATGGTTTCGCTGATAAATAATGAAATCTAAAATTAGAAATGCGTTAAATAGATCAAAATAGAATTCCCAAATTCAAATCGTATGAGCGGCTCAAGAACCCTAATAGCAATCGAGCCCGATACAACCTGCTGTTACGATTTGATACGGGGCTAATGATATACATTAAAAAACGAATCTAATGGCCTAAATCTTACTTGATATGGACGAGTAATGAAGGCTGACGGCTACGATTTCAGTTCCGATGTTCTTGGTACTTGATTGGGGAGCAGAGGTGAAATGGGAGCCGAATGAGCATTTAGAGAGCTTGTAATGTGTCGTGCGAAGGGATGTGAGGTGTTTAATTCGTTTAATTTTATCATAATCACACGATTTGATTACGGTTTGGAAGTGACAGCTGTCGGAGCGATTAACGAGTGAATTCGATCAATTGGGAGTGAATTGGGTCACGTTATGATACCAGGTACATGCGAGATGTATTAGAGCGTGATTTACGGGTCCTAATTCCATCTGATTACTAGATTGAAGGTTGATGACGCGTTTTAACTTCTAAGAAGTCAAACTATTCAAAATTTGAATTTCAGTCGCAAGTTTGATCAAATTGTGAATGTAATTAGGCTTTGGTGTGGTCTATAAGCGTTTTCACATGAATGGGAAGTCCATAGTAATGGTTTTGACGATTCTTAATGCGGGAATTCCTTGATTTGGGCCTTGTTGACTTTCAAAGTCAAAATTTAGGTCAAAAGATTCATTTCCAAGTGTCACACCCCAACTGACGGCGGAAATGTCGGGGCGGGACATGTAGACTGTTCATGAGCACAAGGTTTACTATATTGAAATATTTTAAATCATAACTTCATTTCAAATAACCAAATACAACCAAGTTCAAACAATTACGAAAAGAAATGCATAATATTCTTTATTTAATTTTATCTAGGTCCACGTCCTACGTGTAGCATATCTTGATCAACTCACACGTTATCACCTGAAACATGAATAAAATAATGTCAACTAAAAAGTTGGTGAGCATACACATGTTTGTACATAAATAGTATATCGATGTGAAAGATCAAATCCTTACATATCATGAATAAATAAGGCATTTATGGGGAGTAACTAATGTGTAACTAAAGTACAATCAAACCTTTGTAACTAGCATGCAAATTGTGTTGTCGGCAACAATCACCCCAATCTGGGTGGGTTTGTCAGACTCAATAGATCTAGCATTGTTAACCGTCGGCTTATATCGTTAATGGTTGCACATGAAATTGCACACAAATAGTCAACACGTATAGCACTCAAACATAAAGCTCAAATTTTGCACACATGAATGTAAATAGGATTTGTGTTTTGTGTAGTTTGTGTAAGTGTAAATAGTTGTGTGTATAGCGTTCATGTTTCACCCCAAAAGTGTAAAAGAGTAAAAAGGGGCTATGTAATACTCACCTGTATTAGTTGTGTAGGTAACACGAGCAACAAGTGAATTTGCAAATCACAAACGTAACCTGGAGTGAAATTGTATGGATTTGAATTAATAATATGCATGAATCCTATAGCAAGGTCTAGGGTTCAATGGATTTTGATGTATATGGGTTGGTACAAAAAGGTTGTGGCATTTCATGTAACGAATGTAAGTAAGTTGATATTGGTATTTATGTAAATGTATAATGTAAAGAAGGTGCAGGTTCAAAGTGTATATGAATTTTAATTAAAATAATCATTGTCTTAGAGTTTAGTTTATATATCTTAAATGAGTTAAACCCTAAATGAAATTATTATTAATGTACAAAGATAATTAATTAAAATAAAAAAAGTTTAGTGTGTCTTTATAAATAAATAATTGAAATGTAAGTATAGGTGTATTAATATAGGTTTAGTGAAAATTTAGATTTGTTTAGATAAATTTTTTTTTAATCTTAGATTGATATTTAAATGGGATATTGTTTTATGACAATCCTTTTTAAAAAAACAATGATTATGTATATTATAAAACCTTTACACACTTAAATAATACAATAGGTATTTTAAATGTTTTGTTTTGTAATTTATAAAATGATCATTTCATGAATTAAAATTGTAAATTTTGCTCAAACTTGTTCTATATGTATAGCTTTTTATAAAACAACTTTTATAAATTAGATTGGAGTTGTGAAAAAATGATTTTAAAAATGAATGGGGCTTGCCCGGGTCGAACCCGGGTCGACCCGGAGACATGTTTAGGTGTTTGCCACTGAGATAAGGGACTGTCCTTGTTATGAATTCGATTTGGAAAAGGATTAAACACATGTTTGAAAAGGGGAGCCGATTCGGGTCCAGTGAGCATGCAAAAAGAAGCTGTTGAGTGTGGGCTTAGAACCCGCGACCAATCGAATACGGGTCAAGCGTTTTAACCGATGGAACGGGGCGAGGCCTTGACAGAACACTAGTTTGAAAATCATTTAACAATTCATCCCAAACTCATCCCCTTCCCCGATTTACCCAGACCCGCAAACCCTAGCCCTCAATTCAGTCGAATGATCAACAATCGATCTTGGGAGTATGGGGCTTTTGTTCACTGGACAAAAACGAATCAGTGGGTGCAAATTTTACCTGGAATGGAAACATGGGGATGGACGAACGGCTACAACATTCGGCTTCGAGTTCTTTGGATTGAATCGAGTTCCAGAATCGTATTGCAGGTCAAAGGTGGGTTGGGAGAGTTTGGAAGGGATTGTGCGATGATGAGGAGATGATTTAATTCTGTCAATTTCATCTTAAATGTTTGATTCGATGCGTTCCTTGCGGGTGACAGCTGCTTACCACGGTTTTGCACGTTATTTCAACGAAGGTGGATGAATTGAGTCCGGTTTTGGGACTGAGTACGTGCGAACAGAAGTTAGCGTTATTTGTGGGATTAAAACGCGTTTAAATTACTTGATTTGACAAAGATTTAAGCTTAGTTTGACTAGGTATAGTCAAACTAATTCAAATTGGTTTGAATCTTGATTATGACCGCGAATTTTGTCAAATTGGTTTGTTAGTGAGGTTTAGGATTAGCCGAGGATATTACTCAGTTAAGGAAAAGTCCCTATCAAGCGGGTTTGTCTGGTATTGATTGAAGAATTCTAAGGATCTATCCTTGTTGACTTTTGAAAGGTCAAAGATGGTCAAAATTTCTTGAATGAGGCCAACTTTGATATCAATGGTTCAATTTCAAATGGTGAGGGTTCAAAGCAAATTAAATGAGGGTTCAATGGTTTAACATATTTGATTTATCTCTATAACGTAAGGTAAGTATATAGTAGAAAATAACATGCTAAATTTGCAAGGTTAAAACCTTAAATTGATACGTGTTAAGATAGTAATTAACGTGACACATGGAATTAAATTAGGCCGAAAAAAAATCATGGATGTTACAGTCTCCCCATGTTAAGAGAATTTCGTCCCGAAATTTAATTAGTGAAGGCTATTGAATTTTAAAAGAGGCGAGTTAGGGTTGTCAATGAGTTTTGATTGTTAGATTTTGGGAGTGTAACTGATGACCAGGCACAGATTTTGATATTCATAGTCGGGTATGAATGATGATAATGAATTTAGTTTTGAAGTGGGTTTAAGGAGTAAAACTGTCGAATAACAATTTGGATTCTCAAGGTGAAATGCATTGCTTGGAATGGATTTTGATGGGATTTTGATAATTAGGGTTTGTGTAAGAAGTAGTCTAATTTGCTCAAAATCGTCAGTGGGTAAAATATTTCACAAACATTGGTATTGGTCAAAACTTCACGTGACACGAACAACGCTACTTTTGATAATATTATAGGACACTTATATATAGGAAGTACCATTGGCGTATACACCATGCCCTTGTCATATCACATCAGTTTCGTTATATCATGATAAGTTTTAGGTCACAACACACGACAAAATTTACTATGTTTTCCATGCGCTGATTTTTATAATTCCGTGTGCACCCGTAATTACTCAAATCATCGCATGGTCCGTATAGATCATTCCGTTATGTGCGGGTCAAGAGGAGGCACAAATTCACTTAGTTCATGTATATTGCTCTCACATATGAGTTGCTAATAAGTAACTATATCCTTAAGTAGGCAAGTCAGTTAGCAACCTAAGGATAATAAAGTAGTGTTACCTAAGGCCTCATAGTTTACTCGTATTTGAACAAGAATACGTCAAACCTCGAGTTGTTTCAAAGTGTTATGGTTTTCAAGTTTGGTGAACAAGGTGTATGACCATGCTTCGTGTATATTGTGATCAACCAATTGCAATAATTGTAAGCAACTTAGTTTCATGTATAATGTAGCACTCAAGTTTCAAGTATAGTCTAGTGTCATGTAGCTTGTAACCAAATAGGTTTCATGTGTAACGTGAACAACTTAGTATCATGTATTTTGTAAATCAATAAGCTTTCATGCGTATTGTAAACAATGTAGTATCATGTATATTGCAAGAAATGAATTTCACGTATGATGTTACCAACTTAGTACCAAATAAGTCTCATGTTCAATGTGGTCAATCTAGTATTATGTACCAAACAAACGATTGTTATGTATCATGTGATTAATTTAGTATATGCATATTACAAACAACTAAGTTTCATGTATTACGTAATCAATCCAGTAGAACGTGCATTGCAAATAATCAAGTTTCATGTATTATGTAATAATTGTAGCATTTGGTATATTGAAAACAACTAAGTTTCATGTATTATGTGATCGTGTTGTGTATATTGTGAACGTGCATAAGTAAGTTATTGAATTTCGAGTGTGACGTATACTAACGAGTCTTGTATGTGATCGAGTGTTGCGGAGAAGCGTGTCGTTTGGCGTTCATTTAAAATGTGGTAGTTAGGTTCTAGCTCTTTAAATCTCGTTGAGGTTGATAGGGATGGTTAACGTCTAAGCGGTATGGATCGTCTCTTGAAGCGGCAAGTGAAAGGTAACCGGGGGGGGGGGGGGGTTGAAAACACTCAGGGAAATATGTTTACAAATAACTGATCTTAGTTTGAAAATATGAAATTGTAAATTGTTCTTGGTTGTAGATATAGAAAGTAATGAAACTATTGAGTTATGTATTCTAAATAGATAGACAATTTATAGGAAAAAAATCTTTTAATTTAAATTTTCAATTACTAATAAGAGACTATTTTCAAGAGGAATTATTGGCTAAACTAGTAGTCGTATATTAATTTAGCCATGGTTTTAGAAATAATTACTTTAATGGGAAAAATCATAATTATTTATCAATTCGAAAATAATATTTTTATCAAATAGGTTGTATTAAGTTCCCTTTCACAGTGAAAATGTTTATGGAAAAATTTATATTTCTGATACTCTCTAAAAGTTTGATAACGTTTGGTTTGAAAATAACGAGGTTGTTTAAATCTAATAGGATGAGTTGTTTACAAAGGAGATTGTCGGTAGTGTACTAAATCGTATTGAATGAGGGAGGTGATACTTGGGACATTTTGATGAAAATATGATAGGTGTAATTCACACTCCACGTGTCGAATCAATGAATAATAACTTTAGAGTTGGAAATGCTGAAATGTGAAACATTACTTAAAACATAGGGAAACGGTTTTCAAACTGAAAATTTAAAGACAACTTTTCGGTTAACGTCTCTTGTAGCTTTCCACTAGAAGGAAGATAATTCCCAAAACGAGCATTGCTATGGTCATTCGGGTAGTCGATCTGGCTTCAGCTCTAGCTGTTTCTGTGCGATTCTCCAGTATTTCTTTTTCGAGGATGGAGATTAACTCCTTTCGGTACCCTAATTGGTTTGCTAGGCTATCCATTCTTTGTCCTTGCAAGTCGTGTATAATCTCTTGCTCCATCCTTTGCCTCTCGAACTCTAAGGTCCTCACATATTGGTGAACGTCATCGATTGGAATTTCCATAGCACTAGTGGGTGCCATGGTACACCTTACCCAAGGGTTAGGATGATACGGGTCGGGCACCATATACGGGTCTCTTAATGGGGGTGATCTAGGTGTTTGAAGTCTTGGGCCGCTGTTCCTAGTCCAATCTGCCCTTACATCAAACCTTGGCATGGTATCTGGGGGGTGGTGGTGACCGATACACGGGCGACCTGATGTCTTCTACCCAGTCAGACTCTGCTCCAGGACGGTAAACCGGGGAGGAAGGAGAGTAGGAGTCCATGTCTAGCAGAAAATAGTGAAAAGGTTGTAAGTGATAATGAAATATTGAGTGGTAGATATAGGAGTTCTCATAAGTTCAAATTTTGACTAGTCATAACACTGAGCCTTCACAATAGTATTTTAGAAATACACTTGACCTATAAGTAATGCATCCCTGAGGAGAATTCCCAGGAAAGAAGGGTGGGTCACTAAGACACACTTAAGTACCCTGTCTTTCCTTAGCCAGAATCCCTCATGGGCTTACACACTCTTCCAGCCATCATGTACTAATATCACTATTGTTGGACTCATGGTTATGATGAGAATTGTTGTGGACTGGGCTTTGAGGCCCGAAAGTGAGGCTTATATATTGTAGTAAGCTTCTTCTTCTTGGAGGGTAAGTGGGCTTCTTGTTTATTATTAATGGGCGTTAGGCCCAATAGTTTATATTTAGATCACAAGAGGTGGTGACATTATATGTGTGAGTTTAAGGGTTCATGAAAAGCTAAGTGTGTAAAAGTGTGTGTTAAAAACTTAGGATAACACTTAAATGAATCAAATAGATAGTATGAATATAGCACAACAATTATCAGACAGTGTGACACATAAATTATTAAATATTGTATCAGGTAGAGTATTTATTTATGATAGTATATAGGAATATTCACATAAGGAGAAATCAAGTTGCATTTAGTAGCATGGCATTGTATGGGTGTCCTAAGGTTATAGTCTAGGTCAAGAGTGTCTAATAACCTAATTCACTATAACCAAGGCTCTGATACCAATCTGTCACACCCCAACCGACGGCGGAAACGTCGGGGCGGGACATGTAGACTGTTCATGAGCACAAGGTTTACTATATTGAAATATTTTAAATCATAACTTCATTTCAAATAACCAAATACAACCAAGTTCAAACAATTACGAAAAGAAATGCATAATATTCTTTATTTAATTTTATCTAGGTCCACGTCCTACGTGTATCATATCTTGATCAACTCACACGTTATCACCGGAAACATGAATAAAATAATGTCAACTAAAAAGTTGGTGAGCATACACATGTTTGTACATAAATAGTGTATCGATGTGAAAGATCAAATTCTTACATATTATGAATAAATAAGGCATTTATGGGGAGTAACTAATGTGTAACTAAAGTACAATCAAACCTTTGTAACTAGCATGCAAATTGTGTTGTCGGCAACAATCACCCCAATCTGGGTGGGTTTGTCAGACTCAATAGATCTATCATTGTTAACTGTCGGCTTATATCGTTAATGATTGCACATGAAATTGCACACAAATAGTCAACACGTATAGCACTCAAACATAAAGCTCAAATTTTGCACACATAAATGTAAATAGGATTTGTGTTTTGTGTAGTTTGTGTAAGTGTAAATAGTTGTGTGTATAGCGTTCATGTTTCACCCCAAAAGTGTAAAAGAGTAAAAAGGGGCTATGTAATACTCACCTGTATTAGTTGTGTAGGTAACACGAGCAACAAGTGAATTTGCAAATCACAAACGTATCCTGGAGTGAAATTGTATGGATTTGAATTAATAATATGCATGAATCCTATGGCAAGGTCTAGGGTTCAACGGATTTTGATGTATATGGGTCGGTACAAAAAGGTTGTGGCATTTCATGTAACGAATGTAAGTAAGTTGATGTTTGTGTTTGGATAAATGTATAATGTAAAGAAGGTGCAGGTTCAAAGTGTATATGAATTTTAATGAAAATAATCATTGTCTTAGGGTTTAGGTTAAATATCTTAAATGAGTTAAACCCTAAACGAAATTATTATTAATGTACAAAGATAATTAATTAAAATAAAAAAAGTTTAGTGTGTCTTTATAAATAAATAAATGAAATGTAAGTATAGGTGTATTAATATAGGTTTAGTGAAAATTTAGATTTGTTTAGATAAATTTTTTTTTAATCTTAGATTGATATTTAAATGGGATATTGTTTTATGACAATCCTTTTAAAAAAAAATGATTATGTATATTATAAAACCTTTACACACTTAAATAATACAATAGGTATTTTAAATGTTTTGTTTTGTAATTTATAAAATGATCATTTCATGAATTAAAATTGTAAATTTTGCTCAAACTTGTTCTAAATGTATAGCTTTTTATAAAACAACTTTTATAAATTAGATTGGAGTTGTGAAAAAATGATTTTAAAAATGAATGGGGCTTGCCCGGGTCGAACCCGGGTCTACCCGGAGACATGTTTAGGTGTTTGCCACTGAGACAAGGGGCTGTCCTTGTTATGAATTCAATTTGGAAAAGGATTAAACACATGTTTGAAAAGGGGAGCCGATTCGGGTACAATGAGCATGCAAAAAGAAGCTGTTGAGTGTGGGTTTAGAACCCACGACCAATCGAATACGGGTCAAGCGTTTTAACCGATGGAACGGGGCGAGCCCTTGACAGAACACTAGTTTGAAAATCATTTAACAATTCATCCCAAGCTCATCCCCTTCCCCGATTTACCCAGACCCGCAAACCCTAGCCCTTAATTCATTCGAATGATCAACAATCGATCTCGGGAGTATGGGGCTTTTGTTGGAATTATATGTCCGGTCCCGATTATTTAACGCTGCTAACTAAGTTGTGATCCGTAAGAGTTACACCTAGGGCAACGAACATTAAATCCACTTAACTCGCTTAACTGGTAATTACGAACTGTTAGCGAGACGATATATTTTATATATTAGTTAGGCGGGAATTATTATTTGTACCAGTATATAAATAATAATTATATATATATATATATATTGTTTTAATCTTTCATTAAAACAATTAAATAGGTATAGGCTTTTTATCACGTATTGGATTTTGGGCTCGGAAACAATTTATAGGGTTTATAATTATTATATATATATAATAATCCTATTTTTTTGTTCTACACCGACAATGGTTGATAGCCGCAAAAAGAAGAAAACTCTTCCTTTTCTTTTTGGCTCTTTCGAACAACTCCAATCAAAAGGATATACAAGAAATCGATTTTCTTGTTTTTGGCAAATTCCAAAGCAGCACACAAAAGGGATTGTTTATGCTTTGTGACTTCCGGCTACCTGTACCGACACCGTCCTCCGCCCTGTCCAGCGATCTTCGGTGCCACCCGTTCTCTCGCATTCGGTTCGTGATCTATTCCGTGTTCGTATGTTTTCGTAACCCAAATCCTGTCGGGTTTTATTTTGTGTTGAATCGGTTTCGTTCCGCTGCGTATTAATAATTACTAAATAATTATTATCAATCTATAAAATTATTTATCAACCGTTTTTGATAACTAATCTAACTGATCACCACTGGCAAAATAACCAACAGTGGTATCAGAGCCAGGTTACGACATACGAATCGGATCCGGTCTTTTAATCGATTATAAATCTCAAACTTTAACTTGTTTAAAGTTTCTGATCTAGATCTTTTTAGGGCAATTTTTATTTTTTTTATTTTGGTCAAAGTTTTATTTATTTTGTTTGACAAAAAGGATTGCCCAATTATTTGATTGTATTAAATATGTAAATCAGGCCCGACCCTGTCTTGTGTTTGTTTTCTGTTTTTGGTTTTATGGTTTGGCCCATTTGATGGCTCAATTGTAATAGATTAACTTTTATGTTTTGGCCCACTTTGATGGCTCAAAGTTATAATAGCTTAGGGTTTTATTTTTTTGTATTCTGTATAAATATTGTAAAGATAAAGACCCGAAGACAAAACAGAAGACGGAGACAGGATCTTGGATTTAGTGGGAGTCACACGGAACAGCTAGATGCATGCACGAAGTTCATCCTTGTGGTTGCTTGTGTGTTGTGACCCCATGACCTAGTTTGGTCTTGCTATTAGGCTCTAGCAAGATCAAACACTTTTTTCTTGGCCATATGATTTACATATTTTTATGTTTGCTATTGTGGTTGCTTTTATCTTATAAATGTTATAACGTACTGACCAAATACCAAATTTTTCACAATCAAATTAATAACAAGTTCTATATTTTTTTTACAACTTGTGGATTTTTATATTGAAACAAAAAGTTTGTTTTTAAAATAAATGATAACCAATAAAGTTTTGTAATTTAAACTAATTTTAAATTATCAAAACGAATAACTTAATAGTTCATTTAAACTATTAACTTTTAATTGATTAATTACATCGCGGCAAACTTAGTTTTAATAGGTTATTTAAAATTAAGTGTCCTGAGAGATGAAAGGGTTCATCACATTGTCACGATCTAATATATAGTAAATCTGGCTTTTACAACACACGCATGATTTATCATTCGTTGTGTTTGACCCTATTCGGTAAACACTAAAATTAAATCCCATATTTAAAATCTTTAGTTGATGCCATCCTACTATAAGGAACACTTCGGGCATAACGTGAAACACCAGTGTTTGGAGCCACAGCACCGCGCTTGGTGCGTAACCTATCCCTCCAAGGTGTAAGGGTTTCGTTGACACATCCGTCCCTTCCACATGTACCTGTACTAGGGCGACTATTACTTTTCTCTCTAATACATGCCCCAGCTGTATGGAGATCAAAAGTGTCACACCCCGACCGATGGCGGAATCATCGGGGCGGGACATGTAAGACTGTTCATGAGCTCAAGGTTGACTAAATTGTAATATGTTAAATCAAATTCCATTCAAACAAATACGAATCAAATTCAATGTACATAATGAAATACAATTTGTTTTTGAATTAAGATTATCTAGGTCCAAAGCCTATGTGTAGCATGTCTTGATCAAACTCATATGAAAGCACCTGAAACATGAATAAAATAAGGTCAACTAAAAAGTTGGTGAGTATAACACAAGTTTGTACATAGATAACATATAGTTTGTAAACCAAATCCTTTACATAACATGATAAATAAGGCATTTATGGGGAGCCGCTATTGTGTAACCAAGTACAATCAAACCTTGTAACTAGCATGCAAAACAAAGTGTGTTGTCGGTTTCAATCACCGCGTACCATGGGTGGGTTTGTCAGACTCAATAGATCTATCATTGAAAACCGTCGGCTTGTATAGTTAATGATTGCACATAAGAGCATACAAAGGTTAGCACACCTAGCACTCGGGCACAAAGCTCAAATTTTTGCACACATGTATGTAAATAGGATTTTTGCACTTGTGTTGTTTGTGTAAATGTAATTGTGTAATGTGTAATGAGTATAGAGTTCATGTTCCACCCCAAAAGTGTAAAAGAGTAAAAAGGGGTTGTGAATACTCACTTGATTCGAAGGCGTAGCTAACACAAGCTACTAGCTAGCAATAAAATCCTTGCAATGCACAATGTTAACCTAGAGTGTAATGTATATTGTGTTAATAGTGCACAAAGTCTATGTCAAAGTCTAGGGTTGGATTGGAGGGGTGTATAAGGTTAGGGGTTTGAACTTGAAATGAATTGTATGAAATGAAAGATTTGAAATGGGTATTTTTTTGGAACCTTTTGATTAAGGTTTGAGTTTAAATAACTAAATAATTAAATAATTTATTATTTATCTAGTTATGAAGATAAAGTAGACGTTATAGGTAATTAAGTATAAATAATTAAATGTTTTTGTTTAAATATAAATTAAAGTTTGTAGGTTTAAATAAATAACTTTTATTTATTTTAGAATTAAAAACTTGATCTTTTCAGAGAGTTAATATAATTTTCATAAAACCGATTATTTTTATTTAAAAATTTTCTTTGGAATACTTATTGTTTTAAAAATATGAAATTAAATATTTTGTCAAAGTTTTCTCCCACACACGACCGTGCCAGGGATAAGGCACGATCGTGCTAGGACCACGGGCGCGACCGCGTTGGTCAAGGACGCGACCGTGTTGATCAAACAGATGTCATAACAAGGCTGCTCACTAGGCACGACCGTGTCTGGGCCAGGCACGACCGTGTCTAGGGTTCGGATAGCACGACCAGGCCTAGCCAAGAGGCACGACCGGGTCAGAGGGCGAGGCACGACCGCGCTTGGAGTGGCGCGATCGTGTCTTCATGGAGCACGACCGTGCTAGAGGACTAGCGCGACCGTGTCTGGTCCAAAACAGAGACGAATTGTCTAATTCTTATGATTTCAAAGCTGGAAACCATAGGGCTTTCATCCATTAGGTGATTTCGAGTCTATTTGTATAGATTAATTGTATTTAAAACATGTCCAAATTATTATTCGATTAAATCATTTTTAAACGAAACTTAGATTCGGGTTTGTGTTAGTTTCGATAATGAATGCCCAAATTAGATTAGGGCTTTGGATCTATAGAATAAATAGAAGGTTTAGAAGGTTTCAATTACCCTGAACGACGATGGATTGGTAGCTTACGGTAGAAAGGAGTTCCGGCGTGACGAATTTTGTCTCCGGCGTCTCCTGCTGCAATTCCGGCTCAACCAGTGTACTCGTGAGTTTCAGTGAGGATCGTGTGATGTTTATCGTTTGTTTACTTGAGAGAATATGGATCGAAAGGAAGAAATTTGTGGTTTCGTTTAGTTTTCTTGAGATGAATCGATTCCAAATGATAATGGTTGTAATTGGCAGTGTAATTGTCTTTGTTAATGGATATTAAGTGGAAATCAGTTACGGGAAACCAACGATCGGGCGATTAAAGCTGCAGTTACGTTTTCTCAGACATGTGGCGCGACCGTGCCAAGACGAGGCGCGACCGTGCCAACATGAGGCGCGACCGTGCCTACTAGGGTTTCTGGTTATTTACAAAATCAGCCCTTGCAACTTCAGCTTTGACATAATTAGCTTGGTTAGGATTTAACAGAACACCTAACGGGATTACTAACTGAGTTAACTCTAGGAGGTGTTACCGCGTGATTTGAGTTCTAAAACTTCGGATTAAAAATACGTTTAGCTTACAATTGATGAGGTGCAGGTTTGAACATGTACAAAGTTTAATGATGTACCGTTATTTTATTAATTTAAATAAATTAAAATAGGGTCGGTAAATCAGGAATGTTACAGTCTCCCCCTGTTAAGGGAATTTCGTCCCGAAATTTAATTAATGGAGGCTGCAAAAGTCAAGATGGAGGAGGGAGTTTTGGGTTCTCAGGTAGCTTTGAGTGTTGGATTCTGGGGTGTGTAACCGTTGACATGACTTAAGCCTGATACTTTGAATACGAAGAGTGATAATAAATTTTGTTTTGAATTGAAGATTGTCGAATAAGAATTTGAATTCTAAATGTGAAACGTATTACTTGGAATGAAATTGATGGGATTTTTACATTTAGAGTTTGTGTAAATATAGTCTAATATGCTCAACATTGTTAGTGGGTACGAGATTTCCTAAAACATTGGTCTGGGTTAAAACTTCACGTGACACAAACAACGCTACTTATGATAATATGAGAGGACACTTATGTATAGGAAGTACCATCGGCGTATCCACCATGCCCTTGTCATATTACTTCAGTTTCGTTGTTACATATCATGATAAGTTTTAGGTCACAACACACGACAAAATTTCCCTATAGTTTCCATACGCTGATTTTTTTAATTCCGTGTGCACCCGTAATTATTCAAATCATCGTATGGTCCGTATAGATAGTTTCGTTGTGTGTGGGAAAGGGCACAATTTCACTATTATCACGTTTATTATTTACACATAAAAGTCGCTAACAATTAATCATGTCCCAAGTCAGATCAGTTTGCAACTAAAGAGTAGTAAAGTAGTAACACTTAAAGTTTCTTAGTTTGCTCGTGTTTGAACAAGAATACGTCAAACCCCGAGGCGTTTCAATGTATCATGGTCTTCAACTTTGGTGTACAAAGTGCATGATCATGTCTTGTGTATAATGAAATCGATCCATTGCAATAATGGTAAGCAAATTTTGTTTCGAGTATATAGTAAGCACACAAATCTCATGGATGATCTAGTGTCACGTAGTTCGTAATCAAATAAGTCTCATATATATAGAGTAAACAATTTAGCGTCTTGTATTTTGTAATCGATAAACTATAACGTGTAATGTAAACAATATAGTATTATGTGTATTGAAGAAAATGGATCTCATATATAGTGTTAGCAACGTAGTATCATGTATCTTGTATAGTGTACACCGTTTAGTGTAAAGTACTTTGTAATCAATTTAGTTTCATGTATCATGTGGTTGCGTTGGATATATTGTAAACGTGTATACGTGAGTATTGAACTTCGCGTGCGATGTGTACTAACGGGTTTTGCATGTGATCGAGTGCTGCGGACAAACGTGTTGTTTGGCGTTCTTACATCATGTGGTAGTTAGGTTCAAGTCCTCAAATCTCATTGATGTTGGTGACAAGGGTTAACGTCTACGTGGTATGGTTCGTCTTTTGAAGTGCCAAGTGAGAGGTAACGAGGAGGTTTTGAAAATATTCAGGAATTATGTTTACAAATACGGGTCTTTGTTTGAACATAAAAAGTGGGAAATTGTTTTTGGTTGTGCACATATAAAGTAGTGAAATCTTTGAATCGCATATTTTAAATGAATATGCAATTTATGAGAAAATATTTTTATTTTTATTTTTATTTTTTTTTAATTTAAAATTTCAACTTTTGGTTAAACAAGTAGTAGCATATTAATTTAGCCAAAATTTGAAATTATTTACTTTAATGAAATAAAAATCATGACTATTTATCAGTCAAAAGGAAGAAACAAAAATATTTTTATAAAATTGATTGCATTAATTTTCCTTATTAGGTGAAAAGTTTTATGGAAAATTTATGTTCTAAAAATTCAATAAATATTTTGTTAAACAAAATAGTGATGTTTTATTTAGATCATCAAATAGGATGATTTATTTATAAAAGGGATTGTTGGTAATGTACTAAATCATGTTGAATGAAAGAAGTAATATTTGAGAAGGTTTGATGAAAATATAACAGGTGTAATTTACGCTCCACGGGTCAAATCAATGAAAAATAACTGTAAAGTTGAAATATATGGAATTGACTAGATGCTGAAATGTTAGACATTACTCAAAACATAAGGAAAAGGGTTCTCAAATCGAAAATTCAAAGGAAATCAGTAGAAGCTTCTTCTAACGTCGCTGGTAGCTTTCCACTAGGAAGAAGATAATCGCCAAGATGAGCACCGCTATAGTCACTCGAGTAGCAGATCTGGCTTCAGTCCTGGCGGTCTCCGTGCGATGTTCTTGTACTTCCTTTTCGAGGATGGAGATTAACTCCTTTTGGTACCCTAATTGGTTTGCTAGGCTATCCATTCTTTGTCTTTGCAAGTCGTGTATCACTCCCTGCTCTATCCTTTGCCTCTCGAATTCTGAGGTTCTTACATATTGATGGAGGTCATGGGTTGGAATCCCCATGACACTAGTGGGTGCCATGGTTTGTCTTACCCAAGGGTTAGGATGGTATAGGTCGGGCATTAGGTATGGGTCGCTTAGTGGGGGTTGCAATTGATTATGGGGGTGAGGTGTATGATACGGGTTTATGGGTACGGGTGATCCAGGTGTTCGAAGTCTCGGGTCGGTGTTCCTAATCCCGTACGCCCTTACATCGAACCTTGGCCTAGCATTTGGGGGTGTTGGTGACCAATACATGGGTGTCTCAGCGTCTTCCTCCCAATCAGATTCTGATCCAGGACGGTAAACCGGGGAGGGAGGAGGGTAGGAGTCCATGTCTAGCAGAAAAACAATGAAAAAGTTGTAAGTGATAATGAAATATGAAATGTCAAATATAGAAGTGCTTATGGGTTTTAGAGTTTGACTAGTCATAACGCCGAACCTTCACGATAGTATTTTAGAAATACACTTGACCTATAAGTAATGTATCCCTAAGGAAAATTCCCAGGTAAGAGGGGTGGGTCAATAAGACACACTTAAGTACCCTATCTTTCCTTAGCCAGAATTCCTCATGGGCTTACATACTCTTCCAGCCATCATGTATTAATAATAGTATTGTTGGGCTCATGGTTATGATGGGAATTGTTGTGAACTGGACTTTGAGGCCTAAGAGTAAAGTTTATGCATTTTAGTGGGCTTCTTCTTCTTGTAGGATAGATGGGCTTCTTGGTTTATTATTGGTGGACATTAGGCCCAATAATTCAAGTCTTTGCTCATAAAGGTGATGGTATCATGTATGGGAGTCTAAATGTGTATGAATAATTTGGTGTGTATGTGTGTGTGTTAAACTTAGGATAGTGTTTTAAATAATTTAAGTAGGTAGCTATGAATAGAAGGAAAAGTTGACACGTAAACTATTGAGTATCGTATCATGTAATGTAATCATATAGTATAACATATGAAGATATTCACATAGGGAATAATCATATAGCATGTAGGTAGTAATGAGTGTAAGCATGAGAGTTATCAAGTAGTGTGACACATAAGTCATCATGTATTGTATCAAATGGTGTAAATACTTAGGATAGCATGTAAAAATAATCACACATGAATTGATAATGTAACATGTAGTAGCATAGCATTGTATGGGTGTCCTAAAGTTATAGTCTAGGTCAAGAGTGTCTAATAACCTAGTTCCCTATAACCAAGGCTCTGATACCAATCTGTCACACCCCGACCGATGGCGGAATCATCGGGGCGGGACATGTAAGACTGTTCATGAGCTCAAGGTTGACTAAATTGTAATATGTTAAATCAAATTCCATTCAAACAAATACGAATCAAATTCAATGTACATAATGAAATACAATTTGTTTTTGAATTAAGATTATCTAGGTCCAAAGCCTATGTGTAGCATGTCTTGATCAAACTCATATGAAAGCACCTGAAACATGAATAAAATAAGGTCAACTAAAAAGTTGGTGAGTATAACACAAGTTTGTACATAGATAACATATAGTTTGTAAACCAAATCCTTTACATAACATGATAAATAAGGCATTTATGGGGAGCCGCTATTGTGTAACCAAGTACAATCAAACCTTGTAACTAGCATGCAAAACAAAGTGTGTTGTCGGTTTCAATCACCGCGTACCATGGGTGGGTTTGTCAGACTCAATAGATCTATCATTGAAAACCGTCGGCTTGTATAGTTAATGATTGCACATAAGAGCATACAAAGGTTAGCACACCTAGCACTCGGGCACAAAGCTCAAATTTTTGCACACATGTATGTAAATAGGATTTTTGCACTTGTGTTGTTTGTGTAAATGTAATTGTGTAATGTGTAATGAGTATAGAGTTCATGTTCCACCCCAAAAGTGTAAAAGAGTAAAAAGGGGTTGTGAATACTCACTTGATTCGAAGACGTAGCTAACACAAGCTACTAGCTAGCAATAAAATCCTTGCAATGCACAATGTTAACCTAGAGTGTAATGTATATTGTGTTAATAGTGCACAAAGTCTATGTCAAAGTCTAGGGTTGGATTGGAGGGGTGTATAAGGTTAGGGGTTTGAACTTGAAATGAATTGTATGAAATGAAAGATTTGAAATGGGTATTTTTTTGGAACCTTTTGATTAAGGTTTGAGTTTAAATAACTAAATAATTAAATAATTTATTATTTATCTAGTTATGAAGATAAAGTAGACGTTATAGGTAATTAAGTATAAATAATTAAATGTTTTTGTTTAAATATAAATTAAATTTTGTAGGTTTAAATAAATAACTTTTATTTATTTTAGAATTAAAAACTTGATCTTTTCAGAGAGTTAATATAATTTTCATAAAAACGATTATTTTTATTTAAAAATTTTCTTTGGAATACTTATTGTTTTAAAAATATGAAATTAAATATTTTGTCAAAGTTTTCTCCCACACACGACCGTGCCAGGGATAAGGCACGATCGTGCTAGGACCACGGGCGCGACCGCGTTGGTCAAGGACGCGACCGTGTTGATCAAACAGATGTCATAACAAGGCTGCTCACTAGGTACGACCGTGTCTGGGCCAGGCACGACCGTGTCTAGGGTTCGGATAGCACGACCAGGCCTAGCCAAGAGGCACGACCGGGTCAGAGGGCGAGGCACGACCGCGCTTGGAGTGGCGCGATCGTGTCTTCATGGAGCACGACCGTGCTAGAGGACTAGCACGACCGTGTCTGGTCCAAAACAGAGACGAATTGTCTAATTCTTATGATTTCAAAGCTGGAAACCATAGGGCTTTCATCCATTAGGTGATTTCGAGTCTATTTGTATAGATTAATTGTATTTAAAACATGTCCAAATTATTATTCGATTAAATCATTTTTAAACGAAACTTAGATTCGGGTTTGTGTTAGTTTCGATAATGAATGCCCAAATTAGATTAGGGCTTTGGATCTATAGAATAAATAGAAGGTTTAGAAGGTTTCAATTACCCTGAACGACGATGGATTGGTAGCTTACGGTAGAAAGGAGTTCCGGCGTGACGAAGTTTGTCTCCGGCGATTCCTGCTGCAATTCCGGCTCAACCAGTGTACTCGTGAGTTTCAGTGAGGATCGTGTGATGTTTATCGTTTGTTTACTTGAGAGAATATGAATCGAAAGGAAGAAATTTGTGGTTTCGTTTAGTTTTCTTGAGATGAATCGGTTCCAAATGATAATTGTTGTAATTGGCAGTGTAATTGTCTTTGTTAATGGATATTAAGTGGAAATCAGTTACGGGAAACCAACGATCGGGCGATTAAAGCTGCAGTTACGTTTTCTCAGACATGTGGCGCGACCGTGCCAAAACAAGGCGCGACCGTGCCAAGACGAGGCGCGACCGTGCCAACATGAGGCGCGACCGTGCCTACTAGGGTTTCTGGTTATTTACAAAATCAGCCCTTGCAACTTCAGCTTTGACATAATTAGCTTGGTTAGGATTTAACAGAACACCTAACGGGATTACTAACTGAGTTAACTCTAGGAGGTGTTACCGCGTGATTTGAGTTCTAAAACTTCGGATTAAAAATACGTTTAGCTTACAATTGATGAGGTGCAGGTTTGAACAAGTACAAAGTTTAATGATGTACCGTTATTTTATTAATTTAAATAAATTAAAATAGGGTCGGTAAATCAGGAATGTTACAAAAAGTGCGCATAGATGAGGCTAAACTTATCAATGCATAGACAAGAGTTGTCTTAGCGGCCTCATACTCGAGAATTGTGCATTCTTCCACAATTGGCAATTATTGTCAGTCTGCCTAAATCACTTACTAATGTTGCGTGCCACTGCCGCCATTACTATTTGATATAACCAGATTCTCTATTCTTATTCTATTCTTGCCATGGGTCATTAATATAAGAATTTATTACATCCAAAATATTAATTAAAATTTAATTTGCTTATTTAACAGATGTCTACTGAAAAAGAATCCCACTCCTCCTTCTCTCTCAAGTCTTTGCTTGAGAATGAAAAACCGACTGACACCAACCTCATCTTGAACTCTCTCCCTAGTTCTTATGACAACTTCGTAATGAACTTAAATATGAACACATGGGAGAAGACTATGCCCGAACTGCACGGTATACAAGAAACGGCCGAGATGAGCATATCAAGTGAGACTAATCAAGAGTTGATGGTCAAATCTGCTGGTGTTAACAAGCCCAAAACCAAGAAAAGGAGTTATAACAGCAAATGTAAGAAGCAAGTTATTGTTGCTGCCAAGAATGCCACCAACAATAACAAGCAAGTTGCAAAAACACCCCCTCCCAAGGAGCGTCAGTGTTTTGAATGCAACAATATGGGGCACTGGAAACGCAACTGCCCTGAATATCTAGCTAAGTTGAGATCGAAGAGAGCCAATGGTGAAGGCACCTCTTCAGGTATTTCTATCTATGTTATTGAACTTTTCACTGTCTCTAGCGACACATGGGTATTTGATACCGGATGTACTTATCACATCGTTAATGTATTGCACGAGCCTGAAAAGTGGAAGAAGCTGAAACAAGGCGACATGGAACTCGTCATTGGTGATGGGAAGAGAGTACCAGTTCTTGTAGCTGGAATATTTCATCTTTCATGTCCTTCTGGCCTTGTAGTTATCTTAAATAACTGTTTGTTTGCACCTGGTTTAACCAGAAACATTATTTCAGTTTCCTTATTGTTTGAACAAGGTTTTAAGTACGTTTTCAATGAAAATTTTATTTCTGCGTACTTAAATGATATTTTCTATTTTGAGGCTAAATCTCGAAATGGAATTTATGAGGTTAATGTTCAAACTAATAATATCATATACAATCTTTCTAAACGTATCAAATCTGGCATTAATGATACATTTCTATGGCACTGTAGACTTGGTCACATAAGCAAGACCCGCACGAAAAGGCTCCAATCCGAAGGTATCCTAGAATCCATCGGACAAGACTCCTTTGAAGACTGCAAGTCTTGCTTAGCTGGCAAACTCACTAACGGATCCTTCACCGGCATTGGTGAGCGAGCCAAGGATCTGCTAGGACTCATACACACTGATGTATGTGGCCCTTTCAGAACCATGTTTAGAAATCATGAAAGATACTTCGTTTCATTCATCGACGATTATAGTCGATATGCTTATGTCTATCTTATGAAACACAAGCATGAAACTTTTGAAAAGTTCAAAGAGTTTCAAAACGAAGTGGAAAAACAACTCGGTAAAACGATAAAGACACTTCGATCAGATCGAGGTGGTGAATATCTCAGCACAGAATTCATAAATCATCTCAAGGAGCGTGGAATAGTTTCACAACCTACTCCACCTGGCACACCCCAACTTAATGGCGTGAGCGAGAGGAGAAATCGAACCCTACTTAATATGGTTCGATCGATGATGTGTAGAACAAACTTGCCTCACTCCTTCTGGAGTTATGCTCTTATGACCGCCGCCTGCATTGTCAATCTGGCACCGACTAAGAAGGTAAACAACACTCCATATGAGATATGGCATGGGTCTGAACCTAATCTGTCTTACCTTAGAGTATGGGGATGTGATGCATATGTCACCAGCGATTCTGATGATAAGATCGATCCTAGAGGCGAAAAGGTCATTTTCGTTGGATACTATAACAGAAACGGATATTATTTCTACCATCCTGATGCAAATGTTATTTCCATCAAAAGGAAGGCACACTTCCTCGAGAAAGAAATTCTTGAACGAGGAACTGGAGATAATATAGTGGATCTTGAAGAAATTCGAAAACCACAAACAACCGCTGATGAAGTCGGAGCGTCTGAACAACAAGAAGTTGTTGCTGGTGAATCAAACATAAACACAAGCGTTCGCAGAAGTGTAAGGACTCGCAAAGAACCTGACAGATACCTATGGCATCTTGAGAGTACCGAGGTCCTATTAGTAGCCGAGCCTAATGACGAACCTACTAACTACAAATCTGCTATTTCAGATCCAGAATCTGCAAAATGGCTAGAAGCCATGAATGCTGAGATGAAATCTATGCGTGATAATCAAGTCTGGGACTTGGTTGAGCTACCCCCCGAATCTCGAGCAGTAGGGAGCAAATGGATTTTCAAGAGAAAAACCGACATGCATGGAAATATACACACCTATAAAGCATGGCTAGTTGCGAAAGGTTTTACTCAGACTCAAGGCATTGACTATGATGAAACCTTCTCGCCCGTTTCTATGATCAAATCGATCAGGATATTGTTTGCCATAGCCGCGTACTATGACTTCGAGATATGGCAAATGGGATGTCAAAACCGCTTTCCTTAATGGGCATCTTTCTGAAGATGTCTATATGGTACAGCCTGATGGTTTTGTTGATCCAAAATATCCTAATAGGGTACGTAAACTGAATAAGTCTATTTATGAACTCAAACAAGCATCTCGAAGCTGGAATCTTCGTTTTGACCAAAAGATCAAATAGTTTGGTTTTGTCAAAAATGAAGATGAGCCTTGTGTTTACAGAAAGGCTAGTGGGAGCACTATATCATTCCTTATCTTGTATGTGGATGATATACTTATCATTGGAAACAACATCCCTATTCTTATTGATGTTAAACACCGGTTGGGAACTTGTTTTGCAATGAAAGATCTTAGAGAAGCAGCCTACATTCTAGGAATCAAGATCTACAGGGATAGATCTAAGCGACTTCTAGGGCTTAGTCAAGGCACATACATAGACAAAGTCATGGCACGCTTTCATATGGAAAACTCCAAGAAAGGAGGTGTTCCTATGACTAAAGGCACCGTGCTGAACAAATCGCAATCTCCTTCAACGGACATTGAAACCAAGCGTATGGAAGCAATTCCATATGCTTCGGCGATTGGTTCTATCATGTATGCTATGTTATGTACCAGGCCAGACGTCTCGTATGCTTTAAGCATGACCAGTCGTTTTCAGTAAAGTCCTGGCATTGCCCATTGGACTGCAGTCAAGAACATCCTGAAGTACTTGAGAAGGACTAAAGACATGTTCTTAATATTTGGAGGAGTGGAAGAAGAGCTCACTGTAAGATGTTACACTGACTCCAGCTTCCAAACTAACCGAGATGACTCTCGCTAACAATTAGGATTCATATTCACTCTAAATGGAGGAGCTATCCCCTGGAAGAGCTCCAAGCAGAGTGTGGTGGCGGATTCAACCACCGAATCTGAGTATATAGCTGCATCAGATGCTGCTAAGGAAGCTGCTTGGATGAAGAAATTCATTACTGACCTCGATGTGGTTCCGAGTATTCGCCAACCAATCGAGATACTTTGTGATAACACAGGTGCTATAGCTCAAGCCAAAGAGCCCAGATCTCATCACAAAGCCAATCACATTCTTAGAAAGTTCCACTATATACGGGAAATTGTGGAACGTGGTGACATCGTGATAAGCAAATTAGACACAGATCAAAACCTAGCGGACCCGTTTACTAAGCCCATGACTCAGGACAAGCATGATCTTCACAGAGATGCTATTGGTCTTAGATTTGCTAGTGATATGTTTTGATTTAGTATTTTGAATGTGTGAAGAATTAAACAGTTGTACTTTTGAATTCTTTTGGTTTACTGATTTAAATGCAATTCTAAATTCTTACAAGTGTGTTCGATTTTAATACGTTTAATCCATGAATCTTGTATTCTTAATCATCCGTAGTCGATCAGAATCGTGGGAATGACTCTGAATTAAGACTATTCTGAACTTGGACTCAAGTAGTTGACTTCCAATTTCACAGACCTCATCTTGGATGACGTTGGATGTAACTCGTTTCAAATAATCTTCATGGATTTTAATCATAAGATGTTTTTGATATTGGTATACTTATTTAGTATCCTCTGACTTGAGATGCATACTAGAACTTCGTTTACCAAGGACTGTTCTTTAATCACTGTCAACCGCTGTCGCGTAACTGCCAGTCATAAAGGCATTGGTTTGGAACAGATCTGAAGTTCAGTGGGAGTTGTATGTAGTCGATAAGGGATTCTGTACTCTTACATGATATGTAACAGTTAGACGTCGTGGCGCCCTCGTGATTCAAACTGGTGAAGTGTAAGGCCTTACCCAAACTGACTGTGTGTTTGATTGGACCACTATGAATCTTGAACGAGAACAATAATGATTGAACGCTATATGAGAATGAATCTAATCCATGTCTCATTGATTCAATTGATGTCTTTTACAGAAAGGATAAATGACGATTATTACCATAAGTCTATTGTCTTGCAATAGCAAGATGTTTTGGTTAATGACTTTAAAGTGTCATACCTTGTTAGGGGCAACCATGTGCAGCTAGAACACCGCTGGCTGTCTGCGTTAAGAAACTTAATCGAAGGACGTCCAAGTGGGAGACTGTTGGAATTATATGTCCGGTCCCAATTATTTAACGCTGCTAACTGAGTTGTGACCTGGAAGAGTTACACCTAGGGCAACGAACATTAAATCCACTTAACTCGCTTAACTGGTAATTACGAACTGTTAGCGAGACGATATATTTTATATATATTCGTTAGGCGGGAATTATTATTTGTACTAGTGTATAAATAATAATTATATATATATATATATTGTTTTAATCTTTCATTAAAACAATTAAATGGGTACATGCTTTTTATCTCGTATTGGATTTTGGGCTCGAAAACAATTTATAGGGTTTATAATTATTATATATATATAATAATCCTATTTTTTTGTTCTACACCGACAATGGTTGACAGCCGCAAAAAGAAGAAAACTCTTCCTTTTCTTTTTGGCTCTTTCGAACAACTCCAATCAAAAGGATATACAAGAAATCGATTTTCTTGTTTTTGGCAAATTCCAAAGCAGCACACAAAAGGGATTGTTTATGCTTTGTGACTTCCGGCTACCTGTACCAACACCGTCCTCCGCCCTGTCCAGTGATCTTCGGTGCCACCCGTTCTCTCGCATTCGGTTCGTGATCTAGCATCGGTTTGTTGTACCTCGGTGTCTCAACCGGTTAATCATTAACCACGAAGGTATAATTAATCTCATTGGTAGATTAAATATTTATTCCGTGTTCGTATGTTTTCGTAACCCAGATCCTGTCGGGTTTTATTTTGTGTTGAATCGGTTTCGTTCCGCTGCGTATTAATAATTACTAAATAATTATTATCAATCTATAAAATTATTTATCAACCGTTTTTGATAACTAATCTAACTGATCACCACTGGCAAAATAACCAACAGTGGTATCAGAGCCAGGTTACGACATACGAATCGGATCCGGTCTTTTAACCGATTATAAATCACAAACTTTAACTTGTTTAAAGTTTCTGATCTAGATCTTTTTAGGGCAATTTTTATTTTTTTTTATTTTGGTCAAAGTTTTATTTATTTATTTTTGTTTGACCAAAAGGATTGCCCAGTTATTTGATTGTATTAAATATGTAAATCAGGCCCGACCATGTCTTGTGTTTGTTTTCTGTTTTTGGTTTTATGTTTGGCCCATTTGATGGCTCAAAATTGTAATAGATTAGCTTTTATGTTTTGGCCCACTTTGATGGCTCAAAGTTGTAATAGCTTAGGGTGCAAATTTTACCTGAATTGGAAACATGGGGATGGACGAACGGCTACAACATTCGGCTTCGAGTTCTTTGGATTGAATCAAGTTCCAGAATCGTATTGCAGGTCAAAGGTGGGTTGGGAGAGTTTGGAAGGGATTGTGCGATGATGAGGAGATGAGTTAATTCTGTCAATTTCATCTTAAATGTTTAATTCGATGCGTTCCTTGCGGGTGATAGCTGTTTACCACGGTTTGGCACGTTATTTCAACGAAGGTGGACGAATTGAGTCCGGTTTTGGGACTGAGTACGTGCGAACAGAAGTTAGCGTGATTTGTGGGATTAAAACGCGTTTAAATTACTTGATTTGACAAAGATTTAAGCTTAGTTTGACTAGGTATAGTCAAACTAATTCAAATTGGTTTGAATCTTGATTATGACCGCGAATTTTGTCAAATTGGTTTGTTAGTGAGGTTTAGGATTAGCCGAGGACATTACTCAGTCAAGGAAAAGTCCCTATCAAGCGGGTTTGTCTGGTATTGATTGCAGAATTCTAAGGATCTATCCTTGTTGACTTTTGAAAGGTCAAAGATGGTCAAAATTTCTTGAATGAGGCCAACTTTGATATCAATGGTTCAATTTCAAATGGTGAGGGTTCAAAGCAAATTAAATGAGGGTTCAATGGTTTAACATATTTGATTTATCTCTATAACGTAAGGTAAGTATATAGTAGAAAATAACATGCTAAATGTGCAAGGTTAAAACCTTAAATTGATACGTGTTAAGATAGTAATTAAGGTGACACATGGAATTAAATTAGGCCGAAAAAAAATCATGGATGTTACACCAAGAGTGAAGGTTCATGTTGAGAGTTCATGTGCTTCAAAAGGGGGTCAATATGGGAGTCCAAATGCTTGAAGGTTCAAATCCTACTTGTTATAATAAAACATGTATATATATAAATGTATGCATCAACTTTTAAAGTTAATACTTTATTAATGTAAATGTGTTATATTCCAAATACACATCTCACGTGCTAATGTAAGTATATCTGTTTAGAATAAACTCTCATAAATATTTGGTCCTCTAATTTGGTTTTAGATTAGTATGTAGATATGAAAACTCAAAAATTGTTTTGATGAGACTTTGAATTTAAAATGTAACATAGGGTATAGAATAATGATTATTGTATAAATACATGAAAATCAAGGATGTTACAATGCGAGGAGTTTTGATGTCTTTCTAGACGATCGGTGAGGTGCTCATATGAGATGCCTATGCTTATATCTCAGGAATTCGGAGCACGAAGCCAATGGGCGGAGCTGTGAGAATAGATGATGAAGGAGTTTATGTGGACGCTTGACCGAAAATGTTTATGATGAGATCAAGGTGATGACGCTGAAGATTTCAGCACGGAGTTAACAAGGTGACAAAAGACCTTCATGGATCACGTCTATATGAAGAATTCAGTCAAGATGAGACACCAGAAGAGTAGGGATGTTTTTCCCTGGGAAAGACGACGAATAGATGAGGCTGGTGAATAGGCGAACTTCATGTTCGTACATGATAAATGAGATGCGGTCGGGGATCGCATGGTAATGGTAGAACAACATATAGAAAGGTGAAACTCAGGAGGGGCATGTGCAAGATTGCATGTAAGTGACTAAAAAGAATATGCCCACGCTGGTAATTCCAAGACCAGCTTAATATGGGCTCCTATGGAGCATTTAAGGAAAGCAAGCGTTTAGACGATTGAAACAGACACGACAAAGGGATATGAGCCTTGAGAAACATCGAGAGCTGGTAAAGATGACCCTAGTGTTGGGTGCATATGCAAACTTGAGGGGCGTGTTAAGCGCGTGGTATTGAAGTAGAGAGATACTATAGTAGAGGAATTATGTACAAACCAGTGTAGCTTTACTCAAGCTCCTAGAGACCATTAGAGAGAAGAAAAGTAATACCTTTATGGGTAGGACAGTGGGCTTGAGTTGAGAAATCATCGCAGGAAGGCGATCATGGTACGTGGCGAGAAGTTTGACGACTTCACTACGGGAAGGGCGACAAATTAATCCATTCGTGAAAGGTATGGAGCCTACTTGGAGAGGTGAATGTCGGAATAACATGATCATTTAGATTATACAAGAGACAAAAGCAATTGTGCCTGAGAACCAGAATAAAATGTGGAAGTGAATGAATGGCATCAAATGACTTTGGATGCACCAGTTGGAATAGAAGGGCGAGTTGTGTCGATTTTGCTGACATAGGATTCGAGGACGAATCCCCTTTTAAGGGGGGTAGACTTGTAACATCCCAAAAGGCGACCCGTATCTTCGGTAAATGAGAAAGTTGGTGAGAGTTTCACATAAAACTCTATTCGTAGTGATAAAGGGACACAGTTAGCAAGGTTTTCAAGTAATAACTGGAATTATGGAAAAATGGGGGGCTCGGCTAGCCGTAGATGGAATAGTTGAGACACAAAACAAGCAAAGATAGAGACAAAAGGACCCGGATGTAACATTGTAACATTTAAAAGGAAAATTAGGAGAAACCCTAGGCCATTCAGCCTAAGAGGTTGCGCGACGGCAGGGAGAGCTAACGGGAAAAAGAGAGGCGACCGGAAGAAGTGTTCTCACGGTGGTTTCGAACGGAGAACTTCACGCGTAGCCAAAGGTAACTCTCGTTTATACTTTTGACGTGTTTTCATTATCTTTTTAGTTGGAAACCGATTAAGGTTTGAGGTGGGTGGTCACGGTTAACGGCACAAGTTAAGGGAGAAGGAGACCGGCTGTGGGGGTGGACACGGTGGTAGCAAGTGACGACGACGGCACGGGGGTGGTGCGTGATGGTGACGGCCAGAAAGTGAAAGGCGTGGTAGTGTCCCATTAGGGTTGAGGTTCGTCGTCCGAGAAGGGAAAGAACAGGGGTGACGGAATATGGGTTTCGATACGGAGGTGGCTACAGTAGTGGTGTTTTACAGCGGCCAATGGCGGAGAACGGAGGGACGACGAGGGCTGCTGCGGAGACGAGTAGCTGCAGTGGTGCTGCGGTGGCGCAAGGCAGTGGGCTCGGCTAGGGTGGTTAGGCGACGAGGAAGAAGATAGCGGTGCACGGAGTGGGAGGTGAAACCCGTGGCGACGCGTGGTAGCGATACACGATGGTGGTGGTTCACGGCGGTGAATGAGGGAGACCATGGAGTCGGGTCACACCCGAATAGCGTTTTATGAACTTAGGGTTTGCATGACGAGTTGGAGCGTGCATGGGAGAGCTCGGATCGTGTGCGGGTGACCCGGGAGGCTAAGATGTTTGCATGTCAAGAATTAGGGTTTTGCATGTGTATGCATGTGCATATACGTGCATGCATGAGAACTCCGTTCAAGTTTAAGGATTTCTAAATGGGTCGAGGATAATCCGGCACGAGTCGGGTTTTATGAAATGAGAATGGTTAAAGGTCTGCATGGCACACGTACGTGCATGCCTGTGGAACTAGGGTTTCCTAAATTTAAATTAACAAGTAGATTGGACAAGTGTCAGGGTTTTATTATATTGTTATACGTTATCCAATGTACGTTATAAACGTGTCCTGATCGGGTGATCATACGTTTGACTGGTTCGGGATTGAGAGAGCACGCATGGTGCAGAGCTAGGATTTGGATGCAGTATAACTGGTGAGTTTCTAATCCCCCTCTTTTAAATGTTTTTAACGTTTTGGGGCTATCGTACATACTTTTGAGACATGTTTTATTACATTAAATGTATAACGAGCTTAGGGGTCTAAACCAATGAGTTTACGAATTTAACTATTTAAACACGGGACTAAGGGAATGTCCTTGAGAGGTGTAGGCTAAATGTAGGTATATGATCGTGGGTCATATGGTGACCTAACAGGGGTGAGTCGGGATTGTAGTTACGGGTCGTATGGGTACGACTAAGAGGTGTCATAGGGTGTGCAAACACGTGGTATACGCTTAGATAACGAGATATAGTATTTGCATGAGCGTTGATATAGTAGCAGTGTATTGTGTTATGTGTTAGTCGGGGTGAGTCGGGATATAAGCTAAACGCTTATGAATACGTGTAGGATATTTTATTCTAATGCTATGTGCGAAGTGCAGGTGCAGTTAATGAGACATGTACATAGTGTATAATGTTATGTGTTTATACATGTGTTGTGTGTATTGTGGCGTTGTCCTTTGTGACACAACGGTTATTGTGTTTGGATTGTTGTCATTATGACACGACAAACGGGATTGTGGATGACTAAGTCATTCGGGAGGTCACCAATTGTGACGATGTCCAACAGGACAGTAATGAGCTCGGGGTGTGTCGAACGCCCTGACAAGGGTGCAGTAATGAGGTATGTGTTTGTGTGCTTATATATTTGTGTTAAATTGCATACAAGCATGAGTTATATTTTGTTGCATAAGATAGTAATAATCTGGTGAGTCGAGTTAGATTGACCGTTGTGTCAGGATTGTGATGTGATGCTTACAACTGTTATGTCAGTTGATTTGTAAGAGCCTTGGTCAAGGATGAGTAAGTTGATGCCTGGGGATTTGTTGTGTTAACCAAGTGTCGGGTTAATACGTGTACATGAGATTGAGTTATTAGTGTAAGTAAGTTTGACCTATGTCGAAGAGACTGCGGGATTATTATGATTATGGGACGAGTCTTGGGTAATGAGCTATTATGGTATAGCAGGTGATAACTGGAGTTATCTATTTGTTAATGAATTGTGGACCTATTTTATAAGGACCGTGGGTCCTGAGTAAAGTCTAAATAACTTTTGAGACGAGTTGGCTTTTAATCAAACTAAACTATTAGAACTCACTCAGCGTAGCTGACTTTGTGTGTACGATAGATTGTTTTGCAACTAAGTGTTGCGTTGACATATGTTGGCTTGGGAGCGGTGCTACTCGGATTGGTGTGCAAGCATTCGTGAGATAACTTAATGACATTAAATACTAATTAATGTTTTTAGAAAGACTTCCGCTGTAGTTTAACATATCTAAAATGATTATTTTCAAGGGAATAACCCGTTATGAGAACCAACTGTAGGGTGGCTGGTTTGGGGCCTTACAAACAAGGTTTTATTAACAACTAAATGGATCAATGCACTTACCTCAAAATGATTGGGAGCAACTTTGCTATACTTGTCCTTCATATAGATGCTATCCTTTGGGCAAGCAATAGTTTAGATTTTTTGCATGAGTCAAAGCGATTACTCTAGCATAATTTTGACATGAAGACTCTCGGTGAAGCTTCTTACGTAATAGGCATTGAAATACACTGAGATCATACCGATGGGACATTAGGTTTATCCTAGAAGGCTTATATTGATCGTTTTCTTCCACGTAATAACATGCAATATTGCTCTTCATCAGTTGCTCCAGTAGTTAAGGGAGATGTTTTCGGTTTTTTCATTGTCCGAAAACAGAGGTAGAAAAGTAGCAAATGAGATTGATACCTTATGCTTCTGTAGTAGGAAAAGTGTTGTATGCTCAAGTCTGTACTAGTCCAAATATCGCATATATTGCTGGAATGTTAGGCCGATATCAATCTAATCCTGGCCTAGATCATTGGAAAGCAGCAAAGAAATTATTGTGATACCTACAAGGAACGAAAGACTATAAATTGGCATACAAAAGAACTAACAATTTGGAAGTATTGGCTATTTTGATTCTGACTTTACACAATGCAAAGATGATAAGAAATCAACTCAGGGTATAATGGTACATCTTTATCCTACATGTGGACCAATTTCATAGAGGAGCCATAATAAGCTATTGACAACAACCTCAACAAATGTTGGCAGAATATATTGTTGTATATATCGCAACTTGTCATGATTTGTTGTTAAGAAACCTGATAAGTGGACTCAAATTTGTAAACTCCATATCGTGACCGATGAAGATTTACTGTGATACTCAACTGCGGTTAGTTTCTCGAACAATAGCAGTTCGAGTAGAGCTGGATTATATCTTGATACAAAGTTCTTGTTTGTACGTGAACGAGTGGAGGAAAATAACATGTATCAAATACATTAACAATAAAGATATGCTAGCGGATCCGATGACTAAAGGTCTACCACCCAACATTTTTCAAGAACTTGTAATGAGGATAGGTTTAAGTAGAGACCTTGTAAGATAGCATACAATGTGTATGAAGGATTATTGTTTCCTTGAATGCTTTATTTTGTCTATTCTAATGTTTGTGTACACCTTATGATTTATAGACAAAACTTATGCAACTTAATTAATTACCTTAAAAGTTTTTATTCTAGTCACTTTGACTCTAAGTTATTAATTGTTTATGTTGAGACTTTAGTATGAGTGTTGGGGTCTAGAGTTGTCAGCGACCCAAATAACTGTAACTGTCTACTATGGTTTTAATGTAAAATTTGATGAGTATTTAACATGGCCAAACTTAACGAATTACTCATCATAAATGGTCATTCTTCCAAGTGGGAGAATGTTGGACAAATCCCAATTAAGTGTGAACTAATTAATACCATTTATTTAATCCGTCAAATGACCTAATTGAGCCATAAAATATATGGGCTATTTTATGGGCATACCAATATATGGTTTTAGGATTTCCCTTAGATGTCACTATAAATACACCTCTTACGTACATGTAACAATACACTATAACTTTTCTCTCTAAGATTTCCATCAATCAATGACATCCTAATGGGAACCGAATCGGGATCATCATGGCTTCTTTCTCTAAGGTCTCGATTCCTACAAGTAAGTTCTTTAATCTTGATGTCTAATTTATTGTGGATGATTAGATTTACATAATTAGGGTTTATGTTTTACCCATGTTCTAATGATAAAATCAACAAAATGTTCTAAATTATGGTGTATAACTAGGTTGTGATATTGACAAATGATCTAAAAAAATTTAGACATGGTTTGATTTTGTTATGTCAAGATGATGTGAGATTTCTTATCTTCTACAGATATTAGAACATGTTCTATTAGCTTAAAACAAATACAAAATTTAGTGAAGATTTAGCATATTTAGGCATAGAGGAGTTTGCCACATAGGGTGATTTGGGATTGCCTCCAGCATAGAGGGTCCCGTAAGGTATATACAGGTAATTAGGGATATGTATGACAAGGTTAAGACAAGCGCTCATGCACCAATAATAGATACCGATGTCTTCCTTGTGGAAGCCTCCGCCAATGATCTGCGCTGAGTCTGTTCCTTTTTGCAATAATCCTAGATGATGTGACACCCGACATTTTCAGGTTAACCCCGTTAACACAAACTCTGTTATCTCAAACATTCATTCATGCATTACACTTGATTAGGGTTAATTAAGTGTGTCGATTATTGCACAAACACTCACGTAACGGTAATTCGGAGAATTTTCGAATCACACGAGTCTGTCCCCGAACGTTGGTGATCATCAAAGTAAATACTTATAAAAGTATTTTACTATGTTAAAATATAATATATATTTTAAGACGCAGTTACAACATTTTCTAGAATTTATTTGACGGTTTAGCTCGTATGTTACCGGGAACCGCAGTTCGACAATTCATTTCATATTGTGCCAATTAAAAGTTCAAGCAATTATTTTGATTATAAAAATAATTATGTTTCTAGAATTTTAAAGTGTTACATTTTATAAAACTATTTTCTTATCTAAATAATATTGATTTTATAGAAAGACTAATACTGATTTTATTAAACTTGTTAAATCATTTATAAAAACTACCTATTAACTCCCACCCTAAACCCTTTAAATTTTAAAATCTTAAACCTATCCATCCATATCCTAAATTTCGTGAGAACCTAACAACTTGATCCTTTGAAATTCAAATTCCATGATAATCTCCTTACACTATAATAAGTCTCAAGCCTACCATTCCTATCGCCATTTACGAAAACCACCAGAGACTTTCATTCTCAACTTTCGTAAACCTGTGGACCAAGCCAAATTGTTCTTCAAGTTGATTCAAGGCAGTGTACGGTGAAATCATCATTCACAATACTCAAGTCTCCATCTCTACTAGCAAGTATGACTATTTATTTATATAAATATCTTACTTTCTATGTTCTATTTTAATAGTGATGAACACCCATTACACCCAAGTGAAATATTCAATCGAAAGTTTTAAAGATGTTAAATTTATCGTACTTTTCATAAGATTTATAAATATATTATTTTCGGTTAAAATGGTTAGTATAATATGATTAGTCATTTTAATGACTCGAATGCGGGGGTTGATTGTTGTAATTTTGTGATTGTGACTATTGGTCAAAAATTGGATCTTTTGATTTCGAAATAAATTCATGGTGTCATTTTCGATAAAAGGGTCATTTATGTATTGTAGTCTAATTTTGTTAGAATATATAAACTGGAATTTTGTTGGATCTAGTGTGTCATAGATTTAGTAATAATGGTAGTTTTGAAATGGTGTTACACGAATTGATAAAAATTGAAACTTTATAAACCCTTAGGCCGGGTTATTTGGATCAAAATTGACGATTTGGGGTTAAAATATATAAATTATATATTTTCTTGATATAAAAATATATGTGGTGGAATCTGAGATCATAAATGATTTAAAATATTATTTACATTTATTTTTAGAATAAGTATATATTTACAATCGAAACGCGTCACCAACGGGTCGTCGAGTCAAATATTTTGAAATCGAAATACTTATTTACATTAAGTCAATTGGGTGAAATTGACTTTGGTTCGTCATACATTAGAATGCATTGGTTATACCTTGATTGTCTTATATAATCAAGGACACGTTTGAGTCGGGTCTTGCATTTCGGGCTTTACTACACGTTTCATTACTCAGGATCAAAACTCACTCATCAGGTGAGTTTCATGGCCCGTTTCTTTTACTTACTTTCCTTTTTGGGGGAGAAAGCATGCACACAAACATTTTAGATCTTATATTATTGTATTATCACTTGCGTATTAAAGTGCAAACATACCATGAAAGTCCTTACATCTCGAACCGCTAGCATTGTGACATAGCGAGGTAATTTTGAGTAGTACTATTTGGTTTGACAAACCCCACCCGCGTTAGTCGCGCTAACTCGACCGGAGGTCGAACGGGTGTAATATTAACTTAGACATTTAGCCATTGTTCAGTAGACATGGCGGAAGGGAAACAAACCAAACAGTCAGCTTCGGTTGCGAAACACTTGTAGTAGCATGACATAAACTAGCTATCTATTGATATACATTAATTACACTATCTAGCAAACATTGAACGATTATTTACTTACAAACTTGTGAACTCACCAACCATTGTGTTGACACTTTTAGCATGTCTTTCTCAGGTCGCTAAGATACACTTTCAGGATTAGGATGCATGGCAGTGCATGGTTTTCATAAACATTTTAAACATGTTTCTTACTTTATTTACCTTGCATGGTTTTCATAAACATTTTAAACATGTTTCTTACTTTATTTACCTTGGTTTGGGCACCGTGTTTTGCTCACTTGGTTATTTCTTGTACTTGATTTTTATTTACGCTTCCGCAACGTTTTCAAACTTAATGATGTTGTCTCATGACTATGAGCAACAAAGGTATTTTAAACTCATATAGAGGTCGTTCAATATAACTAATGACAATGATCATGTTTGTCACACGCCTCGCGGTATAACTCCACAGTTGGATTTTGAGGGTGTGACTGATGAGTTGTCAAAAGTAGATTCGATAGGCAATCATGTGGTGTATGTTTTTCTCAGATGATATTATGTTAGTATCGGAGAACAAACTGAGACTAGAGGAGTGGCGAGCAACCCTAGAACATAAAGGTTTAAAGTTAAGCCGCTCTAAAGCCGAGTACCTTCACTGTAACTTCAGTGATGTGATCGATGAGGTAGACATTAAAATCTACATTTGAATCCTGCAACTTGTCCAACATACAACCAAGTTCAAGTATTTAGGGTCGTTCATCCAGAGTGACGGGGACATGGATAATGATGTTGCATTCAGGCTGTTGGGATATCATGTACTAATTTTAACATATAAAACGAAAACTTATAAAATCAGATTTTAAATAATGGAAGCGTTTACAAAAGCACAGGATAATAAAGATCCGATCTTTAACGACAGTGATCCGATTACACAACATTTAGACAATAACAAATAAATAAATAAACACAACCATAGGGTGTTTAGGGTTTATACCTTTGACAAAAAAACGGTTCGTAACACTCGGATACAAAGAACGTCATGCTAGATGACTACAACGAACTCGTCACACGAAAACACTTAATCGCAAAACACGGTTCACGGGTTTCTTCCGGTTCGGCTCGCGGAGGAAGACTAGACGGCGGCTAGGACCGGCCTCGGTTGGCTGCGCGACAGGGGCAGTGGCGGTGGATAATGACGGTGGCTTGGCTGGGTGGCCGGCAGTGACACACAGTGGCAACGATGGTGTGGCCCGCGGAGGTGGCTAGCAAAAACCGTTTCACTGGGTTTCTTTCTCTCATTTTTTTTCAAAAACTAGGAGGTGGTAAGGATGGGGGTTAGGGTTTTAGTATAATGATATATTTATAGTAAATCAATTTACACTTAAAACCCTTGAATAATTAACCTTTAATTATTAATAACTGATTAACAATTAATCAGTTCTAGTCCTCATAGTTTATAATTACACTAATCATAAATAAGACTTGCATAAAACCAATCACTTTATATTTAACAGTTAAATATAAAATCCCGACTATATATATATATATATATATCACATATATATAAAACCTTATTCCGTCCATCGTTATATTTAATTATTGTAAATAATTAAATCCAAACGTAATTATTAAATATATCCTAGATATCTAAACCACCAAAACAGTGTTTCGTGTAATAACATTTAACAATTAAACGATGTACTTTGTTCTTTGCCCAAAGTGTAACTCTTCGGATCGTACCTCGATAGCAACGTTGATATTAACGATGATCGGAAATCTAATATCCAACAATCTCCCACTTGGTCGATTCATCGATTAATCGGGTCAACGTACACAGTGGAGGACGCCTAGCTGCATCTCACTGCCCCTAACAAGGTATGACGTATTTACAATCGTCAATTAATTCCCTGTGTTCAAGTAACCTTTACTTAACCAAGTACAATAGCCATAGTAAACATATCTATGTGTCCTTTCTGTTTAGATCATCCGTTGAACATGAGACATTGATAAAATTCACTCCTCATATGTGGTTCAACTATTCTTATTCTCGTTCTCTGATTCAATAATGGTCTAAACAAACTACTCTTTAGTTTGTGCGTGGCCACGCGATTTATACCAGTTTGAATCAACGAGGGCGCCAGAATGTCCAACTCCTAATTAAAGGAGAACAGAATTCCTTTGGCCACGTACAACTCTTCTAAACTTCAGTTTACTCCTGATCATATCCTTATTACTGCCTGTTAAAGTACAACGTTAGATAAGAGCAAAGAACAAACGTCAGTCAAAGTTAGTTCTAGTGCGTGCCTCGGGTCGACGGATCAATAGATCTTACCCTATTCAAAACTTCTCAAGACCTTGATCCATGAAGATAGTTTTGAAGCGAGTTACGTTCAATAATCATTCTCTAATGATTATCTATGAATATGATGTCCAACCATTTGGACTTTCATTCCTAATGAACCAATCATCCAATTCACAATAGCCTTTCATTCAGATTGATTCCCATGAATCTGATCGACTACGAACATTTAGAATACGACATAATATTCAAGGATTTCTAAAACGTACAAAATATCGAATCATAGAAAACGTCTATTTATAATGCATTCAACCTTTGAATCAATATAAAACACTAATGTTTCTGTTTATAGTTCGAAAGCACAAAATACTAACAAATGAAACTCAAGGTCTAGCATTTGTAACACCTATCAACATGCTCCTCATATCCAGATTGAGGTATAGGTTTAGTGAATGTGTCAGCTAGATATTAATTTGTGTGAATCATGATGTCTCCAAGTTTCATGATCCCATTAATGAAACTTGTGGTGGGAAATCTCTTTTGGAACTCCTTTCCAAACTATTAGAAGTTATCTGAACTCCTTTCAGAATGCTATCTTCTAATGTTTCCATGTCACAACATCTCATGTTTGTGTAATGCTGTTGATGAAACTCTTTCATTAGATAACGCTGATATATCTCGTGGTGTATTCATCTAATCATTTTCAATGATCGTCTTTTGGTGTTAATATCTTAACCTTTAAGACAGTAGTGTTTGACCAACAAGTTGTCATAACTAGTTATGATCTTGTTTCAAGAACCCTTCTTGATAGTCAAAGTTGGTACTCTTAGCATCTTATCCGATAAGATAGTTTTAACTCATCATAACACTTTATGATCACCATTATTTGCTTCTCAAGCATAATCCTTTTATCATAATTAAATTTCAAAGTTTTTTCATCATATGAAAGTATTGACATAGCTTATTATCTTCTAGATGAATAACATGAACCTATTCACTTTCATCTTATCCCAACTATTAGGGTTTAAAGATAATATTAACAGAAAATGTTAATGGTTTTTCATTATTAATTTGTCGCACAAAACATTTAAGACAACTCTATCAATGTCAATAGTTTGTAGTGATTCTTACTTTGGAATCATTCCTTTATATATCTTAAATACAGATACAATTAAAACAAGCTTTGAAATTATTTTCTAAAGATACTTTATCTTTCAATGACATGTTTAAACTCATAATTTTAGCAATGTATCACTATACATTCTATGATAACTTTTATCATCCCTTTTGTGGTCTTCTGCGTATCACTATACACTCTATGATAACATTTGTCATCCCTTTATGTGGTGTTTCCATGTATCTCTTATACATTCCTCTTGATAATGTGTCTCTTACACATTCCTCTTGATATAAGTACTTACTCCTACTGGCCTTTGCATCTACCATATTGAATCTTCTTTAAATTGATCTTATCAATTAATGATATCAACAGTCTCAGACATATTCAGACTTTTATACTTTCTTTGAAGCCACTTTATTACAAGAACATTCCAGTATTCATAATACATGTTCATTTTGACTAGTTTGTTCAACTATTCAAAACTTGTAATCTGTTTCCTTTTAAGGAAATTTGGAATGCCATTTCAACTTTATCAACCTTTTGATAATGAGTAAAGCTTCTAGTATAAACGATTGATGTAAGTTCAAATACTCAATGCTTAAGTGTCGGTTTTGTATAGTTTTATGCGTTTTACTTTGTATATAGAGTCGGTTTTACGTTGGTATTTGTATCTAAGTCTATTACAGGTTAAAGGTGCTAAATGATAGGATAACGTGGCATAATGGAGAAGGCATGAAAGTACAGGGGGTGAAAGTGTAAAATACCAAAATTTCTTGGAAAGTCAAGTCTTCGCGTAAAATACCAAAGTTTCTTGGAAAGTCAAGTCTTCGCGACACGCGAAGACTGGGAGTGAAAATCTCGTGACACGCAAGGAAACAGAAAAGGGGCTGCGTCTAATTTGTTCTTCGCGCCACGCGAAGAACTGGACACCAATGTTCGCGACACGCGAAGGGCCTGCGATTCAGGAAAAAGCCCTAAATTCTAATTAAAAGGAAATCCAACCCTAATTCGCAAAAAAACTTTCATTCAGGGGATTTGAGAGCAACCAAGGGAGATTTTCATAGGCAGGAAAAGTTCCGGATCAAGTATTGAAGCTATGCTCGCGTGTCTGACAAGCATGCGTGGCTAAGCTGCGTGTGGCTTCCTCCCGACGGATGGTTCGTTTAGGTTTTCGTATTTGATTCAGTTGTTCACATGTTTTAGATTTGTTAGTTTCTGACAATAACTGATTGATTGATGTATTGGTTGAATTAGACAATTTTATCTATGTGTTTTGGGTTTGCTTGCTTTACAATCTTGTTTGGTTGATAACAAAACTTAGTAACAGGGTTGGGTGACTAAAGTGGGTAACTTGACACTGATTAATTGGGTAATTGAATTATAATGGTTTATGACGAAACTAGTTGTATAGGTTGTTGACAACAACCAGTCTTCAATTACTGTTTTAACTGATTTTCTAACACTATGTCTATGTGGTGTCCAATGAACAACTGAGTTTTGCATAAACCTAGAACCTGAAGTTTGGAGAGAGTTACATCTTTATTTGATATGTGTTTTAATTATAATTCACTAAACTAAGCAATTAATCTTTCCACTGATTCCCTGTGGATTCGACAACCCTACTTTCCTGTCTACAGTCTAAGGTAGCTAAGTAGTGAATTTCATAAATGTTTTTGATTGACCTTGACACAGCGATCAAAATGGCGCCGTTGCCGGGGAATCGGTGCGCTTAGTTTTGTTACTTTAGTTTAGTTGGTTTTTCTAGTTTAGTTGATTTTGATTCTTTTAACAAAAACCCAAAAAGATTTTCTTGCTTTTATTTTTATTTTTATTTTTATTTTGTTTCGTTCAGAACTACTTGGATGTGCTACTTGTGCAGGTCGGCATGGACAGGAATTATAATAATGAATAATACTACTATGAGCCATGCAATAACTGTGGCATCACTGGCCATTGGGCTCAAGATTGCCCAAGGTACAATCAATATGGTGGTGGTCCTGAATACCCAAGTTATCAGGAAGATTACATCCAAGACTACCTCCCGAGCGGGCCACCTGAACAAAACAACTATCAATCTGAACTGGATGTCATCTGGTCAAACATGATGGAGCGGGCCAAAATGGTCCATGAAGTGGTGAAACAACAGGAGAGCCAAGCAAGGCATCATCAAACCTTGCTAGATCAAGTTGTCCACTTAGCCGAGATTGTTGCAATGCTCGTCAAAGAATCAGGTAAGCCTTGTAGTACACATCAATCCTCAGGTTCCCAAACCACCAACAGTGCACACCTCAATGCTGTAAGTTTCAATTCTTTATTTGAATTTCCTACTTGTGAACCAGAACTCCTTCTACAGCGGTGGAATACAGTGAATCTGAATCTGACCCTAATCAGGAGTTTATGTCACAAAATAACTTGAAAACTGAAAATGTGAATAAACCTGTAAAAATCCCGTTTCCAAAAGCTGTAATCAAACCATTTTTGAAAGAAAAAGATCCAACGCAGGATGAAAGATGGGAAAGGTTTGAAAAGCGTAAAATTAACTCACTATTTTTAAATACGCTTAAACAAGATCCTGAGAGTGTTGAGTGCTTGAAAGGTTTGAGTACCCGAAAAAGACAACACAAATGTCCTGAACAAGTAAAGCTAAGTGTCAGTGTGAATGTCGTGTTTACGGGTACCCTTCCCCCGAAACTCCAAGATCCAGGAGCACCTATTATTTCTATACAAATAGGTGAAATTACACTAGATAGATCATTGCTGGATCTTGGAGCATCTGTGAGTATAATGCCAGCGAGTCTGTATGATCAACATGAATTTGGTCCATTACATAGAGTTAACACCACTGTGGTGTTGGCTGATCAGACTCCCGCACATCCTCGGGAGATTGTAAAAGATGTGATTGTGAAGGTAAAGGAGTTTTACTACCCGATGGATTTCTTGGTGTTGGATTGTGTCAAAAACACAGAACCAACTATTATTTTGGGTAGACCATTCTTGGCCACTACTCGGGCAAATATTAACTGTGCTGAGGGAATGGTAAGGATGAGGTTTAGTGCTCTGAAGATAAATCTTAAAATATTTTCAAACTTGTCAAACCCGAAAGCTAACAAATGTGGATCACGTGAAAAGGTGAATCATGTAGTCGAGAATGCTTGTTTTGTGAATGACAGGTTAGCTGAGCAGAAGGATGGTGAGACTGCGAACAATGGGAAGAAGAAGGTCAGAAAGACAAGGCGGAAAGGGAAGAAACCGCTAGTTCAAGATGCAGTGCGGGAGTTGTTTGCCTTGTTTGTGAAGGCTTGGAGACAATTTGATGATGAGCGGAACATAAGTGCGGGGAAGGAGGATTGCAAGCATCCCACCCGACCACCATAATGTAAATAAGGTACACCGCGTCTGGCTGAAGACGTTAAATTTAGTGCTCTTAGGAGGCAGCCTAAGGTTAGTATGTTTTAAATTCATGTCTAGTTAAATGAACTTTGCGGGTGTGTTCAATAGAAATCCTCACGAGACTTCACTCGTCCACTCGGGCTACCGAGGGGTTTAAAAGGCTTGATACATACGCTAAATGCATCTGTGATTCCTACGAAAGTGAGTTAGGTTTTTATTTTCGTTTTGTGTGTTTTTGTGTGTTAACTGGCCAAGTGTGGGGAAGTCCCATGGGGTGATCATGCACATGGGGTGCATTTGGGCACGTGTGCGATTTTTTGGAGGAGTTGAACAAACTTTGATTTTTATTTGAAAAATTTTCTAAGTAAAATTTTGCTCAAAAATTTCTGTGAACAACATGTCTTCGCGCCACGCGAATACCCCTCCTCCAAGGTTCGCGACACGCGAAGAACAAATTCAACAGGCCGGGTCAAACTTTTCATCTTCGCGAGATGCAAAGAATGACTCCCAGGATTTCGCGACACGCAAGGAACCCATGTTTGCTCATTTTTCCTTTATTTTTATTTTTGTAATTTTTGAGTCGTGTCAGTCCGTCGGGTCTTTTTTTTCAGTCATTATGTTGAGTCGTTATGATGTTTGTGGGTTTGTTTCAAGCTTATTTTGCAGGTTTGGATTTGAATTTCCCGTAATCAATCTCCATTCGGGGGACGATAGTCTGAATTTCGATTGATTCTTTTGTACAAAGCAACCCGCTTGTATTCGTGCGGCACGATCGCGAATGAAATGCTATACTTTCGTCTTTCCAGCTAATTTCTAATTTTTGTATTTTTTTCTTTCGTTTTAGAGTCGCTGTTCCTACATTGAGGACAATGTCGAGTTTAAGTGTGGGGAGGGGAGACCTTAGTCTAGGTCTGTATTTGAGTATATAAATTGAGTCTGTATTTTGAGTCATAAAAATAAGAAAATTCATAAAAATTAAAAAATTTCAAAAATGTTCATTGATTAAAAAATGATAGTACAATTGGGGAATTGTGCGTGTGAAATTAATTGAATAAAAAAATCAAGCGTGTCTAATTTGTAACGTTTTAGTAGGCCCAACCGATTTAAGAGCTTAAATATCCTGATAGTGTATCTAGATTAAAATGAATAATTAATTCAGGATATCTTGTGGGTTCTCATCTTAGTGGTGTCGGTAACGTCGAAACTGTCAATACAGTGTGATAGGTACCACATTAAACTAAGATTTTTATGTTTTTGAAATTACTTGCCACACCGCTTTCTTTTTATGAGAATAAATCCGAAAGTTGGTGGCGCCCGCATTCCATAATCCATCATTCATGAGCTTAATTAATTAGATTGAGAACTTGAGTTCTGCCTACGTTTTACCCTCCGGGTTACAAGCTTGGTTGAAACGCCCATGGGCAGACTCTTGTAATCAATTCTTGATGACTAATTTGACTTATGTGTTATCTTCTGGGATGGCAACCTGGTCGAAACACCTCTAAATTGAGTTATGTTCTTCATTGCTTAAAAACTGCAGCCTACGTGTCACACGTCGAGTTCCAGCTTGATTAAAACACCATTGGGTTAGGTTTATTCATAAAACGTTAATGAAAGCTCACATTATTCATCCATCAATCCATAATTCATCTAAGTAATTTTTAAAACAAATAAATCTTTGTTTATAGTGGTGGGAAAATCTATACGGTTTAGCCCGGGCCTAAACATGACCTTGAGATGGGATTAGGCTGAACTGTAGCTTCCTGAGTGTGGGACCCATAGATAGCATGTTGCTTGGTAATGTATAAGATAGTAGATCACAGAATCAGGGGCTCAAAAGTCGGTGGTTGGGTTTAATCGGACAGAAATACCGATTGTTACAATTAAAGTGTTATGATAATTGTGCTGTGTAGAATGAAAGTGTAAGTTGCAAGTTTTTTCGATTATGATTCCATTGCATTATTATTTTTCGGGACGCAAAAGGTTAAGTGTGGGGATGTGATGTAATGTCAAATACCCAATGCTAAAGTGTCGGTTTTGTATAGTTTTATGCGTTTTACTTTGTATATAGAGTCATTTTTATGTTGGTATTTTTGTCTGAGTCTATTACAGGTTAAATGTGCTAAATGATCGGATAACGAGGCATAATGGAGAAGGCATGAAAGTACAGGGGGTGAAAGTGTAAAATACCAAAGTTTCCTGGAAAGTCAAGTCTTCGCGACACGCGAAAACTGGGAGTGAAAATCTCGCGACACGCGAGGAAACAGAAAAAGGGCCGCGACTAATTTGTTCTTCGTTCCACACGAAGAAATGGACACCAATGTTCGCGACACGCGAAGGGCCTGCGATTCAGGAAAAAGCCCTAAATTCTAATTAAAAGGAAATCCAACCCTAATTCGCAAAAACTTTCATTCAGCCGATTTGAGAGCAACCAAGGGCGATTTTCAGAGGCAAGAGGAGTTCCGGATCAAGTATTGAAACTATGCTCGCGTGTCTGACAAGTATGCGTGGCTAAGCTGTGTGTGGTTTCCTCCTGGCGGATGGTTCGTTTCGGTTTTCATATTTGATTCAGTTGTTCACATGTTTTAGATCTGTTAGTTTCGACAATAATTGATTGATTGATGTATTGGTTGAATTAGACAATTTTATCTATGTGTTTTGGGTTTGCTTGCTTTACAATCTTGTTCGGTTGATAACAACACTTAGTAACAGGGTTGGGTGACTAAAGTGGGTAACTTGACACTGATTAATTGGGTAATTGAATTATACTAGTTTGTGACGAAACTAGTTGTATAGGTTGCTGACAACAGCATGTCTTCAATTACTGTTTTAACTGATTTTCCAACACTATATCTATGTGGTTTCCAATGAACAACGGAGTTTTGCATAAACCTAGAACCTGAAGTTTAGATGGAGTTACATCTTTATTTGATCTGTGTTTTAATTATAATTTACTAAACTAATCAATTAATCTTTCCATTGATTCCATGTGGATTCGACAACCCTACTTTCCTGTCTACAGTCTAAGGTAGCTAAGTAGTGAATTTTATAAATATTTTTGATTGACCTTGACATAGCAATCAACGATCCAAATCTATTGTTTCCAGAAACAACCTCTATATCTTAATGAATCTTATTCATATGCAGATTTGATCAAATCTTTATTTGTCATAAAATGGATTGTGTGTCTGGGTCATCACCAGGTGACTTTGCTAAAGAATCTTTTTCTTTCATCACATGATCTCTTATGTCTATTGTAAAAGATCTTTTCTTTTATTTTCATACATTTATCAATTTTAAAAGATCACATCTTTTGTTTATGATAAACTTTCATATATTTATCAAAGATCTTATCTTTGTGTGTATATATATGAACTTTGTGTTTATGCAATTGAATAATACTATTTGTTCAGAACTTTAAACAACACTTGCTTCTTGCTCAAGAATTAGCTATATCACGGTTATGAACAATTTCAATCTCATGATTAAGTTTGAAGGCTTATTAAGGCGGTACGCAAAACTCTTTTGTATAGGAGTTCATTTTCGTAGGACTCTTTCCTATATATTCATATCCTATATGAATTGTTATACCTGTTCTGGGTGAACCTTATGGTTCAAGGCTAGTAATTTGGATAATGTCAATTTCGGGTAGCTGTTTTCATACGACTAACTACTTTAGTCTTGAAGTAATGATAACTTTTATCACTTCTTTTATATCTTATCTCATAAGATCGTTTCTAGAGAAATTCTATTGAATCCATTTAAGTTAAACGTAAACATTATATCTCATATAGATCCTTTACAGGATTCAATTAATTTGATATACGGTATCTATTATATCCGATCTAATGTAATATCTATTAGACTTGAATAATCATGTCTCGCATGTATTTAATATTTCATGTCAAATAGATGGTATTGAATTCTCAATTCATAGTCAGGCAACAATCATAATGCATAAAATATTTAAATAAGTCGTACTTAAAATAATCAAACAATATTCAAAAGAAATTAAATACGGAATTTAAATTTGTTCTAAAAAAAATAAAATAACATCATCAAATGGTGTAGTCAACAACTCTAAGTGATCTTCAGGCTGTGTCCGTCTTCCTTTTCTTCTTCTTTTCCTTCTTTTCTTTCATCTCTGCAAAAAGCAAGTTTGCATACGTTAAAAGTCTAGCTTTTAAGTGATAAAGAAACAACGGAAAAGTTTCCTAGATACCCGGAGTATATGCATATATATATCCTCCAGCTTCGGCAGCTTCAAGCATCTCTCTTACACGGCACTCCGTTTCTGAGATATTTGCTTTGGTCTCACCAATAGCTATGCCCTTATACCCGGTTTTGACAGTTTTTAACGGTACCCTTTTACTTGTGAAACACAAGGGAAGCTCATCATCGATCATAACTCTCAAGATGTAGTCACGGGGATAAATTCCAGTTCTTTCAAGCTGATCAATGAAGCATGAAATCTTTAAAGCATCATCGGGCACCCACTCGGCATACCGATATATGAAATCCCTAACATAGTCATAACGACTAAGAGGATGCCCTTCCCATTTACAGTCGTCAAATGCGTTATCAACAGTAATATCTATGATCAAGTGATCATCTATGGGAATGCATGCTTTCTCGATGTCTGATACTTTCTTTCTCATGATCATAGCACGTTCTGGATTCTTCAAGGCAACGTCTCTAATGTATGACATTAAAGAGTGAGAAGGATCCATGTTGTAATCTTGATGGTATTTCTCCTTCAAGTCATGGATCATGTCATAAGCAGATAACCTCTAAAGTGATTCTCTAATCTCAGGGTTAATAGATGCAAGCATAAGGTCTGATATAACATGGGTATCATCCCTAAGTTTGTTCCAAGCATTTAGAACGAACTCGCTAACATCCTTAGGTGGCTGCTTAGGTAAAGGGAACTTAAGAATATGTAATTTCTTGTTATATCTGAGGACGTTCTTTAGATTGTAGTACCAGTCCAAAAAATTTGTTCCATCGAGTTTAACGTTTAGGATGTTGTTAAGACGTTCTAGAATAACCATATCGGTAGACGGAGACATCTACAAAATTCAAATAAAGTTTAGTATTTTCATGCTTGAAATATCCTAATTTAAATTAATGACCCAAGGGAAAAATATATACAATTAGGAATGAGATCCCGGTTCACTATGTCTCAGTGAATGGCTGAGCACTCTCTACTGGCACAGCTAGGTAGGTAGGTATGAAAATACCAATTGTGTCGACTACACAATTCTCGGTTTGAGGGGCATGACGAGCAAGGTCAAGATTGGATACGTTTCCCTCAACTACGCCCATTTAAACGACTTAAGTGATATTAGTCCTACAATTGTGACCGTAGACCAGGCCTAAGTGACTCAGGAATCGCGGTTCTACCTTCAACCAAAACCGTGGCGCCGGATACCGATGTTTTGGTTTAGTTGAAGTGTCATAATTAAGGGTGGCGTTGAAATATTGGTTTTAATAATTGTGATTTCTTTTATGTTTTAAATTACCGGTTAAGGGTCAAAAACATATTGGACAACGAGAAGCATGAACCAAGTCGTGCAAAATTTAGTAAACCAATTTTACTATATAAGTTTGTGAAACGCTTTCAACACTCGACACGTTCCAAATTTAAATACCTTATTTTTAAACTAAATTAGTCGTTAGTCGTGAACTTAATTTTTAAACTAATTAACATTTAATTAATTTAAATGTGTTTTTAAATAAAACAATTAAATTTAAAAACCAGTTTTACCAAACCAAACCAAACGTACCTAGTATAATCCCACACACAGCTAACGCTATTAGTAGGGTCTGGGGAGGGTGTGATGAGGGCAAACCTTACCCCTATCCCAAGGGATAGAGAGGCTGCTCCCGTTTAGACCCCCGGCTCCATGGGAAAGAAAAAGATAAAAATATAAATAAAATTAATGAGTAATAAAGTAAAATAAATCTAACAGTAATCTAACAATTAGCAGTGTATGACTAGAGTATATTAGTCACAAGAAACACAACACACCTACAAGAAAGAAGACATACGCAAAATCTTTGCTAAACAACTCTACTCTCCCAAACAACGGGTCACTCATCCTAAAACCCTAATACGACGTCTCCATGAAATCCTATCATTGATCATGTCCTCTGAGAGGTGTAAATCTAGCAAATCAAGCATAATCCTCTCATCCCACGTTAATTTCGGTCTCCCCCTGCTCCTTTTCCCCTCTACAACGAAAGTTTCCACCGTTCTCACTGGATCTGTGCTCTGTCTACTCTTGACATGTCCAAACCATCTCAATCTTCCTTCTCTTATCTTATCTGAGATACATGTGACTCCCAATCTCTTCTGAACAACTTCATTTCTTATTCGGTCCTTTCTTGTGTGTCCACACATCCACCTCAACATCCTCATCTCAGCTACATCCATTTTTCAAGCTTGTGTCTTCTTGATGGCCCAATAATCGGTTCCATATAGCATCGCTGGGCGAACTGCTACCCTATAAAATTTACCCTTTAACCCTATTGGAAACCTCTTGTCGCACAAAACACCTAAGGCCGCTCTCCATTTACACCAACCAGCCTGCACCCGATGGACTACATCATTGTCGATGTCCCCGTTACTCTGGATGACAGATCCTAGATACTTGAACTTCAGTGTCTTAGGGACAACCCCACCTTCAATAGAAATCTGGGTCTCCTCGTCGACGTTTGCACCACTAAAGTTGTAGTGAAGGTACTCGGTTTTAGATCGTCTTATCTTCAAACCTTTGTGCTCTAAGACTGTTCTCCATTCCTCTAGTCTGTTGTTCAATGTCTCTTTACTTTCTGCAATCAACACGATATCATCAGCAAAAAGCATGCACCATGGAATTGCATCTTGAATCGACTTTGACAACTCATCCAAAACTACTGCAAAGAGAAAGGGGCTTAGTGCCGACCCCTGGTGAACTCCCACTTCCACCGGAAAAAAGTCTGTATCCCCCACGGGAGCTCGGACGCATGTCTTAGCCTCATGATACATATCCCTAATTGCCTCAATATATTTACTAGGGATCCCTCTTCCCTCCAGACTTTCCCAGATCAATCTTCTAGGCACACTATCGTACGCCTTTTCAAGATCGATGAACACCATATGTAAATCATGTTTCTTCTCTCTGTACTTTTCCATTAATCTTCTTAAAATGTGTATCGCCTCCGTAGTGGACCGGCCTGGCATGAACCCAAATTGGTTTGCTGTAACATGGGTTTGTCGTCTAATCCTTGTATCTATAACTCTTTCCCATAATTTCATTGTATGACATAGGAGCTTAATCCCCCTGTAGTTAGCACAACATTGAGCATCTCCTTTGTTTTTATATAGGGGTACTAAGACACCACGCCTCCACTGATCTGGCATCTTCCCGGTTTTGAAGATATTGTTGAACAGTCTTGTCAACCACTGAACGCCTTCCTCTCCCATACACTTCCACGCTTCAATGGGTATGTTGTCTGGACCGACTGCCTTAGCTCTTCCCATCTTCTTAAGAGCACTCCTCACTTCTTCCTGTGTGATATTTCGACAATAACAATTATTTCGTTGACTGGATTGAGTAGTGGGATTCTCCGTTATGGCTAGACTTGGTCTACAACTGTTGAAAAGGGTGTAGAAATAGTTTTGTCATCTCAGCTTGATGTCTCGTCCCTTTACCAAAACTCTTCCATCATCTTTCTTGATAAACTTCACGACCCCAAGATCTTGTCTCCTACGCTCCCTATTTTTGGCAATCTTAAACATATGATGATGCTCCCTTATTTTTGGCAATCTTAAACCAGTTTTAATCTTTTTAAATAAAAACTACTGTTATTTAAATTACATTTCCGAGAAATATTAAACCTTTTAATATTCTCGTCGTTTTATAAGATTGTGTTAAATGTTTTGTAAAAATATGTGCAGTTTAAATTATTATCCTAAATAATTGTAGCAACCACAAACATATAATACAACCATCGAGCCACTAGTTAGATTGTTAGGTTTCGTTCGAGCCATCAAACGAGTAACCGAACTAGTCCAAGGGACAACAAATAAAATATAAACTTGTCGCCTCTCACTTAGTCCAAGATCTCTATCTTCAAATCTTGTCTTTGTCAATCTTCTGTCTTCAAATCTCCGTCTTGTTAGGTTTACAACTTTTATTCTTTTACATTAAAATAAATAAATAACATAAACCTAACTATTACATCCGGGTTCCAAATAACCCAAAAATTAAAATAAAAATACAAAGAAAAATAAAAACAACCATGACAAACAACAACCACGGGTCACTAGGGCTCGATATAACAAACACAATCAAAACGAAAAAGGTTCGATCTTTCATTAACCAAAAGTGTTAACAAATAAAACGGAGATCGAAAAATAAAAAAATATGTCTAAACGCGCGTAAAGGTGGCTCTGTATCACTGTTGGGATATCGTGTACCGGTTTTAACATTTAAAACGAAAACTTATAAAATCAGATTTACAATATCGGAAGCGCTAACAAAAACACACGATAATAAAGATCCGATCTTTTTCGACAGTGATCCGATTACACAGCGTTTAGACAATAATAAATAAATAAATAAACACAACCATTGGGTGTTTAGGGTTTATACCTTTGACGAAACAACCGGTTCGTAACACTCGGGTACAAAGAACGTCATGCTAGATGACTACAACGAACTCGTCACATGAAAACACTTAATCGCAAAACCCGGTTCACGGGTTTCTTCCGGTTCGGCTCGCGGAGGAGGACGACACGGCGGCTAGGGCCGACCTCAATTGGCTGCACGACAGGGGGCAGCGGCGGTGGACAGTGACGACGGCTTATCTGGGTTGCCGGCGGTGACACACGGTGGTAGCGATGGTGAGGCCGACGGAGGTGGCTCGCAAAAACCGGTTCACCCAGTTTCTTTCTCTCCCTTTTTTTCGAAAACTAGGAGGTGGCAAGGATGGGGGTTAGGGTTTTAGTATAATGATATATTTATAGTAAATCAATTTACACTTAAAACCCTTGAATAATTAACCTGTAATTATTAATAACTGATTAACAATTAATCAGTTCTAGTCCCCATAGTTAATAATTACACTAATCATAAATAAGACTCGCATAAAACCAATTACTTTATATTTAACAGTTAAATATAAAATCCTGACTATATAATCACATATATATAAAACCTTATTACGTCCATCACTATATTTAATTATTCTAAATAATTAAATCCAAACGTAATTATTAAATATCTCCTAGATATCTAATCCACTAAAACAATGTTTCATGTAATAACGTTTAACAATTAAACGATGTACTTTGTTCTTTGTCGAAAGTGTAACTCTTCGGATCGTACCTCGATAGCAACATTGATATTAATAATGATCGGACATCTAATATCCAACACAGGCAGCGTGGTGCAAGTGGAGAGCAGCCACAAAATTTTTGTGTGACAAGAGGTTCCTAGCAAAATTAAAGGGGTAATTTTATAAGGTTGCAGTTTGAGCAACTATGTTGTACGAAACTGATTGCTATGTCATCAAGAATATGCAAGCGCGAAAGCTGGAGATAGTAGGGATGGGGATGCTGAGGTGGATGTGTGGAAACACGAGGTTGGATCGGATAAGAAATGAAGTTTTTCAGAAAAAACGTTAGGGGTGGCTTGTATCTCGGACAAGACTGGGGAGGGGAGATTTAGATGGTTTGTCCATGTGAAGAGAAAACAACTGATGACACCAGTAAGAACTGTGGAAACCATCCAAGTGGAGGGAAGGAGAATCAGAGGCAAACCTCAACTGACATAGGATGAGCGGATTAGGTAGGATTTGCTAGAATTGCATCTCTCTGGGTAAATGATCGGGGATAGGAGCTTATGGAGATTGTAGGATGAATGTTATCGATTTTTAGGAGAGTGTATAGACTACTTTCTAGACTTGCTATGAGACGTATAGGTACTTTCTGGAGGATCTGTGCTACCTTATTCTTGTCACCCTGACCTTTTACATGTCACCATTATTGTTTTTTTCACCATTCCGTGCTGTTAGTAGTTGTTATTATTTGTAATTTTTTTTGCTATTGTTTTTATTTCTTTGTGCGACATTATATGCTATATCGTTATTAAGCTTTACTTGTGAAGAAAAAGGTTTGCGGAGTCGGGGATCTCATCAGATGCAGTCTCTCTATTCCAACGGGTATAGGAAAGGTTTGCCCCATCCTACCCTCCCCTCCCCATACCCTACCTCTAGCTTTGCTATGAGGGAGATTTCATCTGTTACGTTTGTTTGTTTGTTTTTGCATATTTAGGCAATAAAGGAACCGTGAATATTGCGCAATTGGAGGATGGTTAAAACGTGATGAGGTGCTTGTACCAAGTAAATAGTATTTACTTGTTTAATAATGAAACCTAAGTTTTAAGATTCTTTTGAGAAGTGTAGAAATGTACTCAAGCTATATAATAATAGTTATATAGCTTTGATTTGATTCCAAGGTTTGTGAGTTGGTTTATCAAAATCAACTTGGGGTGTTACAGTACCACAAATACAAAAGAACTCCAAAGTCACAAATTTGATTCCACAATTATGCCGCTTAGGTATCACACATATCTAACAATATAAGTAGTAGGCCAAAAAACATATGTGAAGATGTTTGTTAATTGTATTAACATTCTCAGAAAAGATCAATGACTGCTCAAACAATTGAAACTAGCAGATATGATGATCAAGAATCAACCATGAGGCCATGACCTTCATTGCAACATGGTCTAGAATCAACAATTTCCCTTTAGGGCTTGGTTCGCATTATATGTTCTAAAACCATATGTTTTGAGTGTATCTTATAAACAAGTCCTCAATCAACCACAGTGCTATCATGTTCATGTTACATACTTACATATCCTCGCACGAAAGCTATTGAAGATCGACGACACACAATATTTACACGAACAATAATAAAGAACAGTAATTCGATCACCAGCGGCTAAGTTACCTCATTCCCAAAGTAGAGCAAACAGAAAAAGAAGACCAACAATCAAAAGTGGTGACACTTCATGACGTTGATCTCTCAGAAGTGCATTATGACCTCCATAGTTTAAAGTATGCATCTGAACATTAAAAATTGAAGGAATAAAACCACCAAATGACAACGTAATGTTCCCAAAACTTGCAGTAATTGCAGGCCCAAAACCACCTATAAATCCAGACCCATGTTGTAGAAACTGAATCCTATCCGGCGGCGGGCCAGGTTCGGGTCGCTGGCCCGCCGGGCGATTAGGAATATTGCCACCATGAAGGGATTTAGACCTTGAATCCGATGAATTCGTCCCTCGGCCGTATAAAGGGATCAATGTTTCTTCTTGTATGAAGGCTTTACAAAGGGGGCATTCATTGGAATGTGAGTGGAAATTAAGCCATTGGTAAATGCATGGCCAGCAAAAGAGATGACCGCACAATGTTACGATCGGATCCTGTGCTAAATCCAAGCATATGCTGCAGTCAAAGTTGCCACCGTCGCCGTTGTTGGAACCATTGTTGTTTGAGAACGATGAGCTTTGGGTTGGCCTGCTTGCCGTCTCCCCAAAACCACTGGACATCTCCTACCACAACCCTATAAATCATCGAAACAACAATCAATAAATGAATTCAATCATATGAAACAAAAATGTGGTGAATGTTGGAACAATTGCAAAAACTTATTGGAGACAAGAAATTTGTGAAGGAAAAGGTGAAATATTTGGACAACCTAAATGCAATCGAAAACAAATTGGATGTCGATTACATTAAAGCTGAAACATAATGGGGTGTTAATCAATTATCAAGAAATGTTTTGTGAAAGTGGATGGATTGGAATGATTAATCGCTGTATATTCGGAGAAAATATAGCGATTGGAAAAAATGTAATCCGTAAGTTGCCAACTTTTGGTTTCAAAGAAAAAGAGAGGCGTGGATTGCACTACAACATAAAAAGTGGAAAATCAAAAAGTGTTATATTTGGGCCGTGAATTGGGGTAGGTAATTTTAGTCGGTACCAAACGTAGGTTCTTTGCTACGAGGTAATTGAAATGAATTAGGAAAATAAATAGAGCATTACCGTTTCATTGTGTTGTTTGGTTATCGTATGGGAACAAAATGAATCATTACTTCATGCTGTTTGGTAGATAGGAAAATATTTTATGAAAAATAAAATATTTTTAAATAATAAATAATGTATATTATGAGCCGGGTCATGGGTCGGGCCATGGGACATATCATGGTTCGGGTCATCAGGGCATGGATGTGGCCATGGTTTGGATAATGGTTCGAGGCATGTGTCATGGTTCGGTCCATTCCATTCTATATGATTAACAAACATGTATAGCCCCACACACCCGCTATACCCGTTAAGACCTGTGTATGTCAATAATGGTATGGTATGCGGGTCTTAGTTTTCTCTACAAACGAGTACGGGTCGGATGTAGACCTAACGGTGATGATCAAACCTGGGAAACATCTTTAAAATTGAAAATTCCGATATATTTGCCGATTGACTTCCAAGATATGTAAAGCTACCTAATTTAAAGAGAAAATTGTCAAAATGAACATTTTGACTAAGAAAATGGCCAAAATGAACATTAACTTTTTGAAATTTAAAAACTATCTAAATCCAAAATGAACCAATAAGCATCTGACACGTAAGTTAAAAATAATTTGGTGGCTTAAGAAAAGTCGGCCACTTGTCAACACATGGAATGCCCACGTGCACTTTGCCGGCTACAAAGAAGCCTGTAAACCGGTTAACGGCCCAACCCTAGCCAGCACACTCATAACCAATGAAATGCTCCCACGTGTCACCCCTTAGCCAATTATATTAGCCGAGTCGCCGAGCCGAACCAAGCCACATATAGCCGGCAAAACCACCCCGTCCAATGTTAACGAAACACGTGTCTACCGTAGCCGGCTAAATTTCTTTTTCCTGCTAGAATTTTTACCGGCTAAAATGAAGCCCGCCTCCTACTCCCACTACTAGAAAAAAATTGATTTGCGACGCACATTTTCGTCGGAAATGTGTCGGAAACACGATTTTCCGACGCATTTGCGACAAAATATTTTTGCCGGAAAAACCCTCGTCGGAAATAATTTGCGACAAAATTCCGACGGAATTTGCGACCATTTTGCTACAAGAAAATTGCGTCGGACTTTCCTACGCATTTCCGACAAACATTCCTAATTATAACTATTAGGATTAACTTTAATTTTTAATATTATTACAATTATTTTGTTAATTATAAGTTTCGCAAATGTGTCGGAAATTTTCGACGGATTTATTTTAATATTTTTATTTAATTACACTGAATATTAAATAACTAGTTTTGTCACAAATGTGTCGGAAAATCCCGACACATTTCCGACGGATTTTATTTTTATATTTTATTTTATATATTATTTATTTAATTATACTGAATACTAAATAAGTTTTGTCGCAAATGTGTCAGAAATTTCCGACACATTTCCGACGCAAATAATAAATTTTTTTAAAAAAAAAACGAAAAATTTAGATTTTTTTTGGTAAAAAATACAGATAATCTGAAATCTGTTTTACAAATTCAACCACATATACAAGAACCCGATTCTAAAAATTATACATTACAACATAAAAAATATGAATTATGTGATTAAATCAATTATATGGTCACATGTTGCTCGAGTCTTGGAAAATAAGGTTAGATGACTCTGCCAAGAAAATAGGCACCAACGCAGATTGCATTCAGCAAGTTGAGGTGACACTTCAGAATTTTTCCAGCATAATTTTTTTGAAAATGTTGACCAAAAAAGCTTTGTTCTTAGGATTTTGCAATTTTAAATCTCCAAACCTGAGATAAGAGAAATAAGTGAGAAACGAGTCTCAAAATCAGAAATTTGGAAGAGAAGCATATGATCATTGATTCACCCAGTATACAGGCAGTTTAATAGATGAACCGTCCACTTTTTTACCTTCCACCACCCCCATGACCTGCGTAGCTCATGGTTGACCCTCTAATGGAACAGGTCTCTAGAACATATTTAAGAATAGAACTATCCAAGCATCGAACACATTTAGGTCAAACAATTTCTTGGCAATCTCCGGCTGAAAGACATTTAGTACCATTATTAATTATGAAGAGAGCTTTCCATTCAAATATAAACTTAAAAACGATAATATAATCTTAACGAAGAAAATACAATAGCCTTTGCTGACTGAATAAACACATGAATTTCTATGTGATAGTGTTGGGTTTTCTTTGTTGTGCAAGATAGAATACTTTATAAGAATATGTCAATATAGTAACTCACATAAATGGACGACCAGAATAGATGAGTTTAATAAAATCTGCTACTTCAATTGAAGGATTTCCTATCGTAACAAGCCTGCTAAATATATTTAGCAAATGAGGAAATGTCTCCTCAACAACATGGTAAACTGGAATCATCTCCTCATCTGACTTGAATCTATAAATACAAAGTCAAGTACGTGTATTAATCAAACATAGCATATTTAAGATAATTTACAGTAAGGAATTAAATAAGTAATGTTATGACCAAAAAATGGATTGAATTGCTTAATAGGTAAAAGTACAATATATCTATGACAAACTACAAAATACCATCTGCCTCTGTGCCTCATATGTACAAAAAGAGAACTAAGTAACAGTCAGGTGGAAATGCCTAGTAAAATATAATTCCTCACTGAAACACTTGATGACAACTAAACAGATAAAGAAAGAGTACATTGGTTTAAACATCAAACAACATAATTATCAGATGTTCTGACATATCAGATGCATGTATGTATTGTGTGCTTGGGTTTGAAACTTTCAAGACATACAGACTTTGATGTGGCATATACGCGTACAGAACATCAAATAACATGATTATGCGAGCAAAGTATTTTAATTTTAACTCGTACCAACTACCAAAATAATACAAATTACTTGTAGCGTGACAATTAGAACAAAAGGAACACCAGACAAAAAGGCCAACCAAGACAATAAAAATCTAAGAGATATCATATATGCCTATAAACAACGAGTCATTATCAAAATAAAGTAAATTTATCCATCGTCTTCTGCCTCAACACCATGAGTCAATGTACAACTAATTCTGGTATTATATAATGTGTCGTTACCTGCACCCATGTGCGGATGTGGGTGTGAACTCTAGCTCATATATGGTAATTCCAAGACAAGGTACTTACTCATATTTTCTAGGTGGAATTCTACGCACAAAAAGAGTTCCATAGACTTGCTGGTCTTGCAAATTATGTGTCACCGGGTGCAAAAGACTGGACCATTGTTCAGGATAATTGGCATGTATGATTATCTTCAGACACTCCCCAACTAAGTCCAACAAACAGTCATAACAACTGCATTCATTACAAACTAGGAATCTAGGATACTTCGGTACTTTAATATTTATTAAAAATAAAATTTCTTTCCTCTCCAATAATCTGAATATCTTAACCCTAAATAAGTATAAAGTCAGAATCATAATCAATTTACTAAAATTTTGCATTCAAATTTCTTTATACATGTTACAACCATCTAAATTATTTTCCTATAAATCTGGATTAGCTTGGACTCTCAAAGAACGACTTGTTTGACCACAAAAGTTCAAAATTATTCAAGATTCAAGAAACGTGTAAGTCTTAAATATCATCCTAATTCCAGTATTTCTTCCCTAATTTACATATTCAACAGTTAGACAGATCTATCATTATTCTCTAACTTGTTCAAAATTATAGAACCCCATAAGATTCTAGGAAGGACTAGCAAAAATAAGATCAAAGTCGAGTAAAAAATTGTGTGAGCAGTACCTGAACGAGTTCGGAGTAGGAGTGTTACCTTGAAGATGAAGCTATCGTTTGGGGTCCTTAGGCAACGAGCGATGGTGGTGGGGGGTACGGCGACGAGCGACGACGATGGTCGAAGGTGGGGAGCGGGTGCGGGTCTTAGAAGAGGAGACGGCTGCGAAAACAGAAAAGAAAGTTTGTGAGGATTGGAGGCTGGAACGACTTTAGGGTTGGCATTTTTAGTATTTAATAAATAAAAAGCATGTTTGTCGGAATTGCGTCGGAAATCTTCGACGAATTTCCGACGAAATTCAATAATAATAATAATAATTAAAATTACAGTAAAACTTTATAATTATAATTATTAGTATTATGTTTAAAATAATAAATATTATTAATAATTATTAAAACTATATATTATTATTACAACTTTATATTATTAATATTAGTAAAACTTTATAATCATAAGTATTATTATGTTTATAATAGTAATGAAAAACCTTTTTTATTATTATTATTATTATGTATACACACATACACATACGTATATATACATACACACACACACATAAACATACAAGTATACTCTCATACATACGCATAGATACATACACATACAAGTACACTCGCATACATACACATTCACATAGATGCATACACATACATATGCAAACACATACACATACAGGTATGCTCACATATATACACATACAAATATGCATACACAAACACGCACACACATTCACATACAAGTATACTCGCATACATATACATACACAAACACTCAGATACACATATATATAAACAATTACACACGCATACACAAATATTTTGTCACAAATGTGTAGCAAGTTGCTATCCATTTGCTACACAACATCATATTTTGTCACAAATGCGTAGCAAGTTGCTACATATTTGCTACACAACCTCCTAAAATATGTATTTTTGTCACAAATGTGTAGCAAGTTGCTACTCATTTGCTACACATTTCCAACAATCGAATTTTGTTTTTCCTTTTTCGAGGTATAAGCGTTGTTTTTATCGTTCCATCTTTTACACACCTTCATTATACATGAAATACTTTTATTTCACAAACTTATACATATTATACACCAGTGTACATATGTGTACATCATTAGAACCCATTACCAGGTACACCCTTTTATAATTTTGCGAGTGTATATGTATGTGTTTGTGTATACACCGAAACACATACATACATATACACCTATACATAAAAATCATACACATACATACACATACATATACATACACAAACATACGTATACACCTATACATACAAATATACAGGCATACATATACACTTATACATACACACACATATGCATACACATACACATGTACACATACGCATAAGCATATGTTTTACCTTATTTGAGAGTCAATAAACATGAATGATCGTCATTGGCCCTAATTAATCATTAACAACTATGACTGACCATCAATGAGCAAAATAACCACTAATTGATCATTACTAACCCTAATTGATAATCAACGGCCCTAACTTACCATAATTATATTTTAAAAATAATAAATTATTAAAAAGTTAAATAAAAGTATTTAGTAATCTTAACAACTAAATGAAAATCGTATTTTATTATAAATATCATAACTAATGCTAGTATAAATATACTAAAAATGCATTTTTATTTAAATTATTACTATTTTTGTCGTAAATGTGTAGCAAATTGCGACGCATTTGTGACAAAATCAATATTAACTATTATAATATATTAAATAAGGTATTTTTATTTTAATTTTTAAATTGTTAGTATTTTTTGTCGGAATTGTGCCACAAATTGCGACGCTTTTGCGACAAAATCCGTATTATTTATTATATATATATTAAATAAGGTATTTTTATTTTAATTATTAAATTGTAAGTATTTTTGTCAGAAATGTGTCGCAAATTGTGACGCTTTTGCGACAAAATCCGTATTATTTATTATAAATATATCAAAACTTGTATTTTTATTTTAATTATTAAAATTATTAATGCTTTTGTCGCAAATGCTTCGCAAATTGTGACGCAATTGCAACAAAATCAATATTAATTATTATATATATATTAAAAAAAGGTATTTTTATTATTACGATTATTTATGTTTTTGTCGGAAATGTGTCGCAAACTGTGACGCAATTGCGACAAAAACAATATTAAATATGATAATTTAGATAAAAAGGTATATTTAATATAATTATTAAGATAATTTATGGTTTTGTTGGAAATGCGTCGCAATTTGCTACGCATTTGCGACGCATGCTAGAGTTTTCATTTTCGTCACTATTTTGTCGCAAATGTGTTGCAATTTGCGGTAGAAATTTTGCATAGCAAACTTTTTTTTTTCTAGTATAGCCGGCTAAATGTTTAAAACCTAATTAAAAGGTTTTAGGTTTTAAACATTTGGCCCGCTATGGAGTAGGAGGAAGGCTTCATTAAAACCTAATTAAAAGGTAATTATCACAAAGCTTTCTGGTGGAGTGGTAGCCCCATGACTTTCCAAATGGAAGGTCATGGGTTCGAGTCTCGATTGAGACAAAATATTTCAGGTTGAGCCAATGGGTTTTTCTAGTTGTGAGTTTCCTCTTAGGTGGGTCCCGGGTTCGAGTCCGTTGCGGTTACAACCCATTAGGAAAGACATACATGACTCACAATAACACCCAGGATGCTCCTGAATGAAGTAAGGGGTTTAAGAAAAATCACCTTTCAAAAAAAAATAAAAGGTAATTATTTATACCGGCTAAAATGAAGTATGCCTCCTACTGCACATCCGTTAACTTTAACCCCTCAAGCTTAGCCCCCAAACCGTGAACATCAACCAATGACAACTTAACACGTGTTTTTACCCTCTATATTTTAGCGGGCAAAGTTTGTTTTCATACTAAACTTTGTGGATACAAATACCCATAATATGTGTTCGAAAATTTTAAAATATACTTTGGTTTAAAGATTTAGCTATTAATTACCTATTAATTACGTTTTAAAGATTTAATATAATTAATTATCTATTAATTTCGTTTTAAAATTTTAGCCGGCAATGGAGTAGAAGGCGGGCTTCATGTTGGCCGCTAAAAATTTTAGCCGGAAAAAAGATTTTAGCCGGCTATTGGAAACACATGTTTCGTTATCATTGGACGGGGTGGTTTAGCCGGCTATATGTGAGCCGGTTACGGCTTGGCGGCTAGGCTAATACAGGCGGCTAAGGGGTGACACGTGGGAGGATTTAATTGGTCTTGAGGATGCCGGCTATGGTTGGGCCGCTAACAATTTTACAGACTTCCTTTTAGCCGGAAAAGTACACGTGGGCAGGCCCTGTATTGACACGTGGCCGACTGGTTTTAGCCTTCAAATTGTTTTCAAATTACGTGTCACATTACCATTGGTTACTTTTGAATTTTGATAGTTTTTTAGTTTTAAGAAGTCAATGTACGTTTTAGCAATTTTTTATTTTGGCAATTTTCTCTAATTTAAATTATACAAGAATCATGAATAGTTTTAGAGATAAACTTATTCAATAACTATATATTATAACTATTGATCAAGAGGTGGATTTGCAGAAAAATAACAGAAGGGAATCATAAGTTTGTTGTTCCATCGCAAAGCCATTACAAGCAACTCCATCGGGTAACATCTGTAAGCGATCGTAAGTTTCTTCTTCTTCAAATTAGTTTTTATGGTCACTTTTATTATCTTTCTTGTCACCATTATCAGAGGCGGTAGTCTTCTCCTTCAAATCCTTTTTTGGTAGTTATCTGTGTCGGAGAATGCAGTAAAAGAGATGTGGGGAAGGAGATAACGAGGGTATTTATGTAAAAACCCACGTAAAACCTAATATTTTTTTCACTTTTTTTTTCCCTCTTTTAAGTTGTTTGTCTTTTGCATGGACTATGCAATTTCACATAGTGCAATTTAGCAAAGTACAAGAGTGGCAAACTTTTTCTGTTTTTTTTTAGTGAGTTTTATTTATCGAAATGTAAAGTCTCAAAAGTTTTTATTTATTTTACTTTATCAGTTCCATTTGATTTTAATTCAAAAAAATATCTACATTTTTTTACACTACAAGAAAACCAGGCAGCGACAACGAGGCTATTACAACGACAATATGTCGTCGGGACTGAGGGTTTGTTACGACGACCTGTCGTCGGCAAAAACCGGCTCCAAAAATTTAATTTTTTCCAACCTATTACGATGACACGTCGTCGAGATAAGTTGGGCGGGATTTGCTGAAAAGTTGGCGCTTTCTGGAAAACTTATTACGACAACACGTCATCGGTATTGGTATTTTTTTTAATTTGGCTTTTCTTTTTTACCTCGTACGATATTACGTGTACCTAAGTGTCTATCGGTCGTCACGAATGGGCTAAATCTGATTAAAACGATACCCACTGCTTTCAGCCCTCATTCTAACCTAAACCCCACATCTCTCTCTCTCGCATTTCAGACCCAAAACACCCCATCGTGGACATTCCCACTGCATTCAGCCCTCATTACGGGGAGGAGACATTCCCACCGTCAACCATCTCTTGCCGGCCACCGTCAACCACCGTTGTCCGCCTTTGTCCTCCTCCGGGCTAGTCATCTTCTTCAAAGATGTAAGAAATCTCTTTTTTTTCATAAACCTTTTCCCCAAACTAGTGATATATTTTTTTAACTCAATTTTTTTTGTGATTTTTGCACTTCGGTTGCCTTCCGGGTTTGTCCCGACGACATGTCGTCTCTATAGTTATGTGAAGAAGAAATTTAGAGGTAAGTTTTTAATTAAAGTTTAATTTAGTTAATCTTGTTTTTTTTAAGAAATTTGGGGGAAAATGAATGTATATGTATATATGTATGTTTGTATATATAGGGTTGTATAAAAATAAATATATATGTTGGTTTGTATTTTTTTTAATTATATGTATATATAAGTTTGTCAATTTTTTAATTAAAGTTTAATGTAGGTAATCTTATTTTTTTTAAGAAATTTTGGGGAAAATGAATGTATATGTATATATGTATGTTTGTATATATAGGGTTGTATAAAAATAAATGTACATATAGGTTTGTATTTTTTTAATTATATGTATATATATAAGTTTGTTTTTTAGTTATATGTTGTATTTATATATGTATGTATGTATGTATGTTGTATGTTGTATGTTGTATGTATGTATGTATGTTGTATGTTGTATGTTGTATGTATGTATGTATGTATGTTGTATACGTATATATGTATATATGTTAGTAATACAAACACGTATCGTTTGACCCGAAGTGTGTATGCATGTATAACGGTTTTTTTTATAACAATTAATGTTTGTAAAATTATAACTGTTTGTAGCTTTTGTATTTGTGACAATATTTTACGGTTTTTGTTATTAAGTATCAAAATTTTAGTTTTATCCAGTTTCGAATTCCAGTTTTATTTTCTGGAAATTGTATATTATTAAAAAACTTAGTAACCAAGCCTTTTTGCGACGACATGTCAATAGAATAAAAGGATTTTTATTTTTTTAAATAAACACTTATTCCGACGACATGTCGTTGCAAAAGATTTTTCATAATTTTAAATTATTATTAATTTTAAAGAAAAGATAACCCTGTTGCGACGACATGTCGTCGCAAAAAGTTCAAATGTTATGTAATTTACATTTATTTTTTAAAAGGAAAAGGATTTTGAAAAAACCCTGTTGCAACGACATGTCGTCCCAAAAATTATGGACCTCAATCAAAGGGTCTATTGCTACGACGCTTTTACGACGACATTATGGACCTTTAGCGACGAATCTCCGCCGACGAAACATATAGCGACGTTATGTCGTCGAAGAAGCCTTTTGCGACGACATGTCGTGGCAAAAAGCCGTCGTGATAGGTCAAGATTCTTGTAAATTATTTATCTTTAAAGAAGTTTTATGTATTTAGTTTGAAAGTCTGATAATGAGACTTGAATACATGTACAAGATCAGTTTATTCATTATATGTGTAATTGTAACTGTGATAATGACACTTTAATATTTGTTGGTAGTATGGATCCCAAGACATATCCAGCGACGACGACAATGACGGAATCAAACCTACGAATGAAAAACAAGTCGGGAAAAAAAGATGTTACAAAAGAAAAGGAAGCTCCAAGCCAAATGTTGGAATTACTTTACTAAATTCTATGATGAGGACAATATAAGAAGAGGAAGATGCAACAACTGTAACGCGGTGTTGCTTGCGGAGTCTCAATCAAACGGTACATCCTCCTTAAATAAGCATGTTGGAACTTGTGAAAAAAATCCTGAAAATAAGAAGAAAAATCAACCTACACTGTCTTTGAAGAAAAATGAAGATGGTCAAGGTGCGTTAAAAACTTGGAAGTTCGATCCTACTATGGTTAGAAAGTTGTTAATTAATACGACTATTGTGGACAAACTTCCCTTTTCTTTCGTTGAACGGGAAGGGTTTCAGGAGATTATAGACTTTGGTTGCCCTGGTGTGAACCTATCCTCACGGTTTACGGTCACCCGAGATATTCTTGATTACTATCTTGATGAAAAAAAGATAAGTTAAAACAATTTTTTGCTAAGAACTAACAAAGGGTTTCTTTCACAAGATATCTGGACTTCAAACCAACGTATCAACTACACGTGTTTGACTGCCCATTTCATTGACCATAATTGGAATTATCAATTATAATAAAAGCATAATTAACTTTAGACAAATACTTAACCATAAGGGTGATTGAATCCCTAGGGCTATTCAGGATTGTATTGATGAGTCGGGGATAACACGGGTGATGACGTTTACTATGGATAATGCCACAACAAATGACGTGGCGATTAGAGATGAAGCTTATGTTACCGAATTTGATTCGTAATGGTATGCACCTACACGTTAGATGCCTAGCACACATCATTAACACTACAAGAAATCTTAGCAGTTTTGTCGAGACAATCTCGACGACATGTGTCGTCGAGATAGGGCACCCAAATACGACGACATGTCGTCGGCGATGGTCCCAGTCAAATTTTTTGACTATTTTCACCTTTTCTCGACGACATGTCGTCGGCGATGGTCGAGAGAGAAAAAGTGAAAAGTTTTGGCGCTCCTCGGCGACATCTCAGGGCAGTCTCGACGACATAAAAGTGCAGTATCGACGACATGTCGTCGCAATTGCCCATTTTAATTTTTTTTCATTTTTTTGTCAAGTAGAATTTTAATTGTTTTTTTATTTATAGGAAATACCTAGTCTCGACGACATGTCGTCGAGATATGTGTGTATTAAAAAACTATTTTTATTTAATAATTAAATTAAATAAAATAATTAAAAAAGAGACCCAATCTCGACGACATGTCGTCGAAACTGGTCTTAGCTGGTCTTATCTACGCAGGAAACCCTTTTCCTCCTCATTTCACCCCTTTTCTCTCTACTCTTTCTCTCGGCTTTCACCATCAAATCCGACCACTTTACTTGAAAATCCACCATGCTCCACCTCCACCACCACCATTACTCATCTTTTTGAAGTGGAAAGACTCTATTTTGACTTTTTTTAGTAATTTTTCATTATAATTGAAAATTTTTAATATAAATCTTGTGTAGGTGAGAGTTTTGGTTAAGTGAACGGATTGTAAGCTAGATTGAGGCTTATAGGTATATTTTTGTTAAATTTAGTTTTGCATAGTTGTTTTAATTGTTATTTATTTAAATAATATAGATGAATATATAAATGTATGTATTATTTGTGAAATTGATGGTTAATTTGTATATATGGATGTATTATATTTGTGTAATACTTTGCTAATTGGTATATATTTGTGAAATTTAGTTTTGTATAATTGTTTTAATTGTTATTTATTTGAATAATATAGATGAATATATAAATGTATGTATTATTTGTGAAATTGTTGGTTAATTTGTATAGATGTATGTATTATTTGTGAATTGTAGGTTTGTATAGATGTATAAATATATAGATGTATGCATTATTTGTGAAATTGGTGAAATGTAGGTTTCTGTAGATATATTATTGGTGGTGTTATGTATGTCTTATTTGTATGAATTATATGTTGTTATTTATTTTTTGTGTTGTATGGTTTGTATGAATATAGTTGAATGTATGCATGTATATATGTTAGTAATTTAAACACGCATCGTGTCACTTGTTTTGACCGGAGTATTTGTATGTATTATTTATTTGGGTATTTGTATGAATGTAGGTGAATATATTGTTGTTATTTATTTTTTTGTGAAATGTATAATTTGTATGAATATAGATGAATGTATGTATGTGTATATGTAGATGAATATATTGTTGTTATTTATTTTTTCCATTATAATTTAAATGTTTTAATATAAATCATGTGTAGGTGAGGTTTTTGGTTAATTGAACGGATTGGAAGCTAGATTGAGGCTTTTCCGACGGCATCTCGTTTACAAATTCGGAGGTATTATGTATATATTTGTGTGAAAATTAGTGTATTTGGGTATGTAGTTTTGTATGGATATATAAATATATTTGTTTAATACTTTGCTAGTAGGTATATATGTGTGAAATTTAGCTTTGTATAGTTGTTTTAATTGTTATATATTTGAATAATATAGATGGATATATAAATGTATGTATTTTATTGTGAAATTGATTGTTAATTTGTATAGATGTATAAATATATTTGTGCAAAACTTTGCTAATAGGTATATTTTTGTTAGATTTAGTTTTGTATAGTTGTTTTAATTGTTATTTATTTGAATAATATAGATGAATTTAAAAATGCATGTATTATTTATGAAATTTGTGGCTAATTTGTATAGGTGTATGTATTATTTGTGAAATTGTAGGTTTGTATAGATGTATAAATATATAGATGTATGCATTATTTGTGAAATTGATGAATTGTAGGTTTGTGTAAGTGTATTATTTGTGGTGTTATGTATGTATTATTTGTATGAATTATATGTTGTTATTTATTTTTTGTTATGTATGGTTTGTATGAGTATAGATGAATGTATCATGCATATATGTTAGTAATTCAAACACAAACTGTTTCACTTGTTTTGACCCGAGTATTTGTATGTATTATTTATTTGGGTATTTGTATGAATGTAGATGAATATATTGTTGTTATTTATTTTTTGTGAAATGTATAATTTGTATGAATATAGATGAATGTATGTATGTATATATGTAGATGAATATATTGTTGAGGGTTGGAGACGTATGCGCACTTCTCACGCCACATGGGTCAACAATCGGGCACAAAACGATTGGGTATGTAAATATATTTTGTTATTATGTTGCGAATCAAAGTATAAATGAGTCAAAATGACACGTAACCATTATAAATGAGTCAAAATTACTCATTTAACCCAAGTCCACTAATACATGTATTTTGATACCTTTATTGTAGGGTTATTGGTGTTTGAGAAATTATTTGCGTATTATGTTTGTATATGATTTGCAATAACTTACACATTTTGTTTATTTGTAATACTAATACATGTATATATTGTGTTTTGATACCTTTATTGTAGGGTTATTTCTGATACCTTTATTGTAGGGTTATTGTAGTCGATCCGGCAACCAAGATGATGACGATGAAGATGATTAAATTGTTTTGTAGCATTTTATTTAAATGATTTGCAATAACTTACGCATTTTGTTTTTTTTTGTTGAATGTTTTATGTAATATTTTAATTTATATAACAGGTTTTGAATTTTTGTTTTGTATAAAAATCTAGAAAGTTTTTAAAAATAAAAAAAATTATAATTTATTTTTTAAAAAAATCGAGAAAGGGTATTTTCAATTTTATTTTATATTTATTTTTTAAAAGTAAAAACATTTTCTGACCCCCCAATATCGACGACATGTCGTCGAGAAAAGGGTTACCTATCTCGACGACTAATTCTCGACAACATTTTAAGCAGTCTCGACTAAGCTTTGCCGACGGAAGCAATATCGACGCCATGTCGTCGAGATAGGCTTTCTCGACGACATGTCGTCGAGACAGGTCGTTGAAACTGCCTAAAATTCTTGTAGTGTAACCTGATTGCATAAGATGGCTAGAAAAAAACAAGTTAAAACCGTCGATTGTATTCACAACATGGTTAAATATATTAAATCATCATCGGCTAGGCTTCATGACTTTAAAATATGTGTTACGGATGAAAACATAGACACAAAAACCTTGATGTCATTGGATGTGTGCACTAGATAGAATAGCACCTACGACATGCTAGATAGGGCTATTAAACTAGAGAAAACTTTTGATTTATATGGTCGTAGATAAAGTAATTTCCGGAGTGACTTAGATGATGTTCCATATCATAGTGATTTGATTGTTGCAAAGAAGCTGGTTATGGATATATGTTATAACCTAGATCTATTGCATAAGGAAAATAAGAATCTCTATGATTTTATGCAAATGATATCAATGATGCAAACAAAAATTTGACAAATATTTTGAAGATGATGATAGAAGAAATATGTTGTTCGAGTTCACAGTAATAATGGATCCACGATATAAGCTTCAGTTAATAGAGTATGGTTATAGTAAAAGTTGTGAGTAGGCCAGAAAACCCGAAGTCACCAATTAATAAGTTGAAGATGCGATACGTAAGATGGTTGCAGATGCGAAGTCTGAGATACAGTTCTGTATAGGGTGTATGAGGGTTTGTATGGAACTGGTTCAAGCAACCCGTTAAGGACAGAGAATAGAGGTGAACAAAGCATGTCGGGTAAAAATTCTTGGATTGGTAAATTTGAAAAATCCAAGGTTGGTGGTGTTCAGTCGTTTAGTCAGAGAACGGAAGTTGAAAGATATCTGACGGATAAGGAGGAACCAAAGCATGGAGAAGGTTTTGATATTCTGCAATTGTGGAAGGTCAATTCAGATAGATATCCAATCCTCTCAAGGATGGCGAAAGGTAATAAGTATATTGTGCGCATGGTTATGATCATCGCATTTCACAGTTAACGTCCAATAATCATACTCTTTTGTATATTTTGCTACCAATTGAAACGGACAATTAGTTTTTCTGGTGCCGGTTGCCCTACTTGTCTTTCTATCCGATATATACACACCACCATGATCACACATAAGTACGACTTTAGACACGTAGCCACTTGGTCTTGTTTTTGATATTTTAGTGATAATAATGAAACCAAGATCGCGTGGGATGTTTGAACCCATTCCATCAAATCTTCACAAGATTTGAACACCTACAAATGAAGTAATATTAGTAGAAAATTATCAAAAATAAAAAAAATCCAAGCTTATAATCGTAGATTCAACCTTTGAATAAAATTTATATCTGATTGGTAGAAAATGCTGACATCTTACGTGCTTATACAGGCTACGAACCGAACAAAAGTATAAAATCAATAATTACACACAACTCTCCGATCGATCTTAATATAAAAAATATATAACAAAAGCATAACATAAACAAACAAATCTAATAAAAACATACTATTTAAAAACTCAAATGTAAAAAGATTTATAAAGAAATTAAACTTTAATACAATGAAAAACTAAAGCTGCATACCACCTCATATTTGCCCAAGAGATAAGCGTAGGATAAAAAAAAACAAAAACCGAAGATGAAGAAAACTAATTAATACTAAGATAGGTAATATAATTATAATTAATACTAAGATAGGTAATATTAATTTCCTTTCACAATATCGATTCTCATGCCCTGTTTCTCCCCATCTCTATAACATAATGATTTGAGTATAACCAAAGTCTGCTATAATTAAACAAAGGGAATTGAAGGAAGGTTGTTTAATTGGTTGACGAAAATTCAAAAGATAAAATAATTAAAATAATACTAAAACAATTAATATTAATTTATTTCTCTGTGTCAATTCTCATGCTCTTTTTTTTCACTTAGGGGTTGTTTGGTAGGCTCTTAATGATTTCATTAAGAGAGTTACCTCTGAATCGGTCAGAGGTAAGGGTGTTTGTTTCGCTCAAAGTCCACCTCTTAATGGTTCAGCTTTGGAACCATGCTGAACCATTCAGACCTCTTAATTGTTCAGCACTTAATGGTTCAGATTTTGCCAAACAGCCCCTTACTCTTTTCATTCGTGCAAAGCATTAACAACCTTTGATGCTTCCTTAGATGAAGAAGTGAAATACATACAAGTGACAAATATACATATACAAGTGAAGAAGAATATGAACATCGAAGATGAAGAAAACTAAAGAAGATGGACAACATGTTGAACACCGAAGTACCGAACCGATTGAAGATGATGACCGGTGATGATTACGAACTCGAACTAAGATGAACACAGAAACCGAATGATGGAATCGGGATGAACACATGCTTCTATTATGTAACATCCATGATTTCCTGTCATCGGGTTGATGCATGCCAATCAAATCCGAGCGTCCTTCAAGTTGACGTATTCTAGTCGACTTGGAAGGAGCTGGGTGTTTAGAAACTATATTCTAGACATTCATACTTTGTCTAACACCCTGACAAGGTGTTAGACGGGAGAGCACTCGATCACTAGGGTTGGTTGTGGACTCATGTTTAAAAGTTTTACTTGAAATGTGAAACTTGTTTATGACTTGCACTGTGTTATCTATTACTAGTATCTATTTAAACCTATGTTCTCACCAACTTTTTAGTTGACTTATTTTAGCATGTTTTTTAGGGAATAGAAACTTATAAGTTGCTATATGCTAATGCTAGGAATCAAGGATTATGCTTTAGTGGACTTAGCTAGATATTAACAAAACGAAGACTTATTTGTTCTACTTGTACTGTTTGACTTTTGTAATCAATGAAATCAACTATTCAATTAACTTAATATAAATTTCTTTTGATCCTTGTGTGATAATTCAATTTCGTCACTCCCTCGTGTTTCCGCATTGGCGGGGGTGTGACATATTATGCCATAAAACTTTATGTATATATGGCTGATTGCATTAGGTTAAAGGTTATCTATAATTTAACTTAATCCCTAGCAATCTGTGATAGATTATGATGCTGCTTTGAATTTATTTTAGCCCGTAACTGTTTTATTTGATGACTTGAAATACAAGTCTATAGAGTTATGAAATCCAATCCGTGATAGATTATGATTAGGGGTGTTCAAAAAAATCCGAATCCGAAACCGAACCCGAATTATCCGAAAATCCGAATCCGAATTATTCGAAAATTCGGATATCCGAATTTTCGGATTCGGATTCGGATAGTGATTTTCGGATATTTCGGATAGTTCGGATATCCGAATATCCGAAATATTATATTTATATATTTTTTTAATTGTTTTTATTATTTAAAAATAAGAAAATTTGAATCAAAACCCGATATATTATATTTATATATTTTTATATGTATATTTTCTAATGTTTTTTAAGGTATTTAATTGTTTTTGTAATTTAAAAATATTATTTTTATATATTTTTTTATTTTTTTTTATATTTTCGGATATCCGTTTCACTATCCGAATCCGTATCCGAATTTTCGGATATCCGAAATTCGGATATCCGAAATTTCGGATTCGGATTCGGATAGTGAAATCCACTATCCGAAAATTTCGGATATCCGATATTCGGATATCCGAATTTTCGGATATCCGACTTTGAACACCCCTAATTATGATGTGGGTATTAATTTATTTTAACTCATGTCGAGTTATGAAATCCAATTGCCGTGGGTTAAAACTAAAATTAAACGGTTTTATGTGAGGATTTTTTCCATACAAAATTTGTTTTGGTATAAAATAAAATAAAATGTTTGAATTGTATTAATGTGAAACCTTTAGGGGGTATAACAAGTAAAAATGAGATAAACAGGTACGTTTAACAGCACCCTTAAATATTGTTGTATGAAGAAAATCTCCACGAGGTCGGCAGATCAATTGACGAGCTAACTTTAGGAAAGGTTTGAAAGAACAATTTGTTGGAAAATTTTAGGTGAAAAAATGAGTTTTTCACCGAGTTGTAAAAATAATTTTTCGTTAATTTTGGACAGATTATGTGTATTTGTCTATTTCTTTCTAGGTTTGTGTTCTACATTGTGAAGGATTCGCAAGGAACCAAACCACGTCCAAACAAAGCTAAGATAAATGAGATATCGATGCTTGAAATTGTCTGTTTGAAGCTCTATAAAACGACGAAAATTGAAAGAAAAAGTGAGGAACTTCTCCCACATAGGTGGGGGGACCAAAATTTGAGTGGTATATTAGTGGGAGACTCATAAGGACATCGTTTCCTTTAAGGAAAACACACGTGTTGAAACTAGTTGGGACCCTATAGGGTGTGAAACTCGCGATCACGCGCGCATGGCGTTTGGCGTAATGTGGAATTTTGATAGGGCACTTCGCACGTTAGTATTTTTGAAGGTTGGTTTGAGGTCATGAATACATGGGGTCAGCATGGTGGCTTGGTCTGGAAGTCATCGGCTTGCTAGCCGATGGGTCCAGCTTTGTCCGGATGAGCAAACACTTGGGACAACCAAGTCCAGGTCCGAATGACCAAACACTCCGGATGACTGAGTTCATGTCCGGATGCCTAAACACCCGGTATGATTAACTCTTGGTCCGGATGACCAATGCCAACTCCGGATGACCTGAGCCAACTCCAATGACCAACTTCCAAGTCCGGAAGACCAACTGTGGTTCGCATTTACTGTTTACATAGAAAAACTGAAACTTAGTCAAAATAGCTGTTACAATTTTGGGATTAAACAAAATTAATTACATTGAATACGTTCAAAACAATTTATTTTCGTTCCACATTAGGTTGTTTCGACCGAGTTTTTCCCTTAAATACTAAGGTGTTCCTTACTTCTAAACACCCTACAATTAAGAGTAATTCGACCACACACAAGAAAGAACTTCCAGCAAGTGTTCTTCATCATTCTCTTTCTTCTCAATGTATTCTTTCGGGAGTTAGGTGCTCCCCTGCAATACTAACTGCTTTGACTATTGTACCAAGTGAAAAAACGAGTTTTTTTGGGAGACTCGATATTTGTTACCCCTTTAGTATGTTGTACCAATGTAAAGACATGCATGAAAGGTCCACCCCTCTAGCTTGTTACCCCCGGTTAGACGATTCTACCAATTTTCCAATAAATAAATAAGAGTACGACCATGACTCCGGACCTAGACCAATATGTTAGAAGGTAAAAAGATGGTGATTTACAATGATAACTTTGATATTTAAGCACAATTCAATCCTTTAAAAATATCATTTTTTTCAATTTTTCACTACAATATTTCACTACTTTCGACTTTATTCCCCCATCCTCACACTTAAACTTTACATTGTCCCTAATGTACATTTAAAATGAAATTTTGTGTTGTTCGAAGGTACTAACCATCCCATCCCTAAATTCCATGCAAGTCTCAACTACCCACTAGTGAAACGACTCAATTATAAACAAACAAAAACTAAAATAACTAAACACACCAAAAATAAAACAATTCAAACAGCTAAACAAAATAAAATAAAACTAAGAAAGAGCACATGACCTGATTATGTCTTCATGGTGAGGTCCTCATATGCATATAGCAAACCTCCTAAACTCACTTTCGTAGGAATCACGGTTGCATTTAACATATGCGACAAGCTTTTTAAACAATTCGGTAGCCCAAGTGGAGGAGTGAAGTCTCGTGAGGGTTTTTAGTGAACATACCCACAAAATTCTCTGTTTTCCTCTATGAGCCTTCCTCACACTTATGTCTTGCTATAGGGACAAGAAAACTAAAACAAAACAAAATGCCAAAAAGTCAGGTTGCCTCTCGGTTAGCGCTAAGTGTTAAGGTCTTCAGCCAGACCGTACCTGATTGAACTTTTATGGTGGTTGGAATGTGAATTCACCTACAATATTTTTCTTACCCGCTTGGTGGTCGTCATTCCCATTCAAATTGAGCGTCCTCATATGTTCCATAACAATGAACTCTTCTTCATCTCTCATTTTCTAAGACTCACCAGTCTCGTATGAATATCTGACAAACTTGGGAGGTTTCTTTAACCCAACCGGAGATTATGTAGATCATGCTTCCGATTTGATATGATCTCCTGAACTTTCCACCCGATGCTTCCATGGTGGCTTTCCCTACGACTATAGTAGGGTCGTTTGGGTCTCGTTTATTATAGAAACACATAAATAAAATGGGAGAAGTTTGAAGAAAGGGGGAGACCCGGCATTTTCTTGGAGTGTTCTAGAGGTACCAAAGGATACAAGATTTATGACATAAAACGTCATAAAGTAATTATTTCTAGAGATGTAAATTCATTGAACCGTCTATCCTTACAAAAATTTCGCGCATCCAGAACGCGAGAAAGAAGTTTTTAAATTCCCCACTGAATGGGATGTCGAGGATCAGACCCATCTAGGCCCAGGACCGAAAAGTAAAGTACCGGTACATGAGATCATATCAAATTGGAGATGGGGGAAGATCAACTGGAATTGGGCATGAAGAAGGCCCAGTTTTAGATGGGCATGAAGATGAATTTGAGGGCGAAAATGAAGGTCTTGACAATGGCCTCGATAATGGGATGTATAATGGCCCAGCAAATATTGAACCCATAGAAAAGCTTGGGCCAACCATGAAAAGCGAAGCATCAAACACCCGCAACATTTTTCTGACTATAAAGTTGATCTTCCCCTATTTCTCGACCATGCACAAACCAACAACAATCAATAGTCCTCAACGTTACACCGTTTAACAATTTTTTGTTACTTATGAAAATTTTCTGAGAAACATAAAGCCTTTTTAGCAGCAATTGGTTCTGAAATTGAGCCCAAACATTTTGCTCACACTGTACAAGAAACTAAATGGATAGAAGCCATGAAAAGAGAGATCCATGCTCTTGAAGAGAATGGTACGTGGACCCTAGAAGTTTTGCGGGAGGGAAAATGTGCCATATACTCAAAATAGGTCTATAAAATTAAATACAAACTGAATGGGATGTCGAAAGATACAAAACACGATTGGTTGCAAAGGGATTCAATCAAATGGACAGAGTCGATTATCACGAGACATTTGCGCCAGTCGCAAAGTTGGTCACTGTTCATACGTTGCTTTCCGTTGCGGTCAAGAAGGAGTGGATTATACACCAATTAGATGTAAACAATGTCTTCTTACATGGAGACTTAGATGAAGAAGTTTACATGAAAATCTCTTAAGGCTTTGGTAAAAGAGAAGAGAGTAGAGTTCGCAAACTTCAAAGGTCCTTATACGGGTTAAAAAGGGCTTCTCGAAACTAGTACCAAAAACTTAAAATAGTCTTGGTTGACTTTGGTTTTAAACAAACAAAGGTTGATCACTCGCTATTCATTTATAAAGACAGAAACGTATGTGTAACAACCCTTATATACGTTGATGATGTTATTATCAGGGGAACGACCTAGCCAAAATCCAACAAACAAAAGAATACCTTAATAAACAATTAAGTATCAAGGATTTGGGAACTTTAAAGTACTTCCTGGGGATTGAGGTTGAACAAACCAAAGAAGGGCCGGTGTTAAGCCAACGCAAATACACTCTAGACATTCTTGAAGACTGTGGTTTACAAGGCTGTCGCCCTAGCTCGTTTCCCATGTAACAAAATTTAAAGTTGGGGAAGGACGAAGGAGGACCACGTGTTAATTCTAGCCGATATCGTCGATTGGTTGGGCGAATTTTGTACCTTCAAGCCACCAGACCCGATTTAACCTACTCGGTTGACATTCTCAATCAGTTTGTGGCAAATACTCGGCAGACACACATGGATGCCACGGATCGTGTACTCTGCTACCTCAAAAGTACACTGGGACAAGGGATTTTGTTCCCGAAAGAAGGAGGAACCGAGCTGGTCACCTACTGTAACTGAGATTGGTTAGGATGCCCAATCATCAGAACATCACGAACAAGATATCTATTACTCCTTGGTGGAGCACCAGTTTCTTGGAAGTCAAAGAAGCAATCAATTGTGTCCCGATCATCGACAGAGGCGGAATACCGAGCCATGGCGTCCACAGTAAATTTGGTGTTATGGACGCGGTGGCTCCTAAAAGAGCTTGATGTTACTCAACTTCAAGCAACACCTTTGTTTTGCGATAATCAAGCGGCTCGACATATCGCAAAAAACCTGTGTTTCATGAAAATGCAAAGCATGTTGAAATGGATTGCTACTTTGTACGTGAATGAGTAGAATCGAAGGAAATTCAACCCTTAAACATTGACACAAAGTCTCAAATACCATACTTGTTCACTAAGGCCCTTGGAGCACAACAGTTGCGTTTTTACGGGTCAAGCTTGGCATTCGCGATTTTCACGCTCCAGCTTGAGAGGCAGTAATGGAATTCGTTTATTTTCATCGATATATTTTTTCCTTATTTATTGGTTGTTTATTTTTGGAGTATTTCTTCTCCTCCAAGTTTTTGTTTCTCATATATATATATCCATGTAATCTTCATACGAAATTATGAGTTCAAATAAAGAAATCCTTGAATACTTTCGTTTTTATAGTTATTGGATCATTAATTCACGTTGGCAACTCGGATAAAAGGGACAAATGGGTGGGTGTGGAAATTTGACGCAGCTGGGGATTTCTCTATCCAGTGGTTCAGAAAAGAATTGGGTCAAGTATCCGGATCATTTGGAAGCAAAAAATTTTCTTGGAATAGATGGGTACTCTTAAAATTTGGGTGATTCGGCGGTCCGTTGATGACAATATGGGCCGTTCTTGGCTGCCAGCGGTTGGACCGTGGACCAGCGACCAGCGGTCAGATTGGGTTGCAAGAAAAGAAATCCGGAGAAGGCTGTCGGAAAAGAAGTGGGATTTCCGACGACACTTGAAATCATTCTTTGGTGAATCACAAGTTTTTGTTCATGGTTTTGTAGGCAGCGATAGGTTTTTAAATGATAAGAGTTTTAGTTTTTGAATCACACGGGTTTTCTAAGAAAGAAACATAGAAGAAGAAAAAGAATGGGAGACTTTAAGGGTCTTTTTGGTGGACAGTGAAATTGGAATTTAAATTTCATTAATTAACATGTTTGGTTCGTTAAGAGAAGTAATTTTGAAATTCAATCAAATCACTGAACTAATAAAATTCAAAATCCCTACTCATTTTAATGGGAATTCAGAATCCTTCACCATTTTAAGGAGTAATTTTGTATTTTAGATATTTTACATTACAATGTCATTAATAAATATGCTAACCAAACACATTATTGATTTCAAAAAATTCTTACAATTTCAAATTCAACGAATTCCGCTAACCAAATACACTTTAAAATGGTTTTTTTTTCAAGTTTTTTAGGGTTTAAAATGAAGATGGAGTGAGAACATTAGAAGAAAATAAATCTTGCCATATCTTTTTTTTAAAATGTTCAAAAGAAAATTTTATTTTAAATATTTCTTTGTAATATATAATTTTATATAGGTGCTAATTATAAATAAACTAGTTTTTGTTTTAAATCGTAAATCAAGTTTTCTAACGTTTAATACTGTCATTTCTTGATCTTGAATTGAATTTAATGACTTCGATTTCGATTGTAATCCAAAGTTTTTATAACCAAGTTTTTCTAAAAGAATTTTATGATTTATATATTTTAATTCTAAAATTTAATTATAGTATTATTCGGTTTTTAAATCCGGTCAAACCAGAACCTCTAAAGTGACTCATTTAACAACCGATCCGGTTTTCAAAACATTGCATCTAATATCATCTAACATTGTAGTTGCTAAATATCTGAACCATACAATTTTTCAACTTAGGGTGGAGGGGGTGGGACTCGGGTTGGGGCTTGGCTTCCGTCGGGTAAGCGGCTACACCGGCGCAACGTACTCGGGTGGGGGCACGGCTTGAATTCATGTGTTCATGAAACTCTGGTTTTTGGACAAGAGAGACGTTGGGTGGAGTTGTTTGTGTGGAATTTTGGCACTTGAAAAGCTCCTAAACCGACCAAAGACGATCTCGTTCCCGGCGAGTTCTTGCCGCGTTCATCTCGACAAAGGATTTTCCAAATTATTATCCGTTTCTCGATTCAAGGTAACCATTTCTTTTTGTTGTTGTTTAACTTAATTAGTGAACAAGTTTTTAAATCTAGAGTTCTTTTTGGGTTAAAAATGACGAGTGGGTTTTAGGGTAAAAACAATGAAGAAGATGATGATAAGTTTGAGTTTAAGTAAATTAGTTTTTTTTTAAGGTAAATTTCTTTATTTTTGTGAGAGTGAGACTTAAAGTCATGACATTCTCAAATCTTGGTATTTCTAAAGTGTTTTTTTCTCTATCACTAGACCATCAATGACAGTTTAAATAAATTAGTGGTTCACGAATTTCAAGTATGAGCCTTTGGCTCGATGGTTTCTTCACAAACAAGCTAAACAATACACCCTAGTTCAAAACCCACTCCCTCCTCTCTTTCTTTCTTTTTTATTTCAAATATTTTTGTTAAATTATTTATTTTATAATCAAAATTTGCTATCTTTTATACAATACCAATATTAATAATTGTACTCTTTTTAGTTAATGAAATTGTGTTTTTATATTTTATTTAAAAAGAAGCATTATGGTAGTTTAGTGTTTCATTCATCGTCTTTATAGTAAAAATCAAATTTTACAGCTTTTTTCACATCCTTTCACGTCAACGTCAAATCAAATTTTACAGCTTTTTCACATTCTCCATATTTAAGAGAAATGGTTTCACATTTTTACATTGTCACGTCATTTTATTTTTCTAATTTAATTTAATATTAATAATAAAAAAAGAAAATAACATTAATAATAAAAAAGAAAAAATACATTAATAATAAAAAAAAGGAAAAATACATTAAAACCTTAATAATAAAGAAAGACTTTAATTGTTGCCCGAGTCGAGATGGAGCACCAAATCTTGACGAAGATTGTTGTATATCTTACGGTTGCGTTTATATTGTTCGTTTACACTTTGTTGGGCCTCGCTAACTTCCTCTAATCCAAGTGTCGCTTCAAATTCTTCTTCGTTGAACTCGCAAATTGCCCGACCATCATCTTCAATGATCATGTTATGTAGGATGATGCAAGTGTACATTACACGTCTTATTCTTTCGAACTTCCACGCACGTGCCAGATTTTTCACTATTTGAAATCTTTGTTTTAGTACACCAAAAGCACGTTCAATTTCTTTTCTTGCCAATTCTTGTCGGCGTTTGAAATATTTTCTAGGTTCATCTTCCGGATACAAAAACGATTTTACAAAAGTAGCCCATTCGGGATAAATACCATCAACGAGGTAATACTCGTGCTTGTATCTTGTACCTCTAAGATCAAAAGAACTATCGGGTGCGGTTCCATTAACCAAGGTGTTGAATAGTGGGGATTGGTTAAGCACATTGATGTCGTTGTTTGAACCCGCAACACCAAAGAAAGCATGCCAAAACCAAAGATCTTGTGATGCGACAACCTCAAGCATAATTGTTGGAGCTGGATGGTCACCTCGCATATATTACCCTCGCCATGCATTTGGGCAATTACTCTACTCCCAATGCATACAATTTAGGCTACCAAGCATGCCGGGTAGCCCATGCACCTCCTCGTGATGTTTGTATACTTTTTGAATGTCGCTAGGAGTCGGTGTGATAATCCGGACTTTTCAAATTAACTCCGTTAATAATTCCGTTAAATATCCTATCTAAAACTTAAACCCGTTAACTAAACCCAGTTAAATCTAACCCCAAGGTCTAATTCTGTCACTTCCTAATCTCAAACTTCAGGGACTGATCCTGCCAAGTCTCTAAACTTGATTCAGTTGACTTGCAAAGTCAAAATCAAGAGCAATTGTCCCTGTTGACTTTTTAAAGTCAAAATCGAATCCCTTTTTGATTCAATTCAATCAGTAACTCTCAAAAATAGTTCAAATTCGTAACAGTAATTCATTACAATGATAATGTCTATCATCATTGAAGCAATTAACATCGTCATTAATTCGAATTAATACAAATTATGGGAATTATGGCCATAACCGTCGAAACCAATTCTAGATCGATCAAATTCGTTCTTGTCAGTCGCAATTCTTAGGAATTAGACACCCACGTACTTCAATCGAGTTCTTCTGAACCTCCTCAGTATTCTAATTTCGCCGGAGACGCAGTCGAAGTTGTCGAAGACCAAGACACTCGGAGTCGGACCTTCATCTGACCGATCTCTATCAATTTAACATCATTAGAGGTAATTGATCATACCCACAGATTCGTTTTTATCCATATATTGAAAGCCTTATGATTATTGAGGCTTATATCATCGATCCGATCAAGAATCAATTCTAGGGTTCATATCGTTTCGGATTTAATCGAACCCTACTATAAACATGATCTCAAATTAATTAATTAATACGGGTAGCTTCGCAACCAGTCACTCCTTGAAAGCCCTATGATAACTCAATCTATTAACATCAAATTGATCTTGATCCGTAACCTAGGGTTCTTACGAAACTGGTTTAATCGAATCCTACTTTAAACATGTTTTAAATACGAATGATTTAGACAATCGATTCTCGGAGTGGGAAAATAATTTATATTATTTTTAAATCGGGTAAAGGACGGAGGTAAATAATATACTTTTATATTATTTAGTTTAAAACAATAGTCACGAACGGTCACGAACGGATTAAAAACAATATAACGTTTATAATAGTTCAAAATATTTAATACGGGTTCAAAATAATATAATCATATTATTTTTCACGGGATTGCGGGTTGGAAATGCGAAGAGTTTATTATTTTAAAAATGGTAAAAATAATATAATTTTTCATTAAATTCAAACCCGAGCCCACGGGTTAAAACCCGGGCTAGAACGCGTTTAAACGGGTTTATATTAATATAGGTTTAATATATATATATTTTTATTTAATAAAAATCGCCCCAAAAAGAATAGTGTGGGAGCCTGGCCTCGAACCCGGGTCTCTCCCACACACGCACTCGAGTTTAACCATCACGCCCGCTAGGGTCATCGCGAAAGAACTCGGATCAGAATGGTTTTAACATCCAGTTTCAAGAGGCCTCCCTCCCTAAATCGCCCGCGATCGAATCCGGCCAGAATCCGATGATTTCGATGGTGGATTGACTAAAACAGAAATAAGTTTTGTTGCTCAGAGGATTACGAACTTGAGCATACAATCCGTTTCGAAAACGATCAAGATTAGGTTGTTTAAAATGTCGAAAACAGATCGAAAACTTATTATGAAAACTTTGAATCGATTTGAAAGATTCTGATAATGAAAGTGATTGAAACCATAGGGCTTTTGTTAATCGGATCAAAACGAAACTGATGATGTAATTTAATTTCATTACTTTTGAGTCTAAGATCGAAAACCCCAATTTCAGAATACAGATGAACCCTAATTATGGGTTCATGATCAATTCGATAGTGGAAGCCAGATATTTCATAGGGCTTTCACTCTACAGACGATTGCGAAGCTAATGGAGTAGTTTAATTTGATTTAAAAATAGTTTAGAATCGAATTCGACAATCTGGGTTCATACGAACCCTAATTACGGTTTACAGAGATTTCTGTGACATCCGGCATTTTCAGGTTAACTCCGTTAACTCAAACCTCGTTAGTTCAAACATTTTTCGTTACAAACTCAGTTATCTTAGTTCGTCACACATACATTGCATTTAATTAGGATTAATTAAATGTGTCAGTTAGTTCACACACATCGGAGCACACACGAGTCGAACCCGGAACGTTGGTGATAAACAATAAATAATAATTCAAGCAATAAATAATTTATAATGAATATAAATTATGTGCTTTTACGTGCTACGTGAATTATCTGTGAATTACGTAAATTTTCGTTAAATCGCGTAGATTTACCGGACTGCTTATTTATCTGCTATTTTATAAAGATTGTATTTTATAAAATAAATTAGTTAAAGGGTTTTAATTATTAATTAGTTAAAGTTAAATTAAAAGCCCGTAATTACCCAAACCCGTTAGTAAAAGCCCGTACAAGATTTATAAAAAGATTTTTATAAAAGTTTCTAACCTAAATCACTCTCTCTCTCAATCTCGCCGTCTCTCTCTCTCTCTCTCACCCTCTCTCACGAAATTGAACCTGCAACCAAGCAAGGATCGCTCATTCAAGCTTCAATCTTGGAACTAAACGCGTATTCGGAATCCTCTTTGCGTTTCTAACATCCACACGTAAGTTGTTTCGACCGATTTGAATACTTTTTGATTCTTACAGTTAGATCAGACCTTAAATCCCTCCAAACATGATGATTTTCATAATAAAGTTGCAAGCTTGATTGGTATTTGATGATAATTGTTGATTTATGATGTTTTGCTAAACCCTAGTGTTATTTGATTGATTAATTGTTGAATAATGAAACTAGTAGTGTTATAATGGTGTAGAACATGATAAAAGTCAAGAACTTTACTGATGAAATCGTTGTATTGCATGAGAAACGGCTAAACCCTAATGTTTAAAACAATTTGCTGAATTTTAACCCTCTAGCGTACCGCGAGGGCCTTCGGAACATTCTCTCGCGCACCGCGAGAGACAAAATAGTCGGGACTGGTTTTTGGTTCTCTCGCGTACCGCGAGGCACCAAGGTCACATCTCTCGCGTACCGCGGGAGACAAGCTAATCTGGGCGAGTTCCTAATCTTCTCGCGTACCGCGAGGGAGAACCCTCTCATCTATCGCGTACCGCGAGGGATCGTTGTTAACAGAAAGATAATTTAGTTTTTCAGTTTTTCAATCTTTCACTTGTTTTGAATCCTATTGCTTCTTGATGATGGTTTTGTGCTTGACATGACATGATAATGTGTGAAAACTTGATTGATGATTATATAACGCGCATGCTCATCATAGGTTGCTAAAAATAGAAACTTTATCGGAACCAAGTCAAACATGCTAAGTAGAATAGAATTGTTGTAGGATATGATGATTGCTATGTGCTACTTGAATTGAAACCTGCAAGCATATGATAACAATGATGTGAAACCCGAACATGGTTACTATTTATAGAAACTTACTAATTATGGAAACCTGCCATTAATGGAAACATGCTATCTTTCTAGAACAAATAGGATTTGTTGCTACGTGCCATCGTATGATCAATTGTGTGCTATGTGTTAGTATGCAACTCAAACATTAAAACACAAACGTGTCACCAACGGGTCGTCGTGTCAAACTTGAGTCGCACTTGCAAACTATTTTCTAAAACCTTTAACAACAACATTGTTTGGATATATGGGTCTATATCGAACATCACGAACACGCACTTATAGACTACGGTTATAGGTGGCAGTTAGAAGTCCAGCAGTTGCTTCTTAGCTTTCATACTTGCATACGCACTCAGGTGAGTTTCATAACCCCTATTTTACTTGTTTTCCTTTTTGGGGGAGAAAACATGCTTTCAAACATTTCAAATATTATGGGATTCTGTATTACTGTTTTACCGCTTGCGTACTGAAAGTGCACAAACATACCAAACAAGTCCTTACATTTCGAACCGTTAGTATTGGGGAATAGCGAGGGGATTTTGAGTAGTACTACTGGGTTTTGACAAAGCCCCACCCGAGTTAGTCGCTCTAACTATGATTGGAGGTCAACGGGTGTAAAATTTGCCTAAACATTAGCCAGTGTTCGGTAGACATGGCTGGAGGCATTCAAACATACAAATAGTCAGCTTCGGTTGCGAACACTTAAAGTAGCAATGCATTAGACTAGCTATCTATCGGTAAACAATAATTACTATATCTGACAAACATTGAGCATGGGATGCTTGCGTTAAACAATTGGATTTACTTACATTACTTTATGAACTCACCAACCATTGTGTTGACACTTTCTAGCATGTCTTTCTCAGGTCACTAAGGTATCCAAGCACGAGCATAGGGCATGCATGGAGTCTTATCACTATCGAACATTGAATTTACGTTATTTACTTAAACTGCATGGTTTTGGGCGCTTTGTTTTGCGCAACTTACTTTTACTTGCATTGGTTTATGTTTACGCTTCCGCAACGTTTTCAAACTTGAACTTTTGTTGTCTCGTGACTATGAGCAGCATTAGTGGTTTATTTAAATTCATATAGAGTCGTTCCGTGTAACTAATGACTGAGATCCTGATGTGTCACCTTCCAAAACGGTAAAACTCCGTTAGTGGGATTTGGGGGTGTGACAATTTCGATAATGAAACTTGAAATTGATAAAGGGCTTTCAGAGAATATGACTATGCGAATCTATCTGCATAGTTTAATTTCATTTTTAACCAGTCTGATGATGAACCCTAGGATCAGAAATTCGATCGAATTGATAGTGTAAGCCCGAATTAAAATAGGGCTTACCTTCTCAGAATGAAAAAGAAACAACTGGGTTATGAATTTACCAGAATGCGCGTCGAATTGGTTGAGATTGAGTTCTTGCAGGTGTCGGCTGCACAGGTTAATCTCCGGCGACTTCTGTTGCTTCTCCTGCCAATGTAGCTTGTGCGTATGCTTCAGAGGGATTCGTCAAGTGTGAGAAATGACTCAATTCGTAGGATTAACACTGGGATTAAACGAATTCAATCTCTGCCGACGGTTATGAGTTTAATGATAGTTATTCGAGTTTAATCCTCTTCAATGTCGATAATTATGATGATAATAATGATCGAAAACGGCTAAAACGTGGGATATCGGTTTCGACATTAACGAATTTCAAATGAAAACGGTCGAATTCGTTGATCTTCACGGTGTTGACTTTCTGAGGTCAACAAATCGACAATTAGGGAATTACAGAATTAGTCCCTGAGGTTTCCTGTGAAATTAAAGTTTGTAACTTGGCAGATTAAGTCCCTCAAGTTTAGATGGAGTTAGATCATGGTTAACTTTGACTTTTAAAGTCAACAGAATTTATTTTGACTTTCCAAAAGTCAACAGAATAGTTTAGGGTTATGACATAACTAGTCCCTGAAGTTTAAGTTTGGAATATTGACAGAAACAGTCCCTGAAGTTTGAATAAAGTTAATTTCAGTTAACTTTAACTGGATTTTTCTAACGGAGTTAACTGGAAAAGTCCGGATTGTCACATCATCCCCAAGTTGAAAGAATTTTTGTCCCGAAAATTAAATAACATAAAAAATTTTTTTTGAGGGTGTCACAAGCTCCAAAGGACCCCAGCCCAACCAACCCCAGCAGCAGCAGCAGCGTAGGTTTGAGCCTACTAAGAACTTCAACTAGACGACCTCTTCTAGTCAAAATCAAGATGGTTATCCGGGAAAATATCCTAAGTGTAACAGGTGCAAATTCCATCACTACGGGGTTTGCAACCGTTGTCAGCGGTGTGGCAAAATAGGTCATGCTGCCAAAGATTGTAGGGGTGAGTTGCAAGCCAAGCAGCTTTTTCAACAGCCTGGGTCTACTAAGGGTTGTTTCGAGTGTGTGAAAGAGGGACATTTTCGGAAGAATTTTCCTCAATTAAAGAAGGGAGGTAATGGAAACCACAACCCTAATCAGAATAACAACAATGGTGGCAACAACGGCAATAACGGAGGAAATGGTGCGAAGGGACGAGCCTTTGTGCTAGGATCTGGAGAAGCTCATTATGATCATAATGTGGTCACAGGTATGTTTCTCTTAAATAATTACTTTGCTTCTGTCCTTTTTGACACTAGTGCTGATAGGAGTTTTATATCTAGAAAACTTAGTGATATGATAAAAGGAACTCCAACTCTGTTAGAAGCTAAGTATGTAATAGAGATAGCCGATGGTCAAATAATTGAAGCAACCCACATTCTTAAGGGTTGTAAGCTTGAGCTAGCTAGTCATAAACTTGATATCGACCTTATGCCGGTCACGCTTGGTAGTTTTGATGTAATTGTCGACATGGATTGGTTATCTAAAAACCAAGATGAGATCATCTGTCATGAGAAAATTGTTCGCATTCCTCTCCCGAGTGGAGAAACCCTTTCCGTTCAGGGCGAAAAGGTTGGTGCAGTCATGGGCATCATATCCTTTATGAAAGCACAGAAATGCCTTCGAAAAGGGCATACTGCTATTTTGGCTCTCGTTGCTAAGCAGCCATCAGAAGAGAAGAAGGTTGATGATATTCCTATCGTTTGTGAATTTCTGGAAGTATTTCCCGAGGATTTTCCTAGTCTGCCACCACACCGTCAAGTTGAATTTCAAATCGATCTAGCACCCGGAGCGGCACCGATCGCTCGGGCACCTTACATACTGGAACCTAGTGAATTGCAAGAGCTATCTACTCAGTTATAGGAATTGTTGGATAAAGGTTTCATCCGACCTAGCTCATCGCCATGGGGAGCTCCAGTCCTGTTTGTCAAGAAGAAGGACGGAACTTTCCGTATGTGTATCGACTATCGTGAACTGAATAAGGTCACAATCAAGAACCGTTATCCTTTGCCTCGTATAGAAGATCTCTTTGATCAACTCTAAGGATCAAGTTTCTATTCCTATATAGATCTTAGGTCCGGTTACCATCAATTGAGAGTCCGAGATGAGGATATCTCTAAGACTGCTTTCAGGACAAGGTATGGCCACTACGAGTTTATGGTCATGCCTTTCGGATTAACCAATGCACCTGCGGTATTCATGGACATCATGAACCATGTGTGTAAGCCATACCTTGATCAATTCGTCATCGTTTTCATCGACGACATTCTCATTTATTCCAAGAACAAGGAGGAACATCTACGCCTAATTTTGGAATTACTTAAAAAGGAGCAACTATATTCTAAGTTTTCCAAGTGTGAATTCTGGATTCGAGAAGTTCAATTCTTAGGACATGTGGTTAACGAGAAAGGAATACATGTCGATCCATCAAAGATTGAAGCCATTAAGAATTGGTCAGCATCGACGACTTCGACTGAGGTGCGACAATTTATGGGATTATCAAAAATTGCACAACCTCTCACTGCCTTAACTCAAAAGGGTAAAGCCTATAACTGGGGCGATAACCAAGAGTCAACATTCCAACATCTTAAGCAGAAACTTTGTAGCGCACCTATCCTAGCTCTTCCGGAGGGTACGGATGATTTTATGGTGTATTGTGATGCATCCATTCAGGGTCTGGGATGTGTCCTAATGCAGCGAGAAAAGGTGATCGCATATACTTCGCGTCAACTAAATATTCACGAGAAAAACTACACCACTCATGATCTAGAGTTGGGAGCCGTAGTTTTCGCACTTAAGATATGGAGACACTACTTGTACGGTACCAAGTGCACTATCTACACCAATCATAAGAGTCTTCAGCATATCTTCAAGCAGAAAGAGCTGAACATGAGATAGCGTCGTTGGGTCGAGCTCTTGAATGATTATGATTGTGTGATCCGATATCATCCGGGTAAGGCTAATGTTGTAGCTGATGCCCTAAGTCGAAAGGAAACCAAGCCCAAACGAGTTCAAGCATTACAACTTACTATTCACCCTGGGTTGCCTGACAAAATCCGTAATGCTCAACTTGAAGCTCTGAAAGAGAAAAACCTACCGCTGGAAGGTACACGCGGTATGGAAGCACAACTTGAGGTCAAATCGGACGGTATTCGCTACTTCGCTGAGCGGATACGGGTTCCAGTATTCAGAAATTTAAGGGAACTGGTCATGGATGAAGCTCATAAATCTTGTTACTCTATTCATCTAGGTTCTGACAAGATGTATCATGACCTAAAGGTGTTGTATTGGTGGCCAAAGATGAAGGCCGATATAGCCACCTATGTGAGCAAGTGCCTGACTTGCGCGAAGGTCAAAGTTGAATATCAAAAGCCTTCTGGCCTTCTCCAGCAACCAGAGATTCCCATGTGGAAATGGGAGCAGATATCCATGGACTTTATCACAAAATTTCCACGAACTCCTACCGGATTCGATACCATTTGGGTAATCGTTGACCACTTAACAAATTCCGCTCACTTCTTAGTAATCAAGGAAATAGACAAGATGGAAAAACTTACTCGTATTTACTTAAAAGAAGTAGTCTCTCGGCACGGGATGCCAATCTCTCTCATTTCGGATCGTGATGCATGATTCACCTCTCGTTTCTGGAAATCGTTACATAAAGCATTAGGCACGCGTCTAGATATTATCACAGCATACCATCCTCAAACTGATGGTCAAACAGAGCGTACAATTCAAACTCTGGAGGATGATACGAGCTTGTGTGATTGATTTCGGTAACACTTGGGAGTCTCACCTACCGTTGGTGGAGTTCTCCTACAACAACAGTTATCACACTAGCATCAGGGCAGCTCCATTTGAAGCACTATATGGACAGAAATGTCGTTCTCCTATTTGTTGGGCTGAGGTTGGGGATAGTCAACTTACAGGTCCTGAACTCGTACTTGAAACTTCAGAGAAAATCGTTCAAATTAGAAACCGTATGGCAGCAGCTCGTGATCGTTAAAAGAGCTATGCCGATAAGCGTCGTAAACCGTTAGAATTTCAATTAGGGGATATGGTCTTGTTAAAAGTCTCACCTTGGAAGGGTGTCATTCGTTTTGGGAAACGAGGCAAGCTGAATCCTCGTTATGTTGCACCATTCAAGATAGTGAAGAGAATCCGGCCAGTAGCGTATCAACTTGACCTACCTGAAGGACTTAGTGGTGTACACCACGTCTTTCACATCTCAAACTTGAAGAAGTGTCTAGTAGACAAGTCACTCGCGGTTCCTCTTGAGGAACTACACATTGATGAACAGTTGCGTTTCATCGAAGAACCCGTGGAAATTATGGATAGGGAAGTCAAAATGTTAAAACGCAGTAAAATCCCTATTGTTAGAGTCCGTTGGAACTCGAAACGTGGACCGGAATTCACATTGGATCGCAAGGATCAGATGATGTGCAAATATCCTAATCTGTTCAAGCACTCCATATCAAATTCTTAAGGTACTATTTTAATTTTCGGGGCGAAAATTTTTTCAACTAGGGGATGATGTGATATCCCGGGAATTTTTTTTTATTATTTAATTTTCCGGACGAAAATTATTTCAACTATGGGATGATGTGACAATCCAGACTTTTCAAATTAACTCCGTTAATAATTCCGTTAAATATCCTATCTAAAACCTAACCACGTTAGCTAAACACAGTTAAATCTAACCCCAGGGTCTAATTCTGTCACTTCCTAATCTTAAACTTCAGGGACTGATCCTGCCAAGTCTCTAAACTTGATTCAGTTGACTTGCAAAGTCAAAATCAAGAGCAATTGTCCCTATTGACATTTTAAAGTCAAAATCGAATCCCTTTTTGATTCAATTCAATCCGTAACTCTCAAAATTAGTTCAAATTCGTAACAGTAATTCATTACAATGATAATGTCTATCATCATTGAAGCAATTAACATCGTCATTAATTTGAATTAATACCAATTATGGCCGTAACCGTCGAAACCAATTCTAGATCGATCAAATTCGTTCTTGTCAGTCGCAATTCTTATGAATTAGACACCCACGTACTTCAATCGAGTACTTCTGAACCTCCTGAGTATTCTAATTTCGCCGGAGACGCAGTCGAAGTTGCCGAAGACCAAGACACTCGGAGTCGAACCTCCATCTGACCGATATCTATCAATTTAACATCATTAGAGGTAATTGATCATACCCACAGATTCGTTTTTATCCATATATTGAAAGCCCTATGATTATTGAGGCTTATATCATCGATCCGATCAAGAATCAATTCTAGGGTTCACATCATTTCAGATTTAATCGAACCGTACTATAAACATGATCTCAATATAATTAATTCATACGGGTAGCTTCGCAACCAGTCACTCCTTGAAAGCCCTATGATAACTCAATCTATTAACATCAAATTGATCTTGATCCGTAACCTAGGGTTCTTACGAAACTGGTTTAATCGAATCCTACTTTAAACATGTTTTAAATCCAATTAACCTATATCTCTAGACTCGTAATCACCTATTTGATGAAAGCCCCATAATTCCAACTGTTTTCATTATCGGAATTGACAGATTCAATCTTGGGTTCATATTCTAGGGTTCGGACTTATAACTGAGAAAATAACGATCTTAAACCTAACCATCTTAAACCTACAGACTCGCAATAGATCAATGAACAAAAGTCCAATGTTTGCAAGATCAATCATGATCGATTTGGTTGGAATCGGGACTAGGGTTTTGGGCTTCGGTTCGTATAGGGGAAGAACCCACTGGACCTTGATGTTAAATCCTTTTGGAAACGATTTTGTATGCGATTACCCTCGCGGGTGGGTTGTTTAAGGTGTTAGGCTATGGGGGGGGGAGACCCGGGTTCGAGCCCTCTACCCCTTGTTTTGTTTTAAAACATTTTCAAATAATTATTTTTAATATAAAACTTACCCCGTTCCTATTATAATATTATATTAAAGTATTTTAGCCCGAAAAACAACCCGTAGGCTCGAGTTTGGTTTATAACCAATTTTTATATTATTTTCCACTTTTAAAAATAATATATTTATGTTATTATCAAATAAAAATAATATATTTATATTATTTTCAAACTGTGACTCCTAGTATAGAATAATATATAGTTTTATACTATTTCGCCTCGTTTAATTAATTTCATGTGACGTTTTAAAATTTTAAAATAATATAATCTGTTATACTATTTAACCACGTTTATATATCCGATTAAAAATAATATATTTATTATTTTTCATACAAATGATTATTTGGTTAATCCTTCGAACCTAAGAATAATATATTAAATTATATTATTTTCCTAATCTTTGTAAACGACTCGAACGTACGAATATATGTATTTGTTTAATTATTATTCGTTATTAACATACGACACGTAACGCTTCGATCGTAAATTTGGTATTAAAAATCTTTACTCCCGTAGACACGTTCGTCTACTCTTAAATCCTTAGAATGCGTTAAGACGTTCTAACTTTCCGTGTCGTCGTCACAAATCCCAACTTGTCCCTAATTTATGTGTTTATAATTTTAGGGCATTCAAAATTCGTCTGAGACTTACACTCGTGGTTTCAACTCATCTTTTGTGTGATCCAAATCACTACTCAATCCAGGTGAGTTTTCACGGTCTCTTTTTACTGTTTTAACTTGGGGGTGAAAACATGATTCAACTATTTTGAGATTTTTGTAATTCATATGTTATCAATGTTAAAGCTAAGCGTAACACGCTATCACTGAAAGTCCTCAACACACATCGAACCGTTAATATGGATCTTAGCGAGGTAATATTTAGTAGTACTACTGGGTTTGACAAATCCCACCCGCGTTAGTCATGCTAACTCGATTGGAGATCCAACGGGTGAAATGTTAGCCTATTCACATCGCCGGGGTTGATAGACCTGGCAGGAGGCAAATAAACAAACAGTCAGCTTCGGTTGCGAGCGCTTAAGTTAAACATGAACATAGGTTAGCTACCTATAGATACATATTGAATGATCAATAATCTGGTAAACGTTTATTTATATATTGAAACATGTGAACTCACCAACCTCGTGTTGATATATTTTCTTACATGTTTTCTCAGGTCGCTAAGATAAGGCACATGTGCACACGTAGGACATGCATGGGATTCTTCTTTTTATTTATGTTTTATTAAACTGTTTGGACTATTTTGAATTGTGTTTGGTTTGGACTTTTGGACTTTTTGGGCGCGTGTGTTTTGCGCATTTACTTTCTTTACGCTTCCGCATTAACTCTGATTGATATGATATTTTCATTTGACTCCCATGTAGAGTCGTTCTATGTAACTAATGACTGAGATCCTGGTTTGTCACTTCCTGAAATGGTAAAACTCCGTTAGTTGAAATTGGGGGTGTGACAGTCGGTTTGCGTAAGTATTTTGGGCCGTAGATATTAATTATACCTTTACAAAATTTGTATAAACAAATCCGTGCTGTTTTCTTGGCGATCTTTATATTTTCATCTAATTCGTCGGAGCCGGATCCTTATGCCAACAGACGCATAGCAGTGGTGCACTTTTGAATGGGGGTGAACCCTCTTCGACCTCTTACATCTCATTTCAATTTGAAATAATCCATCTCTCGTTCCAAATCGTTAACAATGCGTAAAAATAAATTTCTACGCATACGAAAACGATTTCGAAATGTTTCCGCGTTATAAACCAGCTCGTCACAAAAGTAATCCTTAATTAAACGCTCGTGAGCTGCTTCACGGTCTCGGTTCAAAGTGGCTCCTCGTGTGTACGTACGCGTGTTCGAACTTTCGGCATTGTCTCTAATTATTTCAACGAGAGTAGCAGCAACCGTTTGGAAAAAAAGTTGAGTGACACCTTCGGATTCGGAAGAGGGTGAATTGAAAGAATCCATTTGAGAGTTTGTTGGAATGGTTTGGAGAGAATTGTTGTTTGATTTTTATAAATTTAATGGTTTCTAAAATTTATATATATAGATGTGATTAAATTTAAAAAAAAATAATATTAAATGTATATATCCGTTAGGTAACGGCTCAATGCCACCCAACGTCTCCTTTCCAGCGTGCAAATACCCACGGGGAGTGACCACGAGCGTACACCACGGCAGGCGGGCGTGGTGTTCCACGCTGGCCACGTCGTCAGCTCCGCCCCCACTGCCCTTTTCACGAGGGTACTCCCCTTGGCCTAAGGGGTATACTTCGACTATGGAGAGTACCCCTGGAAGAGGGCGTGGAAGTGAGGTGGCACCGTGTCTGGCGTGGAACACCATGCCCCCCTAACGTGGTCCACGAGCGTGGAACCCTGGCGTGGTATTCTCCACGACGTGGAAAGGTGCTTTGTGACCGTTGCCCAGCGGCTCTTTTGTATTTTTTTTTCTAATTTAATCACACACACACACACACATATATATATATATACACACACACACACGTCTTACAAACCAATATTTTTATATAAACCAAACTAAAATTCTCTTTAAACCATCAAATTTTTAGTAAAGATATGGACTCCAACAATCCCAACCAACCGAACATCAATCTGTTTTGGATGCCTCCGCCGCCTCTCGGTTACTACTTTCAAGGCGGCTCCTAACAATTCGGTTTTTGGAACTATCAACTACAACAACCATTCTCTCCTAGTTTTGCAAGCAAAGATCCGTGCACGACTTAGGAGGCAAAGATTTATTAGTTTTTATATTAGTTTTTTATTATTTTAAATGTAATGTTTTTTAGTTTTTTAAATGTAATGTTTATTAGTTTTTTAAATGTAATGTTTATAAGTTTTTATGTTTTTTTTATTTTTATTTAAATTGTTATATAAAATTAATTAAATTAGAAAAAGAAAATGACGTGGCGGTGTGGAAATATGGAACCATTTCCCTAAAATGTGGAGAGTGTGGAAAAGCTCTGGAATCTGATGTGACGCTGACGTTGAGGGGTGTGGAAATGAGAAAATGTATGAGTACTCCCCATAGCCTTACATTTTACACTTATCTGTACTCTCACATCAGATTTCATAATTTTTTATATTTTTCATATTTGTTGAAATTGTTCTACATTTTAACACTGGCATATCATTTTTATTTTAGAATTAAATTTAATGTTTTTTATTTTATAATTAAAAATTAATAGTTTTTTGTAACACTTTTATAAAAGAAAATTTAAAACTAAAAACATCAGTTTCATTAATAATTTAAAATAAAAAAATTACATAAAAATAAAAATTATTCCCTCCTAAGTCGTACCCGAATCTTCGTTTGTAGAGATAGGACGTCTTCAATTTTTTCATCAAAAAGGTTGTCGGTTTTCAACGTCAACACCTTTAGATCCTCTTGTTAGTTCGCTTCCTCCTTAAGTTTGATTTTTCTTTTTTGTTTTCAATGTCGTATTTAGTGCTAAAGTTTTCTAACTTTGCCAACAGTTTATCCAATTTCTTGTCCTGACCGTGGATGTCGTAGCTTTCGCCTTTGCCCTCTCCTTCTTTGCCTTGTCCCTCCTGATTGGGTGCTGGGGTTCATCCGGTACGTCATCGGAAACTTCAATCAGATCAAGGAAACATCGACCGTCCAATCCACTAGTTAGGGTCCATTCCCTATTGTATGACTTTCTTTTCGACCTGCTACTTTCTTGAAGCATATTGGGCACCTCATGCCACTGTGAGCAATGACTTATAATCTCCCAAGCGCCTAGAAGCTTGAAATGTTGTTTTTCCACCTCCCGGCATCTTTCAAGTGAAGCATTCAAAATATAGACATCACTCTCACCACTTTTGTGGTTATTCATTCGATTACTATTTATACCGCAAATTTTGGCCACTCGTGTCCGAATCTCCTTCCACTTTGAATTGAACTTGTCTTGTGACCGATATGCCCCATGATCCATGAATTCGTGGAGCCTGTCCATAACCCGGGTCCACATCAACACATGTGTTTGGACGTTTCCAACAATCGGGTCTTCGGTTATATCGACCCAAGCCCGCGCTTAACGTTCGCGTATACGTACTACGAGTGAATTTATCTTAACAGTCTTTCTAGACAATGTAAGGCCCCAAACCCGGGAACCCTACTTGTTGGCTCAAACACAATCTAGGTAGTCATAGACATCAAACTAAACTCAATTCATTGCAGCAGAAATCAAATAGTCAACAGAGGTCAACGACCCGACCCAAAAGTAATTCAAACCAAGTACTAATATCTAAATGTCTCAACGAAACAGCTACTAAATAATGTCATCACAAACGTCCATGGTAACCAAATGCCATCCAGAAGCCGCCAGCTCACACCTTTTCTTTACCTGAAATACATGCTTAAAAGTCAGCTACGTTGAGTGAGTTCTATAGTAGTTCTTTAGGGAATATGAAATCCTAAAACGTTATAAAATGGTTTCCATCTCAAAGGTTTATTCATAATACTTTCTCAATAATTCAATAGTTATATTTATCGGCAAACAAGTATACCATGTTGTCTGGTCCGAAGACAGAAGCAAACACGATCTCCCGCCTGACTGCAGTCAGACACAATAACCCGTTGACTAACGTCAACACACTATCAAGCTTACGCTCGATCTCCCGCCTGACTAATGTCAGAATCAATATCTCGTTGACTAATGTCAACACAATATCAAGCTCACGCTTGATCTCCCGCCACGATATTTAAGTACGTGACACAAACTCATACACACATGCAAGCATAACGGTTATTTAAAAATAGATATACTTTGTCACCAAAAGAATTGTCTATGCAAGCATTTACTAAAACACACGTTTCACATGTATTCATGCCCAAAACAATAAAACGTTTAAAAGTGGGCGATAGAAACTCACCTTTGCTCGACACGATCCGATCTCTAGAAGCCGCTAATCTCTCGTGCTCGCCTTTCGACCTCGCACCTAAAACACACAACATATGAGTCAATACGTGACTCGACATTTACTCGCTTAACTATCCCGACACCAATCATGGCTCACACGTCCCCCGCACGCTGCCATGCACGAACCCTAACCCCACGTGAATGCTCATGCATGTCCATGCCGTCAAACCTAGACTCCACCCGTTACCGAACACATATTGGCTAGTCTCGGCATCCACACAGCTCCCCGGCGTCCCTCCTCCGCCGCTAACCGCCTGCTCCGGCTATCCCAGCCTTCGGCCAGCCCTGCTCGACCACCCCTCGGCCTCCCCATGGTTGTCGTGGACTCCCCGGGCCACTTCCGGACCGTCGCAGCCCCCGCCGATGGCGTCACAGCCACCACTGAGCCACACCCGGTCCATTCGGCTTCTCCCTACCCATCTCCTCCTCGTGGTTCACCATCCCGGTCGAAGATGTTCCTTCCCAATTCCCGTTACGCACGCCGACCACCCAAAAGGGTTCGGCCGAACACTCGACAACCCATGAATACCCTAAAATGAAAACCATGATAATAACGGGTCAAGTTTCATGATTATACATTCGATCTAAGTGACTCGTGCGAATCGAATCACTAGAGAACTCTTTTCATCCTCACGCTTGCCTCCTTCGAAACCCTAGAATCATAAAAACGATCATTATGATTAACCGGGACTTAGAACACGTATGCAATGATTAGAGGCTTGCGATTTTACCTTGATCCGGACGAAAGCTCTAAGAACGGCCTCTCCTTCTCTCCCTTTTCTTCTCGGCAGCCGCAAGAACCAAATGGGGTTCCCCCCATAGCGTAACACCCTAAAGAGGTGTCCATTCGGGCCGGGCTTGGCCCCTCCACGCGCCGCTGTTCCCGAGCTTGTCCCGTCAAGTGGTTTTTAAAGTAGACCCACTAAGTCTCGCTATTTACTTGACACCCCTTCTAGATTCGTTTAAATGAAAAGAACCCGTTACTACGCCTTTGGTTAGGTCTCGTTACACTCTCGTAACATTCCGTCCATTATTTACAAGCATATACACATATACCACAAATCCCGTTTAATTGGTAAAAACTCGGGATGTTACAAGTCTTCCCCCCTAGAAGAGGTTTCGTCCTTGAAACCTGCGTCATCTGGAAATAAATGCGGATAACGTTCGCGCATCTCCGGCTCCGACTCCCAAGTAGCCTCGGATTCCTTATGATGCTTCCATTGCACCTTAACGATCTGGATTAATTTTCGTCTCAATCTCTTTTCCTTTCTATCCAGTATAGCCACTGGTTCCTCTACATAATTTAGCTTATCATCCATTACAATATCGTCTAACGGAACGTGTTCCGTAGCGTCAGCCAAACACTTCCGTAAATGGGACACATGAAAAGTTGGGTGTATCCGTGCAAGTTCGTCTGGCAACAACAGTCGGTAGGCGACACTACCAACACGCTCCTTAATCATAAACGGTCCGATATACCTTGGACTGAGCTTTCCCCGCTTCTAGAAACGAATAATGCCCTTCCAGGGCGATACCTTAAGCATCACATAATCCCCTGCATTAAACTCTATAGGTCGCCGTCTCTTATCAGCATAAGACTTTTGTCGATCCCGAGCGGCTTTCATTCTCAGTTTTACCATCTCAAACTTCTCCGAAGTTGCTTTTACAACATCTAAACTTCCTAACTCTTTCTGTCTGATCTCTCCCCAGCACACCGGGGTTCTACACCTTATTCCATAAGTCGCATGATTACTATTGTTATAAGAGAATTCTGCCAACGGTAGGTGACTATCCCATGCACCTCCGAAATCAATCACACATGCACGTATCATGTCCTCCAATGTCTGTATCGTCCGCTCTGACTGACCGTCCGTCTGTGGGTGATACGCCATGCTAATATGCAACCTCGTCCCCCATAGCCTCATTTAATCTCTTCTAAAACTTCGACGTGAATCTCGTATCTCGGTCAGATATGATAGAAATCAGCACTCTGTGTCTGGCAACAATCTCATTCAAAAAACTTCGGATAACCTCTCGGACTAGAATGTCTCCCTAATCGGTAGAAAATGAGCGATTTTCGTTAACTGATCTACTACTACCCAAATCGTATTGTGCCCCTTGTCGTCTTGGGCAACTTCGTAATAAAATCCATCTTAACGTGCTCCCATTTCCACTTTGGAATCTCTAAAGGTTGGATTTTACCATAAGGCTTCTGGTGCTCTGCCTTAACCTGCAAGCATTGTAAACATTTACTCACGTACTGGATCACATCATGCTTCGTTCCCTACCACCAATAGTTACCCTTCATGTCCTGGTACATCTTTGTCGTACCCGGGTGTATCGAGTACCTTGACTTGTGTGCTTCGTCGAGCACTTGTTCTCTAAACTCACCAAACCTTGGTATCCAAATACGGTCATTCTTGACCCACACCCCGTGACTATTCTCGGTCAACAATTCACGTTGTCCGAATATTCTTTCTTCCTTTTTGTTCTCCTCCCGCAAGGCCTCCGATTGCACATCCCTTAGTAATGTTAGAAAATCTGGCGTTACTATCAGTTGACATGCCTTAACCTTAATCGGAGCATGCTCCTCCTTGCGACTCAAGAATTCTGCAACTACATTTGCTTTACAAGGGTGGTAAAGGATTTCACAATCATAGTCTTTAAGTAGCTCTAACCACCTCCTTTGCCTCATGTTTAATTCTTTCTACTCAAAGAAGTACTTCAAGCTTTTGTGATCCGTGTAGATCATGCACTTGATCCCATATAAATAATGCCTCCATAGCTTAAGTGCAAACACCACTGCTGCTAGCTCTAAATCATGGGTAGGGTAATTCACCTCGTGCGTCTTTAATTGTCTCGACGCATAAGCAATTACTTTACCTCGTTGCATCAACACACAACCCAGACCCAAATAAGATGCGTCCGAATACACCACTAAATCGTTCGTCCCTTCTGGTAACGTTAACACTGGCGCTTTAGTCAATCGTTTCTTTAGCTCTTGAAACGCACCCTCTTGATCTACTCTCCAAGTAAACTTCACTCCCTTTCGAGTCAATTTAGTTAATGGCGTTGCTAGCTTGGAGAAGTCTATAATGAACTTCCTATAATAGCCTGCCAACCCCAAGAAACTACGTACTTCTGTTGCAGTCTTCGGAGCGTTCCACTTCACCACTGTTTCAATCTTCGCGGGATCCACCATTATCCCTTCTGGGTTAATAACATGACCCAGAAACTGTACCTCCCGTAGCCAAAACGCACACTTCGAGAATTTAGCGTAAAGCTTTTCTCGCCTCAACGTCTCCAACACTTCTAGCAGATGCTCTCCATGCTCATCCTCGCTCTTAGAGTATATTAGAATATCGTCAATAAACACGATCACCGATATATCCAGCATCGGTCTACACACACGATTCATTAAGTCCATGAATGTTGCAAGAGCATTCGTTAACCCAAAGGACATAACTAAGAATTCGTAATGCCCATAACATGTCCGAAATGCAGTCTTCGGAATATCCTCCTCCCTAACCTTCAACTGGTGATACCCCGACCTCAGATCTATACGCGAGAACCACTTCGCCCCTTGCAGTTGATCGATCAAGTCATCAATACGTTGTAGAGGATACTTGTTCTTAATCGTCAACTTATTAAGCTCTCGGTAGTCGATGCACAAACGCATGCTACCATCCTTCTTCTTCACAAATAAGACCGGTGCACCCCACGGTGAGATGCTTGGTCTTATGAACCCCTTATCCAACGTATCTTGAAGTTACTCCATGAGCTCCTTCATCTCTGTCGATGCTAAACGATACGGCGCTTTAGCGACCGGATATGCTCCTGGCTATAAATTAATCTGCAATTTGATTTCTCTCTCTGGTGGTACTCCCGTCAAGTCATCAAAGAAGACATCAACAAAGTCTTGCACCACCGGAACTTCTGACAATTCTACACTCCTTGCTTCAGTATTAGTGATATAGGCTAGGTACGCTCCGCATCCCCGCCTCAAGGACTTTACTGCCTTCATCATCGAAATCACTCTCGGTAGAGAGCCCTCTCTATCTCCATACACCGTTACTACCGTACCTTCCAAGGACCTCAACTTTATCATCTTCTTTCTACACACTACATCCGCATCAAATGCAGTCAACCAGTCCATACCCAATACTACGTCAAAACCTCCCAAAGCGATTATAAATAATCTAGCGGGAAACCTATGACCCTCTAGATCGATATAACAATCGTCTAACGCTTCGATCACCCTGGTGGACGATCCCACCGCAGTCTCAACACTGAACGGCTTCTCTATCATTCTAGCAGTTCTACATAAACTCTTACATAAAGATGGGGCTACAAAACTCTTACTTGCCCCAGAATCAAACAACACAGAAGCTGGTACATTGTTAATAAGAAAGTTACCTGAGACCACGTCCGGGTCGTTCTTTGCCTCAGCTGCAGTCATGGTGAAGGCTCTCGCCTTCGCCTTAGGCTTCTCATCCTCTTTCTTCACTGGAACCGTTTCCTTACTTGGTCCCACACCCTGTCCTGCCTTATAGTCCTTCGCCTTATGGCCAACGCCTCCACATTGATAACACTTAGGATCACGCGGGAAATCTCTAGAGAAGTGTCCCGCTTTGCCACATCTATATCACAAAACAGAATCAGCCTTACCCTCGCCCGAGTGCAACCTTCCACACTTGCGACATGGATCTGGACCCTCGGTCCTTTCCTTCTTGCCAAATGGAACCTTCTGGTCCCTAATAAATCTCTTGCTCGGTATGGTCCGTTTCTTTTATTCTGGCTTCTTTTCTTTCACTTCGGTACTCATGACATCATCATATAATGTCCCGCTTAATTCAACAGCTTCGTCGAAGCTCGGCTGTTGCTGAGCCTTGACCAAATGCCTCACCTTATCAGGAAAACCCTCTACATACAGTTTCTTCCAATGCTCGTCATTACCAGCTAAGTGTGGCACTAGACGTGCCATCTCGATGAACTTTGAAGTGTACTCGTGGTGTGTTAGTTTACCCGCCTTGAGAGTCAAAAACTCTCGCTCAACCCTCTCTAGCTCCCCTGGAGCACAAAAATTCTTCCTCACTAACCCCTTCAGACCATCGCAAGTCATATCACTCAATTCTTGAACAGTCTTCCTCTCTTTAACCGAGTTCCACCATTGTAGAGCCTCCCCAGCAAAAGAGTGTTAAATGAATTTCATAATCTGGTTTGGTCTACACTCACTGATTGAGATGGTAGACTCCATCTTAGTAAGCCAGTGGTACGTAGCCACCGCATCCTTACGCCCATCAAACTTAGGCGGATCACACTTCTTAAAGTGCCCATAATCACAGTTACCGCCGTTCCCAAACAGTTTCTTCTTCTCTTTCACCTCATCCATAACTCTCTTTTCTAACTATTCGAATGCCGCTTTCACAATGTCTGGAAAGTACTCGTGGATCATCTCCCCCACTTATTTCGTCATCACATCGCGAACTGCTGGTTCGAACTGAGACCCTTCATTGTACTTATAGTGCACTGAAGGTTCAGTATGCACAGATGGTTCAGTATAAACCGACACCTCATCTCCATTAACATCCTCGTTCTGAACATTCTTACGACGCCTTCCGACGTTAGCATTAGCAGCAACTTGTCTTTTCGGTGCTATCTACTTACTGAAATTATAACAAACAGAGCAATATTCAGGTACAGTTTAAAACATTACGAGCAATGAAATTAGTTAATGATGGTGGCCAATCGCCATTACCCTCTTGCTTTGCTTTTCAGGTTTTAAACCCTCCCTGTACTGCATCATGGCATAACGCCCCTGTCTTAGCCTACTAACACAACACATTAACATGGCACACTAACACGACACACTAAAAAACTCATACCTGGCGCTTATGGCTTTTGGTTACACGTGATGACATTCCCACTCCTTGGTCCCATTCTAAGTCTAAGTCTAGGCATCGAGGATTCTCGGATTATTTAAACCACTGCTCTGAAACCAACTTGTAAGGCCCCAAACCCGGGAACCTTACTTGTTGGCTCAAACACAAGCTAGGTAGTCATAGACATCAAACTAAACTCAATTCATTGCGGTGGAAATCAAATAGTCATCAGAGGTCAACGACCCGATCCAAAAGAAATAAAACCAAGTACTAATATCAAAATGTCTCAACGAAACAGCCACTAAATAATGTCATCACAAATGTCCACGGTAGCCAAATGTCATCCAGAAGCCGCCAGCTCACACCTTTTCTTTACCTGAAATACATGCTTAAAAGTCAGCTACGCTGAGTGAGTTCTATAGTAGTTCTTTAGGGAATATGAAATCCCAAAACGTTATAAAATGGTTTCCATCTCAAAGGTTTATTCATAATACTTTCTCAATAATTCAAGTTGTCTGGTCTGAAGACACAAGCAAACACGATCTCTCGCCTGACTGCCGTCAGACACAATAACCCGTTGGCTAACGTCAACACAGTATCAAGCTTACGCTCGATCTCCCGCCTGACTAATGTCAGACTTAATATCCCGTTGACTAAAGTCAACACAACATCAAGCTCATGCTTGAACTCCCGCCACGACATTTAAGTACGTGACACAACCTTATACACACATGCAAGCAAAACGATTAGTTAAAAATAGATATACTTTGTCACCAAAAGCATCGTCTATGCAATCATTCACTAAAAACACGTTTCACATGTATTCATGCCCAAAACAATACAATGTTTAAAAGTGGGCGATAGATACTCACCTTTGCTCGACACGATCCGATCTCTAGAATCCGCTAATCTCTCGTGCTCACCTTTCGATCTCGCACCTAAAACACAGAACATATGAGTCAATACGTGACTCAAAATTTACTCACTTAACTATCCCGACGCCATGCATGGCTCACACGTCCCACGCACGCTGCCACGCACGAACCTAACCCCACGTGAATGCTCATGCATGTCCATGCCCTCAAACCTAGACTCAACCCGTTACAGAACACATATCGGCTAGTCTCGGCATCCACACGGCTCCCCGACGTCCCTCTTCCGCCGATAACCACCTGCTCGACCACCCCTCGGCCTCCCCATGGCTGTCGTGGACTTCCCGGGCCACTTCTGGATCGTCGCAGCCCCTGCCGATGATGTCACAGCCACCACTTAGCCACCCCCGGTCCTGTAGGCTTCTCCCGACCCATCTCCGCCTCGTGGTTCACCATCCCGGTCCAAGCCGGTTCCTTCCTCGTTCCCGTAACGCACGCCGACCACCCAAAAGGGTTCGGCCGAACACTCGACAACCCATGAATACCCTAAAATGAAAACCATGATAATAACGGGTCAAGTTTTGTGATTATACCTTCGATCTAAGTGACTCGTGCCAATCGAATCACTTGAGAACTCGTTTACACCTCACGCTTGCCTCATTCGAAACCCTAGAATCATAAAAACGATCATTATGATTAACCGGGACTTAGAACACGTATGCAATGATTAGAGGCTTGTGATTTTACCTTTATCCGGACGAAAGCTAGAAGAACGGCGTCTCCTTCTCTCCCTTTTGTTCTCGGCAGCCGCAAGAACCAAATGGGGTTCCCCGCATAACGTAACACCCAAAATAGGTGTCCATTCGGGCCGGGCTTGGCCCCTCCATGCGCCGCCGTTCCCAGGCTTGGCCCGTCAAGTGGTTTTTAAAGTAATCCCATTAAGTTTCGCTATTTACTTGACACCCCTTCTAGATTCGTTTGAATGAAAGAACCGGTTACTACGCCTTTGGTTAGGTCTTGTTACACTCTCGTAACATTCCGTCCATTATTTACAAGCATATACACATATACCACAAATCCTGTTTAATTGGTAAAAACTCGGGATGTTACAGACAAATATTAGAAGTAACCGTTATGCTGAACATCCGGTTATTAGCTGACGTCTGACGTGTTAAATGTTTAAAATACTGAATCGTGTAACAAGTCATTAGGTGAAAACAAGTGGTTAGTACGATATTTGGATTATGTAAATTGAAACTTTTAACGGGCTTGGATCCTTATTGGGCCTCAAATGGGCTTAAATTCCTATTGGGCCTAGTTAGGCCTAGCCCAATAACTAGGTTTTAGATTCTAGAATTTTTGTAGGTGTCACAGTTGAAGACCACTATAAATACTGACCTTAGAAGCCATTCGAAAGACCCTCCGGATCAAGGGCTCAAACTTACAACTTCAACTCGATCCTCTCCTCCTTACTCTAGCTGCTTCCCCTTATACTATATACTACCTTTGTAACAACATCGCTTATCCTTGGAACCACCTAGGATAAGCATATCCTTATATCAATAAAGCCTACATTATCCCTACCGCATAATCGTCGTATCAACACCTCTCATACAACTATTAGCACATAAAAATATTTTTCAAAATGTTGTCATCTTCATCTTCATTCGACTCCGGCGATGAAATGTTTTTCCATTGTTTCTCAACCGCGACGCTTCAGTGATGGGAACAAGGTCAAACATTGCAACCAAGAACTAAAATGCTCGTCTCAACCGTGATCGCGCGACTTCTAACACTTTTCTACACAAAGACGTACAAGCTTGGTGACTTTAGTCACCGATTTCGAATGAGCCGAGGTTTATTTTTACGAATTAAAAATGATCTGGAGATAAAGGTGTCTTGGTTCTGCCAACGGGTTGATGCGAGAGGTCGGGTTGGTTTACTGCCATACAAAAGTGTATCGCCGATGTTCGTCAAATGGGGTACGAAAATGCTAGCGATGCGTTCGACGAATACTTAAAGATGTCTGAACGAACTATTAGGTCTTGTATTTACAAATTTTGTAGAGATATAATTCAATTGTTCAACATGAAATATTTACAAGAGACATTCAACAATTATATGCGGCACGTGATGCTAGACACGGCTTTCCTGGGATGCTCGGTAGCATCGATTACACACATGGAAGTGGCGGAACTGCCCCCAATGCCTGGCAGGCCAGTTTTCATGTGATTATCATCCTTATCCGTCTATTATGCGTGAAATTGTGGCTTCAAATGGCCTATGTTTTTGCATGCATTTTTTGGCGTTGTCGGTTCCAACAATGAAATTAATGTTCTTGATCAATTGTTTTTATTCGACGATATGATAAATGGAAGCACACTGTACTCATCTTTTGAACTCAGAGTGACATTACAAGCGTGAATTTTATCTTGGTGATGGGATATATCCCGAATATGATACAATTGTCAAATCTCTTACGTGTCCGGAAGGTATTAGGCTTACTACATATAAAGCAACTCATGACATGACAAGAAAGGGTATCGAACGAGCATTTGCTCTCTTGAGGAATAAGTGGCATATTGTGTCATAGCCTGCATGGATTTGGTCACAAAATAAATTAAGGACCATAATGTATGTTTACGAATTTTGCATAATATGATTCTAGAGGACGAAGGAGTAGAAATTTCTTCAAAGCAAAGTTCAAAGAAACAGGAATGAGCAGACCAAGCATGAAGTGCCATAATATAAAAAAGCTCTCAGATGCGGATGCCTAGCTCCTTCCTAGTCACACCATTCTCCACTGAAGAGGTAAAAGGGGCGGTTTGGGATTATGGGGTACTGGGCCCGGGGTCCGGATGGTTTCAATTTTAAATTCATTAAACACTTTTGGGGGTTATTGGGAGGGGATTTTTGCAGGTTCTTCACCAGTTCCACATGGGGGGATCCTTCAGTCCCGACTGTGGGTTCTCTTTCATCACCCTTATACCCAAGTCCATTGACCCTGTCGGTTTTTCCGATTACTGGCCCATTAGCCTAATTATGGCTATCAGTAAGGTGGTTTTAAAAGTCCTCGCAAACAGGCTCAAACAGGTTTTGGGTTCGGTAATCTCTGAAACACAATCGGATTTTCTAAAAGGCCGACATATTCTTGACGGGCCTTTAATCATAAATGAGGTAATATCATGGGTAAAAAAATCAAGGTCTAAATCCTTTTTCTTAAAAAATTATTTTGACAAAGCTTTTGACAGTCTAAAACTGGGAGTTTCTTATTTCGATAATGTCTCAAATGGGATTCCAAAGTAAGTGGTGTGGTTGGGTCCAAGGAATACTCACTTCGGCCCGTGCCTCGGTACTGGTTAATGGGTCTCCAACATTTGAATTCCAATGCGAGAGGGGGGTTGGGCAAGGCGACCCCTCTCTCTCCTTTTCTTTTCATCATTGCAATGGAAGCACTATCAAGTATGTTCTCATAGGAGGGGATCTGGGGGTATTTCATGGTATCAATACCCAAAATGGGGGGGGGGGGCATCTTTATCCCATCCGCTTTATGCGGATGATGTTATCATCCTTGGCAATTGGTCAGAATGTAATGTTAAAAATGCTGCCAGGATATTGAGGTGTTTCTACGTGTGTTCTGGTCTAAAAATTAATCATGATAAGTCTAACTTGTTTGGGGTCAGTGTCTCTCCAAATGAGGCCGACCTTTTTGCTAATACTTTTGGTTGCAACTTGGGTAACTTACCTTTCACTTACCTTGGCCTTTTGGTTTGGCAAATATGAACAAGGTGAACAATTGGAGGCCGGTCTTCGAATGTTGTCTTTATGGAAGGCCAAAGCTCTATACATTGGCGGGATACTCACACTACTCAAATCAGCCATGGAAAGTCTCCCATCGTACTATTTTTCTCTATATAAAGCTCCAAATAAAGTTATTGAAGGCCTTGAATCTATTCGGAGAAGATTCCTATGGGGCGGAACAGAGGATAAAAGAAAAATCAATTGGGTCGCATGGGATAAGGTGGCTACCCCGATCATAGAAGGGGGACTAGGTATTTGTCGGCTTCAAGGCATCAACAATGCTCTTCTATCAAAATAGGTTTGGAGGTTCAAAAATGATCCTCAAACCCTATGTAGGAAGACTGTCACCGCAATTCACCAAGTGAGAAACTCATGGTCAAACCTCCCTTGCCGGGCAAATCTATCGGGGGTTTGGAATAACATTGTAAGATTCGATTCAAAACTAAAAAATGATGGGAAACAGCTACATAATCTAATAAAAGGAAAAATTGGGAATGGGAAGAGCATTCGTTTTTGGTTGGATTCTTGGGTGAAAAATGAACTGCTAAAAGACGTCTTTCCAATGTTGTTGTCATTGGAACGAAAAAAATCCAGCATGATAGCTGAGTGTGTCTCTTCTGTATCCCCGGTTACATCCTAGGAATGGAGGTGGAGGAGGCATCCACAGTCAATTGTGGAGATAGATGAATGGTCAAAATGTTTTCTTATGATCGGGCAGGTGGTTCTATCGAGTAATCGAGATAAATGGGAATGGATAGGCAACAATGCTAAGGAGTACTCGGTGAAAGAGGTTAAAACACTAATTGCTGAAAGTAGGCCTTCACGCAACAACTATGTCATGGATTGGTGCAAATGGGTTCCTTCAAATGCAATATCTTCGGCTGGAGGGCTGAACTTGATCGCATCCCTTCTCTTGTTAATTTAGCTAATCGCAATGTCCAAATTAATTCGGTTTTTTGTCAGCTATGTAGGAACTCGCAAGAAACGGCTTGCCATCTCTTTACCTCCTGCTATATTGCTTATGTGGTGTGGTAACACATTAGTATATGAAAAGATCTATACTATATAATAAATAAATATTTTTTCATGCCACGTGTCGCCTCCATATTAATTCTCATCATTTTTTCCCGTCTCTCTCTTATTAAATGCATCTCTATCTTTTAATAATAGTATATATTTAAAGAAAATACTAATTATACTAATCAAACACATTTATTTTAAATTATCTTTTATTATAAGAAACTTTGAAATTTAATTATATAACTCTTATATTCAATCAAATAGTAAATGAAACTTAAATTACATTAAATAGTAATTAACGTATTTTCGAAACCCAATTATATATTAATTTTTACATATTTTGAATTTTATTTTCTATCCTTAGTATATGTAATATATTTTTACGCCTGATAAAATACATACATAAAGATTTAAGAATTTTAATACTAGTCTAAACTAGTATTAAATATACACATAATAAACACTTGAAACTATAAATAGTATAAGGGTGTTGCTATTTGAACCTTAATCTACAATATTCTACTTTACAAAATCATTAATTATTACTAAAACATTGAAATCTCTTAATAGTTTATTAACTACTAGGTTAGAAACTCATGTATTACACGGGTTGAATAAATTCAACTTGTTGTAAACCAATAGTTTATATGAAAATTTGTATATTGGATGTCATCAGTTATTGGTGAAATAAAAAATATTAAAGATTTAAGAATTATAAATAACAAATAATGAAGATTTAAAAATTATAAAATTATATTTTGTAAGGCTCTGATCCCGGGACATCTCACTTATTGGATTTACTTAATCAAAAGGAGTTAAAAACTCAAAATGCAATCATAGTAGCAGAAATTAACGTAATTTCATTACATCAAATGTTAATAAATTAAAACATTCAAACTATTGTCTCAACTGTTGCAACTTTCATTCATATCACACGGGATGCCAGAAGTCTTCGATGTCAGGTAACTCCTCTCAGCCATCCAAGCAATCCAAGAGTTATCCCCGTAACTACACTTAACCTGATGTGTATACTAAAAGTTAGCTAACGCTGAGAGAGTTCTAGTTTTGACAATCCAAACTTTTTGTTTCAGACAACTAGTGATTTTACTTAATTTTGGGGACGAAAATTCTTTCAACAAGGGGATGATGTGACATCCGACAATTTCAAGTTAACTCCATTAACACAAACACCGTTATCTTATGCACTTGTTTATGCAAACTCTGTTATCTCAGTTAGTCATTACACATTGCATTTAAGTAGGATTGATTAAAGGTGTCAATTTCTTCACAAACACTCACGCAGCGATAACTCGTAGAATTACCTGATCACACACGAGTCTAACCCGGATCGTTGGTGAACCAATAAGAATAATTGCGAACAATTATATTAATGTAAATTATGTAAATTTACATGTTATGTGACTTCTATGTGAATTATGTGAACCTTCGTGAAATCACGCATGTTGTCGGAAACAAACTGTGTTTGTTATTTTTATAACAATATTAGTTAAGGTTTTTATAAAAACCTCTTCATATCCATAACTTACTTCTAGTCTTTATAACACTAAATTAATAATTAAGATAATCATTAACCCACAATTAAATACATTCATGTAAAGGTTTTATAAAAAAAAAACATAACTCTAGTCTCTCTCTCTCAAAAGAATCGCAACCCAAACCCCTCCCCACCCCCTTGATGTCGAGATCAAAATCTACCCCAAACACCATTCCTTTGATCTTCATTCTTGCAATTGGACATGTATTTGAGCTATCCTAGGCATTGCTAACACTCCTATGTAAGTTATTCTCTCCAATTTCGTTACTTTTATGATCCCATGGTTTAGAATGAAACCCTAGTTCATGCATACATGAAATTTTGTAAAAATATTGGTGACTTGTTATTTGTTTGATATTATTGTATCTATTTTATGATTACGTTGTTAATGATGAAACCCTAAATGTATATGATTCATAACATGCCTAAAGAGAAACTTTTTGATTATGTGAAGTTGTAGAATTTCATGTTAGCGGTAATTGATGATGTTTATGATTATAATTATGCTAGTTAGGTGATGTGGGGTCAAATATCCCATATATATGTCGTTTTGTAGACGTCTTACTACCTTTACTTTGTATATCGAGTCGGTTTTACGTTTGTTTGGTAGTTTGGAGTGTTACAGGTTAATTGAGCTTAAAGAGCGGGAATTCACGAAGAAGTTAAAGAATGTACAAATCCCGGGAACTCAAAGGAAGTAAAAGTCAAAGCAAAAGTCAAAATTTATGGATTTTGGAGTTTCGCGGTACGCGAAGATCAGGGGGCAGAGTCTCGCGGTACGCGAGGAAGAAGAAAAAGGGTCGCGACTATTTTGGCCTTCGCGGTATGCGAAGGTCTGGCCAGGATGTCTCGCGGTACGCGAGAAAAGGGCGTGTCGGCAAAAATAACCTAATTCCAATTTTAAACCCATTGTGACTCCCATTCTCGAAAAAAAAACTTTCTTTCCAGCCGTCCCAGAGGAGTCCTAAGGCGATTTTCATGATTGTTTGGTCAATTGTTCTTATTTTTCAATGCTTGTAAGTTATAGTTTGATTATTGAGATGTTTGCTACAATTATGAGCGGCTAAGCTCTTCGTGATCCCTCCGGGTGAAAGATTTACTCATATACTTATCTGGTTTTAGTAGATTATCAGTGTTGGATTGGATTTTGTGAACCCTTTAAGTTCTTTGGATTCAATTGTATGTTCGATTTCTTCTCAGTTTGATTGTAACATTTCTGATTTTAGTATTCATATTTTCAATTCAATGTAATGCAATTTCAAACTCAATACTCGTGCACTGTCTTATTATTTTTCTCGCCATAAATTAAATGCAATGATTCAATACAAGTTCGCAAGTTTTACTCGATTATACACACTTAAACACTATGCAAGAAACTATGTTAATCAAACTTATCAAACCTGAAAAGTCAAGGACTAAAGTTGAAAATTTATCAAGAAACCCTAATTAGCACGGTCGTGCTTCGTCCTGGCACGGTCGCGCCAAGTGCCTCTGCACGGTCGCGCGACTTGTCCTGGAACGATCGCGCCCGGTGCCTAAGCACGGTCGCGCCTCTCTTGGGCACGGTCGCGCCTGCGTAACTGTCAAAACGTAAATGAGATTTCAAAACGCTCGATCGTTCGAATTCAAATCCGATTACGTTTCATTTTCATTGTCAAGGAAAATAGCTCAATTGATTATAATTATTATTATAAAAACTCTCCTCCTCTCTAGAAACCGTCGATCATTCTCTCAAAACTCGAATCCCTCATTTCGATCAAATTTCTCCCAAGCAGTCAAGGAATCCGTTTCAGCAATCTCCTCTATTATTACTGGACTCCGTGGTTTAGCCGGAATTGCAGCCGAAGTCGCCGGAAGCCATTTTCTCCGTCGCCGGAACTCCGTTCTATCGTTCTTCATCGATTCGATACGCTTCCGGGTAAGTATACTCTCCATCGCATTCGTTTCAGTATCAATATCAAAAGCCCCCTATTAATCTGGGCTTTCATTACAGAAATCGTCCGAATCAGAATTATTATTTTAATAAGAAAAGATTTAATCGATTCCACTCTTAAACACGATTTACATACAATTAAATTATATGAAAAGACTCGTAATAACTCAATAATCAAAAGCCCTATCAAATCCAGCGCTATAAATACAAGAATTGTTCAATTCGTGTCTGACTTGGAAGAGACACGGTCGCGCTAATCATCTAGCGCGGTCGGAGCCTCATGAAACGCGGTCGTGCCGAATAGCAGCGCGGTCGTGTCCTCCTGTCCAGACCTAGTCATGCCCTTTGGGCTAGCCTCTGTTGTGTCTAAAAATCATTGACACGACCGTGCCGAGCCAAGGCACGGTCGTGCCTGTAGACTTGTCTAGTTTGTGCCCTCTGTTGATCAACCCGGTCACGCCCCGACTAGCGCGGTCGCGCCCGTGGCTTGAGCACAATCGTGCCCTTCCGAGGCACGGTCGTGTGTGACTCAGAACTTTTAACAGAATTATAATTTTATATTTTTCAATCAGTAAATGTTTCAAATTTTATAAAAAATATGTTTTCTGTACTTGAAAAGATTTAAAGTTTAATCTGGACATAAATTTTATTTATTTGAAAGTTTATTTAAAAATTTATAAAAATTAAAATTATATTTATCTTACACTTAAATGATGTTTTAAATGATTAAGTTACAAAGTTTATAAATAAATAAGATAATATTTATTTATTTAATTTATATTTAAACAAAAATCATTTATTTATTTATACTTAATTACAATCAATATTTACAATTATTTCATAAACTATAATCATTTATTTATGAATTAAATTACCTTTATCACATGCATTATTTTCATAATCAACAATTTTATAAAAATTCTATTTTTCAATTCCAAACTTTAATCAAATGTTTCAAAAATGTTTACTACAACCTTATATATTTTATTTAATACTTTTTATACACAAATTCAACCTTCAATGTTAGACTTAAACTTTGTGCACCTGTTTGATTCAATATACATTACTATCTAGGTTAACCCGTGCGTATCAAGGACCCTTATTTTATCTATACTCTTTGTTAGCTACACTTCCATACCAAGTGAGTATTCACAACCCCTTTTTTACTCTTTTACACTTTTGGGGTGGAACATGTACTTTATACACATTACACATTTACATTTACACAAACAACACAAGTGCAAAATCCTATATACATACATGTGTGCAAAATTTGAGCTTTGTGCCCGAGTGCTAGTTGTGCTAATCTTTGTGAAAACTTATGTGTAATCATTAACTATACAAGCCGACGGTTTTCAATGATAGATCTATTGAGTCTGACAAACCCACCCAAGTGGAGGTGATTGATACCGACAACACAATTTGCATACTAGTTACAAAGGTTTGGTTGTACTTGATTACACAATAGATGCTCCCCATAAATGCCTTATTTTATCATGTTTTGTAAAGGATTTGTTTTTCAACTATATGCTATCTATATACAACTGTGTTATACTCACCAACTTTTTAGTTGACTTTATTTTATTCATGTTTCAGGCCCTAATATGTGAGAATGATTCAAGACGTGCTCAATATAGGATTTGGACTTAGCAATTTAAATCAAGAATTCTATGAGTTGTTTTATGTTTCTTTGTTTGAATTTGGTTTGTACTTGGATTATTTGTAATGGAAATTTGACTTTAAAATATTTCAATTTAGTCAACCTTGTGCTATGAACAGTCTACATGTCCCGCCCCGATGATTCCGCCATCGGTCGGGGTGTGACATTGATTTTGTTCAACGTTGCATGTGTGTCATCGTTTCTTGGTTTTCTTGCATCGGGAATAATTTGGCTATGTGTTGAGTTTTATAAAACTGAAATTGGATTGAACAACTTAAACAATATTATGTCCATGTAATCTCCTATCTGATCTGAAACTAAAACTGGATTTGTGTTTTGCTGAATCTAAACCCCGGAGTGGACGTTTTTCTCCAACTGTTTTTTTTTTAAGTTAAAGTTCGTTGCTTTCTATAATTCCAATTGTTTTAATTAATAAAGTTTACAACTTTAGTGACCATTGAACCGTTTTAGTCTAAATAGCATTCTCCACGAGTTTTCTATGGATTTGACAACCCTACTTCTGTATATACAGTCGTAGGTAGCTAAGTAGTAGTTTTTAATATAGTTTTTGATTGACCTTGACACTGTGATCAAAATGGCGCCGTTGCCGGGGAATTTGTGTGCAAAGTGCTATTTTTGATTTGTTTTGTTTAGTGCTACTAATTATGTGTTTGCGTGTGTAGGGACAGTTTTATGCATACTAGACGTTCAGTAACAAAATCACCATTACTGTTTGATCCAGAGATAGAGAAAGCAGCAAAAGCTAACAGAAAGCTCCAAGGCACAGTTAAGACCATCTTAGAGAATCTTGACAGGCCGTATGTGAGGATGTCACAAAATCAACCAGAAAACCCAGATCCAAACCAAGGTGGGGGACCTATCCCAACTGTTCCACCACTACCAGATCTATTATTCCAAAACCATCCACAAAACCAACAACCACATAATCAAGCTCCTAGACCACAACAACCTCCACAAAATCCACCACTTCCACAACACCGACCGCAGCCACCACTAATTTTCCATGATCACCAATACCAACCATAAGACAGCTACCCAAGCTATTCTGAATTTGGGGATGATGAGCAGTTGTCACCGGGACGAAGTCACAGGCCACAACATGGTTCTCAACACGAGAACTGGAATGAAGAATAGGAATGGTATGACATGAACCATTAGGAGGCATTCCCTCCCACAAATCAAAGACATGATGTAGTAGACGGATGGGTTCAACCACCGCAAAGAGTAGAGTTCGGGTTTCAACCTAGGAACAACCGTCAAGGTAATGTGGGGAACTTTGAAAGAGAAAATAGGTATATGCAACCTCCTCAGAATCATCAGAACTATATAGAGGAGCAGCCTAGGAACATGCACCTAGCCAGGCACGATCAAGGGGTGGACAGTCACTTCCGCCCCGCTCTAGCTTTAAATGCTTCCCCGTCATACCACCAGTTCGTAGGGGGAACTCATTCGAGATCCCACCCGGATGCCTCGAGATCCTTCCACACTTCTTTGGGAGAGCTACTGAAGAGCCTTACACTCATCTTATAGATTATGAGGCTACTTGTGGGACTATTGGTAGTCAAGGGTTCACAACCGATGAGGTGAAACTGCTACTCTTCCAATTTTCACTTAAGGACAGGGTGAAGCAATGGTTCTTGTCTTTGCCATCTGCTAATATTGCCACATGGGCAGAGCTGCAACAGCAGTTCCTTGATGAGTACTTCCCACCTCATAAAACCAATGAGGCCCGAGCTGCAATATGGGATTTCAAGTAACAATCAGGCGAGCCTTTCTATGAGGCATTTAAGCTGTTTAAAGAGTTGTTAAGGAATTGCCCACATTATGGGATAGAGAAGTGGGAGCTGATCCAAGCCTTTTATGACGGGTTGTTACCTGAGGATATGAGGGATGTTAACTCAACCAGTAACGGGTCCTTCTTTTCAAATCATGTGGATGATGACTGGGATATTTTGGAAAGGATGGCGATGACATCAAAAGAGCAAGCTCATGCCAGTCGGAGAGCAAAGAATGGGGCATCTGCCAAGGCAGTGGTAAGTACCCAACAAGAAGGTGAAAAGAGTGAGTTAGAATATGAAGAGGAGCAAGGAGAACCCATCATCCCTGTAAAAATCGAGGGAATGAAAATTGAGCAAGCCCTACTGGATTATGGGTCAAGTGTCAGCATACTACCAGGCAGTCTGTATGATCAGTTTGACTTTGGTCCTCTACAGCAAGTTGACACCACTGTGGTGTTAGCTGACTTGACACAGAAATGGGCTAGGGGAATGATTAGAGGTGTTGCTGTGCAGGTTGGGGAATTCTGTTACCCCGAAGATTTTCTGGTGATTGAATATGAACCGAATGTGAAAGAGAAGCAAGCAAGGGTCATCCTAGGTAGACCATTCTTGGCAACTCCCAACGCTCTGATCAACTGCAGGGACATACGGTAAGCATGACCTTCGGTAACAGGGAATTTAACTTAGATATTCGTTTAAATACTTTTACATATTTTAGCAAAGTTAAATGGCCTAAAACATGTGCTACTAACAAATGTCCCCCTCGTTCCAAAGTGGAGGAGGGTGGCACAAAAGATAAAAGTGTTGTGGTTGACAGGTCTGAGTTAAAGAATGTGAGCAACACAATAGTGGATGTAGTAAACCCCAAGTGTGGGGAAGTTGGAATACAAGTGGGAAAGCCACCATGGAAACCTTAGGTGGAAAGTGCAAGTAAGCATACCATATCATGAACAGGACCATCAAGGTCACCAGGGGGGTCAAAGAAACCTCCTAAGCTCTTTGGGACTTCATATGAAACTGGTGACTCTTAGATACTGTGGGATGAAGAATAAATCACTGCGGTAGAACACATGCAGAATCTAAAACTGAATGGTGATGACTACCGACGGGCATGTGCAACAGCAATTGGCAAGGAATTTGTGTTCCACCATCGTAACATCAGTCAGGTACACCGCGTCAGCCTAAGGTTAGTTAGTTTTAATTCATGCCTGATTAAATGAACGTTGTGGGTGTGTTCTCTAGAAACCCTCACGAGACTCAACTCGTCCACTCAGGCTTCCGAGGGGTTTAAAAGGCTTGTTGCATATGCTAAATGAATCCGTGATTCCTACGAAAGTGAGTTAGGTTGTCATTTCTTTATTTTCTTTAGTCATATGCAATTGGCCAAGTGTGGGGACATCTCTGGGGAGATAATGGTTGGATTGAGTGTACTTGAGGGCAATACACAAACCCGAGGGAGGTAGGATGCCGTTGTAGACTTTGTAAAAGTTTTTAAGTTTTTCGGTCTTTTTAGTATAGTTTTGTGTTTTTCTAAGTTTTTGCAGGGATTCGTGGCCATTTGGAGGAGAAAAATCATCAGGAATGACGTTCCAGGTTTGTATGAACAACAATGAATGGTTGGAATGAGATTTTGGAGAATTTGAAAATTTGAGTTTTTAAGATGTGAAAATTTTTCTAAGGCAAAAAGTTAAAAATTCGTCTAATCTTTCTGTCACTAGCACCTCCTCGCGTTACGCGAGAGGTTTTTGCCCAGTCCTAGCGGTACGCAGGACACAAAAGAAGGGGCCGAGCGTTTGTTTGGCCCTCGTGGTATGCGAGGGAGTCTCCCTGGGTTCCCGTGGTACGCGAGGGGACCCCTTTTGGCCATTTTACCCTAATTTTTGGTTTTTGTAATTTTGAGTTGTGTCAGTCCGTCGGGTCTTTTATTTTTGTAATTGAGTAAGTATGACGCTTATGGGTTGTTGGAGTTTTATTTTGCAGCAGGTTTGGACTAAATTGCCCGTACTCAATCTCCATTCGGTGGTGATTTTCGACTTTCGCTTGATTCTTTTATACAATGCAGCCCACTTGTATATGTGGAACACGATCGCGAATGAAATGCTATACGATCGTCTTATCAGCTAATTTTTTCTTAATTTTTTTATTTTTCTTTCGTTTTAGAGTCGCTCTTCCTACATTGAGGGAAATGTAGAGTTTAAGTGTGGGGAGGGGAGACCTTAGTCCAGGTCTATATTTGAGTCAGTTTGAGTCATAAAATCAAAAATCCATAAAAATTTAAAAATTTTCAAAAATATCTATGGATTAGAATTTGTACAATTAAATGGAAAATGATAGTACAATTGGAAACTTTGCATGTTTTGAGAATTGAATTGAAATAATGATAATCAAATGCGTCTAATTTGTAACGTTTTGGTAGGCCTAACCGAACTTAAGTGCTTAAACATCCTGATAGTGTATAATTCAGGGTGTCTTGTGAGTTCTCATCTTAGGGGTGTCGGTAAGGTCGAAACTGTCAACATAGGGTGATAAGTACCTCTATAAACAAAAAATTATAAGTTTTTAAAATCTATTGGTTTTTTTATGAAAATAATTCCGAAAGTTGGTGGCGCCCGCATTCCATAATCTGCCGTTTCCATGAGTTTTAATTAATTAAGTTGAGAGATTGAGTTTGCCTACGTGTTACCTTCCGGGTTACAAGCTTGGTTGAAACGTCCATGGGAAGACTCTTTTGATTGATTACAGATGACTGATTTGACTTATGTGTTACCCTCCGGGATGGAAACCTAGTTGAAACGCCTCTAAGTTGAGCTATGTTCTTGATTGCTTAAAAACTGAATCCTGTGTGTTACCTTCCGGGATAGTGACTTGGTTGAAACACTAATGGTTAAGGTTTATTAATAGTTAATAAAAGCTCGATCATTCATCCACCGGTCCATAATTCATTGATTTTTAAAACTTCTAAGTTAGCGTTTATAGTGGTGGGAAAATCTATATGGTTTAACCCAGGCCTTGATATACTTTGAGATGGGATTAGGATGACTCGTAGCTTCCTGAATGTAAGACCCATAGATAACCTGATTGGTTGGTAATGATAGATAATAGATTACAGAATCGGGGGCTCGAGAGTCGGTGGTTGGGTTTAATCGGATCGAAATACCCATTGTTACAATTAACGTGTTATTAAATTTGTGTTGTGTAAAATGAAAGTGTAAGTTGCAAGTTTTTCCGATTATGATTCCTTGGCATAATTCTTTTTCGGTACGCAAAAGGTTAAGTGTGGGGATGTGATGTAGGGTCAAATATCCCGTATATATGTGTCGTTTTGTAGACGTCTTAGTAGTTTTATTTTGTACATCGAGTAGGTTTTACGTGTGTTTGTTAGTTTGGAGTGTTACAGGGTAATTGAGCTTAAAGAGCGGGAATTCACGAAGAAGTAAAAGAAGGTACAAAGCCCGGGAAGTCAACGGAAGTCAAAGTCAAAGCAAAAGTAAAAAATTTATGGATTTTAGAGTCTTGCGGTACGCGGTACGCGAGGAAGAAGAAAAAGGGTCGCGACTATTTTGGCCTTCGCGGTACGCGAAGGTCTGGCCAGGATGTCTCGCGGTACACGAGAAAAGGGTGTGTCGGAAAAAATAACCTAATTCCAAATTTAAACCCATTGTGACTCCCATTCTCAAAAAACACTTTCTTTCCAGCCGTCCCAGAGGAGTCCTAAGGCGATTTTCATCATTGTTTGGTCAATTGTTCTTGTTTTTCAATGCTTGTAAGTTCTAGTTTGATTATTGAGATGTTTGCTACAATTATGAGCGGCTAAGCTCTTCGTTATCCCTCCGGGTAAATGATTTATGCATATACTTATCTGGTTTTAGTAGATTATCAGTGTTGGATTGGATTTTGTGAACCCTTTAAGTTCTTTAGATTCAATTGTATGTTCGATTTCTTATCAGTTTGATTTTGTTCAACGTTGCATGTGTGTCATCGTTTCTTGGTTTTCTTGTATCGGGAATAATTTGGCTATGTGTTGAGTTTTATAAAATTGAAATTAGATTGAACAACTTAAACAAGATTATGTTTATGTAATCTCCTTTCTGATCTGAAACTAAAACTGGATTTGTGTTTTGCTGAATCTGAACCCCGGAGTGGTCATTTTTCTCCAACTGTTTTCTAAAAGTTAAAGTTCGTTGCTTTCTATAATTCCAATTGTTTTAATTAATAAAGTTTTCAACTTTAGTGACCATTGAACCACTTTAGTCTAAATAGCATTCTCCACGAGTTCCCTATGGATTCGACAACCCTACTTCTCTATATACAGTCTAAGGTAGCTAAGTAGTAGTTTTTAATATAGTTTTTGATTGACCCTGACACTGTGATCATTAGATTTTATGAAATTATTGTGATGCATTGAATCTCGGTAACAAAGCTAGAAATCATAGGTTTTCCTAAAGAGGAAACTTTATTAAAAAGTTGCAAATTGTGTATGAGTTTGATATGTGCATAATGATGTGTGGTGATACTAGTAGGTTATTATGAACATATTAAAACATGCTAAAGAGTTGTTTTGTAAAAATCATGTAGATTATGCATAGTTTACTAAAAGTGGAAACTTTTGGGTTTTGAGGACTTGATTTCCTAGACTCGCATTACATGATGTAATGATCTATTATGCATTGGTATGATTACATAAACATATTAGGATCATGCAAACATATTATAGAAACCCCATGATCATACATTACTAATAATAGTAACCTTGTTGATACAAATACATTGAATGTTCATAGCTTGTCATGTTAGGAAGTTTGTGAATCATGTATGTATCGTGAAACATGAACTACTTGTATATTATGTGTATTAGTATACTAAACAAATAGTAAGTCACTATACGAGTCACCAACAGGTCATCGGGTCAACTTGGTCAACAAAAGTCAAACTTAGGCAAACTAGTCAAACATGTTAACCTTTTCAAAACCTATAAACAATTTGGAGTGTTTGGATACAACGGGTTTTATGAACCAACGCGAACACACACTCATAGACTTATACATGATAGGTAGCCTTTAGCGGGCCACCGGTACAACACTTGCAATCTAACATGCGCTCTAAGGTGAGTTTCACGACCACTTTTACTTGTTTTCATGTTGGGAGAGAAACATGCACACAAACAAACACGGATCACATAATATTTCATTGCCACTTGTTTACTTAAGCGCAAACATAACATACTAAGTCCTTACATTCTCGAACCATTAGTATAAGGTGTATAGCGAGGAAATTTGAGTAGTTCTATTGAGTTTGACAAACCCCACCCGGGCTAGTCGCGCTAGCTCGATTAGAGGTCGAACGGGTGTAAATTGTCCTAAACATTTGACCATTGTTGATGTTAGCAATGATGGAAGGCGTTCAAACACAAACAGTCAGCTTCGGTTGCGAACGCTTAGAGTAACTCGTACATTGTCTTGCTAACAATAGGTGTGACTTATGTATGTGGATCCTCCTAACGCTCAAACAGTTTATTTACTTACAAATATGTGAACTCACCAACCTTGTGTTGGCACTTTAAGCATGTTTTCTCAGGTCACTATGGTACACATCAAGACTAGGATGCATCATGGAGTCGCAATGGTTTTATCAATAAATGAATAATGTTTTATTATACTTATTTACATTAATTGGCGCTTTGTGTAAAGCCCCCAAACCGGGCACCCTACACTTGGTTCTCATAACTGGTTATTCACTTAAAAATACATGTGTGATTTATCAAACTACAGCGGAAGTCTTTCTAAAACCTTAATATTTATATAAGCTTGTTATCGTCATTAAATTTACCTCACGAATTCCAGTACACCAATCCGAGTAACACCGCTCCAAAGACAAGATACGTTGACTCTAAAGCTCACCTGCAACACAATCTAACGTACACACAAAGTCAGCTACGCTGAGTGAGTTCTAATAGTTTAATTTCAACAAAAGCCAACTCGTCACATTTAATATTTATTTCCACTCTTTATTAATTGATAGATAACCCCCGTTATCTTACGTTATCCCAAACGATTCACCACCCAAGACTCACCCCATCATTTAACCCAGTAAGTTTCACCGACATGGATCGAACTTACCACTCTGATAACTCAAAGTTTACCACACATATTAACCACACACTGGTTACCTCAACCACCCTCTAAACATCAACTTAACCATCCCTAACCAAGACTCTCACAAACTAACTGGCATAACAGTTGTAAACACCACATCACAATCCTGACACAACAGTCAATCTAACTCTACCCACCACCTTAATACTATCTCATGCACAATAAATATAACTCAACACTTGTATGCAATTTAACACACATATATATGCACACAAACACATACCTCATCACTATACCCTCGTCAGGGCGTTCGACACACCCCGAGCTCATCATTAACCTGCTCAATACTCTCACCTTGGTGACCTCCCGAAGGACTTAGTCCTCCACAATCCCGTTTGCAGTGTCATAAAGACAACAATGCAAACATAATACCCGCCGTGTCACAAGGACAACGACACAATAATAATTCCTTCCGTGTCACCAGGACAACGACACAATACACAAAAGACGTATATAAACACATAACATCATACTCTATATACATAACTCATTAACTACACCGACATCTCACACATAGCACTAGGAAAAGATATCCTATACGTATTCATAAGCGTTTAGCTTATATCCCGACTCACCCAAATTATATCACTATACATCATACCACCTTTAGTTCCATAACCAGCCCACACACTATGGGCACAAGACCCGCACCCTTAGTCTCGTATTTAGATATTTAAATACATAGCTCATTAGTTTAAAACTCGAAACTTGTAATACGCTTAGTTTCACAAACACGTTTGCTCTCACAAACTAAGGACCCCACGTAGACCCTGAGTTTAATTATTATATATTTAACCCACATACCATATCTAAATCCTCACCTGAATCGTGTCACATTTAGTTAATAACACATAATGCATGAGTATGTACGATAGCCTCAAAACGTTTAAAAACATTTAAAAGAGGGGATTAGAAATTCATAGGTTATACCGAGTCCAAATCCTAGCTCTGCTCCATGATTACTTGCTCAAACCCCGTACCTGCCAAACGTACGATCTGAGGATCAGATTACGTCCCATAACATACGTTGAATAACGTATAACAATAATTAAACCCCAACACTTGTCTCGAATGTTTGTCATTCAAACCATCGAACCCTAGCTCCACGGTTACAAGGGTTGAACCATTCATGACCCGTTTAGAAACCCGCGTACATAAACCTTGGTTCCCATGCATGCATGCGACACATGCAAGAAGCCCAAGCCACGCGGCTCATAGAGCTCCTGTAGGATCCCCGTGCATGCACGCCATGCAACCGCTCTAGCCGAGCTCACCCTTGCCTATGTGTGAGTCCACCACCGTGCACCATCACACACGTCGTCTTCGTCTTCACCGTCATGCCAAACCCTAAGTCACCCTTCTATTCGTGAAAACCCTAGCCGAGTTCCCCTTCTTTTTCACGATGGAACACTACTTCCGCCATCACCCCACCGTCTGCCACCATTCATCTCCATCACATCCGACATCCGGGTATCAGCACCGCCGCTCGCCACCGTGGACTACCACCCAGCAGCCACCGTGACAGCCGTCACCACTCCCCATTGCCGTCCTCGTTCCCTGCTGCCCTCGAAACCACCACCGTCTTCATTCCGGTTACTACCACCATCCGCCATCAACGCCAGCGTAGCCAGCTCCGCGTCACTAACTCACGACCAACACCTTCTCGGGACCCTCCATCGTTCTCAGCTGAGCACTCGAACAAAACCCTAATCGGGTTCATATGTACATAAGAATAATAAACGGGTAAGTTTGGACGTTTACCTTACGTGTGATGTCCTCCCCTTGCTTGCTACCTTCGTTGGACCACCGTGGGACCGCCTTCGACCTCTCCTTCCCTTCGCCAAATTCCCTTTTGTGACCCTACCCTTGCCGTCGCAAGTCCTAGCTAAAAATGGCTTAGGGTTTTCGTTATGTGGTATTTAAACCACCTCAAGTTCCACCCGGGTCCTTCTAGTTTTATTTTTATTAAAGTGACTCCAAACTGCTCCTATTTCGGCTAATCGAGTCTCTTTATTTCTACGAATAGGTGAAACCCTCATCAAGTGTCTCATTTACAAGAGACTTAGGTCATCTGCTAGCTCAAACAACTCGTGTGTGAAAATTCGGGATGTTACAAGTCTACACTCCTTAAAAGAGGATTCGTCCTCGAATCCTGCGTCGGTACAAACCAATCCCAAGACATCCTTCCATTCTTAAACGTGCACCAAATCCATTCGGTGACAAGCACCCTCTTTCACACTATTCGTTTTATTACTTCATTTGCAAAATGACCACCACCTTGCTGTTCCAAGAAGTCTTTTCCATTGTCTGCTTTCAACTTTGGGATTTGTAGGTTTCGCCTACGCATTCCCTCATATCTTGCCCTGCCAAACCTTAGTTAAACGATTGTATTTCCCTTTCTTGTTGCCCCGACACTTACTAGAAGTGGCCTTTCGCGATTTCCCTAACTACTTACCCTTATCACAAAGGTTCCATCGTCATTTCCCCTGACAATGCCCTCTCACTCGTAATGTTCTTAACAACGTTGTACATAGCATCTCCAGTACCATGTAGCGCAACACCGCCAGTTGTCTGCTCACCTGTTACCTGCCGTATCAGCTCACAGGCACAATTGCCTTTGTCTCTTATATACCCGGATGATCTCGTCATCCCAACGGTCACCTCCCCGACTATGTCTCTTACCTTCCACAGATAGGAGTAATAGTTGCTTTACTATCGCGTGTCCATTGCACTCCTTTCTTATGCTCCAACTGCCATCTTGCGATGATTTCTCAAACTTAATCCCACTGCCCTTCCCATACGGGCATGGCTCTTGCCCTTTTCTGACGATCTCCAGGAGCTTGTGCAAAGCTACACTGGTCTCCACTAAATTTCTTTATCAAAGCATCTATTCTCTTTATTAACTCGCATTCAATACGTCCCTTAAGTAGGCACATACTACTCAAGATTGGAGGCATAAACAATCCCCGTGGATTCCCAAAGGTCCACCTATCATCATCATGTCTGCCTTGGAAGCAAATCATTTGCTTAGCTTAATGCTCCATAGGAGCCGGCCTTAAACTAGTCATATATTTACTAGCATAGGCATTTCCTTCCTGGTCATTTACGTGCAATCCTGCACTTGCTCCTCTTGAGTTTTACTTTCCTCATTGATGCTCTACTATTACCCTACGATCACCAACCGTATCTCATTAATCATGTATGAGCATGAAGTCCGTCTGCTCACCAGCCTCCGTTATTCGTTGCCTTGTCCATGGAAAACATCTCTATTCCTCTAGTATCTCACCTCGACTGGATTCTTCATATGGAACATGTTCCATGGAAGAATCTTTAGTCACCTTGTTAACTCCGTGCTGCAATCTTCAGCGTCATCACCTTGATCTCATCTTAAACATCTCTGGTCAAGCGTCCATGTAAACGCTTTCATCATCTACTCTCACATCTCCGCCCATTGGCTTTGTGCTCCGAATTCCCGATATATAAGCATAGGCATCTCTTAAGAGCACCTCACCGGTCGCCTAGAAAGACGTCAAAACTCCTCGCGTCACCTCGACGTATCAGCGTCGAGAAAATCATCAAAATAGAAATGCCATACTTGAGCACACTAACCATCCGTCCTACGCACGACTAATCGTGTATTATAAGGACACACACCGAGACACATAACTATAAAACACACAATGTTCTACACATTTACTAGTAACCCTAAACTCTAAACACACATCACGTGCACACACACACACACTGCTAGATCTGAGCCAGGCTACGTGCATATAATATGACCTCATCATTTATAGATACACAAACTACTGAACCCCGCCTTCTATTATTACAACGGTAGCCCCTGTTACACGTTGTCGTATACTCATACAGAGTTTACTCAGTCATACCCGTACAGGTCGTACCCATGCTTCAAGATGACACACTACTCAGTCTATACACAAAACATCTCTAAACATTCATACACACAAAATATAAAACATCTTATTTCCCCACAGGATCTGGTCCTGAACAAGCATATCTAGATATAAGATATGTAACTACAATTTTCCCACAGGACCCCGTCCTGAACAACTACACAAGGTGCAACACACCCATTACACTTCAAACATCACCTAGACATAACACATAGGTGACACTATCTTAAGATCGTAGACACACACAAATTCAAAACTCCGGTCTATACAAATCTACTCATACAGTTAAATCAACCATGCCCTAGCATCACATCAAGGATTACATCTAATATGAACTCACGTTGTTCAAAAGGTAATCACATAGTCACACATAATTAACACTGCACCACAAATAGCAAGCTGTCACACATGCAACTATCATTAACTACGTTTTAAACCATCCCATGGTAATACTTACTGTCAAGGTTAAAATCAAACAATTGAAAAACCAAGAACAAAGATTTCGTCACAAAAGTGCCTGACGGCCACTACTCCAAATGCTCTAGTCCTCTCGTGGTAACAACCACTACTCTAATCACTGAACAAGTCGAAGTTATCCCCCACTTGCTCCTCGTCATCGGATTCCTCCAACCATCCATTTCATGATTCTGCGTTGTGTCTCGAGGGCTGACTTCTGACTGAAAATGCATTTCTTCCTCTTCTGTAAAAGGAGCTACTGAGCCCGCCCCTCATAGTTGCCCTGGTAGTACTGGGAGCATTTGGCGCCGGAAGAGCCAAGATCACCTCCTGTGCTGGTAGCTCCTGTTCATCCTCAGCCGCCGGTGGAACCACCGTCAATAGAACAGGTGCTAGGATCCGTCTTCTCCCAAAGGTAATCGTGCGAACAACAGCCGCACGTCTAGCTCGTCGCACTGTCAACCTCCAGATAAGAGCTCCCCGCCTAATCCATCTAGTCCGAATTGTCATGGCCATCAGTACCTGCACAAGATAGAACGTTGGAGTGATTACTATGGGCGTCAAATTCAGAATATGAGAGTAATCTTAGACTACCAAATCATGGTGATCAAATGCAATTTGGTGGTCCACATTACTGCTCGGATTCTAAACCTTCCCCATCATATTCACACTAGCTTTCTATCTTTTATACACCCTGGATGCACATGCATCCTACCTAACTCATAGCACCATACAATAATCTAGCACGTCATTATCTTTATCACAATTTCGCACTATCCAAGGCTACACACAAAATTACTAAATCATATCGACACACCAATCTATCTCACATAGTTACAATCAATGCTACTCCACGTTACTCAACTCACATCATAGTCTCATTTAATCACGCCACACAGCTTCACGTAGTTCTACGTACTACTACCGCATAAAGCACACATCATGATCCCACCCAGAACCATAAGTCAGTTACTCACACTAATCACTTTACCTAGTGTAACACTACACAAATCATAAATAATAATTACGGCTCAACTCGAAAGACGTACCTCTTGGCTCGCGGTTACTCGTGGTGGCATTCGTTTCACACTCGTCCCATTCTCAGTTTATGTTAAGGCATTTTATTTGTTCAAAAACACTAGTTTTCTCTTAAACCTAGGCTCTAATACCAACTTGTAAAGCCCCCAAACTATGCACCCTACAGTTGGTTCGCATAACTGGTTATTCACTTAAAAATACATGTGTGACTTATCAAACTACAACGGATGTCTTTCTAAAACCTTAATATTTATATAAGCTTGTTATCGTCATTAAATTTACCTCACGAATGCCAACACACCAATCCGAGTAGCATCGCTCCCAAGCAAAGATACGTTGACTCCAAAGCTCACCTGCAACACAATCTAACGTACACACAAAGTCAGCTACGCTGAGTGAGTTCTAATAGTTTAATTTCAACAAAAGCCAACTCGTCTCATTTAATATTTATTTCCACTCAAGACCCTATGGTCTTTAGAAAGTAGATTTGTCATTTATTAATAGATAGGTAACCCCCGTTATCTTACGTTATCCCAAAGGATTCACCACCCAAGACTCACCCCACCATTTAACCCAGTAAGTTTCACCGACATGGATCGAACTTACCACTCTGACAACTCAAACTTTACCACACATATTAACCACACACTGGTTATCTCAACCACCCTCTAAACACCGACTTAACCAGCCCTAACCAAGACTCTCACAAACTAACTGGCATAACAGTTGTAAACACCACATCAGAATCCTGACACAACGATCAATCTAACTCTACCCACAACCTTAATACTATCTCATGCACAATAAATATAACTCAACACTTGTATGCAATTTAACACACATATATATGCACACAAACACATACCTCATCACTGTACTCGCGTCAGGGTTACCCTCGTCAGGGCGTTCGAGACACCCCGAGCTCATCGTTTACTTGCTCAATATTATCACCTTTGGTAACCTCCCAAAGGACTTAGTCCTCCATAATCCCTTTTGCCGTGTCATAAAGACAACAATGCAAACACAATACCCGCCATGTCACAAGGACAACGACACAATAATAATTCTTGCCGTGTCACCAGGACAACGACACAAGACAGATAAGACGTATATAAACACATAACATCATACTCTATATACATAACTCATTAACTACACCGACATCTCACACATAGCACTAGGATAAGATATCCTATACGTATTCATAAGCGTTTAGCTTATATCCCGACTCACCCTGATTATATCACTATACATCATACCACCATTAGTTCCACAACCAGCCCACACACTATGGGCACAAGACCCCCACCCTTAGTCTCGTATTTAGATATTTAAAGACATAGCTCATTAGTTTAAAACTTGAAACTTGTAATACGCTTAGTTTCACAAACACGTTTTCTCTCACACACTAAGGACCCCACGTAGACCCTTAGTTTAATTATTATATATTTAACCCACATACCAATTCTAAATCCTCATCTGACTCGTGTCACGTTTAGTTAATAACACATAATGCATGAGTATGTACGATAGTCCCAAAACGTTTAAAAACATTTAAAAGAGGGGATTAGAAACTCACAGGTTATACCGAGTCCAAATCCTAGCTCTACTCCCCGATTACTTGCTCAAACCTTGTACCTGCCAAACGTACGATCCGAGGATCAGATTACGTCCCATAACATACGTTGAATAACGTATAACAATAATTATACCCCAGCGCTTGTCTCGAATGTTTGTCATTCAAACCATCGAACCCTAGATCCACGTTTACACGGGTTGAACCATTCATGACCCGTTTAGAAACCTGCGTACACAAACCTTGGTTCCCATGCATGCATGCGACACACGCAAGAAGCCCTAGTCACGCGGCTCGTAGAGCACGTGTCGGATCCCCTTGTATGCATGCCATGCAACCGCTCTAGCCGAGCACACCCTTGCCTATGTGCGAGTCCACCACCGTGCACCATCACACACGTCGTCTTCGTCTTCATCGTCGTGCCAAACCCTAAGTCACCCTTCTATTCGCGAAAACCCTAGACGAGCTCCCCTTCTTTTTCACGATGGAACACTACTTCCGCCATCACCCCACCGTCTGCCGCTATGCATCTCCATCAAAGCCGACATCCGGGTATCACCACCGCCGCTCGCCGCCATGGACTACCACCCCAGTAGCCACCGTGACAGCCGTCACCACTCCCCGATGCCGTCATCGTCCCGACTGCCCTCGAAACCACCACCATCTCCATTCCGGTTACTACCGCCATCTGCCATAAACGCTAGCGTAGCTAGCTCGGCGTCACTAACTCATGACCAACACCTTCTAGGGACCCTCCATCATTCTCAGTTAAGCACTCGACCAAAACCCTAATTGGGTTCATATGTACACAAGAATAATAAACGGGTAAGTTTGGAGGTTTACCTTACGTGTGATGTCCTCCCCTTGCTCGGTACCGCTGTTGGACCACCGTGGGACCGCCTCCGTCCTCTCCTTCCCTTCGCCGAATTCCCTTTTGTGACCCTGCCCTTTCCATTGCAAGTCCTAGCCAAAAATGTCTTAGGGTTTTCGTTATGTGGTATTTAAACCACCTCAAGTTCCACCGGGTCCTTCTAGTTTTAGTTTAATCAAAGTGACTCCAAACCGCTCCTATTTCGGCTAATCGAGTCTCTTTATTTCTACGAATAGGTGAAACCCTCATCAACTGTCTCATTTACAAGAGACTTAGGTCATCTTCTAGCTCAAACAACTCGCGTATGAAAATTCGGGCCTCGCGGTTGAACCCTGTAGGTGGAATTTGAGGGTGTGAAAGATTGGTATCAGAGCTAGCGCTTATAGTGAACTAGGTTTGCATTAGAGAGTAGACTTAGTCTATAGCCTTAAACATTGCAATAGTCCTACACTAACATAGACACTCATACATGATACACATACACACATAGCATCCTTACATACATTGCATTGCGGGTATGTTGACACCATCCACATCACTCTCTGCTGACGAAGAACACGTCATTCTCATTGCATCATCATTCCCAGTGGCGAAACCCGTGGAATCGCCAAAACAGCAACTACTCACGTCCGAGGGCAGCAAGACGGAGCCTTCGAAGGAGTCTCTCACACCACCATCCTCTGCACCCCTTTCCACACCACCAGAGCCGAATATGACACCGTCTTGAGCCTATCGATGACACCGTCAAGTATGGTGGGCCTTCTTAGGTCCGTGTTAGGGGCGACACCCAGCATTGGCACATATCTCTTTGGGAGTTGGGTTCGTCGAAAGCGAGTCCATCCTGCACCCACTAGCAACAATACCCCGACCTCACTAGCTTTAAGCTACTTCAAGCCCGAACCCGTGGACTTCGCGTGAGGTACACCATGTGGAGACAGACCGTTGCACGTATTATTACAGAAATCCATTGACACATAAATGTCATCACTTTCCCGAGCCATGATCTCACGTATTTGGTCGATATTCTGTTGAAGATAGATTGACCACAAAGTTGAGACATTTATGCTCATTGCATACTAAAACCCTATTCTGAATCAGTTAGCAGAACGGCTACTTCGCATTTCATGTGCATGTTTGTTTCATGTGCATGTTTGCATCTCCACTCCACTAGATTGGACTCTCGTAGTGTGTTTCAACTCGAGTGAATACTCGGATCAAACGATTCCCGACTACTCATCCTGATATGAGTCCTAGTTGATCAATTTTTGGTTGATGACTAAGCCCTTCGGTGACTTATCATATCTAGAAACACTCTGTACTCGGCAATAAAAATTGAGGGACATTTTGACACACGACAGGGAGAACTAGGGTGAGCATGCAAAGAAAATTATCATTACGGGTGCACACGTAATAGTAATTTGAGGTGCATGCAAGTACTGGTGAAACCTAGTGTGTGGATGAATGGTCCTAATCTGTGATCTACAGACTTAAGTTTCCACTGTCAGTAGAAATTCTTGTAACCCGCTCAGCGACTAGTAGGTATCATTAAACATGTTCAACAGTTGATAGACGCGACTATCGGGTTAAAGATGTTTACGGACACACTGAACTATCATCAATGGAATCCATCATTTTCTTTTCACTCATGTAAGAGTCTTAGTGAACTTAAGACTCTCATCCAAGCTTGATCAAGGAAACTCTCTCGATTGAAACCCTAATAGAACCTCATGGCAAACTCATCGAATCCAAGTATATATGCGGAATTTGAAGAATTCCTCGTAAACTAGCACTTTATCCCTTACGCTCTAATTGTAAATTCCCTTTGACCCTATTACTCTGTCCTATGGCTAATCCATAATCTAATTTGATTTATACCCCAGCATATCCAACTCTACAATCGGATTTTTTTTTACAAAACGATCCAGTTGTCTTAATGACATTGGAAAACGGGGATTTATTCTAACCAACCATCAGTTAGACGCGATGACTTAAACAATTATCCTATCCCTTACATTGCTGGAAGCAATATCTCATAAGAATTTTTTTTTCTTCCTATACGTTAACCTCTCCCTTAGAATTTGTGTTGACCGACGCTTACCTTATAAGCGCGGGTCTCACCAGAAGTCTCAGCGTGACCTCATAAATTTCCCTGTACGGTCGTACCTCGACTCTAATGGAAATTGATAACTTAGTGATGAAACCCCTGAACACGTATGGAAACATTCCCTCGACCTCGATGGTTACGGGACCCAAAACGTTAACGGTACCTCCACCTGTGATTGAGGATTCCTCAAAATTTATTTTTTTGAATCAATGATTGTTAGTCACCTAAGCAACAACAATTCGACACTTAATACAAAAGCTTTGTCACCGACGTACCTCAGCCTGACTTCAACCTCGAATGGTTCAAGTACTTATTGGATGCCTTTTGTGAATAAAACAAACCTGACTTACCAAATTTTCGCCGGTATAAACTCAAACTCGCTATTGCCAATAGTTTGTGCGCGCATAGTGACGTGATAAATCTCGAATCTTTTCCCCAATTGGAACGGTGGAGAAACTTGAATCTAGCGGGATGATTGGTTAGACTTTTCTTTCAAATAAACAATAAACGAAGTTGTTGACGCAATTCCAAATAACCGATCAAGCCCCTGTAACGATCTTACCTGTGATGACCACATTTTTCTTTGTTTCGTCTTTACACCACATATGGTTTAACACTCTTTCTATCCTGTCAGCTCACTATGTGACTAAAGCACTTGACTCATAGTGGATAGAGCATAAAACCCTATCAACGCCGCAGACTTACCAATACCAAATCACCCTAGATTTTCCTGGCGTTTCGTACATCGGTTGTACACCTTCATGCTTGAACTTAGTACTCTTGATCACTACACGAGCCGATTATCTGTGAAGACACATCCTTAAACATAAAGTGTTGAAACCCCACCCCCCCCCCCCAATTGAGATATTTTCCGAATGATTCCTTCATTTAACCCTTGCATCAGTTGTTACTTTCCTCAAATAAATCCTAACAGAAGTCTGCATGTCCTACAAGGTGGTTCACCCAGAATGCAGCATACTCTCTCATTGTGTCTTCCATTGCTCCTCAGTATGGCACGTAGACTTGAAACTCTCTTCGCACAAGAACATGTTTCTAAACTCGAAGTATCCTATTTCACCAAGACTAGATCTGTAACACAAACATCTAGAAAAGCCGCAACCTTTGCCAGTCAACGTAAAGCATCCGATCTTCAAAACTCATCTTCAATTCTAACCAAAACTATTAAATTACGATACCCAACGACTTAGTCGACAAGGCAATTATCCCCATGGATACATTGCGGTCAACCCTGGATGAAATATCTAAGCTCAATCTCCTTGGAAAAAATCTAAGAAAAAGAATTAGGACACTCTATTCTTCTCCCGCTATATCTGACACTTACAAAGTAATGGTTGGTTATGATAGATGACGAGAGCTACCTTTCGACACTGGTTGACCCGCTTGGGTTAATGAATAAATTCTCTTGGCAGCCTTGTCCGATGCCAAACACGAAACCGAATTCAGGCCCATGTCAATAGATCAACCGTCGTAGGACTCGAACATGCAACATCATACTCAGAAGCAAGAGGCTTAACCAGTATAACCACTACCCACGTTGTTTTACTCTTGATGCACACTTGGTCTATTGACTAAACTACTGGAATAAATTAGTTCATACCGTCATTTGCTTTCCTCACCTAGACCTTGACATGTCTCAATACTGTTATTAAATCTTCAACCGGAAATGGGACCATATATAGCTAAAAGTCGTCACATTGAACTATGTCTCTTATTCTCGGTGATAGTGACTAACTCGCAGACTAAAGTCGTGTCTTATACACTGTATCAATGCAAAGTCGAATATCAAGAGCCGCCTGGCTTGTTTCGACAACCCGAAATTCCGTTGAAAATGGGAGCAGATTTCCATGGATCTCATCACCAAACTAACCCAAATTCCTGACGGATGCGACACCATCTGGGTAATAGTAGAACGGTTAATCAAATCCGCACAATCCCGGCAATAAAAGAGACAGACAAGATGGAGAATTTAACTCGCATCTACATTAAGGGAGTAGTCCCTCAGCACGGAGTGTGTCACACCCCGAGAATTGACACCCCGAGAGTGCATCTCAGATTGGTACCTGTTTTGAATAATCATTTTATTTGCACAGCGAAAATTACATGGTTGTGAGTTTTATGAAAATTCTCGACTTTTGTAATCAAGTAACTTTCAGTTTCATAAAACATGGGGAATTAAACACCCCTAATAATTTACAATCATTATTCTGAAAATTCAAAGTTTTATACTTCGGATTACAATATTGTTTAATAATATCCCGAGCCACGGGAGCCATGCCTCTACGTACTGTAGTCACCACCACCTGGTTCAAAACTGAGTAATGTATTTAGGAGTCTAGGGGTATACCCTCCCTAAACCATACCTTTTTATCAAGGCTATTCATGATTTCTTGAAAACATTTTATACCTTTTTATCAAGGCTATTCATGATATCGTTCAACTCATATAACCATATTTTACGGTAAAATACGCATACACTACCACAATTTATTCACTAACAACTGGAATACAAATGGGTAAAACTCCCAGAACTCTGGGTACCCTCCGGTAACGTTATTTCTCCCCAATTTGTATGAAGCTAGCTATGCCATAACCTTCGCTATGGAATATATATGAATTTGATCAAACCATACGTATAAAAATGGCAAGATGCTTCCTGTAAGTTACCTTTACGCTTATATTTATTCAACAATTTCATGCCGTTTTGAAAACATAAAACAGTTGTACGGTTTGATAAAAGTATAAATGTATTCACCTTAAAGTTGAGTTCCTAATTGAAAGCAGTGCTTCGTCTCTTATCTCGAAGATTTCTGGTTCTGATACACTAACCCTAATTTAGGTTAGGGTACACCTAACTATTTATTATCTTGGTTGATATTGGCTAACCCTGCATTGGTTAAGCATGGATAATCAGTCCATGGCTAACTAAAGCTAGGCTACCCAATATCTACCCTAATAATAACCCTAAGGTCTATTATTATCCTGGTTGATATTGGCTAACACTGCCATGGTTAAGCATGGATGATCAGTCTATGGCTAACTAAAGCTATGCTACCCAATACATACCCTGATAATAATCCTAAAGCCTAATAATAATAAATTAACTAATAAATAACTAGACATAAACTTAAACAAGAATATACCTGAAAACTATCTACGACAATTTGATGTAAAGTCTCCCTACTCGTGCTCCAAAATAACTACTAACAACACCCAAAATGATATTAAGGACTCAAGATTCTCTTTATATTAGAGAGTTCCCTAACATTTATATTCTAAACGTACCTATATACATCTATTTATAGAAGATAGAAAGCAGCTAACTTTCATATTAGATTCCATGTGGGATTGTAAATTGCCATACGCCCATGGACGTCACACAAACATATACATGAATCTTAAGTTATTTTATTTATTATTATTATATTATTCTAATTAATTAAGTTGCTTAACTTATTTTTCTCTTATAACTTTTATAATATGACATTTTATAAATTACGAATATGCCGTTGGGACGATCTTATTTTTCTCTACAAGCTAACCTATGTTTCATTAAAAACGGAGCAAGTTTCAAAAATAATATTATTTTATTATTATTATTAATATTATTATTAAACGATTCATCTACTAGTAAATGATCGTCTAGATACTTCATATTTCTAATATCCATTTTACTCGTTTATGATTATGAGGTCGAGTATTATAAAAATATTCGGGGTATTACATCCTCCCCACCTTTATTTAAATCTCGTCCTTGAGATTTGTTGAACAGGTGTGGATATTTTTTTTTTACTCCAATTCCCATGTGTAATCTGGACCATGTGTGGAGTTTCACTTGACTTTCACAATTACCAAATTCTTTCTTTTCAGTTTTCTTGATTTGTCGATCTTCCATCTGAATTGGTTGTTCGATAAATTTTAATTTTTCGTTAAGCTCAACCTCTTTAGTGGCTTTATTAAACTTTCATCGGCCAAACACTTGCGTAAGTTTGACACATGAAATACATCGTGTACGTCACTCATTTCTTCTGGTAGTCTTCATCGATAAGCTACCGGTCCTATTTGTTCCAGGATTTTGAAAGGTCCCACAAAGCATGGACTTAGTTTTTCCTTCTTTTCAAATCGGACCACACCTTTCCAAGGTGAAACTTTCAATAATACTTTATCACCTATTCTGAATTCTAACGTTTTCATTTTCCTATCGGCATAACTTTTCTGTCGATATCTAGCCGCTTTTAATCTTTCGTAAATCTGTAATATTTTGTCGGTTGTTTCCTGGACAATCCTAGGTCCAGACAATTGAGCTTCTCTAACTTCAGACCAGCACACCGGAGTTCTATATTTTCGCCCGTATAAGGCTTTAAATGGTGCTGCCTGAATACTCGTGTGATAACTATTATTGTATGAAAACTTCATGAGAGGCAAATGATCATCCCAACTACCTCCCAAGTCTATCACACATGCCCTGAGCATATCTTCTAATGTCTGAATTGTTCTCTCACTCTGCCCATCAGTCTGTGGGTATTTCTATTTTCATTTCTTACTCCAGTTTCTATGTTCAATCAGAAACTTATATGGAGTTTCACTCGACTTTTTCTCGTTCGATTTCTTTATTCGTTGATCTTAAATATGTAGGGTTGGCTTACTAATTTCAACTTTTCGTTTATTCTTAGGTCGTCTAAAATCCATATATGGAACATACCATTATTCGTATAATGGTAAATAATATGAAAGCAGTTTGTCAAATAAATGGATAATAACAGGATCTAGAATGTTATTACTCCTTTATTAACCAACCGTATTCTTATTATTTTCCATTATGTTTCATACTTGTTTGTTCATATTTTAACATTTCTTATTCACTGACAACTCAGATATCTAAATTGGTATCTCATTGCCTAAATAGGCTTTCTTAATTATAGGAGTTTCAGTCCATTTGAAATTATCCATGCTGCCTTTATAAGCATCTTATATATTGTTATCATCTTACAGACATCTTTGTCTTATTTCTGGAATTTGAACTTTCATTCGTAAAACTAAACCTTTAGTTGCAATATTTGATTTGCAATTGGTTTATCTACCTTTTACTCATATACCAAAGTTTACTTGTTTGTTTACCTAATTGTGGACTTTGTTTATTTTCCTTTCAAATTTTGAAATACACCTTTTCAAGGTGATACTTTTAATAATGTCTTATCCTTGATAATTTCAACGACTTCTTCTTTGTATAAGTATAATCCTTTTATTGATCACAAGCCGTCTTTAATCTTTTCTCAGGTTTATAAAAACCAACTTGGTAATTTCTTTTATCCTTTAGGTCATGATAATTGAGTTCTTTCTGATTTCTATTTAACACATAGGTTTTTCTATACTTCCTATTGTACAATACTCTAAATGGTATTGCCTTACTGCTTTATATGATAACTTATAAAAATTTCTATGAGGATAGATGGTCATTCTATTTACTTTTCAAGGTTTATCTCTAGGGTTTAGAGTGTATCTTCTTGAATCCTTTATTAAACTACCAGCAATTGGCCTCTAGATTATACATTTTTAAGGATTCATTTTCTCCTCTGACTAATTGGTCAAGCCTTTCTTCTTTCTTAATGTGACTGTCTTCAAATGCTTTAGCTTGACTTTCTTTAAATCCGATTTGTCCAATTCATTTTAACAATTAAAACTTAAGGTCGTTACTTATCTGAAGTATATTCTTTCATTTTCCTATTTAGTTCTTGCGTCTCTTAATCACACATTGTTTATCAGTTCGTAATGCTTTTATTCTTGGATGACTTAATTCTAATTTTCTTACACATGTCATCTTTATAATGTTCCTTGCTATAATAACATCACCGTTTTTCTTAGGGATTTCTATAATCCTTCATTCTTCTCCAATGTTTTCCTTCACTGTAATTGCTTGTAATTTTGTTTCACTCTCACTGGCTTATACTTTTGTCATTCCTTCTTCTAGTTCAACCATTCTATTTTACATAGTCCTTATCCGTTCCTCTCCGGGTGTTTCTTTCTTACACGAGGAGTAGGAATACTTATTAGTCTTTACGGATGATAAGGTACATCGGGCTTATTAGAATCCGTCCTTTCTTCTCCTTCAAGAATACAAACATTCTTGTAAGGAATTTCTGGTAATCCCTCATAATAATTAGAAGGGTTTATAAAAGTATAGTTATGACTTCCACCCGTAGAAGCTTAATGAAAGCACACGGAAGGTGTATATATATATATTGTTCGTAGTTTCTAATTCTTCGAGAATTCCAAAAATTTCTTTGGTACTTTCTGTATCTATACCGGGTTCATTGTCGGTTTCATTTGTCACTTACATATCTACGAATACTCAGTCCTTTGCCTTTTCCAGGCATTCTATATAAAATAAAATATTTTTATTATAGGAAAGGAGTACAAAATATTCAATGGAAACAGAAAGACTATATAATAACTAAGTTAGTCTTTGATAATCTCTTTTCCTAGTTCCTTAATTCTCATACTTTCGGAGTTACTCTCCGATCGTCCTCCCCTTTTTCTTTTCTTTTGTCTCTCGTAAGACACAGTCAAGACTTCATCCGTTTCTCGTAAGACACGGTTAAGACATTTGATGAGTGAGCTAGAATAGATTGAAGGATAATAATATTATGGAGGAGGATCCTAAATTCCCATCACAATATCATTGTATACATTTTGATAGGGATCATATGGCTCCAGGGAAGGAACTTTATTCAGATAATCTTCATATGGATCGTAGTCCATAGAACTTCCCAATTCAGGTAATATATAAGGATCTCGAAGTACAATCGCAGAATTAGAATTATAAAGAGCATAATCTTCTGGATTTTCAGAAACCGGAATTATATTTGGATCAGAGTAGTAACGTGGCTTTTTATCAGAGTCCTTTCCAATCTAAGGTTAGTTTTGATATTCTTCTTCCATCCTTCAGCTGAGGGTATGGATATTGTTTCGGTTGGGCATACCACCCGTATTGTTGGCTGTGTAACCCTACTGGGCTCAGCCTGATTCATTTCAATTATCCTTGGTGGAGGAATATCTATTCGCCCATTACTCAAATATGAATCTTCATTATGTCCTGAACACTCAGATCCGCATCTTCGTGTACATATATCTTGTATCACGTTTTCTGAAGAAATATGGTACTTGGGTCGTCATCATTGGGAAATTTATTTTTATTTTTATTTTATTTTATTTTATTTATTTATTTATTTTTCGTTGCCCGAGTTTCATAAAGATTTTCTATCGGTTCTTGTTTAATAGGACGATTGATATCATAATAGCTATTATAACTATCATCACTTGACATCCTGCAATTTCTTATAGTTTAGTCTTAGATACGATTATCTACGTACAAGTATCTACCTACATTTCTTAGTAGACATTCTTTCTCAATCTAGTTAAAGCTTAGATACTATGGCAAGCATCTAACTAAATCTTGAGGTATCATCAAGGTTAAAGCTTAGATACTATCTTAAGTATCTAATTCGCTGAAACCTGTGGCTCTGATACCAACCCGTCACACCCCGAGCGTGCGACTCAGATTAGTACCTGTTTTGAATAATCATTTTATTTGCACAGCGAAAATTACATGGTTCTGAGTTTTATGAAAATTCTCAACTTTTGTAGTCTAGTAACTGCGATTTTCATAAAACATGGGGAATTAAACACCCCTAATAATTTACAATCATTATTCTGAAAATTCAAAGTTTTATACTTCGGATTACAATATTGTTTAATAATATCCCGAGCCACGGGATCCATACCTCTACGTACTATAGTCACCACCACCTGGTTCAAAACTGAGTAATGTATTCAGGAGTCTAGGGGTATATCCTCCCTAAACAACTACTTTTTTATCAAGGTTATTCATGATTTCCTGAAAACATTTTTGAAATTATACGTCAACAAAAGTTGGTGAATAACATTTACAAGACACAAAACATTTTGCAGCATGATATCGTTCAACTCATATAACCATATTTTACGGTAAAATACGCATACACTACCACAATTTATACCCTAACAACTTGAATACAAATGGGTAAAACTCCCAGAACTCTGGGTACCCTCCGGTAACGTTATTTCTCCCCAATTTGTATGAAGCTAGTTATGCCATAACCTTCGCTATGACATATATATGAATTTGATCAAACCATACGTATAAAAATGATAAGATTCTTCCTGTAAGTTACTTTACGCTTATATTTATTTAACCAATTCAATTTATATTCTAAACCTATCTATATACATCTATTTATAGAAGATAGAAAGCAGCTAACTTTCATATTAGATTCCATGTGGGATTGAGAATTGCCATACGTCCCATGGACGTCACACATACATATACATGAATGTTAAGTTATTTTATTTATTATTATTATATTATTCTAATTAATTCAGCAGCTTAACTCATTTTTCTCTTATAACTTTTATAATATGGTGTTTTTTAAATGGGAAAATTATCAAAATAAACATTTGTCCAACTCATTTTACTAAAATATACATTAACTTTTAGCTTTCAATTTCATATATATTGTCTCACAACTGACGGCTAAAACCAGCTAATTAGCAGCCATAGATTTCAGTGCATTTTAAAGCATTGGTCTAATGAATAAGCGACGTGTAGCAGACTAATTAGTCGTTTGATACCAACGGCTTAGCCGGCGCTTTTTTCCATTTTAGCCGTCATTGGTAAAAGCGAACCTCGTAATCAGTAAAACATTGAAATACGTGCATGGAACGGCTAAAATGAAAAAAGCGTCGGCTAAGCCGTTGGTATCAGACGGCTAATTAGCCTACAGGGGACGGCTAATTAGCCTGCCACACGTCGCTTATTCATTGGACCAACGCTTTAAAATGCACTGATAACTATGACGGCTAATTAGCCGGCTTTAGCCGCCAGTTGTGAGACAATTTTTATGAAACTAAACGCTAAAGTCAATATATATTTTGGTAAAATGAGTTGGTCAAATGTCTATTTAGGTGATTTTCCGTATTTAAATATATATAAATATAATTTTAAGAGTAAACTATATGGATGGGCAATGTGATTTGACCAAATTTTTGGATTTGTTCCTAAAAGTTTAAATATTATATATATAGGGTTGAGTTATAGTAAAAAAAAGTATATGACGCAATAACCTGACATTAAACTAATATTTGATATTAAATACAATAATTAAAAATATTTGTCATAATGACTTGCCATTAGACACAATAAACTGACATTAGACACAATGACTAGCAATAATCACAATGTGCTGGAAAACGTAATTTATTTTTCGTTTTTGTATATAACGATACTATATTCGTTTTAAAGATGAAAACACTCGTTTTTATGGTATAGTTTTTTTTTTAAATAATGTCGTATGTAAAAGTTATGAATGTTTAAAAAAATTAGAGAACTCGAGAAGGAGATGCAGCCGGTTGGATGTGACTTCATCTCCAAGCTCGATGCAGGTGGCTTGACTTTTTAATGGCATCTACTGAAAAGAGATACAGGTGGCTGAATGACGCGATGCCATTGCCGGAGAGGAGATGCCGGCGTCTTAAGGCGATTCCGGCTGTTACGTGATCTTGCCATCTTGGAACTCATGAAAAAAGAAATGCAAGTGGGTTTCCAAGCATTTGAAAGGAAAGGAGATGAGATGCAGTGGGTTTCCAAGAAAAAAAAATAGAAATTGTAATGCGTGTATCCAGTGGCAAAGCTTAAAAAAAAGCAGGTGAGTTTCCAAACATTTGAACAGAAATGAGATGAGATGAAGTGGGTTTCCAAGAAAAAAAATAGAAAATGCAAGTGGGTTTCCAAGCATTTGAACAGAAAGGAGATGAGATGCAGCGGGTTTCCAAGCATTTGAACAGAAAGGAGATGAGATGCAGCGGGTTTCCAAGAAAAAAAATAGAAATTTTAATGCGTGTATCTAGTGGCGAAGGTTGAAAAAAACGCACTGGGGGCCATGACGGAATCCTATAATTTTTTTTCCTATTGGCGATATAGGGGGGTCCGGAACTTAATATCAGGGGGATCGGAACTTAATACTTATAAAAATTTCGACCGAATACGTATAAATTAACACTTCTGTGCAAAAAATCGGGGGGGGGGGGGGGGTGAAGCTTCGTCGTTCCGTGTATCATTATACAATTTTGTATTCTAACTAGTGATTGTTTCCGCGCTAATCGGCGGGTAACAACTTGAACCAAAATATAAGTTTTAACACGTTAAAAAAATGAACTACAAAAATTTCAAATTCTATAAAAAAATTGTACGTTTTATAAAAAAATATACTTTTTATTAATAAATTATACGTTTTATAAAAATTTCTCTCTATTAAACATCTTCTTAAAGTAATTTTAAGCATCTTTGAGTAAAAATGTCTAACAGACGTAACAAAGAACCGGTTGTTAAATCGTCAACTTGGATTCTTCAAAAATTGAGGCGTACAAATAATCATTCGAGATCTTCATTGTCCGCACCGAAAAACCCACCGGAAAACCAACCTGAAAATGTAGTTGAAAACCGACACAGAAGACGTAAGTGGGCAATTCCAGACAACGAGTCTGATAAATGGTCTAAAGGCGTTGCTGACTTCTATAACAACGAGGATGCCCCGTTCTGTTTATAAAAATTAAAAAAATAATGTTTTTAAACCTATTTTATATAAAACTATACATTTGTAAATATAAATTTATAAACGTATTTTATTTATAAAATTTATAAACATATATTTTATAAAAAAAATTTATTAAAAATTCTATTTACAAACATATAAAAATATTACTTTATTATATATTTATAAAGAAATTATTACTTTTTTTAAAATATTTTTGTAAAAAATTATTATATAAAACTATTACTTTATTATATATTTATAAAAAAATTATTACTTTTTTTAAATTTTTGTGTAAAAAATTATAATATAAAACAATACGTTTTTTTCAAATTATAAAAATTGAAAATAATGTTTTTTATTTATTTTTTGGGGGATGCCTTTCATTTACCACATCTCCGACGAGGCGATGCGTGAATTAATTAATATTTAATCTTTTTATCAGGAGATGTCATGTACCCCCCCTCTCCAAATAGGAGATGCCTATTTTTTTTAAAATGTTTTTGGAGATGCAATAAACCTTATGCATCTCCTACTTGGAGATGCCAGCCACGTGTCCTTTCCTCATTGGTCCCTTTTTTTGGTAAAAAAAAATCGTTGGTCAAACTCTAAATTATTGATGGTAAAATGGCTATTTTGGTGATTTCCCTTGTATAATCCATAACATTTTATTTCTCTTTCATCTATGGTTTGTGGTTTGAAAACATTTAAACCGGGTACCTCTTATAGTTGGCATACATAAACATAAACATAGTTTTTAAATCTTGAATAATTAAATCAAACACAACGAAAGTCTATTACAAATTCATAGTTAATTAAAACATTCAAACATCATTGTCTAAAAACTTAAACTAAAGTCATGAGGACGTCAGTCTTCTCAGCAACAGCCATCCACCCACAAAATCCCAAGCTCTCGCGGCTTCATATCTTCTATTTACCTTTGTTACCTGATTTGCTTACTAATTGAATGGCATCAAATTACGATCGTAGACCGGTCAAGAAACTCATCACAACGATTTGTTCTCGTTGGGTTTGCGTAACCCGTACATCAGCACTGAGAGGTAGAAGAGAGTTTAATTCTTCATACGTCTGTTTGAACTCCATAACATAAGCAGTTAGTGACCGATCAAGTTGCTCCCCCAATGAAGGAACTTACATACACTGTAGATTCTAGACATGATGCTTTGTCCAGAATATAGAAATTTCAAATAGTCCATTAATTCTTTAACGCACTCACAATGGTTGATAAGTGAAAGGACATGAGTGTCAATAGAGTGTCTGATATATAGAAACAACCGAGCATCGATTTGTAGCCACTGATCTTTAGTACCATTTGTTGGAGGATCAGAATTGAGATGGGAAGCCTTCCCAATACTTCGTAAATAAATATGAACAGTTTTGCTCCATTCAAAGAAGTTGGAGCCATCAAGTTTGTTGTCTGTGAGTCGAGTTGCCACCGGTAGGACTTCAAGGTTATAAGCAGCTGTGACAGAATTAGTAGTTTTACCCGAGTCATTTTTTGTTTCATTTTTGTCGGCCATATTTAGCTGTAAAACCAAAACGAACAGAGATTAGAACAATACAATCTGAAAGACCAGAAAAGGACCAGAAGATATGGAAGTCGTTCCAGAAGGTCTGGACAAGTAAATAGAATGACCAGAGGGTCTGGACTTGGCCAGAGGATCTGGACAAAGACCAGAGCTCGAACAGAAAGTATCTTTAACAAATTAAAAGTTATAACCAAAAAGTCAGATAATTGTTTTTTGGCCGAGTTGGTCAAAGCTGTTCTGGACCGGTAAGGGCTGGTCAAGGCTGGTGTTGGCTGGTCTGGACTGGTGTGGACCAGCAATGGGCTAGCAAGGTAGTTCAAATAGGGCTGGAAACTAGCAGTGGACCACAGGGACCAGTTGGGGTATTAACCAGAGAGTATGGAGTATAAATAAATACAGAACCAAAGTGCTCAAATAACAAAATTGATCACATGATTGTGGTCGGAGTGACAAGGCGACGACAGAAGGGAGAAAATGGCGGCGGTCCGGTGGCACACGCGCCTCCATGAGCCGGTGTGTGGGTGACAGTGGGGGCGCGTGTAACACCGACACCTGCAAAATTTCAAAACCCAAAACCTAGTTGTTGGGCTAAACCCAACTAGGCCCAATAAGACCCAATAGATATCCAATCCCATTTTGAGGCCCAATAAGGATCCAAGCCTATTGGAGGGCCAAATTGCATAATCCAAACATCATATCAGTCACACTGTTTCATCTAATGACTCGTTACACGATCCTGAGATTTAAGAAAAGATGGGTGTACGTACGCGATTCAGTAAATTTTAAATATTTAACGCGTCAGACATGGTGATTATTGTCGGGTATTCGGCAGGACGATTAATTAAGATAACGAATTATTAATATTAACCATTAATATTCATTTGGAAAGTCGGTTCAGACAAATACATTCGTCGTACGTATATTCAAATGCTAAGCCGCGCTAGATGCACATAGGACCGACGATAATGGTACAATTGTTACCGATATGTAATTGATATGAAAACATGATGAATATTTATTTTTAATATTATTAGTAAAATAATATTCTATAAACATGGAGCACGAAACGTTTAAAAAGAAGGAATGCGTTAAAAACGCGGTACTGGCGCGTACAGGTTCATACATCAATTTAAATGTAAATTCCATGATTTAAAATATGTAAATGATATTATTAATAACGTTACATAATCCTAAGCATTTCGAAATTATAACTCGGGAATTTTAGGAGTGACGAAGACTCGAACGTAAACGCAGTTCCTCAAACCAGGATTTTTACCCTTGAAATCCCATCCAAAACCCTAGGTATAAAACCAAGCTTACTCTCTCTCTACCTCCATTCCATTCGCTCAAACAAATTTTAGAAACGAGGAGTAGAGAGCAAGAGAAAGATCGGGAAAGGGTGGGGAGCCGGCAACCCTCCGGCGGTCCCCTTCGTCAGATGACAGTGGCTCAGCCGCACAATGCGTGGTGGAGCAAGGTGGTTCAAGGCGGAGCACGGCGGCGCCGGAGATACAACATAAATTCCGGCGAGTGCACCACGCCCGTCGATAGATCTAGAGGCCATGAGTTCAACGGTGGTGGTGGTTTAATCATTGGCGCGGCGATGGCGGAGTTAGGAGGCCTCAAATCCTTCCCGTTTTTATGTTTTCTCAGCCGGAATCCAGCTAGGGTTCCGCCGTAACGACGGTGGTTGCGTGACCTAGTAAACGACCCACTATTGGGGTTACGCTGTGGAAGACGGCCGCAGTGGTGGTGGTGTCCGGCGCATGCAGTGATGACAGTGACGGGCTAAGGTTTAAACCCGTTTTTCCGGCGGCCATAAATACGGTTTCGGCGAGGTTTCTTCCATCTTGCAGTTTCCCTTCGTTTTTCCGAAGATCTGAAGTATAAACCCGAACCTGAAACCATTTATTGTTAACTAAACTCTTGAGACCTCCAGATCTACTGATTTATGCGGTCAAACTAGTGATTTAGTGGCCGGGTTTCATTCCCGTGTGTTCTTTTTGCATTTTGGATAGGTTATGGCGGAGTCGGGAAGTCAACGGGTCGAGACTTTTTGAGTCGTTCGCGATAGCCTTGAGTTTTTTCAACACTTAGTCAAACCTAGTCAAACTCAGTCAACACCGGTCACCGAAAGTCAAACGTGGTCACTACGCGAAACGTGAAAATTTAGGACTTGTCGATTCGTAAACGGGACTCCCGGAAGGTATAAAACGCGCGTGTAAAGCTAATTATATATATATATTTAATTATAAACAATAAGATTTAACGTGTGTGGCATACGACTTGAGCTCTTGAAAGCAAGTAATAATAATAATAATAAACACGAGTAGTAATGATACGAACCAAACAACTGATGCATATACATAAACCGACATTCCGGGATACGAGGGTTGAAAATCTTATACACACGAGACTTAAAATAAATATGTATTCTATATATACTGGTATTAAACGAGAATAATCATCGTTCCATCGTTTTTGAGAAAAACAAATATAAATATTGGTAAACGAATCGATAAGAACAAGTTTATATTTAGATTAATGGTGATAATGGAAATTAACTAGGAACGTGACACGAATAGACAATTCGACTACTTCTTTTTCTATACAACTATTTATATTTATTAAAGAAAATCGAGTTATGACAATCTTTGATCCATATATATATATAAATATATATACATACATATATACTATTATACATGGGGATGACATGCAAATATTTGATGACTCGCTTTGATAACGAGAAGCATGAATTATACAAATACATACACATAACTATTTGATGACTAGTTTTGATGATATACGACTTAATTCAAATACGAAACTACTAAGACCATATTTTTATCAAATAAATTTCTAACACCATCCTTATATAAATACATGTATACCCATTTTGAATATAACTCTACTTATATTTAAATAATATGACTTATAAACAAACTCTGTATACATATACAAATTAATATACGTATGCACCGTGTTCAATTCCCTATATATAATACCCACGTGCGTGATTGTTGATACAAACCGTCATTCTAGATTTTATATCACATATGTATATAGTTATATATAAAGGCATATATATGTATATATAGTAACTATGATACATTTACTCATGACGAACCATTATTTTTACAACTCCAAGTTTTGGTGTACCATGTATACTTCGGCCTTAAACAAAATACTAAGATTATATTTTGTATAATGGTATATTTATTTTAGCATGTTTAATCAGGTAAGACTTAGACGTACCTGAGTTGTATTCAGTTACTTACACTAGACGTATGTACAAGTATTTCTACCATACCTATACGAATACATAAAAGACAAACTAATACTTCCAAAATACAACTACAACTCACGAATGGCTATCAAATAGTCACAATATTTTAAAGAATCAACATAGCTCAACCGTACGCGTGATAACTCAATACGAGTTTATACTCGCTTTACCTTATTAGGGTTAGTCTATAAAACTCATTAAGTACCTACATGTATCGTAGGACTCGAATAGGACGTAAACCCCTGACTATCAAGTGGACATTGATTTCATTTGCTGTCAGAAGGACATTAGCGTTCTTGACACGTCACGAGGTGAGTTCACTGCCCCCTTTTAACTTTTAAATGTTTTAGAAACATCGGGGGAGAAACATACTTGCTTAACGCATTTTATACATTGGGGAACATCATCACTAGATACATTTGAGAAAACCTGAAACATATTTGCTTACACGTTTGAAAACCTAGAACACACTTACGAACATTTTCATATGGTAACAAGAGAACAAGACCCGACTGATGTAGTGCAAAGCACACATCTTTATTCCTAGTGTTTAGTGCGTTTTTAGTTAGTTTTATCTTTGTTTTGAGTCGTTTTCATGTACTATTGAGTCTTTGTTATGTTTGTAGGTGCTCGAGTTAATTACAAGCGAATATACGAAAGAACCGAGCAAGTGAATAAAGTCCAGGGTTCAAAAGTGAAAAATGGTGAAAATAAGTCCCTCGCGGTACGCGAAGGGTTAGCCTCAATGTTCTCGCGGTACGCGAGGAACCCAGAATTCGCACCCGACTATTTTGTTCCTCGCGGTACGCGAGGAACCTAACCATTTCTTTCGCGGTACGCGAGGGATGGAAATTCCACAAAACCTTAATTTTCCAAATTAAATAGATTTTGAATCTCATTATGAGAGGATTTCGATTCTTAGACGTCCAGAGAGAGCATTAGGGCGATTTTGTGTGATTGGAGGTCAAGTGGACTTAAAGTTTGAAACTTTTGAATCTGGGTTCGTTGTTTAAGCGTTCTAGGTGTTAAGATTCGATTTTTATCTTTGTTTGCTTTGTTTGAAACTATGATGATTGTTTATACTTCTGTTTTTAGTTGTTTGAACATGATTCTAGGCTAGAACTTATATATTGCCTAGGTCATATGACGAATACGTGTTAAAGTTTTGATTTTTATCGGTTTTGGTTATTGTGAATGGACTAATGATTTTGTAAGCAATCTTTGAGTTGATTATTGTGATGTTATTGCATGTTTAGATCTGATCTTGTGTTTGATTTCAATTCCTTGCGTTGATTGTGGTTGTCTGCCAGTTTGATTAGGGTATCTTGGTCATAGATCTTAGGGTTTGTGATTTGGGTGGTTTGCTAGACGTAGTAGCCATAGGAGTTGTCTTTGATTGCTGATTTTTATTGAATGTGTATCCTAGTTCAATACCCGGGAGGTGAGAATTAGTCGTTTAGTCTTCTTCATTTAGGAATCCGATTGTCAGCTGTCTGAGAGGAAGCCAATATTAGGTGTCTAGTGATTGTTGCTATTCGTGTCATAGCTGTTATCTTGAGATTACCCCGTGCATTCTTCGAGTGTATTGGTGGACGGAGAGACTGAGAGGTAATCTGCCTATTAGGATACTTTATCATAGTTGGAAATACCTGAGAAGTGATCCAAAAATTTGGTTAGTTAGTACATTTTTGGGTTCCTTAGTTGGTGACACCCTGAGAGTGATTAGGGATCCACTAGGTTGTCTAGAGTTGTTTCCTTAGAAACCCATATCCATTATAGTTTCCATAACCGATAGAAGTTGTGCTTTGCAAGTAGGATTCCGACCTAGGTGATATTCTTCCTATTCTGATTTCACCTTTGTTCTTTGTCTGGCTAGTTGAGTTGACCTTAGTTTATTACATTCTTAGTTAATCCTTAGTGTAGTAAACCCCCCCAAACCAATATAATATTTAGTCTGAGTCAGAGTTTAGTATTAGTATTCCGTGTCTCTAAGGTTCGATAACTCGGTTTGCCGTTAATCTGTATTACACTCGATAGGTACACTTGCCTGTCGGTGCGGTTTAGTTCATTTGTATTCCTATTATTACTTAGGAGTCTAGGTTATGTTTTGTTAGTATTTTAATAGACCGTCTGGGCGACATTACATTTTTTGGTGCCGTTGCCGGGGACACTTGGCAATAGCAATATTAGCTTTGACTAGTTCTTTTGTTTGATTTTTGGTTTATTTTATTTTATTTTCTTTTGTGCCTTGTGTGTTTTCTGTGATTGTCCTAGGTGATATCTGAGTGTCTAATTTAGAATCGAGTCTTTCTGTGTGTCTTTGAGTCTTTGTTCTGTTTCCTTCTAGAGTCTTTCTGTTTATGCACCACACTCGTTCACAGGGATCACCACCATATTCAGCTTTTCAAGAGCCCGAACGAGAGCTTCACGAGCGTACCCGCAACTTTCGGGAGCGTTTGAAAGAGCTTTGCAAATCCCAGGTACGTTCTACTAGCCCAATTCCATTTCCTACCATGGGCGACGCTGACCCACCAATGAGGCGTACAGTGCACAAGAGGGCCAGTGATGGGGTCACCGAGATCTTCGATCACTCGCCCCACTATACCAAACACCAATTCTTGGCAGATCCCATCACAGGTCATGAGTACAATCACTCATGCCACCCAATTCCATGGCCTCGAGGATGAGGATGCACCCGGACATGTGTCCCGCTTTGCGCGCATATGTGATACTTTTAATCTCACGGGTGTATCTAAGGACGTAACCTACTTGCGTCTCTTCCCATTCTCCCTGTCTGGTCGTGCATCTACTTGGCTCGACACTCTCCCAGACAATTCTATCACCACATGGGAGGATCTCGAAGCCAAGTTCTTCAAGAAGTACTATCCACCTTCCAGGGCCGCTCGCCTTGGGGACCAAATCCATTCGTTCCGGATGGATCGCGACGAGCCGTATCATATGGTCTGGGAGCGGTTCAATGCGCTGTTGAGCCGATGTCCCCAGCACGGTCTTTCCGACTGGGCGCTAGTGGAGAAGTTCTACAATGTTCTCACATTCGAGAAGCAGCAAATGTTCAATACAACTACGGGAGGCCATATCATGGAGAGACTCGAGCCTGATGAGTGCGAGGAAATGTTCGAGAGCTTTACTCAAGTTGAACAGCAGTATCCATCTACTAGGACTTCCATTCCTAGTGCTAGAGCACCCGCATCTTCTCCTAGAGGTGTGCATCAGGTCACTCCTGAGACTAGCGTGGCTGCTGCACTCGCCTCAATGGCTAACGAAATTAAGGAGCTGAAGTTCAGTGCTCAGCGGTGTCAAGTGTGTAGAGGAGGCCACAACACCCGATATTGCCCCGTAAATAATCAAGAGCACGTGAGCTATGCTGGCAACCAGAACCAGAACCGAGGGTACAACAATTACAATTCTTTTGTCTCGGGATGGAGATCTGGACATAACCCGCCTGGGTTTAATGGTCGATAGCAGCAGTTTGGAGGAGCTGAAGGAGGAGCAAGTTCAGGAAGCAGTGTCAACACAAGGAAGATTGAGGAGATGATAGAGAATCAGACACAATTGCTTGCTCAGTTAGTGCAAAATGATAGGGATGCTCGGCAAAGACTAGATAGCCACGACACTCTATTGAAGAATCAGCAGTCGGCATTCGAGGATCTGTAACGCATGGTAGGAGACATCGCTCAGAGCTTGAAAGATCGACAGGGAGGTCCATCTTCAAGCTCCACCGCTTCAGTGATGGCCGTGTCAGTCAGGAGTGTGGAGAAGAAAAAGGTTGTAGAGGATGAATCCCACTCCATTGAGTATGGCATACCTTCGGTAGAGGAAGTGAATAAGGTAGACTAGAGAGCTCGATTTGCTGAGATCGATGCTAGGAGGATAGAGGAGCCCGAGTTAAAAGTTATGTCGACAAGAAGTCTTAGGGCCGAAGAGAAGGAGAGCCCCCCGGTTGTCGAAGAAGTAGAGCCGGTGGATGAAGAGATAAAGATGGAGAAGCCTGCAGAGAGGGCAGTGGAGAAGAAGAAGGGGGAGGATATGAAGTCCCCCAAGATTTACCTGAGTCGTATCCCCTATCCAGCACGTGTTTTGCCACATAAGCACGCTAGGGAATACGGTACTTTCCTTGATATGTTCAAACAAATCAAGGTCAATCTCCCATTCATAGAGGTCCTCCAACATATGCCTAAGTTTGGCAAGTTTCTCAAATATCTTCTTTCCAACAAGAATAAACTAGGAGGGATCTCTGAAGTCTCACTTAGTGAGCAATGTTCTGCTGTGGTGCAGAACAAACTGCCGGAGAAATTGGGAGATTCGGGTCGTTTCACGATTCCGTGTCTCCTAGGCAGTTTTCCCTTGCACCACGCGTTGGCCGACCTAGGTGTTAGCATCAATTTGATGTCATATTCTATCTTTAAGTAGCTAGACTTAGGTGAACCGCAACCTACGCGCATGAGCATTTCCTTGGCTGACCGCTCAGTCAAGTATCCACGGGGATTTGTGGAAAATCTGTTAGTAAAAGTAGGTAAGTTAGTATTTCTCGTGGATTTTGTCATCCTAGACATGGAGGTGGATGATAGAGTCCCACTCATCCTAGGATGCCCGTTCCTACGTACCGCAAAGGCGATGATTGATGTCTTTGACGGGAAACTCACACTTCGTGTGGGGGATGATTTTCTTACATTCGATGCTACAAACTCCGTGGAGGACGTTGGCGAGCATAGACACTCCGTGTGCATGCTTGATACCTCCATGGACGATCATCGGGACTCAAATCCATTAGAGGATGATTGGGATAGATGAATGTTAGAGGAACCTCCAGATTTGTTGGAGGAGTTTGAAAAGAGTTTGATAGGGTACCCGTTTTTGAGTGCCGACGATGATTATTTCAGTTTAAGTGAGATTCTAGCACAAGTGGGGAAGATAGTATGTGAGCCACCCACGGTGGTGGGTGTAGATGAACCGAAAGATCCGGGTAAGTGCTTGGAGGTCGTAACCAAAGAGAATCTTACTCCTGAGCCTATACCCATTTCTGTTCTTTGTGCTAAGGGGCGTGAGACTAAGTCATTTTCTAAATCTAGGCCGCCCCGTGAGAGAAACCGTGCTTTGATAGATTCATCTAGTTTGAGGAGAATGAAAACCCCAAGTGTGGGGATGTTTAGAAGTGATAACTTGCTAGGATATTTGAAACGTGTTATCTTCGGACCTGGTAGGTTTAAATTGTGGTGGAAAGACCTAAGTGCTAGAGGTTCAGTGTTTGATAGGAGTAGGAGTGTGCTGAGATTGTGGAGAACCGGTAGGCCGCGAAGGATGAAGGCGGGTACCGGTTAGAATTAAGGAGAAGCCTCCTGATATGCTTGCATGAGTCTCGGGCAAGTGACCGGGATGTAGAGTCTGTGTGCACTACTTGGTTTGAGTCCGTGTCTTTTTTCTATCTTTTTCGGTTTGTGTGTTTTGTTTGTGTCGTGTTTTGCATGGATTCGCACTTGATTCAGTGAGGAAAATTGTCGGGAATGAAGTTCCAGGTATTTTTACGTATGTTTTTATGCTTGGAATAGGTTTTTATGGAATTTGGGTGAAGAAAATTTTGAGGTGTGAAAATTTGGCTAAGTATAAAAACCCTCAAAACTTTCTGTCACCAGCAAGTCCTCGCGGTACGCGAGAGTGTTGTCCCCTATTCCTCGCGGTACGCGAAGGATAGAAATAGGGGCTCGCTTAATTTCTGCCTCCTCGCGGTACGCAAGGAGTTCTGCCTGGTCTCTCGCGGTACGCGAGGCCTTGTTGGTGTCACCCTACTTCCTTGTTTTCCCATGGTTTCGTTCACCGTTCACCACCTCTATTATCATCAATCATCATCACTCTCACCCATTCTATTACCATCATCTTAACATCCACCGACCATCACGGCCATGGAAAATTGAAACTGTTCGTGACGGATGATCTACTTTTCCATGTCATTCATATCTATGTGTTTGCCACCCATTGAGTATGTTTCTCTGCATCTATCTATCTTGAGTCTTTAAATTTTTAGTAAGTTAGTTTGAGTCATTCGACTTTTTATTTTATTTTAATTTTATTTGAGTCAGTTTAATGCTGCGGGTTTGTGGTGAGGTTTATTTTGCAGGTTTTATCATCCTGTCCATACTCAATCTCCATTCGGGCGGGGTTGATTATCACTTATGTCCAGTTGTAAAGGCAACCCGACAGCTGATGTGCAACTGCGACCGAAATGCTATACGGTGCACACGAGGAAGAACGAAGTTGAACATAAGGATGAAGGAAGCTGCACATTTGTTTGCATCTACATCACCAGCTAAGTCATTTCCTATTTGCTTTTATTTTTGCATTTTTTAGTTGTGTATTACTTCACATTGAGTACAATGTGTCTTTCACGTGTGGGGATGTGAGTGTCTAGTCGAGTCTAGTTTGTCTTGTTTATAAAAATTCAAAAATACAAAAAAATTAAATTTTTTTTGAAAAATGTTCTTGGAATAATTGCATATACTTGGAAAATGATAGTACAACTAGATCTATTTGTGAGTTTAAATGATTAAATAATTGAAAACGCGTCTAATTAGGGATGTTTTCGTAGACCCAACCGATTTTATAGCTTAAATATTCTGTTTGTGTTAAATAAGATTAATAATTGAATTAATTCTTGATATCTTCTGGGTATTCATCTTAGAGTAATGGTAATACTGAAATTGTCAATATAGGTTGATAGGTACCACGTTAAGTTAAAATTTAGAGGTTTTTGAAATTTCTTGGCACACCACTCTCTTTTTATGGGAATAAATCCGAGTTTGGTGGCGGCCGCATCCATAATTCCATAATTCTTGATCTTATGTAATTGAAATCTAAGTTTCGCCTACGTGTTACATGTCAGGTTCCAGCCTGATTGAAACACCACTGGGTTGATTCTTATGTGCTTCATGATTATGACTTAGTCTATGTGTTACCTTCGGGATAGTGACTCAGTTGAAACGCCTCTAGATGAAGTTTATTTTGCTTATTAATGCTCATTTATCATCAATTCATTCATTGATCATCTGATTTCTAAAAACCTGTAAATTTTAGTTTAACGTGGTAGGGTAAATCTATATGGTTTGATCCGTGCCTAGATATAACCGTGAGACGTGATTAGGTAGAGTTGTAACTGAAGAGTGTGAGTCCCATAGATTGATTGATATGCTTGGTAATGTAATATTAGAACACGTAACGGGGGCTTGAAAGTTGGTGCTTGGGTTTAATCGGACAGAAATACTGATTGTTGCTCTTTAACGCGTGAGTAAATTTTGCTAATTGGTAATTGATGGTTGTTAAGTAGATCTGAGTTATGATTCCATTTGCAGCTTTTTCGAGGACGAAAAAAGGTTAAGTGTGGGGATGTTTGATGTAGTGCAAAGCACACATCTTTATTCCTAGTGTTTAGTGCGTTTTTAGTTAGTTTTATCTTTATTTTGAGTCGTTTTAATATACTATTGAGTCTTTGTTATGTTTGTAGGTGCTCGAGTTAATTACAAGTGAATATACGAAAGAACCGAGCAAGAGAAGAAAGTCCAGGGTTCAAAAGTGAAAAATGGAGAAAACAAGTCCCTCGCGGTACGCGAAGGGTTAGCCTCAATGTTCTCGCGCTACGCGAGGAACCCAGAATCCGCACTAGACTATTTTGTTCCTCGCGGTACGCGAGGAACCTAACCATTTCTTTCGCGGTACGCAAGGGAAGGAAATTCCGCAAAACCCTAATTTTCCAAATTAAATAGATTTTGAATCTCATTATGAGAGGAGTTCGATTCTTAGTCGTCCAGAGAGAGCATTAGGGCGATTTTGGGTGATTGGAGGTCAAGTGGAGTTAAAGTTTGAAGCTTTTGAATCCGGGTTTGTTGTTTAAGCGTTCTAGGTGTTAAAGATTCAATTTTTATCTGTGTTTGCTTTGTTTGAAACTATGATGATTGTTTATACTTTTGTTTTTAGTTGTTTGAACATGATTCTAGGCTAGAACTTATATATTGCCTAGGTCATATGATGAACACTTGTTAAAGTTTCAATTTTTATCGGTTTTGGTTATTGTGAATGGACTAATGATTTTGTAAGCAATCTTTGAGTTGATTATTGTGATGTTATTGCATGTTTAGATCTGATCTTGTGTTTGATTTCAATTCCTTGCGTTGATTGTGGTTGTCTTCCAGTTTTATTAGCGTATCTTGGTCATATATCTTAGGGTTTGTGAATAGGGTGGTTTGCTAGACGTAGTATCCATAGGAGTTGTCTTTGATTGCTGATTAGAATTGAATGTGTATCCTAGTTCAATACCCGAGAGGTGAGAATTAGTCGTTTAGTCTTCGTCATTTAGGAATCCGATTGTTAGCTGTCTGAGAGGAAACCGATATTAGGTGTCTAGTGATTGTTGCTATTCGTGTCATAGTTGTTATCTTGAGATTACCCCATGCATTCCTCGAGTGTATTGGTGGACGGAGAGACTGAGAGGTAATATGTCTATTAGGGTATTTTATCATAGTTGGAAATACCTGAGAAGTGATCCAAAAATCTGGTGAGTTAGTACATCTTTAGGTTCCTTAGTTGGTGACACCCTGAGAGTGATTAGGGATCTACTAGGTTGTCTAGAGTTGTTTCCTTAGAAACCCAGATCCATTATAGTGTCTGTTTTAGCCAAAAATTACCAAAGATAATCAAGTACCCAAACTTTGTATGTGAGGTAGTGTGCTTGTAAGATTATGTAAGAAATGTAATGTTAATCAGGATATCGACACAGAGATTTACGAGGAAAGCCCTTGATCCTTTGGGGATATCTGGCATAAAACCTCGGGAGCTGACGAAAGTCAGGCTGCCTTGTTTATCTTATTGAAATCGGTAAAAAGTACAATGAGAGAGCAATATGATCGAGACTAATGTGTTACAAATGAGTAGTGCAAGTGTTGTGTGTTCTAATCGATCAATACTGCTGAATATATATACAAAAGATAAAATAACTGAAAAGCGAGGATCCTGACAGAAAATCAGGTCTTCATGGCAGTTACAAGTCTCCATTAATGCTTGACCGTTATAGTTTGACTTCTACGTGTTTTCCTTACTGTTTGAACGGTTCTTCAGCCCTTAATTTAGTCATTAATGAAGCATTTATTACCTGTTCAAGGCTAATCTAAGAAAAACATGTAATATTAATTGTTATAACGGTCAGTTAATCAGGATATTGAAATATAGTAAGGATCAGGGATACCAATACTTATCTGAGGATTCGGGATATCAGAGGTAAAAACTGAGGCATAACAATTGTCCACAAGTTTTTGACAGTTGTGGAGGTCATTCGGACAGCTGTAGAAAACTTTAAAAGTTCAAAATTCAAAAAGTTTTGACACTATGTGACTTGATGGGTGCGTAGATCTTGGTAAAACGATTTTCCCTTTTCCTTCATTAATTACTGATTTCTTTTGGTCCACTGGTTTGTCTTTTTCTCAGGTGATGCTTATGGTATGGAGGATCTCTTGCCACTCCAGTGGGTTAAGAAGGGTAGGATGTAGTCAGGATCCCTCCATGTTGGTAGGTATATATATATATATATGTATATGTAACCTGTTTTGATGATCCTTGTGTCCTGTTGGTGAGAGATCTGTTGTTAGTGAAGCTAGTTTTGCAACCGAGCACTCCGAAGCCACTATGTCGTCAAGTAAGAATTTGCTTCACTTGTTTACTGAGTTTTGTTGACTTTAATTATTTTTTCTGCTTTTGGGGATCCCTGAATGGGATGAACAACTTGTGGACCGAGTGGATGGTTCCTCTTTTGGATGAAACTCGGGACACTTTCCTGCACTTTAAATGTTAGTAGATGGTTTATGACTATTTGCCATGATTTGTTGTTTGTTTGCCTTGATATATTTTTCAAAATTAGGATTCTGAGGTAATTAAAACTTAGAAAAATAGGTTCGGACATATTTTCATGATACCAGATCTTTAATAACAAATTCTCAGGTTTTTATCAAATTTTAGACTTAGGAAAATACAATTTGGTTGTAATAAATAGTGTTAAATAAGAGTACCAAACGTATCATGACTTAGTCATTCAACTTTCAAATCTTCTTGTAATTGCAAAATTAGTAACATATACCTTTGTTGAGTACGAAGTCGGATATATATACATACCGAATCAGCATGAAGTTCAGTGTATAACAACTATTAGTTGTCCCCAGTGTTTAGTCGTTGAATACGTCGTGGGCTTAGTAAGTACACCTCGGGATCATCATTAGTCTTCAACTTGTTTAATGATCCTGAGTCAGCATTTTGATGCTAAGTTTTTGAATTAACACATAAGTGTTATATATTTAAAATCGTGGGCCAAGCCAGAAAATGTGTGCTAAGCCAATAACGTAGGCCAAGCCAGAATAACGTGGGCTAAACAAGACTTAAGTTAGCGTGAAAATGCTAAAACCTTAGGAGTAACACGTCTGTTACTATCGTAGCATTCAAGATATAGCCAACAGTGATGAAATTATCAGCCATTGTTACATGGACTGGTCGCACCACCTTGAACTATACTTGAATATCGTGCACTCCTGGCAGGGTGTATTAACCCAATACTTAGAAAGGCGAAAGCCGTTTAAACCTTCGAGGTATTTCAGGATACCCAAACTTAGGAAAGATGGCCAATCTCTTTTATCTATCGGGATCCCTGGAGATACTTCATCCAAAACAGGAAATCTTGGTGAAGGTGGGTGTTAGCCTGGCTAACACCTCTCCGACGCTCAAGTCAGTACTTTGATCAAGGGTAACAAATACAAAAATAATTATGGAAATAAGACGTACCATTTTTAGTTATGATTTAAATTCTAACTTACATAAAGTAGGTTTTGAGATGGATGGCGTTCCAGGATCTTGGCAAGATATCTCCTTCCATAGTGGCTAACCAGTAGGCACCATTGCCTGCTTCTGAGTCCATCAAGTATGGGCCTTCCCATTTCGGTGCAAGCTTTCCATCGCTGGGATTGGTAGTATTTTGGAAGGCCTTTCTTAATACAAGATCACCCACTTGGAATCTTCTAATCTTTATGTTTTTGTTGTATGACTTTGCTATCCTTTACTGATAAGCTGTAATACGGACTTTGGAAAGATCCTTGAGCTCATCCACAGTGTCGAGATCCTGAGCGAGAGCTTCATTGTTAGTCTCTGGAGTTTGAATATTGGTTCTGGCAGTAGGGATAACCATCTTTGTAGGGATCATGGCTTCAGTACCAAACACCAATGATAATGGAGTTTGACCTGTTGCATTCTTTGTGGTTGTCCTATCTGCCCAAAGTGCAAATGGTAATTCTTCAGCCCATCTTCCTTTCTTTGCTCCCAATCTCTTCTTGAGATTGTTGATGATGATCTTGTTGCTGGACTCCGCCTGCCCATTGGCTTGGGGATGTAATGGGGTAGAAGTTATCATTTTGATTCCCCAACTGGTACATAAGTCAGTTGTTCTCTTGCTAATGAACTGAGATCCGTTATCACATACTATCTCTGCCAGGATCCCAGATCTTGTAAGGATGTTGCGCTTGATGAATGAGATGACTTCTTTCTCTCTGACTTGGATAAATGCCTCAGCTTCAATCCATTTAGAGAAGTAATCTGTCATTGCTAGCATAAAGACCTTTCCTCCTAGTGCTTTGGGAAGTTTGCCGACTATATCCATTCCCCATTTCATGAATGGCTATGGAGAAATAATTAGATATAAAGGTTCTGCTGGTTGGTGAAGTATGTTGCTGTGTCTTTGGCAAGCGTCACATTTCTGGGAATAAGTCATAGCATTTTTCTTCATGGTAGGCCAGTAATATCCTGTCCTCAGGATCCTTGAAAATAATGCTCTGCCCCCAGTGTGATTACCACAGTCACCTTCGTGTATATCTTTCAGGACTTCACGTGCTTCAGGATCCTCCAAGCATCTTAAGTATGGACCTGCAATAGACTTTCTATACAAAACATTGTGCAACATTATAAAACGAGATACCCTCACGTGAAAGGCTCTGTGATTCTTTTCGTCATTCGGGATCTCACCATCCTGCAAATATTTCTTAATAGGTAAAATCCAGGATCCTTGAATAGGTTCAAGATCCTGAATATGTGCTTCTTCTTCAGTGTTGGATACTTCGTTTGTTTTCTTAATTGCTGGGCTCAGAATATATATAATTGGTATTTTAATACCTTCTGGTATTTTAAGAGACGAAGCAAGGTTTGCTAAGGCATCGGCCTCAGTATTGTCTTCTCTAGGTACCTGTGTAATGTTAAAAATTTTGAATTCCACAGATAATTGCTTAACTATTGTGAGATATTTGGCTAACTTTTCTCCTTTTACCACATAAGAGTCATTGAAATGGTTAGCAATTAACAGTGAGTCTACATATACCTGGAGATACCTGATCTTGATATCTCTGGCTAATTGTAATCCTGCTATTAGCGCCTCATATTCTGCTTCATTATTTGTTGCCTGGAACTCACAACTTATGGATTGGGGTATTATGTCCCCTTGTGGCGATTTTAGTATGACCCCCAGACCTGTTCCTCTTACATTTGATGCACCATCAGTGAATAAGGTCTATACATCCTTTGACTCTTCAAGTTGTTGGACTTCAAGGTCTGCTTCGTGTTGAATGTCACTGCTGAAATCAGCCACAAAGTCTGCAAGTGCTTGAGACTTTATTGCTGTTCTGGGTTCATATATAAGATCATAGGCGCTAAGCTTGACTGACCACTTAGCCATCCTTCCTGACATCTCTGGCTTTCTTAAGACACACTTAATAGGATAGTTAGTCTTAACATGAATAGCATGAGTTTCAAAATAATGTCTGAGTTTAGTGGATGCCATTATTAAAGCTAAGATTAATTTTTCTAAATGAGAGTACCTGGTTTCTGCTGCGAGTAGGCTTTTACTTACATAGTATACTGGATTTTGTTGTCCCTCATGATCCTTGACTAGTACAGCACTTACAGAGTTTTCGGATACCGCCAAGTACAGCGATAATGGTTCACCGTCTTCTGGTTTCATCAATAAAGGAGTTGATGACAAGTATTCCTTTAGTGATTGGAGTGCTTGTTCATGCTTCTCTTCCCATTCGAATCTCTTGTTCTTCTTTAGGATGTCGTAGAACTCTTTACACCTTTATGAGGATCTTGAGATGAATCTGTTGAGTGCTGCTACTCTACCGGTTAGTCTTTGGACATCCTTGGTGTTTCCTGGGGATTTCAGATTGATGATTGCTTTGATTTGCTTAGGACTGGCCTCTATCCCTCTCTTGGTCACCATATATCCTAAGAACTTTCCTGCCCCCACTCCGAAGTGGCATTTGGAAGGGTTTAGCTTCATGTTATACTGGTACAGGATATCGAATGCATCTCTGAGATCCTTGAGATGACCCTCAGCTTTCTTTGATTTTACCACCATGTCATCTATGTAGACCTTCATGGTGTCCCCTAGTTTCTCTTTGAACATCATGTTCACCAGCCTCTGGTATGTGGCAACTGCATTTCTTGAACCAAAGGGCATAACAATATAACAATAAATACCTGTTGGGGTCATGAATGCGGTATCCTCCTGGTCTGAGGGTTCCATCTGAATTTGTTGGAATCCTGATTAAGCATCCATGAATGTCAGCATTTCTTGGCCTGCTGTGGCGTCGACCATTAAGTCAATGTGTGGTAGTGGAAAAGGATCTTTGGGACATGCTTTGTTCAAGTCAGTGAAGTGTACACAGACTCTCCATTTCCCGTTTTTCTTCTGGACCACCACCACATTAGCTAGCCACCTTGGGTATTTCACTTCCCTTATCATTCCTGCTTTCAACAGCTTCTGGACCACCACCACATTGACTAGCCACCTTGGGTATTTCACTTCCCTTATCATTCCTGCTTTCAACCTCTTCCTGGATAATTACATTCCTTTCTGGTGCGAATTTCCTTCTTTTTTGGTGTATTGGCCTGAAAATGTTATCAATACCCAATTTATGTGTAATAATATCTTTAGAGATACCTGTCATGTCTTCATGTGTCCAGGCGAAGGTCGAGGTTCTGCTTTTTAGTAACTCTACAAGATTTTGTTCAATATCCTTGGGGATATTGGTTCCAACAAGCACCTTGACATCAGGATCCTCCGTACTTGTGATACCTCTTTAACATCTTGCTCTTTGGTCTCTAAGACGTCTCGGGCTTGTTTCTTTAAATGCTATGCTTGCCTGTTTTTAGCGGAGGCCTTCATTGAAGAATTGTAGCAGTCCTTAGCCTCTTGTTGATCTCTGTTAATCTTCACTACCCCCCAAGGGGTTGGCATCTTGACACACTGATGGTATGTTGAGGGTACTGCCTTCATGTCGTGTATCCAAGGCCTTCCTAGAATAATGTTATAGCAAGATAAAGAATCAATGACATAAAATTTTTGTATAGAGTTTACCCCCTCGATGTATATTGGTAGCTTTATTTCTCTAACTGTGTTTTTAACCTCTCCACTGAATCCTACCAATACTGAGGATTTCGAGATGATCTCAGAATCCGGGATCCCCATTCTTTTCAGGACTTCATGCTTGAAAATGTTTACAGAGCTTCCTCCATCGATCAGTATCCTGCGGATGAAGTGGTTTGCAATGTATAGTGTGATCACCAGGCCATCGTGATGAGGATCATGCATGTTATTTCTGTCATCTTCGTCGAAGCATATCACTTTTTCTTTAGTTAAGCTGGAGGTTCTGATGGGTCTGTCCCCATTCTCTGTTTTTGCTGCAGAGTAAGAAGTACCACAAATATTAGATCCACCAGATATAATATTACCTTGGCATCTGGCGGCAGGGATTTTGCTCTTTGCGGGATCCTGTCATGATCCTTAGTCTTGTTCTTTCCTTTGCCTATAAATTCTTTGAGATATCCCTTGCTCAGGAGATAGCTTATCTCCTTCCGCAAAGCAATACAATCCTCAGTTACATGGCCAAAGTCTTCATGGAATTCACACCACTTGGACTTGTCCTTTCCTCCTGAGTTCTTCTCAAACTTGCGAGGCCACCTGGCTTTTTCTCCAAGATCCTGCATAGCAAATAGCAAACCAGTTGTATCAAGGGAAAAACAATATTTGGACAACTTAGGATATTCTTCCTCTTCCTCATCATCTTTTACAGCGTTGATCCTGTGATTGTCAGGCTTAGAATATGGCTTGGATCTGTACGACTTGTAAGGAGCGGATTCAATCTTCCGGTTGGGTTGATTGTAACTGGTTGGATTATCCATCCGTTGCTGAATCTTTTTGTCATCCTCGAGTCTTATGAATCTTAGTGCCCGGTTTCTAACTTCATCAAGGTTCCTGCAAGGATTCATGACAAGGTCTTCGTAGAATTGAGAATCCTTCTTTAGTCCCATCTTGAATGCCTGGACATCAGTGGCTACGTCAAGATTCTGGATATCCAGGGATTCCCGGCCGAACTTGCTGACATAATCTCAGAGGGATTCTCCGGGATTCTGAGTTAACCTGTATAAGTCACTTGTTAACCTTTCAAACTTTCTGCTTCAAGAGAATTGATTGTTAAATAAGTTGATTAAATGAGCAAACGAAGTAATAGAATAAGGTGGAACATTAAGTAGCCATTTCAATGTTGATCCTGTTAAGGTAGAGCCGAAGCCCTTGCATAAGCAAGCTTCTTTCAAGTCCAAGGGAATGTGGTTGATTTCCATTCTCTCTATATTGCACGACGTGCTCCTCGGGATCCATAGTTCCATCATACAACTTCATGTTAGGAGTCTGAAAGCGCTTAGGGATCTCATCATCACATATCGACGGAGCAAATCTCGAGATCCTGTGACTGCTAGAGGATATTTCCGGTATAGGCTGGACTACACCTGGTACACTGGAGATCATCTCCCTTAACTTCTTTAGTTCCTTGGCCATGGGCGGATTGATTCTTGTATCCTGCACATATTCGTTAGTGTTTGAAAATTGATTAATGGTGTTACCGATATCGGAATTTCGGAATGACGATCCTGGAGTAAATCTAAGATCCTGATTAGTAGTAACTCTAACAACCGAAGTCGGGCCAACTGTAGTGAATCCAGTCTGCATGGGAAGAAAGTCTCCTTTATGGATTTATGAGGATCCCGAATAATTGAAATCCAAGATGCTTGATTGCAGCGGGGTTGTCACTTCCAATGGTTTCTTTGATTCTTTGACCTATTCAAGCTCTCTGAATAGCATCAGGTTAGTCTTTTTCTACTGTTCCATCTGTTGCTTCACTTCTGAGAATAACTTGAGGATCTCGTCGTTTGAAACAAGCACAGGTCCACCAGCAGGTATCCCAGATCCCGAAAAACCCGTAGAAGTAGTTTTCATCGGTAGATTATCATTCTTTTTCTGGAATGATGGAGGAGGAGGAATAGGGTTGTTCAACCCAGAGCTTGAAGATGGAGTTGAAACAAAAACCATTTTGGATTGGGACGACATTTTCGAAATCAGTTCGGAAAGATAGCGATTGAACACAAATTTTAGCAAAAAATTTAAGATGAAAAGAACCATTTGCCCCACGGTGGGCGCCAAACTGTTTTAGCCAAAAATTACCAAAGATAATCAAGTAGCGAAACTTTGTATGTGAGGTAGTGTGCTTGTAAGATTATGTAAGAAATGTAATGTTAATCAGGATATCGACACAGAGATATACGAGGAAAGCCCTTGATCATTTGGGGATATCCGGCATAAAACCTCGGGAGCCGACTAAAGTCGGGCTGCCATGTTTATCTTATTGAAATCGGTAAAAAGTACAATAAGAGAGCAATATGATCGAGACTAATGTATTACAAATGAGTAGTGCAAGTGTTGTGTGTTCTAATCGATCAATACTGCTGAATATATATACAAAAGATAAAATAACTGAAAAGCGAGGATCCCGACGGAAAATCAGGTCTTCATGGCAGTTACAAGTCTCCATTAATTCCTGACCGTTATAGTTTGACTTCCACGTGTTTTCCTTACTGTTTGAACGGTTCTTCAGCCTTTAATTTAGTCATTAATGAAGCCTTTATTACCTGTTCAAGGTTAATCAAAGAAAAACACGTAATAGTAATTGTTATAACGGTCAGTTAATCAGGATACTGAAATATAGTAAGGATCAGAGATACCGATACTTATCTGAGGATCAGGGATACCGATACTTATCTGAGGATCCGGGATACCAGAGGTAAAAACTGAGGCATAACAGTTTCCATAACCGATAGAAGCTGTGCTTTGCAAGTAGGATTCCGACCTAGGTGATATTCTTCCCATTCTGATTTCACCTTTGTTCTTTGTCTGGTTAGTTGAGTTGACCTTAGTTTATTGCATTCTTAGTTAATCTTTAGTATAGTAAACCCCCCCAAACCAATATAATCTTTAGTCCGAGTCAGAGTCTAGTATTAGTATTCAGTGTCTCTAGGGTTCGATAACTCGGTTTACCGTTAAGCTGTGCTATACTCGATAGGTACACTTGCCTGTCAGTGCGGTTTAGTTCATAGGTATTCCTATTATTATTTAGGAGTCTAGGTTAGGTTTTGTTAGTATTTTAATAGACCGTCTGGGCGACATCACCGACCTTATGTTTGCATGAGTTAACAAACAAAGAGCTCGCTAAAGTCCCTTGGAACAATTTTATAACCATTAGCTATCTAGCTTGGGATTCTATGAATAGTACTATTGGGATTGACTCCCCCGGTCATGGTTAGTCGCGCTAACCTGTGGTCCACCTGGCCACATGACCGCATATTGTCTTAACACATACTTCGTGAGGAACGAGGGAGGGGCATACACTGTTTTCATGGTTTGGTTATGCCTCATGTATGAACATCTTGTATTCTTAACTAGTATACAAATGGATCAACATTACTTGTTCTGTTTATCATATATATACTTGGAATAATTTGCGAACAATTAGATTTACAAGAACTATTTGATTGGGAAAATGACTCATTTTATGACTATGAGGTCATCACATGTTTTTGAGGAAAACAGTTTTATAATATAGCCATGTACAACTTTTCAATGTTTTCACTTTATGACTTTGAAGTCATCACATGTTTTCGAGAAAAACGGTTTTATATTATGGCCATGTACACGATATCAATGTTTTCAAGGAAAACCGCTTTACATTGAGACAACTAAACTTGTAAACTCACCAACCTTTGTGTTGACATTTTTAAGTATGTTTTTCAGGTAACACATAGCTATGGCATGGTTGGAATAAGTTAGCCATTTGGATTAAACCCTAGAAGCCGAAGAACCATGATTGTCAAACCTCAAGACGGTTTTGACCTATATGGTACTAGGACAATGTACTAGCTTAATTTAGTATTTGTAATGTTGTTCAACACGTTAATAGTCTTTGTTTTAGACTCCGCTGTTGTGTAATTTTATCAATCGTTGCAACCTTGATTTATTTATTTATTTATTAAGTAAATAAATTTGGGGGTGTGACAACAGCCTGTTTTTCGGTGAGATCTTTACGTGGGAACCCTAATCGGGGGTGTTACATTTTTCAATTTGGAATGACTTCTGCCTTGATATCATATCCTAAACAACAATTTATAACTTAAAGAACATAGGATCAGATTACAAGAACCTTAACCTGAAATACTTGACTAAAAAAAACAACAATTATGATATAGCAATGGAGGCAAACCAGCCAGACAACTATAATACCAAAAGGACAATCTTGTTTATCCTACTAATCACAAATTTGAAAGTTTAAAGAATAGAATTTTGGTTTTTCTTTTAAGTCGAACCAGATACAAAAAATGGTGAAAACAAACCTACATCACACAAGCACCACATTAACCCTAACTTTAAGAAACTTTTGTTTGAAAAATAAGGATTCATAACTGTTGGCTCTGATACCATGTCAAAGTTTAGAACTAATCCCAGCAAATATTAAAGCAACATTGTATAAACCAAGATATGAGAAAACTCATAAAACGATTTACAATACAAAATCAAGAGGACTAACAAGGAACCTACATACAGAGACTCATAACATTTCTATGAACTGCTAAAGAAGATAAACAATCTAAAGAGACGACTCATCACGCAGCGAAATGTAACCGATCGAGAAGAGAACTCGTTCGTAGTGAGAGAGACGATTAGGGTTTATGAGAGCGTTTAAATTTTGTTTTTGAACTCATATGAAAAGTGAGAAAGCCTTAGGTATTTATGTTATCAATATTTCAGCTCCAGCCCTCCCAAAATAGATCAACATCCAAACAGTCCTTGAATCTCTTTGATACAAATCAGCCCTCCAAGAATCGCATTACACACAAATACATACAAAACAAGTTATAACATTTGTAAACTAAAAACAATATGAATACTTATATTATTGCCATTTAAGGAATTACATATATTTCAACAAACACAGAAAATTAGCCGATCATAATAATAAGAAAGTAAAGTGTTTGTCACCACAAACTATCCATTAAAATTAAGACTAAAATTCACCAACCGTATCACAACTAAATTTAAAAAAAATAAAATTAACTCCCCTTTTCCGCCTTAGTTTCCGTGCCAAACCAAGCAGCAAAGCAGCTGTCTCCTTTCCCTTCTCCGTCAGCAGCCAACAAGAAAGCCTTCCCCAATTCTCTGCGTCAATCTCTCCGTTTATCCTTTTGCGTTTCCATCCACAAGCCCACATATGGAAGCCCATTTAATTCATTAATACATGGTCCAAATTCTAACACGTAGCCACATTTTTTAGTTGCACTTGAGCCCGATTCTTTATATTGCAATCCACATATTCAATAAAGCATTTGAGGCCCTAAACCATAAACATGCTCTGAAAGTGTGAACCTAAAAGGCTAAAACAATCGACTAATATATAACTTTGAGCTCATAAACATATTCAGGAAACATAGTGATGATATGGATTAATTTAATTTAATTTGTATTAATCACATAAAATATATTTCTACTAACTTAATCGTTTTTAACTCGTTTACTTCTTTTACCTATAAAATATAAAAACTAATCAGAGTAAATTATTTCACACATAGTTAGGATTAAAAATGTTTAATTAAATATAATTGACACGTGTAAATCAACCACTCATCAGGGACCACTACTCAGCAAGCGTGATGGCTGATACATCCACCTTGATGAGTAATGTGGCAAATGCATCTCCTTGCATCTTAGGGCCAGCAAACTCTGGCACATAAAACGTGTGGTGTCGGTTACATAGATAAAATGAAATCGCCTTCGGGGTGTCAACATTTGTGGTCTTTGGGTTGAACTGAAATGAACACATGAACTCCAGTGCTAGCTCTCGCAAAACTGGTCCGGTGATACACATCATGCTTATCCATGGCAGTGGAAATATCTCCTCTAGTCGTGCCCTCGCGCCAATCGTATCCACAAACTCCCAGTCAATAGTCCTCATGGGAAGACAAGGGCGCCTAAGCAGTACACGTAAACGCACGTACTCCATGGTGTCCATGCCGTACCTCAACCAGGGGTGTGGGTGTAGCTCGACATTGTTAACTAATAAACATGTACAGAGAATGATGGAGGCTCGATGTTATTCAAATGAAGATTAGGTTACAATGAAGAGATAACAAACATTAAATATGTAGGCAAAGCCTTACAAGCTAAATGGGCTAAAGCCCATAAACTGACTTATTATGCTAGCATCCCTCCTCAAACTCACAATGCAACAGAAATAAACATTGAGAGTTTGTCACACAAAAAACGAAACTGAGATGGCGATTGAGCCTTGGTGAAAACATCTACAATATGCAAGGCTGATCGAACAAATGGAAGCGAGATGGTCCCGAGCTAAAGAAGATGACGAGTAAAATGACAATCTATCTCAATATGTTTTGGCCGTTCATGAAAGACAGAGTTCTTGGCGATCTGTATAGCACTTTGATTATCACAATGCAACGGGGCAGGCAAGGAAACGACGACCCCCATGTCTGTCAAAAGCCATCGTAACCAAACAATTTCACATATAGTCACAGCCATAGCACGATATTCTGCCTTAGTAGAGGACCTAGAAACAACATCATGTTTCTTACTTTTCCATTAGATTAAGGAATCACCAAGGAAAATACAGAAACCATTAGTAGATTTACGATCATTAGGATCACTATCCCAATTAGCATCACTATAGGCACGCAAATCCAGAGAAGATGTTGAGGGCAACAAAAGAATTTGAAACTGAGTGCCACGAAGATATCTCAAAATACGAAGAACAGCTCCCAAGTGAACAGAAGTAGGAGCGGTAACAAATTGACTAACCACATGAACAGCATGAGCGATATCAGGGCGAGTAACTGTAAGATAAACCAAACTGCCTACAATGGTACGATATAGGCTTGGATCAGATAGAGGAACACCATCGGTGGGAGAGTAACACGCGTTGGTTTCAAGAGGAGTGTCTGCAATTCTGTTATCAGAGAGTCTCGTACGTTGAAACAGATCAGAAATATACTTCGTCTGAGAGAGAAGATATCCCGTTTTAGATTAGGCTACCTTAATCCCCAAAAAATACTGTAATAATCCCAAATCTTTCATAGCAAAACGGTGAGCCAAGTCACGTTTCAAAGACTCAATGCCATCATAGTCATCGCCTGTAATAATCATATCATTCACATATAAAGACGAGAGAATGCGTTCAACATTCGTATATCGAACAAATAATGCTGAATCATAATTGCTAGGAACAAAACCAAGGGAAGTTATGATTGTAGAAAATTTCTCAAACCAGGAACGATGAGCCTGTTTGAGCCCATATAAAGCTTTTCGAAGCTGAAAAACTTCACCGGGCTGACGAGCTATTCCCGGGGGTGGAGTTATGTAAACCTCCTCATGAAGATCACCATTTAGAAAGGCATTTTTGACATCCATTTGACAGATCTTCCATTGTCGAACGGACACAACAGCTATTAAAGTACGGACTGTCGTCATTTTTTCCAATGGGGAAAAAGTCTCCTCATAATCCATACCATATGTTTCCGAATATCCTTTTGCCATAAGTCTAGCCTTGTATCGTTCAACAGACCCATCCGACTTCGTTTTAATCTTATACACCCAATGACAACCAACTTTATGTTTTCCTTGTGGTAGTGGAACCAAATCCCATGTGTTAGTCTGATGAAGAGCCGTGAACTCTTCAGCCATAGCATTTTGCCATAGAGGGTTAGAGACAACCTCTTTATATGATTCTAGTTCAGACAGATGATGAATGCTCACGATAAATGAACCAAACGAAGCAGAGTAAGCAGATTATTCAAAGTCTGGTAGTTGGGTAGACTTACATTCACGAGTAGACTTTCTCGGAGGTGGTTGATTTCTAGTTTCAACCGGCGGAGGATCAGCAGTAGTACCAGATGACGTGGATGATTCATGAGCTGGCACATCATATGCAACAGACATATTAGGATCAACAGACGAATCTGGAACATCAGAGGTTGAGACATCAATGTTGCTAGCAAAAGGATCAATATTCTGAAGATCTGAATTTGTTACATCATGTGACTTAGCTGGAATCGAATAGAAGGGAATATGTTCAAGAAAGGTAACATGCCTTGATACATATAACTTCTGACTTATAGGATCAAAACCACGATATCCTTTCTGTCCCGTGCCATATCCTTTGGGACCACTTGCATAGCCTAAGAAAACACATAAGGCTGACTTATTTGTCAATTTTTCTCGTTCAACATGAGGACGGAGAGCAAAGCAAGTACATCCAAAAAACTCGTAACTCACCATAATCTGGGCGTTCACCAAAAAGACTTTCAAATGGAGACATCCCATCATTGTGAGAAGTAGGGATCCTATTAATCACATGTTGGGCGGTCAGGAGTGCTTCTCCCCAAAAGACACAAGGTACCTCAGCGGATAAAAGGAATGAGCGAGCAATCTCCATAAGATAGCGATGTTTCCTTTCAGCAACACCATTCTGTTGAGGGGTGTCAGTACAAGATGATTGGTGTATGGTGCCATCTAATGCATGCAACTGAGTAAAATCATTTGTGGTGTATTCACCCCCTAAGTCACACCTGAAGTACTTTATCATAGCCGAATGTTGCGTCTGAACATAGGCCCTAAAGGTTTTGTAAATGTCAAAGAACTCAGATCTACGTTTCATAAGGTACACTCAGGTATAACAAGTGTAATCATCTATAAAGGAAACATAATAACGTGAACCACCTTTAGTGGATACCAGTGATGGTCCCCACACATCAGAATGAACAATATCAAAAGGTGTAACAGAATGAGAAGTACTTTTATCAAAAGGTAAAGCAGAAAATTTAGCAAGTTTGCAACCACTACAATCAGAAATATCAAAAGTATTCAACTGACCCAAAACACCTGTGGAAACCAAAAATTTTAAACGCGATGCGGACACATGTCCTAAATGAGAATGCCAAATGTAAAATTCAAACGACAAAGGACTTAAACGAAAAGAAGATAAATCAACAATAGAGGCAGTAACACCAGGTGCAGGCACTTTGAGTTCTTCTAATACATATAAGTCTCCCACCCTATGGCCGATCCTAATCACCCTCTGAGTGTGTTGATCCTGCACAACACAAACAGAGTCACAAAAGAAAACCCAAATTCCATACTTACACAACTTACTGACCGAAGCAAGATTTAAGGCAAGCTTTGGAATATAATATACATCATTGAGAGATACATGAGGGGTAGACACAGAGCCAATACCCTCTACCGACATAGATGTAGCACTAGCAGACATTACAGAAACAGGAGAAACATGAGACAAAGAAAGAAATGAAGACGGATAGGGAGACATATGATGTGAGGCACCAGAATCTAAAATCCATAACGATGACGAAATACCTGAGGTGCCAAATGAAGACAGCCCTGCAGCAGACATGGCGGTAGGGTTGGCGGTAAGAAACTGTCTAAACTGTTCAGAAACCTGTGGATCCAAAGCAGACGGTGGTTTAGCAGTTTCTACAGATGGTGGTGTAGCAGCAGCAGTAAACTGAGGTGGTTTAAATGTCCATGAAGATGGACAAGATGAACTAGCAGAAGTAGATGAGCGAGACGAAAATTGTCCACTTGATCTGTTCTGTTGTGGGGGCTTTTGCAAATTTGGATTCTTTCTGATAAGTAATAACGGACATTGAGATTTCCAGTGATTTTTCCCTTTGCAGAATGAACATTCATCAAAAGCAACTTTAGCACCTTGTCTAGACTGATTAGGGGGAACATCAAACACATATGGAGTAGTAGTTACTTTAGGACCCTTATCAACCTGAGATTTTAACCTCGTTTCCTCTGCAGTCAACCCGTGAACAACCGAATCAACTGTTGGAAGAGGGGAACGATGAAGAATCATTCCATGCAGTCCCTTAAAATCTAAACGTAATGCAATCAAAAATTGTACCAAACGTTGTTCCTCCCTTCTAGAAATATAAGGTTTAAACACCTTCAGTTCTGCGGATTCCGTAAGTGCTAACTGATCCTATAAATCTGACATAGCTCCATAGAAATCTTGAATGCTCGTCTTATTCTGTTGAAGAGCACAGATATCAAACTCCAACTGATACTGCTTAGCAAAGTTAGACTAAGTATACAGCCTTTCCAAATGATCCCAAACTTCCTTAGCTGTATCATACTTAGCCAACTGAATACCAATAGGCTAACTTACAAAGTTGTTGATCCAAGTGATAAATTTAGAGTTATCCTTTTCCCGTGTATCAAGAACTAAGGCATACTCAACAGCCTTAGACTTATCAGTAGGCTTTCGCTTAGTAAATGTGACATAACCCCGCATATTTTTCCCTCGAAGAAAGTTTTTCATCACGTAACTCCAGTAGGCGTAGTTTTTACCATCCAGGCGAGTACTAATGGACTGAAGAGAGTCATCTTTCCCAGCCATATTATCAAATCAGAACGACAGCAGAAGAGTAGTTTCGGGCAGGTAGTTTCGGGCAGCAGGTAGTTTCTACAACAGAAAAAAATCAGGGTTACCTAGTTTCGATGACGACGGCGGCGCAGATTTAGTAACCAAACAAATGTGAAGATGATGAACACGAAGATAACAAATCAACAAGCTAGCAAGAGCAGCAACAACGAGACAGCAACAAATAACCCTTCAACAGCGAACAAACCAAACAGCGAACGAATCAAAAACGGAGCAGAAGCGACAACAAAGGTCTTCAATCAAGCATGGATCGAACCAAATCTGATACCATGTTAACTAATGAACATGTAAAGAGAAAGATGGAGGCTCGATGTTATTCAAATGAAGATCAGGTTACAATGAAGAGAAAACACACATTAAATAGATAGGCAAAGCCTTACAAGCTAAATGGGCTAAAGCCCATAAACTGACTTATTATGCTAACAGACATATGGTGGGTTCACCAACACCTCCTCCTCGGGTTGCACGTTCTCAGTTTATGGTGGCGAGTCGGCATGTTTCCTTCGTGCTCCAGAAGACGAAGCCATATGCACATGGTTTTAGTTCAATAAGTTGAGAATTTCTGCATGTATGGGTCGTGCCCATAGGGGCATACGGTCCATATGCACCCGACCCATCAGATTTTTCCAGATTGGTACGTACGGACCGTACCCTAGAGGGCGTATGGATCGTACGTTGAGTCAGTGAATTGCAGAAGCTTGGGGGATGAATTCAGTGTTTCCCCCATTCAATCATTCGACTAGGGTGTGATTTTACGAGTTATTTTAAGAGGTTTTTTATCGTAAAATCCACCCTAAGCTAGGGGTTTAAGAATAGAAATTGAAGTTTATAAGTTTCAAGTGATTAGATGTGTTTTACCTTTGATTTGGAGAGTGGATTCAAGCTTAGATCCTTGAAAACGGGTCTTGATCGTGAAATCCCCCCTTTGTGTGTGTGTTTCTTGGTGTTAACTCATGTAAGGGTATAAAGTGGGAATGACACTAAGCGTCTAAATTTATTTATGTCTGTAGGTGCATACGGGTCATACGCTGGAGGCGTACGGTCCGTACGATCATTAAAAATCATATTCCATTGAATTACACCCCGCCGGACTAATTTCGTTACACACTTGGCCTGCTTAAGCTCATTGGAATAGGGTATTCTTGTGGGAACCTCGGGTTGCCTCCCGGAAGCGCTTGGATTATTTACTGAGTCGTCAGCCTTACCCGTCCCCGTTAAGATCAATGTGGTGTAATCAACGAGCCCACCCCGACATCGAGTGGTTTCTATTTTATCATCCTCTCAATGGAACCTCTACCCTTAGACAGAATGCGAAGCATGATGTGTATTAACATGTTGTTCAGGTCAAATTGGTTAGACGCTTGAACTAGGTCGTTCCACTCATTCTTTAGTTCAGGGAACTTTGATTTACAAAACTCTAACTTTCCCTATTTCAAGGGTGGTTCATCTGTCCTTTTGAATTAGGGTTCACCCAAGTTGGTCTTTGGTCATGCCATTCCAGTATGATACCCATCCCCAAACTTAGTATTGTAGATGGACTCAATCTTAGTGAACCGTTCAAGGTGCTTATCAAGATGTCCATCCACACACTTATCTTATTGGATTGGTATGATCATATTTGTATCTTCATTCTTGATATCTATACATTCTCATTTGTCCCTCTTTCGTACCTTTTACTTACTGTAAAGTAGTGCCTTAATCTCAACAATATCTCCTTGTGGATCAAACATTTCGTTGTCCACCTCCACCATGGGAATTTTTGCTAATTCATCGCCAAATTCTTCTTCCCATGAGGGTTCCAGTTCAACTTCCCCAACTTTAATAGATTCACATTGGGTATCTTTTATTGGTTTCCCCGAAAATGTTTCGATGAGGTACACCATGCTTCTTTTTAATTGATCGCCGGTCGTTATACGGTCTGGGAGTGTGAACTCCACTTTATTCCCATCCACTCTCAATGTCCACTTCCCGTCAAATACATCTACCACCACTCTTACGGTAGCTAGGAACGGATGACCTAATATAATAGGCACTCTTTCATCTTTATCCATGTCCAGGATGACAAATGTCCATCGGGAAAACAAACATGTCAAATTTTATCAGAACGTTCTCCATTATACCTTAGGGTACTTGACTGATCGCTCAGCCAACTGGATGCTCATTTGTGTTGATACAGGCTCTCCAAGCTCTAACTTGGGGAATACACAGTATGTGATTAAGTTAATGCTTGCACCAAGATCCGCTAACGTGTTACTGATTGACAGGTTCCCGATGGAACAGGGAATCGTGAAACTTCCCGAGTCAGCTAACTTTTCTGGTAGTTCTTTTGCAGCATAGCTGAACACTCCTCTTTGAGTGTTACCTTAGCTAGATCTGCAATCTTCTTCTTATTTGCCAGCAGACTTTTCAAGAACTTCGCATAGTTGGGCATTTGGGACAATACCTCAACGAATGGCAAGTTAATATGCAGTTTCTTAAATAGATTTAAAAATCCCCCATATTGTGCGTCTAGTTCCTCCTTCTTTAACCTTGTTGAATAAGGAACAAGAGTTGTGTACTCTCTAAGTAGAGGTTTCTTTACCTTTTTAGCAACTCCTGCATTACTTTCAGCAATTATTTCTTCAAGTTTTTCCGCCTAATCTTTAGCTTGGCTCTTTTCAGCTTCTTTTTGAACCATGGGATTTATAACCAAATCTTGAGTGGTAGTGCCACTCCTTGTAGTGATAGCTTGTACCAGCGCCTTTGGATTGGGTTCAGTATTGATTGGCAGGCCCCCTTTTTGTCTCTCTGATAATTGCTTTGCTAACTGCCTGTCACACCCCGGATTTTCTGACCCCGGACTTGCGACCATCAGTTGGTACATGTTTCTTATTTTATAACATCAGAGTTATAAATCATAGCGAAAATTGGATCAAGAGTTTCAATACCTCGAATATTTTCATAACAGGAAAACACCGTGATTGTTTACAAAACGTATTTACAAAACCAAGGATTTATAGAGCCATTAATTTCAATTGATGTCTAGGGTGTACGTTCCCTTTTATACATCATGGCTTCATTCGCCAAGGATCCACTGTCCTTTCATCATATTCATTCAACATAATTACCCTTGGTTAGCATTAAACTTTTGCAAAACATTTATCAGCACACGCTGGTGAATACACGTATGCTTTTATAATCTGACAAGACTGAATAAATAAAATAATTTGCCCATATTTGACTAGTCAATTTAAACATCTAGCGGTCTGTTTCGCCCGAAGGGATAACCACAGGCCATACTAGGTACTTTCTCGGGTGACACTTTTTTTATGTTAGCCATAACCTTACGCACATGCGATGTAGGTGTTTTACGTGATGCCAACAACCAAGCCATAGCCCTAGCCCTGTTACAACGTTTCATCTGTAGCACGTGCATAATTATACGTGACCCTATGGTCTGAATGCTATATAGTAAATCACCTTATGCGACTAATGGTTGTATTAGTTCATTTAAGTCGAACCATAAATCAAATCAGTTTATGGTTTCGAAAGCATTTTAAAAACGTAACATATATTCACCTTAGCAGAGTCTCGGCTTAGATGATCTCTAAGATTTTGTTTCTACCAGAGCAGAACTTCTACTTAGCTTCCTAGCTTCGAGTATTCTCGAACGGAAGTTCTACAAGCTTCTCCGAACATTTCTGCCTTAAACTGGTTATTGTATAGCTTAACGAAAAAGTGGGTTCGTATTAGAGGGTGTGGAAATAGAAAATATAGCTCTGAAGTTTGGGTATGGGATGAGAAAATGAACGAGATTGGACTTCTATTTATAGGCAACTTTCAAGTCTATGACGGACCGTTATGGCGTGTGATGGTCCGTCACCGCCTGGTCATGACAAACCATTATGCCTGGTGACGGTTTGTCACCGAGCTAGGGTTTGGTGAGTCAGCTGACATGCGTTAGATTTTGATGACTTTGCGGCGTGACGGACCGTTACAGTGGGTGACGGTCGGTCATAGGGTTTCCACGCGTTAGATCACCCACCACCCATTAGTCACCAGAAACGTGTCATTCTCCCGTCCCACCCGTGCTCAACCCGTTACGGGTCGTGACTGTCTATTACTGTCTGAAAATCAATTTTTTCACTTTTTAACGCTTGAACTTTTATCTATTTACACTTTTAGTCCTTGGGGTTAAATTTTAAAAAAAATTGGAACTGAAATCTTACGGATGGTACACTACCCCATGCTTTTATTTAGATCTTGCATGATTATCTTTTGTTGCTTCATCTCGGCTTCAGCCCTTTCTAGGCGTTTGTCATTCTTCTCAATGTAAGTCACCAGGAACTCATCCAATTGTGATTTTCTTTCCGACTGACTGGTAGTCCTATTTCCTAGATAGGTATTGCGTTGAGGGAAACCTGGTGGACCTGCATTATTAGGATACTTGCAACAGAAGTTTGGATGGTTCCTCCACCCCAGATTGTATGTGTAACACCCAGATTACACAACAAATTTCAACTTTTAAAAAACACGCGGAAGCTAGGTCCCCAACATTAATTTACAAAACATTGACAAGTTGTTAAAATTTATAAACTCCACCACTTGATGAAAACTAGTTCATCATCACCCAACAAGGTGGTATCTACCAATAACAACTCAATGAAGTTGTACATAAAGGTTTTACAAAGATGTAATTGTAAACCAATACCAAAAACCTACAAAGTTTTCTTGAGAATCCAACTTCATCGGACGAGCTTCCCTAGGCTTACATTGGAGGTTTTCCTACACCACATAACATGTTAGTAATGATACATACAAGTTCCTTTGGTCTCCCATGGGTTAAACCTAAGAAAAATCCAAAACATGAGGTTCAGAGTAGGGAGAGGGCGTAAGGTCAACGTAGGACAGTGTTCTGGGCGTAAGCAAATTCAACCCAGTGTAAGCTACGTTGGGTCAGCGTAGCTTACACCAACACTTGCCCAAACAATCTTCTTTTTTAGTTTCCTCACATCGAGGCACCCAGGTTTCATATATTATGGCTTCCGTAACCCATTTCTTAGCCCAATATATGCTTATTTGAAGTTTGGTATTCCTCTATTATCCGTATTACACCAACTTAGTGGGATTCTAACGATCGCAATCCCTCCTTGTGACCTCCTTAATGAAGTTCATGTACTTCAATCACCCCATTATCCAACCCGTATCAGTTTGGTGAGTTTCTTATGATCTTAAGTCCTCCAATACATCACTGTAATGTTCTTAACTTCAACAACTCTTCAAGTGAAGTTCATAGACTTCAATCACCAATACACTCTCATGTGAATTCACCTTAATCACCATTACACCCGAGTGAAGTTCTTGGAGTTCAAACACTCACCATAAGTTATCATGTGAAGTTCATCGACTTCAAACACCCACCATACACCATTATGTGAAGTTCGTGACTTCAATCATCATTTCAATATTGTGAAGTTCATAGACTTCAAATACTGACACGCCCCCGTGAGGTTCTTGACATCAATTCGTTTTTCACTCTTGTGAGATTCAATGATCTCAATCTTCCCTATTTCACCAACAAGTGTGGTTCACAGACCGTAATCAACTTTTTCACCCACCAGTTGTTCACAATTAAAACATACAACTTTAACACCAAATCAACATACATACTATCATACACACTTAACAATAATCACCTTGTATAACCTATAAGTTAACACCATATTTTTGGGATTCAAAGTCCCAATTACACTATTTCACCGATGTGAAGTTCATATACTTCATGCACCATATCACCCACCTTTTTCATACATTTACCATAAACAAATTTCATCAATTCGACATACACACAAGTAACACATATGATAACAACAATCATCATGTATAACTTTCAAGTGTATTTACTACCACCTATCATTACTAAGTAAGTGCAAAGCACTTACCTTTAGTTAGAGATGATTCCGGTTGAGCTCCAACTTTGACAACTTGATCACCTATACAATTCACCTTGTTTAGATATCTAACTGTCTCAATACTTACACCAATTGATACTCCAACACCTAACTAAGACTAAATGATTAACTCCCTCATTTATATTAGTTCAAACAACGAAATCAAACCCTTAACACCCAAGCAACAATCACTTAACCCAAATGACCCGTTAAGAACTCACCCAAGTTTCACCAAAAAACTCTAATTTCATAAACCACCAAATTGATTGAGGTTTACTACTAAATTATGTGTCTATTAACACCATAGACACTTACCAACCCCCGATTCACCATTTAAATATCCCTAAATCTAAAACCCCAAATTTTCACCTCAAGAACCCTAATTTTGAAATAATCAAATTGGGTGTTAAAATCATGCAAATCATGATTCTCCAACATTAACAACACTAGATTAAGGTTTATAAACAACATTTAACCAAAATCACCACACCAATTGACCCAAAAATGGGTTTTCACTAAAACCCACTAAAAACTCCATCAATGGTGAATAAATGAAGGAGAAAAAGCTTACTTGGTGTTAGGAAGGAGACGAGTTAGCCAAAACCTTCAAAACTGAGCATGCAAGTATTAATTTCAAGATTGTCTTCTTCCCATTTCTTCCTTCTATTGAATTTTCACAAGCTGTGTTTTTTTTTCATTCAGACGAAAATTAGAATTGATTTGGTTACAAACAACCTCGTGAACTTCCATTTTGGCCCCTCTAGTCCAAAGTTGATAAAATTCACCTTTTGCAACAAAACCTTCCACTTTAATTTTTATTTAATTAAACCCATATAATACGAATACCATATTATATTGTTGGGAATCAGGGTACCAGTTTTAATTTTTAAAACAATAATTATTTAAACCTTTTAAATAAATAAATCAGATATATTTTGCGAAAGCGATTAAATAGTACCTTTACCAGATCAGATCTGGATTCCTTTCAGTGATCCGATTACATGCATATAAACCATATTAAATAATCAACCATAGGGTGTTCTAGGATAATACCTTTGATGATAACCAGATCAGAACACCTTAGTACAACGAACGTCACTCTAGATGATACGTACATGAAAAACCGCAGCAAAACACGTCACACGGTTGCACGAGGGGAGCCGACCACGGAGACGGATTGCGACGGAGGTGGCCGGCATGGCGACGCACGACGAGAGGCGGTGGTGGCTCGGCGTTGGACTCGCAAGGAGGGGAGGGGGTGCTGATTTTGGGGTTGGGTTGATTAGGGCTTAGGTTTAACTATAATGTTATATTTATAAGCAATATAGCTACACTCTAGTCCCTTATGGTATTAACAGTTAATACCCAATAATAATTAAGTGTTTAATTATTAACCTTTTTATTTTACTAATTAATAGTAATCAGTAAAATCTAATCTTTTAAAAGTTTAATAGATTCAAACATTTAATCCCCATAATTAATCAATCTCATAATTAATTATCTCAATCTCCAAATAAGTATTTCTCTAAGTATTTATTCACCACTTTAATAAATCCGTCTTTCGTGAATAATATTTAACAATTAAATATTATATATATTTGTTCGTTGCCTAAGGTGTAACTCTTTGGATCGTACCTTAATAGTTACGTTAACTTAATTGACGATCGGACATCATATATCCAACAATCTCCCACTTGGTCGATTCTTCAATTAATCAGTTCAACGTAGACAGTGGTGGACGCCTAGCGGCATCTCACTGCCCCTAGCAAGGTATGACGTATTTACAATAGTCAAACTATTTCCTTATGTACAAGTAACCTTTTACTTTACCAAGCCTAACAGTCCTAGTAAGCATATGTATCCTTTCTATTTAGGGCATCCGTTGAACATGAGACATGGATACAATTCACTTCTCATATGTGGTTCAACTATGCTTGTTCTTGTTTTCCAATTCAAAGTGGCCTAAACAAACTACTCTTTAGTTTGAGCATGGCCATGCGTTTCACACCAGCTTGAATCAACGAGGGCGCCAGAATGTCCAACTCCTAATTAAAGAAGAACATAATTCCTTTGCCCACGTACAACTTCCACTAAACTTCGGATCACTCCTGATCATACCCTTATTACTGCCTGTTAAGGTACATCGTTAGATAAGATCAAAGAACAACCTTTAGTCAGAGTTAGTTCTAGTAAGTGCCTCAGGTCGAGGATCGACAGATCTTACTTTATTCAAAACATCTCAAGACATAGATCGATGAAGATAGTTTTGAAACGAGTTACGTCCAATAATTATTCTCTAATAATTATCTGTGAATATGGTTTCCAACTTCTAGGTCTTTCATTCACAATGAACTAACCATCTGATTCACAATAGTCTTACGTTCAGATTGATTCCCATGAATCTGATCGACTATGGACATTTAGAATAATCTATATATTCAAGGATTTCTAAAACGTATAAACTATCGAACACAGTAACATCTAATAATAATGCATTTAACCATTAAATCAAATATTAAAAATAATGTAACTGTATTGTTCGAAACACCAAATACTAAATACAAACCAAACCCACTATATAGCAAATCTAAGGCCTATCTTGTCAGCATGCTCCTCATGTTTAGAAGGAGGCATAGGCTTAGTGAACGGGTCGGCTAGATTCTGATCTGTGTGAACTTTGTTTAACACGATGTCTCCCAGTTCAATTATATCCCGGATATAATGAAATCTTCTGAGTATGTGCTTAGTGCTGTGGTGTGACCTTGGTTCCTTAGCTTGAGCAATGACACCGGTATTGTCACACAATATATCGATCGGTTTCTGAATGCTAGCCTCTTTCGCAGCTTTCGAAGCAACAATGTATTCTGACTCGGTGGTGGATTGAGCAACAACACTTTGCTTAATACTTTTCCAAGTGATCTCACCACCATTCAGAACAAATACAAATCTCATTTGTGATCGAGAATCACCTCGATCAGTCTGGAAGCAAGCATCAGTGTAACATTTAACAGCTAGTTCTTCTTCCAGTCCTCCATATATCAGGAACATGACCTTAGTTCTTCTCAAGTACTTTAGGATGTTCTTTACAGCTATCAAGTAACTCTCACCAGGATTCTGTTGATATCTACTTGTCATGCTTAAAGCATATGATACGTTAGGTCTAGTACATAGCATGACATACATGATGGAACCAATTGCAGAAGCATATGGAACCTTTTCCATTTTCTTCTTGTCCTCGTCAGATTGAGGGCACTGATTATTATTCTGTATGGTTCCATGCGCCATAGGCAATGACCCTCTCTTAGAGTCTTGCATGAAAAAGCGTCGAACGACTTTATCAATGTATGTACTTTGACTTAAACCTATAAGCCGCTTTGATCTATCTCTGTAGATCTTTATTCCCAGAATATAAGCAGCATCACCAAGATCTTTCATTGAGAAACATTTTCCTAACCAAGAATTTACGTCTTTTAGCATAGGGATATGGTTTCCAATGAGCAGTATGTCATCTACATACAGAATCAGAAAAGTCACATGGCTCCCACTTGCGTTCTTGTAGACACACGCTTCATCTTCGTTTTTGACAAAACCAAACTCTTTGATTTTCTGGTCAAAGCGAAGATTCCTGCTTCTTGATGCCTGTTTTAATCCATAAATGGATTTGTTTAACTTGCAAACCTTATTAGGGTTCTCTGGATTTTCAAAACCTTCCGGTTGAACCATATAGACATCTTCAGTAAGATGCCTAATTAGGAACGCGGTTTTGACATCCATTTGCCATATCTCGTAGTCATAATACGCGGAAATAGCAAGCAAGATCCTAATAGACTTAAGCACGGCTACTGGCGAGAAGGTCTCATCATAATCAATTCCTTGAGTCTGAGTAAAGCCTTTCGCTACCAGCCTTGCTTTGTAGGTTTGCACATTCCCATCCATGTCGATTTTCTTCTTGAAGATCCACTTGCTTCCTACGGTCCGACTCTCGGGAGGAAGATCAACCAAGTCCCATACATGGTTTTCATAATGGATTGGATTTCTGCATCCATGGCTTCAAGCCATTTCTTAGAATCAGTATCTAAGATTGCATATTTGTAACTAGTGGGCTCTGCCTGATCAACTGTCAGGATGTCATCAATCTGGTGAATCCCGATATACCGGTCGGGTTCATGACGATCCCTAGCACTTTTGCTAACAGTTTGTGTCACGGTTGAATCTTGAACATTTCTAGAGTCAGTTTCAGTAATCTCATGTTGAACGGCAAGTTCAGATTGTGGTTCTTGGATCTCATCCATATCTACACGGTTATCTCCAATCCTTCTCACAAGAAGTTCTTTCTCCAAGAAAGTAGCTCTGCATTTAATGAAAACTTGATTTTCAGCAGGATTGTAGAAGTAGTAACCGATTGTTTTAGGGTATCCGACGAAAACAACTTTATCACCACGGGGTTTTAGTTTATCCGTAGATTCACTTGAAACATATGCGTTACATCACCAAACCCTAAGGTAGGACACTTTGGGTTTCTCCCCATGCTAAATCTCATAAGGCGTCTTGTCCACCTACTTTGTAGGAGCTAGATTTATGATTCTCGTGGCAGTCTCAAGTGTAAAACTCCAGAAGGAGTGTGGGAGGTTTGTACGACACATCATAGACCGAACCATATCTAATAGAGTTCGATTTCTCCTTTTGGATACACCGTTAAGTTAAGGTGTTCCTGGTGGAGTAAGCTGAGAAATGATCTCACATTTCTTTAGATGTTCGTCAAATTCTTGACTAAGATATTCACCACCTCGATCAGATCGAAGCAACTTAATTGTCTTACCAAGCTGATTTTGTACTTCGTTCTGGTATTGTTTGAACATTTCAAACGTTTCATGTTTATGCTTCATAGGATAAACATAACGATATCTACCGAAGTCATCAGTAAATGTCACGAAGTATCTCTCTCCATTTCAAGACATTGTTCGGAACGGACCACACACATCAGTATGTACAAGTCCTAACAGATCCTTAGCCCTTTGACCGATACCGAAAAAAGGATCCTTGGTTAGCTTTCCACTTAAACATGATTCTCAATCATCAAACAACTCTTGACCAGTAGAATTCAGAATTCCGGCGGTCTGGAGTTTCTTCATGCGATTCTTGTTTATATGTCCAATGTCAGACCTCGGATTTAGCCCACCCGGGCACGCGACCAACGATTGGTACCTGTTTCTTATTTTATCTCATTAGAGATTTATAAACCCAACGAAATAATTCAATAACTCATTATCTTTTCAAAAGATGGGGAATCTCCCGTTTCATTTCATTTCATAAACAGGGATAAACCCTGATATTGTATACAAACGTTTATTTTACAAAACCATGGTTTACATGAGCCATTTCTTTCAAATAGATGTCTAGGGTGGACGTTCCATTTTTCATGACATCTCTTCTTTGTCATCACATGGCTATATCATAATCAATTTATCCTTGGTTACCTATAAAAACGTTTGAAAATATTTTATCAGTATAAACTGGTGAATACAAGTATATTTGGAATCATAATCTGACAAGCGTGAATAAATAGAACAATTTGCCCATAGTTTATGGTCAATTTACACAGTCAACGGACTAATCAACAGTCACACCAGGGAACTTGTATTTTTATGTCTATCTGCCTTACGCTTTCGGCGATGGGGTTTACAATAACCAAGGGTTCAATCCCTAGCCCTGTTACAACGTCTCATCTGTAACATGTGTATATATACGTGACTCTATGGGCTGACTGCTATATAGTAAATCACCTTATGCAACGAATGGTTGTATAAATTAATTTAAGTCACAGTATAATCAAAACTATTTTCAGTTTTGAAATTATTTTATAAAAATACAAGTATTCACCTTGACAAAGGTTGGACTTAGGAATCTTCTAGAGTGAGTGTCCTAGTGGGCAGCGTCTCTGCTTAAGAACATTGCTTGATTTCTCCAAATGAGCGTTTCCTAGCTTCTCGGGTATTTCTAGGATGATCCGGCACCTTGGGAATTTAAACGCATGAGCGGGAATGGTTTTATGAGAGTGGAAATAGCTTATAACAACTAGGATTTCGTTCTTATGTGGTTTGAAAATGAACGATAAGTGAAATCTATTTATAGGCTGATTTCTGGACCCATGTCGGATCGATATCAGTTGGATGTCGGTCCGACATCCAGCCATGCCACGTCCGCCCTAAATGTCAACATCTGATTGGACCACACATATTTTCGGTTTATGTCGAACCGTTATGTGGTTCATTTCGGTCCGAAATCACGACACGGGTCAGATTCTAGAGCTGAGTCATAGGTGTGTCAGTGCATCAAATTGCGACCGAGAGGAGGTCGTCGGACCATTATGGATTGATGTCGGTCCGATAATTGACTCAACGTTCCATTGCGGATCGTTATAGGAATGGATATCGGTCTGATATCCGATCAAGTTTTTGCTTAGGTCCGATATCTGACCATGTCTTCGCTTCGGACCGATATGAAAAATGATATCGGTCCGATATCTAAAATTTTCCATATTATTCATTTTTAGTCCTTGATCTTTGATGTAATTGCACTTATTGCCTTTATACTTATATTTTTATTAATTTGGCATGAAATATTTACAAATGTTACATTCTCCCCACCTTTTGAAAAATCTCGTCCTCGAGATTATTTGAACAGGTGTGGATACTTCTTTTTCATTTATGATTCTAGTTCCCAAGTATATTCAGGACCATGTCTAGAATTCCACTTGACTATGACCAGTTTCAATCTTTTCTTCTTCAACTTTTTAGTCTGACGATCTTATATTTGTAGGGGTTGTTTTACAAATCTGAGTTTTTCATTTACCTCTATGTCTTGAAGAGGCATTATCAAAGATTCATTAGCTAGACATTTACGAAGATTAGATACATGGAATACGTCATGTATTCCACTCATCTCTTCTGGTAATTCCAACTGATAAGCCACTTATCCAATTCGTTTAATAATCTTGAAGGTCCAACAAATCGAGGACTTCTTCCCGGATCGAACAACACCTTTCCAAGGTGATACTTTCAATAACACCTTGTCTCCAATTTCAAATTCTAGTGGCTTTCTTCTCTTATCAGCGTAGTTCTTTTGTTTATCTTTTGCTGCTTTTAATCGTTCTTGTATTTGAGCTACTTTGTCAGTTGTTTCCTGAACAAGTTCAGGTCCTGGCAACTAATTTTCTCCTATATCAGCCCAGCATACAGGCGTTCGGCATTTCCTACCATATAAGGCTTCAAAAGGTGCTGCCTAAATGCTTGTGTGATAACTATTGTTGTATGAAAATTCCATTAGGGGTAAGTGATCATCCCAACTACCACCTAGGTCTAACACACAGGCTTGAAGCATGCCTTCTAAATTTTGAATTGTTCTTTCACTTTGCCCATCTGTCTGTGGATGATAGGCAGTGCTTAGGTTCAGATGAGTTCCCATAGCTTTTTGGAAACTTTGCCAGAATCGAGATGTAAAACGACTATCTCTATCTGACACTTTGGATTATGGCACTCCATGTAAAGAAACAAACTCATTTACATATAGACGAGCCAATCTATGCACACTGAAAGTTTCTTTCATTAGGAGAAAATCGGCAGATTTAGTCAATCTGTCAATGATAACCCAGATAGAATCATTTCCTCGACTGGTTCGAGGAAGCATAGTAATAAAATCCATTGTTATCATTTCTCATTTACATACTAGTATTTCTAATTGTTGCAATAAACCAGAAGGTTTCTGATGTTCTGCCTTTACTTGAGCGCAAGTAAGACATCTTGCAACATATATGGCAATATCTTTCTTCATTCCAATCCACCAGTAATTGTCCTTCAGATTCTTATACATCTTGTCACTTCCTGAGTGCATCATATATTTTGATTTATGTGCTTTTTCTAGCATTCTTCCCCGAAGATTTCCGTTAATCAAAACCCAGATTCTTTTATTCATACAAAGTATTTCATCGTTTCCTTTAGTCAATTGTTTTATCATGCTCTCCATTCCTTCTTGTTCTAATTCTTCTTATGTTTGAACATAATGTTGAGCATCTTTTAATTGAGATATGAGATCTACACGAAGTTCAAGTCTGAGAGCACGAACCCGTTTAGGTTTCTGTCGTTCTTTTCTACTTAAGGCATCTGCAACAACATTTTCCTTACCTTCGTGGTAATAGATTTCACAATCATAGTCACTTAAGATCTCTAACCATCTTTTTTATCTCATGTTCAGTTCTTTTTAACCAAATATATATTTCAAACTCTTATGGTCAGTATAAACTGTAATCTAACTCTATAGAGATAGTGTCTCCATAATTTCAAGGCAAAAATTATGGCACCTAACTCTAGATCATGAGTCGTATAATTCTTTTCATGAGTCTTTAACTGACGAGATGCATAGACAATAACTTTGTTTATTTGCATTAACACACCACCTAGACCGTTGTGAGAAGCACAATAGATTACAAAGTCTTCATTACCATATGGCAACGCCAGTATAGGTGCATGAGTCAGTTTCTCTTTCAAAGTTTGAAAAGCTTCTTCTTGCTTTGTTCCCCATTCATATTTTACATTCTTACGAGTTAAAGTAGTTAGAGGAACTGCAATCTTTGAGAAATCATGAATAAATCGTCTGTAGTATCGTGCAAGACCTAAGAAACTACGGACTTCTGTCAAAGATTTAGGAATTTCCCATTTGGATATGGCTTCAATTTTGGATGGGTCTACTTGAATACATTCTGCATTCACTATATGACCCATAAATTGTACTTCTCTAAGCCAAAATTCACATTTAGAGAATTTAGCATACAATTTCTCTTTCCTCAGAAGTTCAAGTATTATTTTGAGATGGTTTTTATGATCTTCCACATTTCTAGAATAAATAAGTATATCGTCAATGAAGACAATTACAAATTTAACTAGATAGGGTTTACAGATACGATTCATCATATCCATAAATGCGGCAGGAGCATTAGTATGTCCAAATGGTATAACCGTTAACTCATAATGTCCATATCTGGTTCGAAAAGCAGTTTTAGGAATATCTTCTTCTTGAACTTTCAGTTGGCGATATCCTGATTGAAGATCTATTTTAGAAAAATGGCAAGCGCCTTGTAATTGATCAAATAGATCATCTATTCTAGGAAGAGGATAACGATCTTTAATCGTTACTTTATTTAGCTCCCGGTAATCAATGCACATCTGCATTATACCGTCTTTCTTTTTAACGAAAAGAATTGGATCACCCCAAGAAGATGAGCTTGGGCGAATGAATCCTTTCTCCAGTAATTCATCCAATTGTGTATTTCATTCTTTCATTTCAGTTGGGGCTAAATGGTAAGGAGCTTTGGCAATAGAAGCCGTTCCTGGTACAAGATTGATTTTGAATTCTACTTCTCTTTCTGATGGTATATGTAACATTTCTGATTTTTAGTATCCGTATTTCAATTCAATGTAATGCATTTCAAACTCAATTCTAGTGCATTATTTTGTTCTATTCGTACCATCAATTAAATACTAAACTTCAATGAAAATCCATAAATTTTACTCGGTTATATTCTATTAAAACACTACATAAGTATCTAAATATACAAATACGTCAAAGACTAAAGTTACAAGGTCTGATGTTGAAAAATAGCAAGAAACCCTAATAGGCACGGTCGCGCCTCGTTTTGGCACGGTCGCGCCAAGTGCTTTGGCACGGTCGCGCGACTTGCTTTGGAACGATCGCGCCCGGTGCCTTGGCACGGTCGCGCCTAGTTTGGGCACGGTCGCGCCTAGTACCAGTTGAAACGTAAATGTAGTTTCAATCACCGAATCGTTTGATTTCGTAACGGATATTCACTTCATTACCATTAACGAAAATATTAAGACTACCAATTACAGCAATTAACTCAATATCATTCGATTAAACCACAAAACCGTCAAAACATTCTTGAAACCACCGATTCTCCATTTCAATTCAAAATTCTCTCAATCAAACCCCCCATACGCATCACTCGATCATCTTTAAAGCTTCTTGACACGTCGATATAGCCGGAATCGCATCAGAAGACGCCAGAAGCCAAACCCGTCATCGCCGAAACTCTCCTCTACCGTACGCTATCGATACATCGTATTTCCGGGTAATTGAAACCATATTTTCATTAGATTTAGTCTTTAGATCAAAAGCCCCATGTTAATTTGGGCTTCTAATATGGAAATCATCTTAAACCCGAATCATGTTTTTGTTCAAAAATGATTTAATCGAATCCGACTCTAGACTCGTTTTAAATCAAATTAATCTATGCAAAAAGACTCGTAATAATCCAATGGGTGAAAGCCCTATGATTTCCATCCCTGTTATTATAAGAATTAGTCAATTCGTTCCTGATTTGGAACAGACGCGGTCGCGCTAATCATCTAGCGCGGTCGTGCCTCATGAGACACGGTCATGCCAGCTTCCAGCGTGGTCGTGCCTCCTACTCAGACCCAGTCATGCCCTTTGGCTAATCTCAATCGTGTTTTAGAATCATAGACACGATCGTGCCTGGCCAAGGCACGGTCGTGCCTAATGATTTGGTTAGTTATGCCCTCTGTTTGATCAACACGGTCGCGCCCTGACTAGCACGGTCGCGCCCGTGCTTCGAGCACGATCGTGCCCGTGCTTCGAGCACGATCGTGCCCTTCCCAGGCACGGTCGTGTGTAAGTTAAATTTTCTTGACAGAAGTATAATTTTTATATTTTTCAAAGGATAAATATTTCCGATTAAATTTTAAAATAAAAATAGTTGATTTTCTTATAAAAATGCATTTAATCCTATTTAGAAAAATCAAATATTTAATCTTGGAATAACTAGAAAATATTTATTTAAAGTTTATAAAAATTAAATTTACAATTATTGTTAAACCTTTCATTTAAAAAGTATTTAATGGTTAAGTTACATATTCTAATAAATAAATAAATAAATAAGGTAATGACTATTTATTTAATTTATATTTAAACAAAAATAATTAATTATTTATAGTAAATTATAACTAGTACTTACAATGTTTTCATAAACAATAATTATTTAAATTACTTATTTAATTATTCAAACTCAAACCTTAATCAAAATATTCTAAAAATGTTTATTTCAAATCTTTTATTTTATACAATACTTTCAAGTACAAAACAATAACTTTATATACAAACCCAATTCAATATTAGACTTAAACTTTGTGCATACTATTGATAACATATACGTTACACTTTAGGTTAACTTGTGCGTTTCAAGGATCCTTATTACTATCTAGTATCTTTTGTTAGCTACGACTTCGAATCAAGTGAGTATACATAGCCCCTTTTACTCTTTTACATTTTTTGGAGTGAAACATGAACACTATTCAAATTACATGTTTACATTTACACAAACAACACAAGTACAAATCCTATTTACATTCATGTGTGCAATTTGAGCTTTATGCCCGAGTGCTATGTGTGCTAACTTTTGTGAACACTTATGTGCAATCATTAACTATTCAAGCCGACGGTTTTCAATGATAGATCTATTGAGTCTGACAAACCCAACCAGATTGGGGTGATTGATACCGAAAACACAATTTTGCATGCTAGTTACAAAGGTTTGATTGTACTTGGTTACACAATAGTTGCTCCCCATAAATGCCTTATTTATCATGTTATGTAAGAATTTGTTTTACAACTATATGCTATCTATACACAAACCTGTGTTATACTCACCAACTTTTTAGTTGACTTTATTTTATTCATGTTTCAGGTTCTAATGTGTGAGATTGATCAAGATGTGCTACACATGGGCTTGGACTTAGTTAATTTAAATAGAAAAACTCTATGTATTTCAATTTTGTTCTATCTTGGATTTGGTTGTGTTTGGACTACCTGTTATGAAATTTGATGTTTAATATATTCAATCTAGTCAACCTTGTGCTTATGAACAGTCTACATGTCCCGCCCCGATGATTCCGCCATCCGTCGGGGTGTGACAGATTGGTATCAGAGCCTTGGTTATATAGAATTAGGTTATTAGACACTCTTGACCTAGACTATAACTCTAGGACACCCACATATGCCATGCTTCATGATTATGTGATATGTGTTACGTACTATGTGTTATATGCTATGTGTTACATGACTTCTATGATTAGTTATTATTTTATCCTTGATGCATTACTTGTTAAAGATTCATGACTTATTAGGATATCCTTAAATAATAATTAAATAAATAGTATCCCTTCCTATATCCTAAAATCTCATAATACTCTTATCTCCTTCTCTATCTATATTTTTCTTAGCATGTGGAATCTTCATGAAGCTAAATCCATAAAATTTTCTTTATTTCCTCGTTAAGGTTTTTAAACTTTGTTAATTATTTGGGGACACGTGCAATCTGGAAGGGTGACACCTGTATTTTGGGTTTTCTGTCTAGGAAAGTATTTCGCATAAATCCCAATCAACCGAGGGACCCGTATGCTTTCCTGGGAATTCCCGAGATGAGTGTTTACTTATAGGCTAAAGCATGTCTCCTTGAAAATTATATGAGTTTAATTAACCTTAATGTGTCATAGTATTCAAGTGATTATATCACTATTTGAGTACAATCCAAACAATGATTAACTATTTTATGTCATTATCTTGTCCTTTTTAAGCCAAGCAATTCTCATAAGTTCTTACATATTTTCTTGTGTTGTGCAAATCTGTAGAATGCCTCCTCGTCGTGCTCCTGTGGCCAACACCAACACCGACATCGCTACCATTCTTGCACAACTCATAACTCAACTCACCCAAGCCAATGGTGCCGCCAATGGTAACCATGGGGCAAATGGTGGAAATGGTGGAAATGGTGGTGGAAATGGTGGAAATGGTGGTGCCAACCCATCTCAATGCACCTTCAAGCATTTCAACTCATGTAATCCCCTCAAATTTTATGGTACTGAATGAGCTACGGGACTTCTTCAATGGTTCTAGAGTATTGAGAATACCTTTCTTAATAGTGACTGTCCCGACAACCTTCGTGTTCGTCATGCCACAAGTGTCTTACAAAAACGGGCACTCACGTGGTGGAATGGGGAGAAAAGAAATAGAGGTGTAGATGTAGCAATGGCCTTACCTTGGGATGAGGTTAAAAGGCTAATGACTGAGGAATTTTGTCCTTGAAATGAGGTAAAGAAACTTGAAGCCAAATTTTGGGATCTTGCCCAAGATAGTGGTGAAAATTTGGCATATACAACTCGGTTTCACGAGTTAAGTCTTCTCGTGCCCCACATGGTCACTCCTTTGTCCCGCTGCATTGAAAAGTATATTGGGGGACTACCTAGGCAAATTCAAGATACTGTCCTAGGAAGAAATCCTGCAACACTTGAGGATGCGATCCGTTTGTCCGCTACCTTAACCAATAATCATGTGAAGGCGGGGACTCTTACTAAAAAGGGCACCAAGAAAGTTTCCGACACCATAACCCCTCCTACCCACATCAAAGAAGCCACATCTGAACTCTCTCGCAATAATAGAAAGAGAAAGACTAGAAATTTTGCTGTGGTCACTCCTGCTATTCCTGTTAATCAAGTTGCTCCTATGGTTCAAGCACCAGCCAAAAAGCCATATGTTGGGATCTACCCACTCTGTGCCACCTGCAACTACCATCATCCCCAAAGCATCCCATGTCGCCTTTGTACTCATTGTGGGAGGTATGGCCATACGGTTAATCTTTGTAGGGCCAAAGCTCTTGCGGGCCAAGTCAACCCACCAAACCAAAACAACACCCAAGTGACTAATCAAGGTACTCCCGCTATTGCAAATGGGCGTGCATGTTATGAATGTGGCAACCCGAACCATTTCCGTGATCAATGCCTGAGGTTGGTCAATGCTAGACAAGGTGGAGCTCGTGGGCGTGCTTTCAACATAAACACCAATGAAGCTCAAACCAACAATGATGTGGTCAATGGTACGTTCCTTGTAAATAGTCAATATGCCTCCATTTTATTTGATACCGGTGTCGATAAAAGTTTTGTGTCACTTAATTTTGAGCCTTTACTTGCAAAGACACAATCCAAATTAGAGAAAACCTTTACCATCGAAATAGCAAATGGTGACTCCCTTACAATTGACTCCGTTATCTATGACTGCTCCTTAGAACTTAACGATCATGCATTCCCAATCAACCTTGTTCCAATGCCACTAGGAAGTTTTGATATCATCATAGGCATGGATTGGCTATCAAATTATCATGCCGAAGTCATCTGTTTCGAGAAGTGCATCCGAATACCTCTACCATCGGGAGAAACCTTAAGAGTCTTTGGTGAAAAGCCTTGTAAAGGACTTAAATTAATGTCATGCACTACCGCTCAAAAGTACTTACGAAAGAAGTACATAGCCTTCTTAGCTCATATTGTTCAAAAGGATGTCAAAGAGAAGAGTATACAAGACATTCCCATCATTCGGGATTTTCCCGAAGTATTTCCCGAAGATCTATCCGGTCTTCCACCCGTTCGTCAAGTAGAATTTCGCATTGATCTTGTGCCCGGAGCTAACCCCGTGGCTAGAGCTCCTTACCGTCTTGCACCTTCTGAAATGCAAGAACTTGCAAGTCAACTTCAAGAGCTCTCCGACAAGAGATTCATTCGTCCAAGTCATTCACCGTGGGGTGCACCCGTCTTGTTCGTCAAAAAGAAAGATGGATCATTCCGCATGTGTATTGACTACCACGAACTCAACAAACTTACTATCAAAAACCGTTATCCTTTGCCTAGGATCGATGATCTCTTTGATCAACTTCAAGGTTCTACTTGCTTCTCGAAGATTGATCTTCGATCTGGTTATCACCAGCTCCGTGTTCAAGAAGATGATATTCCAAAGACTGCCTTCCGAACAAGGTATGGTCACTACGAGTTCATGGTTATGCCTTTCGGATTAACCAATGCACCCGCGGTTTTCATGGACCTCATGAATCGTGTGTGCAAACCGTATCTTGATAAATTTGTGATCGTCTTAATTGACGATATCTTAATCTACTCCAAGACTAAAGCTGATCATGAGCAACACCTTAGATTGGTTCTGGATCTTTTGAGAAAAGAACAACTATATGCCAAATTCTCCAAATGTGAATTTTGGCTAAAGGAAGTTCAATTTCTTGGTCATATCGTCAACGACAAGGGTATTCATGTTGACCCTGCTAAGATCGAAACGGTTAAGAATTGGAATGCCCCGAAGACTCCTACTGAAGTTCGTTCATTTCTTGGTCTTGCAGGTTATTATCGTCGTTTCATCTCAAACTTCTCAAAGATCGATGTCCCTCTCACCGCTTTGACCCACAAGGGTAAAACTTATGAATGGGGACCGAAACAAGAAGAAGCTTTCCAAACCCTCAAGCAAAAGTTGTGCAATGCTCCTATCTTGACTCTCCCTGGTGGGAATGATGATCTAGTTGTCTATTGTGATGCTTCCAACCAAGGTCTTGGTTGTGTCCTCATGCAACGAGGCAAAGTAATCGCCTACGCATCAAGACAACTCAAGATTCATGAGAAGAATTATACGACGCACGATCTCGAGTTGGGTGCAGTCGTATTCGCATTGAAGATTTGGAGACATTACCTCTATGGCACAAAATGTGTGGTGTTCACCGACCACAAAAGTCTTCAACACATCTTCAACCAAAAGGAACTCAATATGAGGCAACGACGTTGGGTTGAACTCCTTAACGACTATGACTGCGAGATTCGTTACCATCCCGGCAAAGCAAATGTTGTAGCCGACGGTTTGAGTCGAAAGGACCATGTCATGCTTCAATGTGTCCGAATTCAAACCGACATTCAAAATCGCATCTTAGAAGCTCAACACGTCTCAGTCACCGAAGGTAACATGTATGAGGAAATGTCGTGTGGTGTTGAACTTCAACTTGAATCAAAACCCAATGGCTTACTTTATTACTTGAACCGTATCTGGGTTCCTGATCACGATGATCTCCGTACATTTCTTATGAACGAGGCTCACAAGACTCCTTATTCTATTCATCCTGGTGCGGATAAAATGTACCAAGATCTTCGCCAACAATATTGGTGGCCCGGTATGAAAAAGGACATTGCTCTCTATGTTGCCAAATGTCTAACGTGCCCCAAAGTCAAAGCCGAGCACCAACGTCCTTCCGGATTACTCGAACATTCGGAATTCCCGTGTGGAAATGGGAGAACTTAGCTATGGATTTCATTACCAAACTTCCTCGCACCTCGAGTGGTTATGATAGCATTTGGGTGATCATTGATCGTCTCACCAAATCTGCTCATTTCTTGCCTATCCGTGAAGACAATCGGGTTGAGAAACTAGCCCGAATTTACATTGAAGAAATTGTGAGCCGGCATGGCGTTCCCTTAAACATAATCTCCGATAGGGAAGCTCGGTTCACCTCCGCTTTTGGCAATCTCTCCAAACTGCTCTTGGTACACGATTGGATTTGAGCACGGCCTACCATCCCCAAACTGATGGTCAGACCGAGCGAACAATCCAAACTCTTGAGGATATGCTTAGAGCTTGTGTAATTGATTTTGGTGGCAATTGGGATTCACATCTATCTCTAATCGAGTTCTCCTACAATAATAGCTACCACACGAGTATCAACATGGCTCCATTTGAAGCTATCTATGGTCGCAAGTGTCGTTCTCCTATCTGTTGGAACGAAATTGGTGAAGCACAAATCACCGGTCCCGAGCTAATTCAAGAAACATCCGACAAGATTATTCAAATCCGTGACAACATCCGAGTAGCGAGAAGTCGGCAAAAGAGTTATGCCGATAAACGACGAAAACCCTTGGAATTCCAAGTCGGTGACCTTGTTCTTCTAAAGGTGTCTCCGTGGAAGGGTGTGATCCGTTTTGGAAAGAAAGGAAAATTATCACCTCGCTATGTGGGTCCGTTTAAAATCCTTGAAATGATTGGGAAAGTGGCTTACAAACTCGATTTACCTCCATCCCTCGGCAATGTGCATCCTACATTTCACGTGTCTAATCTGAAGAAAAGCCTTGCTGATGAGAATCTTCACATACCCCTTGACGATGTGCGCATTGACGAAACGATGCACTTCGTTGAGAGACCAGTGGAAATCATGGATCGTGAAATCAAACAGCTCAAGCGAAGTCGTATCCCTATTGTCAAAGTTCGTTAGGAATCTAAGCGTGGTCCTGAGTTTACTTGGGAACGAGAGGACCAAATGAAACTCAAGTACCCCCATCTTTTTATTGATGTCGTTGTTTCCTCTAGCTAAATTTCGGGACGAAATTCTCTCAACATGGGGAGACTGTAACATTTCTGATTTTTAGTATCCGTATTTCAATTCAATGTAATGCATTTCAAACTCAATTCTAGTGCACTGTTTTGTTCTATTCATACCATCAATTAAATACTAAACTTCAATGCAAATCCACAAATTTTACTCGGTTATATTCTATTAAAACACTACATAAGTATCTAAATATACAAATACGTCAAAGACTAAACTTACAAGGTCTGATGTTGAAAAATAGCAAGAAACCCTAATAGGCACGGTCGCGCGACTTGCTTTGGAACGATCGCGCCCGGTGCCTTGGCACGGTCGCGCCTAGTTTAGGCACGGTCGCGCCTAGTACCAGTTGAAACGTAAATGCAGTTTCAATCACCGAATCTTTTGATTTCGTAACGGATATTCACTTCATTACCATTAACGAAAATATTAAGACTACCAATTACAGCAATTGACTCAATATCATTCGATTAAACAAAAAAACCGTCAAAACATTCTTGAAACCACCGATTCTCCATTTCAATTCAAAATTCTCTCAATCAAACCCCCCATACGCATCACTCGATCATCTCTAAAGCTTCTGGACACGTCGATATAGCCGGAATCGCATCAGAAGATGCCGAAAGCCAAACCCGTCATCGCCGGAACTCTCCTCTACCGTACGCTATCGATACATCGTCTTTCCGGGTAATTGAAACCATATTTTCATTCGATTTAGTCTTTAGATCAAAAGCCCCATGTTAATTTGGGCTTCTAATATGGAAATCATCTTAAACCCGAGTCAAGTTTTTGTTCAAAAATGATTTAATCGAATCCGACTCTAGACACGTTTTAAATCAAATTAATCTATGCAAAAAGACTCGTAATAATCCAATTGGTGAAAGCCCTATGATTTCCAACCTTGTTATTATAAGAATTAGTCAATTCGTTCCTGATTTGGAACAGACGCGGTCGCGCTAATCATCTAGCGCGGTCGTGCCTCATGAGACACGGTCATGCCGGCTTCCAGCGCGGTCGTGCCTCCTGCTCAGACCCAGTCGTGCCCTTTGGCTAATGTCAATCGTGTTTTAGAATCATTGACACGATCGTGCCTGGCCAAGGCACGGTCGTGCCTAATGATTTGGTTAGTTATGCCCTCTGTTTGATCAACACGGTCGCGCCCTGATTAGCACGGTCGTGCCCGTGGTTCGAGCATGATCGTGCCCTTCCCAGGCACGGTCGTGTGTAAGTTAAATTTTCTTGACAGAAGTATAATTTTTATATTTTTCAAACGATAAATATTTCCGATTAAATTTTAAAATAAAAATAGTTGATTTTCTTATAAAAATGCATTTAATCCTATTTAGAAAAATCAAATATTTAATCTTGGAATAACTAGAAAATATTTATTTAAAGTTTATAAAAATTAAATTTATAATTATTGTTAAACCTTTCATTTAAAAAGTATTTAATGGTTAAGTTACATATTTTAATAAATAAATAAATAAATAAGGTAATGACTATTTATTTAATTTATATTTAAACAAAAACAATTAATTATTTATAGTAAATTATAACTAGTACTTACAATGTTTTCATAAACAATAATTATTTAAATTACTTATTTAATTATTCAAACTCAAACATTAATCAAAAATATTCTAAAAATGTTTATTTCAAATCTTTTATTTTATACAATACTTTCAAGTACAAAACAATAACTTTATATACAAACCCAATTCAATATTAGACTTAAACTTTGTGCATACTATTGATAACATATACGTTACACTTTAGGTTAACTTGTGCGTTTCAAGGATCCTTATTACTATCTAGTATCTTTTGTTAGCTACGCCTTCGAATCAAGTGAGTATACATAGCCCCTTTTACTCTTTTACATTTTTTGGAGTGAAACATGAACACTATTCAAATTACATGTTTACATTTACACAAACAACACAAGTACAAATCCTATTTACATTCATGTGTGCAATTTGAGCTTTATGCCCGAGTGCTATGTGTGCTAACTTTTGTGAACACTTATGTGCAATCATTAACTATTCAAGCCGACGGTTTTCAATGATAGATCTATTGAGTCTGACAAACCAACCCAGATTGGGGTGATTGATACCGACAACACAATTTTGCATGCTAGTTACAAAGGTTTGATTGTACTTGGTTACACAATAGCTGCACCTCATAAATGCCTTATTTATCATGTTATGTAAGAATTTGTTTTACAACTATATGCTATCTATACACAAACCTGTGTTATACTCACCAACTTTTTAGTTGACTTTATTTTATTCATGTTTCAGGTTCTAATGTGTGAGATTGATCAAGATGTGCTACACATAGGCTTGGACTTAGTTAATTTAAATAGAAAAACTCTATGTATTTCAATTTTGTTCTATCTTGGATTTGGTTGTGTTTGGACTACTTGTTATGAAATTTGATGTTTAATATTTTCAATCTAGTCAACCTTGTGCTTATGAACAGTCTACATGTCCCACCTCGATGATTCCGCCATTGGTCGGGGTGTGACAGTATACCAGGTAAATCATCTGGAAATATATATGAATAATCAGCTACTACCGGTACATCTTCAATCTTCTTTTCTTTTGTATAGGTAGAAATCTCAGATATGCAATGCATCCTTTCTGAAGGCATTTAGTTGCTTTCAGTATTGAGATGATTCCCAGAGGTCGGTTTTGTTTGTCGCTATAGATTGTTAAAGGTTTTCCAGAAGGAATATACCAGGTAAATCATCTGGAAATATATATGAATAATCAGCTACTACCGGTACATCTTCAATCTTCTTTTCTTTTGTATAGGTAGAAATCTGAACCAGATATGCAATGCATCCTTTCTGAAGGCATTTAGTTGCTTTCAGTATTGAGATGATTCCCAGAGGTCGGTTTTGTTTGTCGCTATAGATTGTTAAAGGTTTTCCAGAAGGAATCTGGATTTCTATGACCTTTTTATCACAAAGGATATGGGATTGGTTACTGGCTAACCAATCTATTCCTAAGACAACATCAAATCCTGCTAATATCATAGGCATTAATTGTACAGGTAAGATGTGTCCTGATATTGTGATAACACAATCATCTAAGAATTCAGAAATTTTGACAAGATTTCCTTCGGCCGTCTCTAATTCATAAACTTAAATTTGCACCAGAGTCAAATAATACTCTAGCATAAATATTGTCAATGAGAAATGTACCATTGACTGCATCTGGAACAGCTGTAGCATCACGAGTATTAAGTACGAAAGCTCGTACATTATTCTTGTTTCCTTCATTGGCCTTTGTCCCACTAGATCCTGCTTGATTAAGCTTTGGGCAAGCTGATTTAAAATGGCCAGTCTCACCACAATTAAAACAGGAGATATTTTTCTTTCTTGGGTAGTTTTCAAACACATGCCCGGTCTGCTTTCAAAAATGACAATAAATATTCTTGAAAAAGCATTCACTCGTATGCCTTTTCTTGCAAATCTTGCATTCTGAGATGGAAGAATTAAATCCTTCTTTGATAGGCTGATTTCTTCTTTTCTAAGGAAAATTATTTTTCTGGTTCTCCGTAGCCCTCTTGGCCACTTCCCTTGCCTTCCCTTTTTCTTGTTTTCTTATCATACCGTCAGTTAGAATTCCTCCTAACTGTACGGCAGATGCAATGGTCTGAGGCATAGTAGCCTTGACCATATCTCTAATCTCTTCTGCAAGACCCTAAATGTATCTCTTGATGAGATTGGGTTCAGGAGTAGATAAATGTGGAACTAAACGAGCATATTCAAACATTTTGGAGACATACTCCTGATGTTTAGTTCCTTCCATATGGAGATTTAAAAATTTAGTTTCAATTCTCTCTCTCTCATTGATGGGACAGAATCTTTGTATCACCATTTCCTTAAATTCTTCCCATTCCATGGCATAGGCTTTGTGTCTACCCATGGCTTGAATGATATAGTTCCACCATTCCAATGCTTCATCCTTAAAAAGATTTGATGCATAAGGCACCATATCTTCATCAACACATTTGCTGATGGAGATGACAGATTCAGTCTTTTCTAACCATCATAGGCTGCAACTGCACCCTTATTTACAACGTATTCCAAAGGTTTACTTCCTTGGAATGCACGGAACGTACATCCCTTCTTTCTCTTTCTTTTCTTGCTAACTCCTTCATCATTACTTGATGAATTATCTCCATTTGAACTATGGTTTTCTTTATGATAATTATTTTTAGATTCAGCCACTTTATTTTTCATTTTATCTTCCTTCATAGCTTTCAGAATTTTAGGAAGAGCTTCCTCTATTCCATCTGCAACCATTTTCTTTATTTCTGCTTTTTATCGCAGTTGTTCAGAATTTTCATTTTGGATTTGTTTGCTCTTGCCCCTTGTATTACAAGAGGGACCTTGTTTCGACATTCTATTTACAAGATGAATTTTATTAATATTTGGAATATATATTACAAAGATCGGAAAGGAAATTTACATATAACCCTGGTTACGGGCAATTTTCTAGCATTTGTCTTAACGTTCTATTCTGGGCGTCTACAGATGCTAATCTATGATTTTCTCTTTCCAATTCTGCTACTCGTTTCTGTAAAGCTCTAATATGATCATTATCAAAGCTTTCCTCATTTTCTAAAGGATTTTGTATATTCGTAGGCTCATAATACTCATATGACCTATTCGAATCTTCTCTTTCTTCTCTTTCAGGAACAAGATTATTTTCATAAGGGATTTTAGGTAGTCCCTGATAATAATAAGGATTATAACATGGATTTTCTCGATAATCCGGATTTCGGCTTGCAGACATTAGAGCAGAATGAAAACTGATGGAAGGTACAAAAGGATTTGCCCCTTGTATTATAAGAGGGACCTTGTTTCGACATTTTATTCACAAGATGAATTTTATTAATATTTGGAATATATATTACAAAGATCTGAAAGGAAATTTACATATAACCCTCTTTACGGGCATTTTCTAGCATTTGTATTAACGTTCTATTCTGGGCGTCTACAGATGTTAATCTATGATTTTCTCTTTCCAATTCTGCTACTCATTTCTGTAAAGCTCTAATATGATCATTATCAAAGCTTTCCTCATTTTCTTAAGGATTTTGTATATTCGTAGGCTCATAATACTCATATGGCCTATTCGAATCTTCTCTTTCTTCTCTTTCAGGAACAAGATTATCTTCGTAAGGGATTTCAGGTAGTCCCTGATAATAATAAGGATTATAACATGGATTTTCTCCATAATCCGGATTTCGGCTTGCGACCGTTAGAGCAGAATGAAAACTGATGGAATGTACAAAAGGATTTGCCTGAGGTGTTAATTATCCTAAGCTTCGATATGTACTTCCTGAATGTCTTGAACTTGTTCCAGTTTCTAAATCCGTTCCATTTGTAAGCTGAAATTCATATCCAGCTGGAGCATATTTTTGAACATAGAAGAGACCTTTTCCTTTTCCAGTCATCTGAATTAAACAAAATACTTTTATTTATACTTTATATTTTACATAATAACTCATCCTATTTATTATAATTAGTAGACTAGGGTTGTTATCGTTCCAGAGTAGTACCTCTAACTAAATTGTTCCCAGGAAAGAATGAAGGGTCTGGGAGAGATTTATACATCACTATTTCCTTAGACAGAACATTTAGTTTGCCAGATAACTACATACCGGTTGGATGGGTACCCTTACGTCTAGTTAATTTACTTTTTCTTTTTATCTTTTCTTTTATTTTTCTTTCTCCGGTTGACGAACCCTTTCCTTGAGCTGCCTTGATTCTTTCTTAACTTCATCAGTTTCTCTTAAGGCACGATCAAGGAATTCTATGGGTGTTCCAAGATGAGTTGAAGAATAATTAAATTGAGGAGGTGGTTCACGAATACCAAATAATATGTCGTTAAACACATTATGGTATGGATCACTAGGACCATCAGCTGGTTATTCAATATACTTCTCTAACATTGTTGGAAGAGTATAAGGATTTGAAGTACCTTCAGGATATATATAGGGATCTTTCATTTCCATTTTATTAAGTTCCTCGTCTTCCGGTACTTCCCGGTAGACTTCCTCCATTTCTTCTGCAGACACATGCACATGCTCGGTCGGAGTTCGTACACGCATCCTTGGTTTAGTAGACTGACTTGGTCCAGCTTCATTTATGTCTACCTGATTTAATGGAGGTGGAGTATCAGTTCTCCAATTCTCAAAATCCTAAGTAGCTTCCATCCAGGATGAGCTATATTGATTTTGATGATAGGATTCATTGTTAGAGACAATGATAGGATCAGAAAGGGATTCATCGATATCAGAAATGATTACAGGATTCTCCATGGATCCAGTAGGATGATAACGTTCTTCTTCAGATCGTCCGAAGATATAAGTATAGTAACTATTTCCAGACATCTGTATAGTTATCACTTAATTATTATGGAGATCTACTTACTTTTCTTAGCAGGCATTCTATACTGGTTTAAGCTTAGATATCTTACATGAGTATCTTAATTTGCTAAACCAAATATTATCATAATCAAGTTACAGCTTAGATACTATTTTCTAGTATCTAATATGTTGAAACAAATGGCTCTGATACCAACCTGTCACACCCCGGGTTTAGCCCACCCGGGCGCGCGACCAACGATTGGTACATGTTTCTTATTTTATCTCATCGGAGAATTATAAACATAGCAGAATAATTCAATAACTCGGAATCTTTTCAAAAGACGGGGAATCTCCCGTTTCATTTCATTTCATAGACAGGGATAAACCTTGATATTGTATACAAACGTTTATTTTACAAAACCAAGGTTTACATGAGCCATTTCTGTCAAACAGATGTCTAGGGTGGACGTTCCCTTTTTCATGACATCTCTTCTTTTTCATCACATGGCTATATCATAATTAATTTATCTTTGATTTAATTGCACTTGTGGCCTTTATACTTTATATTTTTATTAATTTGGAACGAATTTTTTTCGAATGTTAGATCCAAGCCTACAATGTCATAGGTACGTATCATTGAAATCATATTTCATACATTTGGAGGAGATATTAAATATAACGTTATTATCATGGACTTCTATCTCATAGGTTCCATTGTGAGGCTTTGCAGAAAAATAAAACAAATCATTCAAATATGTAGAAATGAAATCATTGTCAAAAGCATAGTTAAATCCTTGTTCTCGCAAAGTGGATACTGAAACAATATTCCTAGTTAAATTAGGAATGAAATAAACATTGTTCAAAACAAGTTCTAAACCAGAAGGAAGTAAAAGAGTGTATTCTCCCACGGCCTTCACAACAACCTTTTGTCCATTTCCCACATGGAGCTCCAGGTCGCCTTGCTTCAGTCTTCTAACCTTCTTTAGTCCCTACAAATCATTACAAATGTGGTAACCACATCCAGTGTTAAACACCCAAGATTTTATAGTCAGAGAGAAGATCTCAATAAAGACCATACCTGAAGATCCTGCTTCCAAATCTTTGGTCTTCCTAGCAAGGTATGTAGTGTAGTTACATTTCCAGTGTCCTATCTCTCCACAGTAATGACAGGTGTCATCACTTTTGAAAATAGCTCTCCTTTTGCCATGCTTTCTTGGTTCAAAAATCAAGGTGTCTATTTGTCCCAAAGTCATTTCAAAAGCCATTAGCGAACCTCGCAAATCAGATAAGGTTTCTCCCACTACATATTGTTTGTAGTAATCAACGAACTCTTCGTAATCAACCGAAAAAGATATCAGTATGAAGTCTATTGCCATATCCTGGTTGATAGGTGAACCAAGATCTTTCAGGCTGTCAATGAGTTTCATCATTTTAGAAAAATGTGAGCTCATTCCTATTCCTCTTTCCATGCTACTTGTTAAAGACTTAAGCACGTTGAAATGCTCACTCCGATTTTGGTGAAACCTTTTCTTCAGTTCGTGAGCCATATCATAAGCAGAGTGATATTCTAGCTCACGACGGAGTTCATCACACATTGTAGATAGCATAAAAAATGACGCTTCATTAGAATCATTAATGTGTCGTCTCCAAAGCATTTTGGAGTCGTCATTTGGAAGAACTGGAGGAATTGAAATTTCTAGGACATAGGATCTCTTTTCTTCCTTAAGAACACTTCTCAAGATACGGTACCACTCAGAGAAGTTTCCTCCTTTGAGCATGTTGCCATAAAGCATGGATCTTAGAGCAAAAATGGAGTCGGAATTGATTTCAAAAGACATCTACAATAATTCAAAATAAAAGTTTTAGTATTTCCATGCACAATTTCCTAATAAAATTCTATGACCCAATTGCAAAAATTTATATAATTATGAATGAGATCCTTGTTCCCCATATCTCAGTTAATGGCTGAGCACTCTTCACTGGCATAGCTAGACAGGTAGGTAACGATTACCGATTGTATCAACTATGCAACTCTAGGTTTGAGGGGAATGACGAGTAATGTCAAGCTTTAGATACGTGGCGCAAGCCTCTAGGCTCTTTGGCTACTGTTCGCTTTGACCAAGAGGAGGAAATAGGAAAAATTATGATCGGCTAAGGCGTACGGTTCGTATAGGTTTCATATTTTGATTCAGTTTGTTTATGTTTGGATCTTGTTAGTTTTTTATATAAATTTGATGGATTAATGTATTAGTTGATTTAAACAGTTTATGTGTATGTTTTGAGTTTGCTTGCTTTACGATCTTGTTCGGTTGATAATAAAACCTAGTAGCAGGGTTGGGTGACTAAAGGGGGTAACTTGACATTGATAAATTGGGTAGTTGGATTGTACTGGTTTGAGACGAAACTAGTCGTATAAGTTGCTGACAGGGCCGGTCCTGAGGATTTAAGTGCCTCGGCCGAGCCGGAAAAAAAAGGCTCCTACGAACAAAATATATAAAATAATGTTTTTTTAAACGACGATTAACGTTATAATAATAAACATAGAAAAAATATATTATGTAATAAACAAAAACAATAAAAAATCTATTATAAATTTAAAGAATCAATGGTCATGGAATAAACAAAAGGGTCCAACCATTATAAAGATTAAAAAGACCCAACCAATATAAAAATGGCTCAATAATTTTTTAAGTTTTATAAAAAGGACCCAATATTTTTTTAAGTTTTATAAAAAGGACCTATTATATAAAACCGGTATTTAAAATTTTATAAAAAAACATATATATATACAAGCCCCGTAAAAGTTTTAGGCCCCCGAAAAAAACGGGCCCTGGCTGGCGGCCCGGCTCGGCCTACCCCAGGGCCGGCCCAGGTTGCTGACAACAATCTGTCTTCAATTACTGTTTTAACTGATTTTTCAACACTATGTCTATGTGGTGTCCAATGAACAACTGAGTTGTGCATAAACCTAGAACCTGAATTTTGGAGGGAGTTACATCTTTATTTGATCTGTGTTTTAATTAGAATTTACTAAACTAAGCAATTATATCTTTCCACTGATTCCCTGTGGATTCGACAACCCTACTTTACTGTCTATAGTCTAAGGTAGCTAAGTAGTAGTTTTTATAAGTGTTTTTGAATGACCTTGACATCGTGATCACACGTCAAAGTATATTTTTTAAAGACATATGTTGACGAGTGTATGTGTTAACAAATTACACTATAATATATTTGACGCATGTTTTTTTTTTTGAACGACAACACCTAGATATTATAGGATAATTGGGTTTTCCCGGGGCAACACCTAGAATATCTAGGGCAGCCCACCACAGGAGGAACCCCCAACTTGGTAAACCCCCTGACCTGGCCACAGACCCTTTTTTTGCTGTGCCAAGGATTCGAACCCAAAACCTCCACTATGGTAAGTCTTGGGGCTACCATTTGACGCATACACGGGTTTTATAGACATAAATTTTTTATTACTAAGTATATATAATATTACATTTATTCAACCCGTATACACGGGATTCTAACCTAGTCAGTAAATGTAAATACTAAAAAAGGAATGTTTGATTTTGACAATAATATTAAAATATTGAATTGCCGGATTTAAAGAAATTTTGAATATAATTTTCAAATGTTATACGAAAAGCGAGGGTGGTGATAATTTTTATCAATTACGGATTGTTATTATATCATTAAACAAATGAATTTAATATGGATTACCATTTATCAATTACATAAAAAAAATTAGTACCAACTTAAAAAAAAGTTTTAAAAATTAACTTAATATAATTTATAACTGTCACGTTAAAGTAGACATATTTTACCGAGTGTATGTGTTAAAAGATTACATTATATTTTATTCAACCCGTGTAAAACACGGGTTTCTAAAAACGTAATTTTTTATTTACTAATCATATAACATTATATTTATTTAACCCGTGTAATACACGAGATTCTAACATAGTTTGAAATAAAGAAATTAATAGTTCAATCACACTAATTTAAAGTTACTTAAATTTTAAAAATGATATATTCTATTCTAATCTATTGTCTATTAAAAATTCGTTACATCCTTCATTCAATCTCTCCATATTTAGCTCCTTTTTTGAAAAATCATATAAATAAACATTTACCAAACCAATTCACCATTGTGACCATTGACTCACTTTTTTTTAAAAATTATCATCAAAAGTGAATATTTAAAAAAAATCAAGAATTAAAAAATATGAGATTTTAACATCTAATACCCTGTATAGACCGGATTTTATTTGGGATAATACATGGGAATACTCGTTAAACGAAACATATTTTGAAGTCTTCAGGTATAAAAAGTATTCATGATCATCGTTATTAAAAATTATTCTCAATTTTTATATATTAAAATATAAATTTTATATAAGTGGAGATAGTTTATGTCATAACTAATTCACTTAATCTTATTTTAGATCTAATTGATTTTGTGTATCCATCTATTCTTGAACCTGCGTGTAATCCAGAATATTTTCAAGAACGAGCGATACTTGCACGAAAAAATGAAGTCACACAAGAATTTAATGTTCGCTTGTTGTCAATGATTTTAGGAGATTCAAAAGAACATCTAAATACAAATAGATTCTGTCAATTAGAGCATCTTGATGATAATTTTGATAAAAGATTATATTCTCCTGATTTTCTAAATGGATTAAAATTATCAGGTTTGTCAAACCATAAATTAGTTCTAAATGTTGGTGTTCCAGTTATGCTACTAAGAAATATTGATAAAAAAATGGTTTACATAATGGAACAAGATTTTAGGTCAAAACAGTAGGTAATCGTGTTATTGAAGCCAAGATTATATCCGGAAGTAACATTAGTCATCGTAATTTTATCCCTATAATTGGGTTAGCACATCTAGACAAAATAATTTCATTTAAATTTCAAATAAGAAATTATACAATTGTTGTATGTTTTGCAATGACCATGAATAAAAGTTTAGGATAATCACTTTCAAAGGTTGGTTTGTATTTGAAAGATCCAGTGTTTATTCATGGCCAGCTGTATTTTACATTATCAAGAGTTAAAAGTAGAGATGGACTCAAGCTTTTAATCTTTGATAAACGTGGAAAAGCTACCAATACCACGTCAAATGTTTTATACAATGAAGTATTTTCAAATTTATAAATCATCATTGTAAGGTTTCATTTGATATTTAGATTAATGTATTGTAAAAAGTACACCACTTATGAAATGTAATTTTTTGATGTTTTAATTACTGATATGTCCTAAATTATACATATTGTACATGCATAATTATCCCCATATTCATCACAATTATAGACAAAATGATGGAAAGTGATACTTAATTGATTCAATTGTGTTACAACAGGATAATTGACCTTGGTATGCAAAAACATGAAGAAATCACTCAAAATCAAGGAGAAATCAGCATTTAGAAGTCAATTGAACGAACATGGACCAAGGAAGTCAAAGTAGGAAGTCAAAAAGTCATCAGGGAGAAAAAAATGCCCAATGCATAGGCGTGCATCCCAATGCACGGTCGTGCAAAGGGTGTTTTGCCTCCCTGTACCCCCAAAGCTGCCAGATTCCCTCACATGCAAGAAAAGGGTACTTTGCATGCTCGTGCATTGCCCAAATATCAGTCTATAAATAGCAAGCTCATTCCAAGCATTTAGGTGTCCAAGACCAAGGGTTGTGAAGGCCCTAGTGCTCTGCTAGAGTCGGAACTCTCTCGGTTTTGGTCCGTTTTAGCTTTTCTTTGTTTATTTTATGTTTTTAGTCTTGTAATTTGAAATGATTCTTCTCATTCGAGTAAACAAGAGGCAACCTATACCCACTCTCCCTTGATGTTGGAACACTTCCACACATTGTACAAGGGTTAATGGAGTCACTTGTATGGTCATTCGTGGCTAGTCCTCTTGCGTTGCTCGGGTTAGTTGATCTTTAACTAATTAATGAATTATTTTTATTATGTTATGTTCTTAAATTCTTTCCTTTAATCTATCTTAAAAAGATAAAAATAAGTGATCTTTAAACCAACTTAATAATCTTAAATCTTGTAAGTTTCTTAAGCAAGACTTCTTGTTTAGAAAGCTTATTCGAGTTTGTATGGTCTATATACAAATCTTGGTGCTACCAAGGGCCCGGTTAGTATAGATTTACTTTTATGGGTTGATTGGAGGTTTGAGTATTCAACGAGTCATTCAAGTCTTAACTGGACCTTGTTGTTCGTGTCGGTATTTCTTTACTTCTCTCGTGTTCGCTTGTAGAAGACTTCTAGCGAGAGCCAAGAGGTTTGACCTAGAGAAGGAAAGTTATATTTATTTAAAATATTATTATAAGTAAAGACAACTATTTTAAGAATATAAATTATTAGGTCCGAGCGTTCATAAAGTAACTTTGGAGGATGTTGCGCATTCCGACTTTCTAAAAGAAGTCACACGATTTGGCGTATGCCAGTCGACAGGATAATCTTAGTCCGAATAATAAATCACGGGACAGCCAACGGACTTGAGACCCCGTTAGGATCCCAAGAATTATTAGGAGCAGTTGGCCGACCGTATCCACTGTTCCGTTACGAAATACTAACTCTCATATCGAAAGGTTTAGTACTAGTAACTATGACCAACCTTACTAAAATACAACGTTAATTAACAAGTGATAACAACCGGAGTAACACCTTAAATGAGATAATATTCCTAATTACTTTTCTTTTCCTTTTTCCTTTCTTTTAAATAAAACCCCATTTTCCAACTTATTATCCTAGTCAGACAATAGCGAGGATTGAGTACGAAATCCATGTCCATGGTTCGATACTTGGTTCTTACCCAGACTATACTAAGCTGCGATAAGTACACTTGCCTATTATGTGTGTGTTTAGTTGAAGTATTTATCATTTTAAATTATAAATTTAAAATATGATTTTGTGTAATTCTAAACAGAACATTATTAAAGATATATATTATGTCTCTCGTATTTGGCATCAGGTTTTTTGAGGCATTACCAGGAACATGTATATATATATATATATAACCACACTAAAAACACGCTATAAAGTTATTGGCGTCGTTGCCGGGGACACGGTAATTCTGCGAAAGATCGTTGGACTGACTATTTATTTCTATTTTCCTTTGTTTTAGTTCTGCTTTATCTTTCTCTTTCATTTTTATTTTTATCTTTATTTTAATTTTGTTTTATTTCTACTTTTTATTTTTATTTTTATTTTGGTACTTGTATTAGTTTATCTATCTTTGCAGGAATTTTTAAGGATCGCAACAACGAAATTATTGTCAAGAGAAATGAAGGATGCAAGTACCGCCATTCGGAAGCAATTTTAAAATATGCGTAATGCTTTCGAACGGTTTTATGTGTTTAGATTTTACATTCTTCTTTATTTTTAATGATGACAAGCTCGATGCTTTGAAATTGGATGCCAACGATCGAGGTAAGTTTTCTAACGTATAATCGGGATTTTTGATGTCGACATTCTCCCTTGACCAATTTATTTTAGCAAGTTTTAATAAAATAATACTTTATGAAAATCTAAACTATTTTTGATCATTTTTTAATTAAAATAGATATTTTTATTTAAAGTATTATTTTCAAGTGACAAAAAAAAGTCAGAATGGTCAAACTGGGGGATGCACGGCCGTGCATCAGGCTCCGTGCAGTCTGGGCATAAAGGGACAGAACCATCAGTTTTCTCAAAACCCCCACCCCCAAACACGCTCGGACCTCGCCGAAATCACCCAAAAACACCCGATTTTCAGCAATTTCTTTCGATTTTTGCTTCCAATCTCTTCACAAATGTATGTAAGCTTGTCCATTATCATTTTTAGGTTGATTTTTGCTTCAAATATGACTGATTTTGTTCAAATAGGACTAGGTTCCATCTTGTATCTTGGTTTGAATATGCATGAATCTGAACTGAATGCTTAAACTAAATGCATGCTAGACTATGTTGGATCATAATGTAACACTTCTTGGTCTTGTTTGGGTAGATTAGTTTGACTCGTATGAATGAGTTTTTGAATTTTGACTTAGAACTCTTGAACTTGGAAATACGAATTGAAGCATGAATCTTGTTTATATGTGTTTAAGTTTTAGCATAGTTTGTTTAAAATTGTTGATTAATTGAAATAGGTCAAGAATTTTGACGGGTTTGACTTTTCAAAAGTCAACATGTTGTCCGTCTATGTTTGTAGTCGTATTGCACCGCTCGAATTTGCGCCTTGTTTTTTGACTCGGGAAACATAATCGTGCCATAACCATGCACGAATTTTGTGTGGCCCTAAAAATAAATAAATATATGTATATATATATATATATATATATATAGTTTATATCACTATCAAGTTTGTGGCTATACAAACTATCAAGTTTTTGGCACCGTTTCTATATGTGTTTAACGAAGCAATCTTACTTCTTGGCACTAACTTTTTCAAACTGGTAATTATGTAGGATATGGCAGAATCCTCCAGACAAGCGGGCAGAAAAAGGAGAAACACCCGCTCAGATTCTAGATCGAGTTCGTCTTCATCCATACCACCAGAGGATGCACCACCAACTCCGCCATCACCACCTCCACCGTACCATCCAACACCAATGCCTAAAAACCCGCCAAACATGCATCCTTGGTTGATTTTTGATCCCGACAATGCTATTGAGATGCATACCTTCCAAACTTTTCCTAGCCTTATGCAACAGGAGTTTGGAACTCATAAGAAAATCTGCTATGCTACTCTGGAAGGTATTGGTCTGTTAGAGGAAGCATTGCCACTAATCACAAGACCGTGGATCAAATTCTTTGAAATCCTACAACCAACCTATTATGAGATGACTCTAGAGTTCTTGGCATCCTTCCAATTTGACAGGCATGTGCTGAGTAAGTCAAATCACGATTTTGTACCGTTTAGGATGGCTCGACAGTGGCATGAGATGTCTTTGGCTGATTTTGGGATTCAGATGAGATTGTATAGACACAGAGAGCTACATCTCCCTGTGTTCACTAAGAGCATATATGAGTTTGGGGAAGTCGAAGCACAACAGGTTTGGGCAAGGATTGGATCAGGGCCGTATGATCCTCATACACAAAAAAAACACCAAAATCCACCATCCTCTGCATCGATACCTTCACCGAGTGATCGTCCACACCATTAGTTGGCGCAAGGATAGTACCGGAGTTGTAACAGTGAGGGACCTGTTCCATTTACATTGCCTCATTGATCAGGTTCCCTGTAATTTGGCCTACAGTCTTGCCAAATTCTTCACTCATGCTTGCAGGTACTCTTCCAGCAGCCATATCTTTGGAGGTCCCTACATTACTCACTTAGCAACATACTTGGTGGTCCTAACTCCTGTAAACCTTGGTATGCTTACCAATCTGGACCTGCCAATGGAAGAGGTAAACAGGAAGATGTTGATCAACATGAGGATAATTAGAAAGATACAGGGAGTGTATAGACTGGTAGACCATCGGGGCAATCCTTGGCAAGGAGCAGTAATTCCATCAGATGAAGAAGGGGAACCAGTACCACAGCTGCAACATCATGTGGAGGAGCCATGTATGTACCATACTACTGCTGATCCCACCATGTTGGACTTGATGATCTGTATGGGTCAACTGGGCAGACGATAGACGACATGCGACAGGACTTCTATGATCACACACATAATCCGTATGCCCATCAGCAGTACCAGCAGCCTCAAGGTCCTCATCAGCAGTGGCCCCGCCACCATTCTAGTAGCAGCTCTTTCCCTTCATCTCTGGTATTTGTGGTTCTTTTCTACTCATGATATTTATGGTTCTTGACATTTGTGGTTGTTTGTTGACATTTGATGGTTGTTTGGTTGTCCAGTTGTTGGACATGACATTGCAGGTTTTTTATTGGTTACTTCAGTAACCGTTGTTATGGTGGCACCACCACCACCTCTATTCGGCCGCCATTAATTGGCGAATATTAGTTTAACTATTTTTATTTTTAGTACTTGTTTTATATTTTGAGCATTGCATAGCATCACAGGAATTACAGATTTTGGTTCGTGCTTGGAAATACGTTTTTAGCAGCTGAGGTAATCGACCATACGCATGATAATGACGTATTATAAGGGGAGTATTAGTTTCCTTTCACCCTTATTCGACACATGACATTTACTACATATCATATTTTACAAGTGCATGATTAACAACTACCCAATCCATTGAATTAATATAGATATAGAAGTAATAAAAACATTTTCAAAAATAATCTGTGAGCATGGCAGCTTCCTAAATAATCTTAAAGTAAGAGTCTTAAAAAACATTTGGCATAATCGGCATACTAATAAAAACAGCAATTTGGAATATCGTTGAAGTGAATCAAGGAAACAAATAGGGAAGATTAGTAAACACAACAAAAAGAAAGAAATAAGTTTATGCACATTTTTACTTTATTACCCTTTACCTTCCGTTTCATATGAGAATTTGAGCATATCTGAGCATTATCATACATACACATACATATTTCACATGTTCATTTTGTTTGATAGAGTGTTTGCTAATTATTGCTTTGCATGTTAAAACTTGTGTAAAATATACATTTCAAGATCATGGACTAAAAGAATGCATAAAAATGATTGAGGCATTAAGATTAACCCATTCTCCGTAGCCTTTTCTTTTCCTTTTACCTACCCTAAACATTACCCCTTAGTTAGCTCTTTGAGCCTAAACCTTTTCATTTCTAGACCCACATTTCAAATCCATAAAACCGAAAAAATTAGCCTTTTTATCTTTTAACCCTTTCAGTTGAAAATCGACTTGGCTAGGATTTAAGGAATGATTATCCGTCGAAGTTTATAGAATCACCTTATGTCGAAGAATGAAACTCGTTTGATGTCACAAAAAAAAGTTATCATGAAAAGAAGAGGGGGCAACAACAAGAAGTTCATAACCGCCCAAAATATTGAAGAAATCTCATCAAAAGAGAATCAAACATACTCGAAAAATTGAAGTATACAAAGCTGATCAAAGTGGATGTATTAGGAGAAAACAGCTGAACGATTCATGGGAAATTGATAGTAATGTGTATTTCAAAGACAAGAAGGAATTGCCATTCTTGAAAAAGGGATTTGGTCTTGACGATCTGACCTTAAAAGAGTCCTTAGGTTAGTCACAATGTCTAATCTAAGTTTAATAAGAGATTGTTTTACCTTTTAATCATTAAGCCAAGTCAGATTTTAAAAACATTTAGCCACTTTTCCCAAAATACTTCCTACCCTAACCTTAAGCCAATCATATATCTTTACAAATCCCTCTTGATTTATACACATATTTTATGTCAGTTGGTGGAGATTTGATTTCTACACAAGCCTATGATTATGCAAGCATTAATTGTAGCATTGAGTGTTCTTCTTGACATACATTATCCATGTATTTAACCCGAGTGTTGAGTGAACATTTGTGAGATTGTAACTTTGTGCATAATCATAGTTCCATCAAGTATGTTGGGCTTGCTACCTTATTGTGAAGAAACACTCGAAAGGTATAAACACCAAATCATTGTTTTTAAGAAGGCCATTCATCCATTTGGGACAACAGCTTTGGATTAACATTAAATCAATATTTTACTTCTATGGGTATAATCATGCAAGAGTTTGCTTGAGAATAAGCAAAGTTTAAGTGTGGGGTGTTATGATATGTCCTAAATTATACATATTGTACATGTATAATTATGCCCATATTCATCACAATTACAGACAAAATGATGGAAAATGATACTTAATCGATTCAGTTGTGTTACAACAGGATATTTGACCTTGGTATGCAAAAACATGAAGATATCACTCAAAATCAAGGAGAAATCAGCATTTGGAAGTCGATTGAACGAACCTTGACCAAGGAACTCAAAGCAAGAAATCAAAAAGTCAACAAGGAGTAACAATGCCCACTGCACAGGCGTGCATCCCAATGCATGGCCGTGCAAAGGGTGTTTTGCCTCCCTGTACTCCCCAAAGCTGCCAGATTCCCTCACGTGCAAGAAAAGGGTACTTTGCACACCCGTGCAATCCAATGCACGACTGTGTATTGCCCAAATCTCAGCCTATAAATAGGAAGCTCATTCCAAGCATTTGGGTGTCCAAGACCAAGGGTTGTGAAGGCCCTAATGCTCTGCTAGAGCCGGAACACTCTCGGTTTTGGTCCGTTTTAGCTTTTCTTTATTTATATTATGTTTTTTGTCTTGTAATTTGAAATGATTATTCTCGTTCGAGTAAATAAGAGACAACCTATACCCACTCTCCCTTGGTGTTGGAACACTTCCACACATTGTCTAAGGGTTAGTGGAGTCACTTGTATGGTCATTCGTGGCTAGTCCTCTTGCGTTGCTCGGGTTATGTAAGGTCCCAAACCCGGGAACCCTACTTGTTGGCACAACGCAAGCTAAGTAGTCACAGACATCAAACTAAACACAATTCATTGCAGCGGAAATCAAACAGTTAAACAATGATCAACGACCCGACCCAAACATAATTCAAACCAGGTACTAATATTCAATTATCTCAACAAAACAACTCGTAAATAAATGTCATCACAAACGCACACGGTAACCAAACGCCATCCAGAAGCTGCCAGCATTCTCCTTGCCTGAAATACATGCTTAAAACGTCAGCTATGGTGAGAGAGTTCTATAGTAGTTTATTACAGATATTAATTCCCTAAACCGTTGTAAAAATAGTTAAGTCTCAAAGGCATTATCTCATAAATGATTTATATCAAAACAAGTATTTATAATCAACGACACACGTTTGATTCCCGTTCGCTTTATCCAAAGATACAGGCAAACACAACCACCCGCCTGACTGTCGGCAGACACATTAACCCGTTGACTAACGTCAACACAATGTCAAGATTACGCTTAACCACCCGTCACAACCGTTAAGGACGCGACACATTCTCATGCACAACATGCAAACCCCATAATTACCAAAATAAATATCTATCACACGATACCGTCTGCACATACCTTTTCGACAACTCGCTATACATGTATTCATGCCCAAAACGCTAAAATAATTAAAATTTGGCGATAGAAACTCACCTTTGCTCGACACGATACGATCTCTAGAATCCGCTAACCTCCCATGCTCGCCTTTCGACCTTGCACCTAAAACACACAACATATGTGTCAATACGTAACTCGACATCCGTACCCTACTCACTTAGCTAGAACTACCACCACGTGCATGGCCTCCATCGCGCATGCATGTTACCATGCATGGTTTGTACGTGCCACGTAACCGCTCGCCCAAGTCCCATGCATTCCCCGGGCCACCGAATTCCGCAAACCCCGACCCGGTACTTCATTCCTCACCCTAGGATTACACCTTGTATCGACGAACCTAAGTTTAGTCCTTCCCTATCTTCCCGATGACTCCTAGCAGCCCCGCCGCCCATTTGCCGTCGTGGTCAGCCCTAAACACAGCCGCAATAGCCTTCGACCGGCCATTCTCGCCGCCGTCCTTCTTCGGCTGTTGCTGCCGTGCCACTCGAAGTCACCACTATCGCGCGACCGGCCTGCGTGTCCCCTTCGCTGTTGTCGTGGCCTTCATGCTCCTCCCCCATGCCGTCCTCGGCTTTCCGGACCACCTCAACCGTAGCCGGTCACCACCGAGTGACGTCGGGTTCCTCCTCTCCTTCTCTCGGCCTCGCATCTCACCCATAAACTCCCTCCGGGTTCTCGGCTATCACTAATCTCGACTAACTCTCCCTCTAATCGATGCATAAACAATAACACGAATAAGATGAATGATTATACCTTGAAACCGGGTGATTCGTGTGAGCCGAATACCCGACCGTATACTCCCTTCTCGAGAATCGTTCTTGCAAAAACCCTAGAATCATAAAAAGATTATTATGATCATCCGGAACCCAAAAACATAAGCGATGATTAAAGGATCACGGATATACCTTGATTCCGACAAGAAAACGACGAACGACTCGCTCTCTCCTCTCTTCCCTTTCTCGGCAGCCGCAAACTCCCAATGGGGAGTCCCCCCATGCGTAACACCCTTTAGGGTGTTGTCTTTCGGACTGGGCTTGGCCGTTGCGCGCCACCGACAGTCCCTGGGCTTGGCTAGTCTTGTAGTTTTTAGTAAAAACCCCTCTACGTCTCACTAATTACTCGCCAATCCCTCCATTAAATTACATACAACAAATCCCGCTACTTTACCGTCCACTATATACGAATATCTACACATACACACCAATCCCGTTTATAGGGTAAAACCCAGGATGTTACAAGTCTTCCCCCCTAAAAGAGGTTTCGTCCTCGAAACCTACGTCATCTGGAAGTAAATGCGGATAGCGTTGGCGCATTTCTGCCTCAGGCTCCCAAGTACCTTCGGATCCCTACGATGCTTCCATTGCACCTTAACAATCGTGATTACCTTTCTCCTCAACCTATTTTCCTTCCTATCCAGTATAGCCACCGGTTCCTCTACATAATTTAGTTTATCATCAACCACAATATCGTCTAACGGCACCTGTTCCGTAGTGTCTGCCAAAAACTTCCGTAAATAAGACACATGAAAAGTCCAGCAAGATCATCTGGCAACAACAGTCGGTAGGCGACAATACCCACACGTTCCTCTATCATAAAGGGTCCGATATACCGCGAACTTAGCTTTCCATGTTTCTAGAAACGAATTATGCCCTTCCTTGGCGACACCTTAAGCATTATATAATCTCCAGCAATAAACTCTATGGGGTCGTCTCTTATCAGCGTACGACTTCTGCCGATCCTGAGCGACTTTCATTCTCTGCTTCACCATTTCGAACTTCTCGGAAGTTGCTTTCACAAAGTCCAGGCTCCCTAACTCTTTCTGTCCTATCTCATCCCAACAAACCGGGGTCCTACACATTCTCACATAAAGCATCTCGTATGGCGGCATCCCGATAGTCGCATGATAACTATTGTTATAGGAGAACTCCGCCAACGGTAGGTGGCTATCCCATGCACCTCCGAAATTAATCACACATGTACGTATCATGTCCTCCAAAGTTTGTATTATCCGCTGCGACTGACCGTCAGTCTGAGGGTGAAATGCTGTGGTGATATGCAACCTCGTCCCCATAGCCTCATTGAATCTCTTCCAGAACATGGAAGTAAATCGTGTATCCCGATCAGATACAATAGATATTGGCACCCCATGCCTGGCAACGATCTCATTCACGAACACCTCTGATAATTTCTCATATGAAAATGTCTCTCTGATTTGTAGAAAATGAGCTCTTTCACGGTCTTAGGAAACTTTGTAACAAAATCCATTGTAATATGCTCCCACTTCCACTTCGGAATCTCTAAAGGTTGGATTTTGCCATAAGGCTTTTGATGCTCAGCCTTAACCTGCAAGCAAGTCAAACATTTACTCACGTACTGAGTCACATTATGCTTCATACCCGACCAACAGTAGTTACCCTTCATGTCTGGAACATCTTTTTCGTACCCAGGTGTATCTAGTACCTTGACTTGTGTGCTTCGTCAAGTACCTGCTCTCTAAATCCTCCAAATTTCAGTATCCAAATACGGTCACCTTTGACCCACACCCCCTGACCGTTTTCCATCAATAACTCACGCTGACCAAAGATCCTCTCTTCCTTTAATCTCTCATCCCACAAGGCTTCAGCTTGCACATCCTTTAATAGCGTCATAAAATCTGGCGTCACAATCAGTTGACATGCTTTAACCCTCCCTAATTGGTGCGTGCTCTTCCTTATGACTTAATGCGTCTGCAACTACATTCGCTTTACCAGGGTGGCAAAGGATCTCACAATCGTAGTCTTTGATTAGCTCCAGCCACCTCCTTTGTCTCATGTTCAACTCTTTTTGCTCGAATAAGTATTTCAAACTCTTGTGATCAGTGTATATTGTGCACTTGATTCCATACAAATAATGTCTCCACAATTTAAGTGCAAATACTACAGCTGCCAACTCTAAATCATAGGTGGGGTAATTCACCTCATGGGTCTTCAATTGTCTCGATGCGTAAGCTATCACCTTTCCCCGTTGCATCAATACGCAACCCAAACCCAAGTATGACACATCCGAATACACCACTAAATCATCCGTCCCTTCTGGCAATGTTAATACCGGTGCTTCCATCAACCGCTTCTTTAGCTCCTGAAACTCATTTTCTTGATTTGCTCCCCATGCAACTTCACTCCTTTCCGAGTTAATTTAGTTAAAGACGTTGCTAGTTTAGAGAAGTCTTTAATGAACTTACTGTTATAGCCCGCCAACCCCAAGAAACTACGAACCTCAGTTGGAGTCTTAGGAGCGTTCCATTTCACCACTGCTTCAATCTTAGCAGGATCCACCATTATCCCTTCCGAGTTGATCGCATGTCCCAAAAATTGCACTTCTCTCAGCCAAAACGCACACTTCAAGAATTTAGCGTTAAGCTTTTCTCATCTAAACGTCTCTAACACTTCTCGTAGATGCTCACCATGCTCCTCCTCGCTCTTAGAATAGATTAAAGTATCATCAATAAACACAATCACCGGTCTGTCCAACATTAGCCGACACATGCGATTCATCAGGTCCATGAATGCTGCCGGAGCATTCGTCAATCCAAAGGACATCACTAAGAATTCATAGTTTCCATAGCGAGTCCGAAACACTGTCTTTGGTATGTCGTCTTCCCTAACTTTCAACTGGTGATATCCCGACCTTAGATCTGTATGAGAAAACCATTTCGCACCCTGTAGTTGATCGAACAAGTCATCAATACGTGGTAGAGGATACTTGTTCTTCACAGTCAACTTATTAAGTTCCTAGTAGTCAATGCACATACGCATGCTACGATTCCTTTTTCTTCATAAACAAGACCGGTGCCCCACGAGATACTTGGTCTAATGAACCCCTTGTCTAACAAATCTTGCAGTAGTTCCATCAATTCTTTCTTTTCCGTCGGTGCCAAATGATACGGCGCTTTAGCAACCGGCTGAGCTCCTGGTTGTAAGTCAATATGAAACTCGATCTCTCTCTCTGGTGGTACTCCCGTCAAATCATCAGGGAAAACCTCTGGAAAGTCTTGCACCACCGGAACTTCTGACAACTCTACACTCTTTGCCTCGGTATTAGTGATACAAGCTAAGTATGCCCCCCACCCCGCCTCAAATACTTCACTGCTTTCATCATAGAGGTGACTCTTGGTAGAAAGCTTACTCTGTCGCCATATAGTGTCACTACCGTCCGTTCTAAAAATTTTAACCTTATCATCTTCTTCCGACAAACAATGTCCGCATCGAACGCGACCAACCAGTCCATTCCCAATACAACATCAAAGCCTCCTAAGGAGATAATAAATAATGTAGCAGGGAATCTATGACCCTCTAGATCGATATAACAATCATCTAACGCTTCAACTACCCTGGTGGGTGATCCCACCGCAGTCTCGACACTGAACGACTTTTCAATCATTCTAACAGTTCTACACAAGTTCTTACAGAAAGATGGTGCCACGAAACTCATACTTTCCCCCGAATCAAATAAAACAGAAGCTGGTACATTATTAATAAGAAAAGTACCTGAGACCACGTCCGGGTCAGTCTTCGCTTCAGCTGCAGTCATGGTGAAGGCTCTTGCCTTCGACTTAGGTTTCTCATCTTCTTTCTTTACTAGGACCGTTCCTTTGCTTGGCCCCGCACTCTGACTTATCTTACAATCCTTCGCCATATGGCACATGACTCCACACTGATAACACTTAGGATCACACGGGCAATCCCTAGAAAAGTGACCCGCCTTGCCACATCGGTAACACAAAACAGAATCAGCCCGACACTCACCCGAGTGCAACCTACCACACTTGCGACATGCATCCCGACCATCAGTCCTAGCCTTCTTCAAAAATGGAACCTTCAGGTCCTTACTAAATCTCTTATTCGGCATGTTGCACTTTTTCTCTTCCGGCTTCTTCTCTTGCATCTCAATACACATGACATCATCGTACAATGTCCCACTCTGCTCCACCGCATCGTCAAAGCTTGAAGGTTGCTAAGCCTTTACTAGATGTCTAACTCGGTCTGGTAGACCAGCTATATACTGCTTCATCCATCGTTCTTCATTACCTGCTAAGTGTGGCACAAGACGTGCCATCTCTATGAATTTTGACGTATACTCACGGTGAGTCGATTTACCAGCTTTGAGAGTCAGAAACTCTCTCTCCACCCTTTCTAGCTCTCCGGGAGCACATAACTTCTTCCTCCCTAAACCTTTCAGATCATCCCAGGTCATGGCTTCCAACTCTTGTGTAGTCTTTCTCTCTCTCACCGAGTTCCACCAGTGCAAGGCCTCAGCAGAGAAAGAGTGTGAAACGAACTTCATGATCTGCTCTGGCCTGCACTCACTGATAGAGATGGTAGATTCCATCTCAGTAAGCCAGTGGTACGTGGCTACTGCATCCTTCAGACCATCGAATCTTGGGGGATCGCACTTCTTGAAGTGCCCACAGTCACAGTTGCCACCACTTCCAGACGACCTCTTCTTCTTCTCTACCACCTCTAGCACCCTCGTCTCTAACTCCTCGAATGCTGCCTTCGCGATGTCAGGCAAATACTCATGGATCATCCCTACAACTTCATTCTTCACTACTTCACGAACCTCATGTTCGAACTGGAACCCTTCATGGTGCTCAGAGTGCAACGAAGGTTCTGCACGCACTGACGGTTCGGTATGAGCCGACCCCTCATCATGGTTAGTATCATCACCGTGAGCGTCCCTACGACACCCCCTAGCACTAGCAGTAACAACAACTTGTCTTTTTGGTGCCATTATATTTTTCTGAAATAATAACAAACAGAGCAATATTTAGGTGCAATTTAAAACAATCCGAGCAATGCAATTAGTTAATGACGATGGCCAATCTCCATTACCCTTTCGCCTTGCTTTTCAGGTTTTAAACCATTCCTATACTACATCTTTGGCATAACACCCCTGTCTTACCTACTAACACGACTCACACACAGACTCATACCCGGCGCCTCTGGCTTTTGGTTACACGTGATGACATTCCCACACATTGGTCCCATTCTCAGTCTAAGTCTAGGTATCGAGGATGCCCAAATTATTTAAACCACCTCTCTGATACGAACTTGTAAGGTCCCAAACCTGGGAACCTTACTTGTTGGCACAACGCAAGCTAAGTAGTCACAGACATCAAACTAAACACAATTCATTGCAGCGGAAATCAAGCAGTCAAACAATGGTCAACGACCCGACCCAAACATAATTCAAACCAAGTACTAATATTCAATTATCTCAATAAAACAACTAATAAATAAATGTCATCACAAACGCACACGGTAACCAAACGCCATCCAGAAGCTGTCAGCTCATATCTTCTCCTTGCCTGAAATACATGCTTAAAACGTCAGCTATGCTGAGTGAGTTCTATAGTAGTTTATTACAGATATTAATTCCCTAAACCGTTGTAAAAATAGTTAAGTCTCAAAGGCATTATCTCATAAATGTTTTATATAAAAACAAGTATTTATAATCAACGACACACATTTAATTCCCGTTTGCTTTATCCAAAGATACAGGCAAACACAACCACCCGCCTGACTGTCGTCAGACACATTAACCCGTTGACTAACGTCAACACAATGTCAAGCTTACGCTTAACCACCTGTCACAACCGTTAAGGACACGACACATTCTCATGCACAACATGCAAACCCCATAATTATCAAAATAAATATCTATCACACGACACCGTCTACACATACCTTTTCCACAACTCGCTACACATGTATTCATGTCCAAAACGCTAAAATAATTAAAAGTGGACGATTGAAACTCACATTTGCCCGACACGATCCGATCTCTAAAATCCACTAACCTCCCGTGCTCGCCTTTCGACCTTGCACCTAAAACACACAACATATGAGTCAATACGTAACTCGACATCCGTACCCTACTCACTTAGCTAGAACTACCACCACGTGCATGGCCTCCATCGCGCATGCATGTCACCATGCATGGCTCGTACGTGCCACGTAACCGCTCGCCCAAGTCCCATGCATTCCCCGGGCCACCGAATTCCGCAAACCCCGACTCGGTACTTCATTCCTCACCCTAGGCTTACACCTTGTACCGACAAACCCAATTTTAGTCCTTCCCTATCTTCCCGACGACTCCTAGCAGCCCTGCCGCCCATTTTCCGTCGTGGTCAGCCCCAAACACAGTCGCAATGGCCTTCGCCGGCCATTCTCACCGCCGTCCTTCTTCGGCTGCTGCTGTCGTGCCACCCGAAAGCACCACTGTCGCGCGATCGACCTGCGTTCGCTGTTGTCGTGGCCTTTGTACTCCTCCCCCATTCCATCCTTGTCTTTCCGGACCACCTCAGCCGTAGCCGGACACCACCGAGTGACGTCGGGTTCCGCCTCTCCTTCTCTCGGCCTCACATCTCACCCATGAACTCCCTCCGAGTTCTCGGCTATCATTAATCTTGACTAACTCTCCCTCTAATCGATACATAAAAAATAACACGAATAAGATGAATGATTATACCTTGAAACCAGGTGATTCATGTGAGTCGAATACCCGACCGTATATTCCTTTCTCGAGAATTGTTCTTGCATAAACCATAGAATCATAAAAAGATTATTATGATCATCCGGAACCCAAAACACGTAAGCGATGATTAAAGGATAACGAATATACCTTGATTCCGGCAAGAAAACGACGAACGGATCGCTTTCTTCTCTCTTCCCTTTCTCGGCAGCCGCAAACTCCCAATGGGGAGTCCCCTCATGCGTAACACCCTTTAGGGTGTTGTCTTTCGGACCAGGCTTGGCCGTTGCGCGCCACAGGTAGTCCCTGGGCTTGGTCCGTCTTGTAGTTTTTGGTAAAAACCCCTCTACATCTCACTAATTACTCGCCAATCCCTCCATTTAATTACATACAACAAATCCCGCTACTTCACCGTCCACTATATATGAATATGTACACATACACACCAATCCCGCTTATAAGGTAAAACCCAGGATGTTATAAGTCTTCCCCCCCCCCCAAAAAAAAAAAAAGAGGTTTCGTCCTCGAAACCTGCGTCATCTGGAAATAAATGCGGATAGCGTTGGCGCATTTCTGCCTCTGGCTCCCATGTAGCTTCGGATCCCTACGATGCCTCCATTGCACCTTAACAATCGGGATTACCTTTCTCCTCAACCTCTTTTCCTACCTATCCAGTATAGACACCGGTTCCTCTACATAATTTAGTTTATCATCAACCACAATATCGTCTAACGGCACGTGTTCCGTAGCGTCTGCCAAACACTTTCGTAAATGAGACACATGAAAAGTATGGTGTATCCCTACAAGTTCATCTGGAAACAAAAGTCGGTAGGCGACAATACCCACACGTTCCTTTATCATAAAGGGTCCGATATAGCGCGGACTTAGCTTTCCACGTTTCTGGAAACGAATTATGCCATTCCAGGGCGACACCTTAAGCATTACATAATCTCCTCTAATAAACTCTATGGGCCGTCGTCTCTTATCGGCGTACGACTTCTGTCGATCCAGAGCAGCTTTCATTATCTGCTTCACCATTTCGAACTTCTCAGAAGTTGCTTTCACGACGTCTAGGCTCCCTAACACTTTCTGTCCGATCTCACCCCAACAATCTCATATGGTGGCATCCCGATAGTCGCATGATAACTATTATTATAGGAGAATTCCGCCAACGGTAGGTGGCTATCCCATGCACCTTCGAAATCAATCACACATGCACGTAGCATGTCCTCCAAAGTTTGTATTGTCTGCTCCGACTGACCGTCAGTCTGAGGGTGATATGCAACCTCGTCCACATAGCCTTATTGAATCTCTTCCAGAACTTAGACGTAAATCGTGTATCCCTATCGGATACAATAGATATTGGCACCCCATGCCTGGCAACGATCTCATTCACGAACACCTCTGATAATTTCTCAGTCGAAAATGTTTCTCTGGTCTGTAGAAAATGAGCACTCTTGGTTAACCGATCCACTACTACCAAAATCGTATCGTGCTCTTTCACGGTCTTAGGAAACTTTGTAACAAAATCCATTGTAATATGCTCCCACTTCCACTTCGGAATCTCTAAAGGTTGGATTTTGCCATAAGGCTTTTGATGCTCGGCCTTAACCTGTAGGCATGTCAAACATTTACTCATGTACTGAGTCACATCATGCTTCATCCCCAACCACCAGTAGTTATCCTCCATGTCCTGGTACGTCTTTGTCGTACCCGGGTGTATCGAGTACCTTGACTTGTTTGCTTCGTCAAGTATCTGCTCTCTAAATCCTCTAAATTTCAGTATCCAAATATGGTCACATTTGACCCACACCCCCTGACTGTTTTCCGTCAATAACTCATGCTGACCAAAGATCCTCTCTTTCTTTAATCTCTCATCCCGCAAGGCTTCAGCTTGCACATTCTTTATTAGCGTCAGAAAATCTGGCATCACAATCAGTTGACACGCTTTAACCCTCCCTAATTGGTGTCTGCTCCTCCTTACGACTTAATGCGTCTGCAACTACATTCGCTTTACCAGGGTGGCAAAGGATCTCACAATCATAGTCTTTGATTAGCTCCAGCCACCTCCTTTGTCTCATGTTCAACTCCTATTGCTCGAAGAAGTATTTCAAACTCTTGTGATCTGTGTATATTGTGCACTTGATTCCATACAAATAATGTCTCCACAATTTAAGTGCAAATACTACAGCTGCCAACTCTAAATCATGGGTGGGGTAATTCACCTCACGGGTCTTCAACTGTCTCGATGCGTAAGCTATCACCTTTCCCCGTTGCATCAATACGCAACCCAAACCCAAGTATGACGCATCCGAATACACCACTAAATCATCCGTCCCCTCCGGCAATGTTAATACCGTTGCTTCCATCAATCGCTTCTTTAGCTCCTGAAACGTATTTTCTTGATCTGCTCCCCATGCAAACTTCACTCCTTTCCGAGTCAATGTAGTTAAAGGCGTTGCTAGTTTAGAGAAGTCTTTAATGAACTTCCTCTTATATCTCGCCAACCCCAAGAAACTACGAACCTCGGTTGGAGTCTTAGGAGCGTTCCACTTCACCACTGCTTCAACCTTAGCAGGATCAATCAATTATCCCTTCTGGGTTGATCACATGCCCCAAAAATTGCACTTTTCTCAGCCAAAATGCACACTTAAAGAATTGAGCGTAAAGATTTTCTCGTCTCAACGTCTCTAACACTTCTCGCAGATTCTCACCATGCTCCTCCTCGCTCTTAGAATAGATTAAAATATCATCGATAAACACAATCACCGGTCCATCCAACATTGGCTGACACACGCGATTCATTAGGTCCATGAATGTTGTCGGAGCACTCGTCAATCCAAAGTACATCACTAAGAATTCATAGTGTCCATAGTGAGTCCGAAACACTGTCTTTGGTATGTCGTCTTCCCTAACTTTCAACAGGTGATATCCCGACCTCAGATCTATACGCGAAAACTATTTCGCACCCTGCAGTTGATCGAACAAGTCATCAATACGTGGTAGAGGATACTTGTTCATCACTGTCAACTTATTAACTTCCCGGTAGTCGATGCACATACGCATGCTACCATCCTTTTTCTTCACAAACAAGACCGGTGCACCCCATGGCGTGATACTTGGTCTAATGAACCCCTTGTCCAACAAATCTTGTAGTTGTTCCATCAATTCTTTCTTTTCCGTCGATGCGAAATGATACGGCGCTTTAGCAACCGGCTGAGCTCCTGGTTGTAAGTCAATATGAAACTTGATCTCTCTCTCTGGTGGTACTCCCGTCAAATCATCAGGGAAAACCTCTGGAAAGTCTTGCACCAACGAAACTTCTGACAACTCTACACTCTTTGCCTCTGTATTAGTGACATAAGTTAAGTATGCCCCCACCCCGCCTCAATGACTTCACTGCTTTCATCATAGAGATGACTCTTGGTTGAAAGCTTACTCTGTCGCCATATACTGTCACTACCGTCCCTTCTAAAGATTTTAACCTTATCATCTTCTTCCGACAACAATGTCCACATCGAACGTGACCAAACAGTCTATTCCTAATACAACATCAAAGCCTCCAAAGGAGATAATAAATAATGTAGCAGGGAATCTATGACCCTCAAGATCGATATAACAATCATCTAATGCTTCAACTACCCTGGTGGGAGATCCCACTGCAGTCTCGACACTGAACGGCTTTTGAATCATTCTAGCAGTTCTACACAAGTTCTTATAGAAAGATGGGGCCACGAAACTCTTACTTGCCCCTGAATCAAATAAAACAGAAGCTGGTACATTATTAATAAGAAAAGTACCTGAGACCACGTCCGGGTCAGTCTTCGCTTCAACTGCAGTCATGGTGAAGGCTCTTGCCTTCGCCTTAGGTTTCTCATATTCTTTCTTTACTGGGACCGCTCCTTTGCTTGGCCCCGCACTCTGACTTGTCTTACAATCCTTCGCCATATGGCCCATGACTCCACACTGATAATACCTAGGATCATGCGGGCAATCTATAGAAAAGTAACCCGCCTTGCCACATCTGTAACACATAACAGAATCAGCCCTGCACTCACCCGAGTGCAACCTACCACACTTGCGACATGCATCCTGACCATCAGTCCTAGCCTTCTTCACAAACAGAACCTTCAGGTCCTTACCAAATCTTTTATTCGGCATAGTCCACTTTTTCTCTTCCGGCTTCTTCTTTTGCACCTCAATACCCATGACATCATCGTATAATGTCCCACTCAGCTCCACTGCATCGTCAAAGCTTGAAGGTTGCTGAGCCTTTACTAGATGCCTAAATCGGTCCAATAGACCAGCTATATACTGCTTCATCCATCATTCGTCATTACCTGCTAATTGTGGCACCAGACTTGCCATCTCTATGAATTTCGACGTATACTCACTGTGAGTCGATTTACCAGCTTTGAGAGTCAGAAACTCTCTCCACCCTTTCTAGCTCTCCGGGAGCACAGACCTTCTTCCTCAGTAAACCTTTCAGATCATCCCAGGTCATGGCTTCAAACTCTTGAGTAGTCTTTCTCTCTTTCATCGAGTTCCACCAATGCAAGGCCTCAGCAGAGAAAGAGTATGAAACGAACTTCACAATCTGCTCCGGCCTGCACTCACTAATAGAGATGGTAGATTCCATCTTAGTAAGCCAGTGGTACGTGGCCACTGCATCCTTCAGTTGTTTGTAAAAACGAACTTCACAATCGGACCGGGCTTGGCCGTTGCGCGCCACCGGCAGTCCCTGGGCTTGGCCCGTCTTGTAGTTTTTAGTAAAAACCCCTCTACGTCTCATTAATTACTCGCCAATCCCTCCATTTAATTACATACAGCAAATCCCGCTACTTTACCGTCCAGTATATACGAATATATAAACATACACACCAATCCCGTTTAAAAGGTAAAACCCAGGATTTTACAGGTTAGTTGATCTTTAACTAACTAATGAAGTATTTTTAGTATGTTATGTTCTTAAATTCTTCCCTTTAATCTATTTTAAAAACACAAGAATAAGTAATCTTTAAACCAACTTAATAATCTTAAATCTTGTAAGTTTCTTAAGCAAGACTTCTTTTTTAGGAAGCTTATTCGAGCTTGTATGGTCTATATACAAATCTTGGTGCTACCAAGGGCCCGGTTAGTATAGATTTAATTTTATGGGTTGGTTGAAGGTTTGGGTATTCAACGTGTCATTCGAGTCTTAACTGGACCTTGTGGTTCGTGTCCGTATTTCTTTACTTCTCTCGTGTTCGCTTATAGATGACTTCTAGCGGGAGCCATGAGGTTTGACCTTGAGAAGGAAAGTTATATTTATTTAAAATCTTATTATAAGTAAAGACAACTATTTTAAGAATATAAATTGTTAGGTTCGAGCCTTCATAAAGTAACTTTGGAGGATGTTGCACATTCCGACTTTCCAAAAGAAGTTACACGATTTGTCGTACGCCAGTCGACTGGATAATCTTAGTCCGAATAATAAATCATGGGACAGCCGACAGACTTGAGACCCGTTAGGATCCTGAGAATTATTAGGAGCAGTTGGCCGACCATATCCATTGTTCCATTACGAAATACTAACTTCCCTATCGAAAGGGTTAGTACTAGTAACTATGACCAACCTTACTAAAATACAACGTTAATTAACAAGTGATAACAACCGGAGTAACACCTTAAATGAGATAATATTCCTAATTACTTTTCTTTTCCTTTTTCCTTTCTTTTAAGCAAAACCCCTCTTTCCAACTTATTATCCTAGTCAGACAATAGCGAGTGTTGAGTACGGAATCCATGTCCATGGGTCGATACTTGGTTCTTACCTAGACTATACTACGCTGCGATAGGTACACTTGCCTATTGTGTATGTGTTTAGTTGAAGTATTTATTATTTTAATTTATAAATTTAAAACCTGATTTTGTGTAATTCTAAACAGAACATTGTTAAAGATATATATTATGTCTCTCGTATTTGGCATCGAGTTTTTGGAGCCATTACCAGGAACATGTATATATACATACATATATATATATATATATATATATATATATATATATATATATATATATATATTTATAACCACACTAAAAGCACGCTATCAATTACTCTCATCCATAAATCTTAACATTTAACAAAATGAAAAAGTTACCAATACAACATCAAATGTTGTATAAAAAGCGGTGTTATGATATTTATCAGTATAATCTAACGTTTCACCTTGTATAACACACGGGTTTAAAGCTTGTATGAAAATGAAACAAATATCTTATTAAAGATCATGAAGACACAGTTTCACTTGATCGCATAAAATAGACCAACAAAAGATAAAACATATCCTGATTTAGCCCATTCACAAGTAAATAGGTCGACACATAAAAGAAAACAGCTTTTCAGATATTGAATACTCACCTAGTAGTAAACTGCACAAACCCACATCCATTGGCTGCAGGGATCTTGACATAAACTATTTCCCCAAACTACAATAAAATTTGCCTCAATTCTTCTTTGTAACAGCAGGGTCAAGATTGCCAATATAAACCTACAATACAAAAGAAGATGCAAATAAGAAAATAAGCCGCAATTCTTACTGTGGTGTTAGTTAAATAGTATCCACAGGAACTGCAGCTGGATATAACCCTGCAAAAGAATACAACAATACAAGTGTGTATTAATCATTATCTTTGACTCAAATTTGCAGAAATTAGCATCCATTAAGTTGTTTGAATGCATGTTTTGAAACTTATTATGTTGATAGTTGGCAAGTTATGGCTAATAGAAAGTCCGGTCATAGGCCCACCCATGGCTAAATACTGAGCCTCAATAATAGCACTGGTCACCTCGTGTATGGTTTGGTCCATTTCATAACGTGAATTCGCCTCTGAAAACCGAGCACTTTGTGTTGCTATTATTGGCTGCAAGATTTTAACATCTTGGGTTTTTTAGTCCACTTTTTTGTTAATGTAAGATACAAGAGCAAGTGTCTAGGGTTTCACTTCAAAATTTAAATAACATACATTGCCGTAGACCAGACAATATAAGTGTGTTAAAATTTCGAAATCTGAAAGGCTTACAGCCAACTTCCAGTCATAAAAAAACAGGTAAAAGGTGGGTGGCCTAGCTGGTCAAACGAGAAGGCTAAACCGTCAAGTTTCTAGGGTTTAACTTCAAATTTTAAATAGCATACCTTTAGAGCGAAGTCCTTATATGATTAACTGACCATATCTCCCATCCGATAAACACCAACTGAAATGAAAACCGATAGCAATTTAGCCAAAAAAACAGCTATTTCAAACTATGAAACTTGCATATCAAACATGCGAGGCATAGATACATGCACATATAGAGAAAAAAGGAAACTGCAACTATCATCACTCTAACATCTTGAAGATAAATCTAAATGTCCAAAACCATCCCATAAACATAAAAATCCAACAGTACCATTTAAAAATATATGTACCTGAAAGTGAATCTCTCTTAAAATCAACCATATCATCAAACATTTTCCTTTCATCTCTGCCACATACAGTTTTTGCAACAAACCCATAAATAAATTAAAAAAAATTATATAATTTCATTGAAAATGTTCAAAAATTCAATAATTTCATACCTGTTTTGCTTGAAATAGCAGTTGAAACATCAATTTGATCTTACTTTTTTGCCCCTTCCATCTTTCAGATTTGAAAAATTTTAAGGTGACATCTAAAAATGTTTTTTTAGGTACATATCAATGTAAAACTCAATTTGATTTTTGACCACCGGATACATTTGGATTCTGCAAAAACCTTGTTGTATTTGCTCCTTTCAACGGCTTCCTTATTGATGTCGTGTTTGTTAAATCACTAGTTCCAAAATCAATCGTTTCTTGCTTTTATAACAGCATAAAACGAAAAAGGCGACCAGAATCTGTTCCCTTACAAGATCTAAAGACACCGAGAATAGGTGTTTCGTTTCAATTAAACATGAACAAAGCAACAAAAAATGACAAACAATACCGCTTAAACAGGAAGAAGCAGCAAGCACACACAACTAGAGATACGAAACCTGCACTAAAAATATTGGGAAGTAAGCCATTGCAAAACACGATCCTGCTTCTTTGTTACAAATTACCTTTATTGAAAGCACAAATGTATTATACAGTCATAATCAAGAATGAACAGTTTTATGCAACAATATCCACCCAACCGATTCCGACTCAGGTTCACATACTGCACAGTATTAACTACAATAGGCATATTACCAGAATCCATAGACAACAAACCATAAAACAAAAGCCCTAAATCTCCTCACAACCCTAAAAAAATTAATATGCTGGATGATTAGAATTAAGTTAAACTAATGAACCAACAGAGAGCAAACAAACAGATAGCAAATATATCGCATAAACATTGTAAATCATTCACACAACATGCAGTATAGATTCATACACTCAAATTAGCAAAAATAGTAAGCAAAATTTGAAATTCGTATTCAATTAGTGTGATGATTAGAATTAGGTTAAACTGATGAACATCGTAAATCATTCACACCACATGACGTATAGATTCATACACTCAAATTAGCGAACATAATAATCAAAATTTGAAATTCACAGTCAAATTCGTATTCAATTAGCATGATGATTAAATTTTAGATTAAACTGACAAACAGGTATGAGATTATAAATCCAGTCACCGGTGGGTAAAGGTTGAGTGGTGAATAGATTACACAAGCTCCGATGGGTTGCTCGATGGGTGTTATTTCTTCTAACTCTGGTGGTATCCTGCACAGATCAACAACACGTTAGGGCGTTACAGGGAGGGGATAATCCCTGTATCGGCCCTCCGGCGTGAGAGTAAGTATCTCTAGGAAAAAACATATAGGTATGAGAGTCAAGTCCGTGTTGCTTACATACCTGAGTAATGGTGTGCTATTTATAGTGAATGGGAATACCCTGGTGTCACTTTCCTAGGGCTGACCTGGCACGAGTGTTATTGGTGGAGAGGTCTCTATCGAGAATATCCTCTATGTCCCCTAACTGACCTGGCACGAGTGTTATTCGTCGTTTTTTATTCTTTGCCTGACGTGTCATCTCGTAACCTCTTTTGGGCCCCCTTATTGCACGCCTTTTCACATTCTTCTGTGGTCGCATTAAATGCGAAGCCTATATAAGGTTCTAGGGTTTCCTTCTTTATTCCTTGCCGCCTTCATTTCTCTCTTCTTTCTTTCCGCATTCTCTGTACTTTCTTTCTTTCTTCAAATCCATGGCATCCGGTGTTCACCGAGGTAAAAGTAAAGACAAAGGTTCCGATATGTCTTTAATCGAGAATACCCCCATAAAATGGAATCGTGAGGAATTTGAGAAGGTCTGTGAGACCTATTGTTTTGACCGTGATTGGGAGCCGGAGTTCCCGGCCGCCGGCATGTCTGCTACAGATGTTCCAAATGGGAAAATTGCTCTTTACGCAGCCTTCTTCATTCATTGCAACTTCCGTCTCTCCACTACGATGTTTATTGGGAAACTTCTGAACTTCTACCAGGTGCACATATCCCAGATGCATTCGATGGGTCTCTGCCATGCAACCCACTTCGAATTCAGCTGTCGGAGCCAAGGTATTGACCGACCTGTGGCAGATTCAATGTTTTCTACAAGATGGTGCAGCGCGACGGTTGGTTTTCCTTCATAGGGTGTGGTGGGAAGGTGAAAAGTCATATCACTAGTGCTCCCTCTAGTTTCCATGATTGGTGTCAATGTTTCTTTTTTTATCAAGAGGGATGTGATCCCTATGGTTATGAACGTTCGTTCTGCCTCTGATTCTCTTGTGGATCCCGAGATTGAGGATTTTGAGGGCAAAAGTTGGTACGCAACTCTTACTTCCAGCCCTGCGGAGATCCAGTCCCTTCGTAAGAGTGCTTAAGTGGCTGCAGGCATGAGCCGGATTTGGAGGTGTGTCGATAAAGTTCCGTACTATTCTATCGGTGGAGAAGGTACAATACGACTGGTCCTTTGTTTTTATTTCAACTTTTCTTACTAGGCCTTTTCTTGCAGTTGTCGACAGTGTTTACGGCACCCTCTTTGATGACCCTCTTGGGAAAATGGTCTGGCGGGACCTTGTGCCGGGGGAACCTTCAATTTTGGATCGGTGGGCAGACAATTTTTTGTTTCCTCGTGCTATTGATAGCGACACTAGTCTCCAAGAGACTTCAGGTGCGACTTCCATCCTTAACCCTAGACCTCTTAACTCCGTTGATTCCGCCGAAGAGACGTTTATGATTTTGTCTAGCGATGAACCTTCAGGTTCATCTAGTGGAGACCCACCACTGATTCGTCGTAAGTGACGCCCAGGTCCTGATTCCCGGAAGGAGGCAGCTTACAGCCACGCAGCCGGGGGTTCTAGGGAGGGCCCTGCCCTTACACTAAAGAAGGTGAAAAGGAAGTCTCCTTCTTCCGCCGAGAAGTTACTTCATTCTCCGCGGGGTAAAAACAGAAGCTTTCTGCCTCCCTCAGGATGGCCGAAGAGAATGCCCTTGGTATGTTTTCTCTCCTTTATCATCCGCTTTGAGTTTGATAGTAGTCTTATAATATAACTTTTTTTTTCAGCGAGTTTGGCACAAAGGCCACCGGGTATTCCGTCTGGTGGTCCTCTTCAAGATGAGCAACCCGAATCTTCCCCCCATCAGGTTTTGTAGATATAGAGGACCCGGTGTCCGCCAAGCCTGACCCTCCTCAACCACCCAAAGGCACTGCCAACACTGTTCTCCCTGTCACCCCTGCTAAGACGGCCCCCAAGAATTCTACCACAGAAGGTTAATCAGCGGACCCTATTCACGTGCTCAACTGGCGGCTTACTCAGGATACCCGGCTAGTGGATCCCATTGTTTGCAACAATTTCATCCAGATATTCGTTCCTCTTGTTGAGCGTCTCTTCTAAAGGAATCGTACTCGCGGTCAATTGAAGAACCAGGTATCCCGGGATGTTATGGGGACCCTGTCTTCTGTATCTGAGTTGTTGAGGGATTGGGAGACTCTTCACGATGAGTGCGCCCATTATGAATATTTAAGGCGCGAGGTGGAAGGGAGCCGTCGGAATGCGAAGAAGGTTAAGAAGTTGGAATAGGAGTTATCCGTTTCCAAGGAAGAGATGACGTGTTCCCCGAGAACTACATATTAAAGCGGCCACGGATTGGAAAACCCCTTGTGATGCTTCTAACTTGAAACTTTCTCAGGCCGTCAAGTCCGGGCGTCAAGCCATGGCCCGCGTGGGTGCCCTGGAGATGACCAATCAGGAACTCTTTGATAGGTTAGCCCTCAAAGATACGAAGGATATTTCCCGTGATGCGGAGATAGCCTACCTTCGTGCTCAACTTAAAAATGCTCTTGATGGTCGGGATAATGAGGCCGCCCATCGGGTGGTGATGGAGAAGGATATTAGGGGACTCCACGCGGATCACCGCTGGCTACTTACTGAATGTCTGCCTTTAACTGTTGAAATGATCAAAGGTAACCCTGAATTCCAAGGGGTTAACTCCGACCTGCTTACTGCCAATAAATTCTTGGGGAGCCAACAGGGTTTTGAAGAGGGTTATCAGTTTGCTAAGGATGGGCTCCCAAAGACTAGTTTTGCCTTATATGACGTGAACTGCCAAGAAGGTTTGGAGGAGAAATCCTTGGAATTTGATAACATGCTATTCTCTATTCTGAAGGAAATTACGGATTGCGCTGATCATGCTGACCTATCTCATCTACACGCCATGTTTTCTGAAGAAGAGGATGTTGGACCCTCTGGTCATGGTCAAGAGGAAGAGGAGGATGAGGAGGTTGCGGGTGATGGCGGTAGTAAGGATGTGGCAGGAAGTGGTGTTGCTTGACCATTCTGGATTCCGGCTTGCGTGTCGTGTAAGACCTTCGGGTCTTGTTTATTTGATGTTTTTCCAGCATGCGTGCTACGTGACTTAGGCCATTGTGACTCTAACATTGAAATGTTTTGCCTGTTATGACTTTGGCCTTCATGCCAGCTATATATTACCTTCTGCGTGTTTGTGTGTTTCTTCGTGTATGTTTATGTTTCCAGCAATGTCTAGCTTTATTTTTCTCAGGCGCGCGCCTGTGTCTCAGGCGGCGTGTAATGCCGTGGACTTTTCCGTTAGGGGCAAAGGCCTTAGTTCTTATGCGAGCGCCTGTATCTCAGGCAGCATGTAATGCCATGGACTTTGACGTTTGGGGCAAAGGCCTAAGGTCTTATGTGCGCGCCTGTGTCTCAGGCGGCATGTAATGCCGGGGACTTTGCCGTTAGGGGAAAAGGCCTTAGGTCTTATGCGCGCGCCTGTGTCTCAGGCGACGTGTAATGCCGTAGACTTTACCGTTAGGGGCAAATGCTTTAGGTCTTATGTGCGCACCTGTGTCTCAGACGACGTGTAATGATGTGGACTTTGCCGTTAGGGCAAAGGCCTTAGGTCTTATGCGCGCGCCTATGTCTCAGGCGGCGTGTAATGCCGCGGACTTTGCCGTTTGGGGCAAAGGCTTTAGGTCTCATGCGCGCGCCTGTGTCTTAGGCAGCGTGTAATGCCGTGGACTTTGCCGTTAGGGGCAAAGGCTTTAGGTCTTATGCACGCACATGTGTCTCAAACGACGTGTAATGCCATGGACTTTGCCGTTAGGGGCAAAGGCCTTAGGTCTTATGTGTGCGCCTGTGTCTCAGGCGGTGTGTAATGCCGTGGACTTTGCCGTTTGGGGAAAAGGATTTAGGTCTTATGCGTGCGCCTATGTCTCAGGCGGCGTGTAATGCCGTTGACTTTGTCGTTTAGGGAAAAGGCTTTAGGTCTTATGCGCGCACCTGTGACTCAGATGGCGTGTAATGTCGTGGATTTTACCGTTAGGGGCAAAGGCTTTAGTTCTTATGCACGCACCTGTGTCTCAGGCGGCGTTTAATGCCGTGGAATTTGCCGTTTGGGGCAAAGGCTTTAGGTCTTATGTGCGCGTTTGTGTCTCAGGCGTCGTGTAATATTGTAAGGCCCCAAACCGGGCACACTACAGTTGGTTCTCATAACGGATTATTTCCATGGAAATACTCATTTTAGATATATTAAACTACAGCAGAAGTCTTTCTAAAAACATTAATTGTTATTTAATGTCATTAAGTTACCTCACGAATGCTTGCACACCAATCCGAGTAGCACCGCTCCCAAGCCAAGACATGTCACGCAACGATTACCTGCAAAAACAATCTATCGAATACACAAAGTCAGCTACGCTAAGTGATTTCTAATAGTTTAGTTTAATTAAAAGCCAACTAGTAACAAAAGTTATTTAAACTTTACTCAGGACCCACAGACCTTATAAATTAGGTCCACAATTCATTAACCAATGGATAACCATTGTTCTCACCCGATATCCCATAATAGCTCATTACTCGAGACTCATCCCATGATAATAATAATAATAATCCTTCAGTTTCATCGACATAGGTCGAACCTACCTACACGAATAACTCATGTTCAAGTACATGTATTAACTCGACACTTGGTTAACACAACAACCCCCTGGACCTCAACTTACTCAGCCTTGACTAAGGCTCTTACAAATCAACTGACATAATCGTTATGAACATCACCTCACAATCTTGGCACCCCGGCCAATCTAACTCTACTCATCACATTAATACTATCTCAAGCACAATACATATAACTCATCACTTGTATGCAGTTTAACACAAATATATAAGCACACAAACACATACCTCATTACTGCATCCTCGTCAGGGTTATCCCCGTCGGGATACTCTTCATAAGCTCAACTCCACCCTTGTTACAGGGCCCCGCCACTAAAAATAGCGACACACTCGTCATCTACGATGACTAACCAACCACCCATACGGTGACTATATCATCTACCATACGATGATTGCTAGAGCACACGTACAATGATGACCCCGAAGGACTCCGTCCTCCACACCACTGTTGACCCAACACATGGACAACAATGCAAGCACATAAAGCAACACATATAACACATAACGTCATACTCTATTTACATTACTCATTAACTGCACTTGCACCCTACACATAGAACTAGTGTAACATATCCTACACGAATTCATAAGCATTTAGCTTATATCCCGACTCACCCCGACTAACTCGTAACACAATACACTGCTAATATAGCAACACACATACAACTACTATATCTCATTATTTAAGCATATACCACGTACATGCACACCCTGTGACACTTCCTAGTCGTAACCGTACGACCCGTAACTACAATCCTGACTCACCCCTGTTAGGTCACTATACGACCCGTGACCATATAACCACCTTTAGACCTAGATCACATGATCTCATAAACACCCCCGTAGACCCTCCGACTCATTATTGAATGTTTTAGTTCATAAACACCTCGGGTTAAAACCCAAAACTCTTAACACATTTAATACGTTAAACATCTGTGGTTAGTATGTATGATAGCCCCAAAAACGTTAAAAACATGTAAAAGAGGGGGATTAGAAACTCACTGTTATGAAGATCTAACTCCTGCACTACAACAGTCTCCTTGCATGAAACCTGAACCTGTCAACATATGATCACATGGTCAGAGTACATCCTAAACATGTGTCAGTTACGTATATATATAAATGATCCCGACAGTTGTTTCGTCCGCTTGTCCCTTCTTCTATGCAACAACCCTAGTCCACGTGTCCGCCCAAACTTGGTTATCCTGGGCTCGTTTAGAACTCCCATGCATGGACGTTCGCGTGCCATGCAAAGCATTAATCTCGTAGGTCACCCGTACACGAGTTGAGACTCCCATGCATGTACTAACTCAACATACAAACCCTTTGCACCCAAAACCCTAATCGGGTGTAACCCGATTCCCTTCTCTCCTCGTCCACTACCATGAACCACCACCGTGCAACACTGTCATGCTCCGCCATCGTCTTCTTCATCTAGCCGCAACCCTAATCGGCCATGCACCACATTGGCTCCACACCGTTGCGTCCTTCTTAGCTGGTTCCACCGTCCCCGACTACACCCGAGCTCGTCATCACCGTTGCCGCACTACCACAGCCGTCGCCGCCTGTTACCGTCCTCCCGTCCCCCACCACAGCCTCCTCCATGGCTGTCGTCGAGCACCCAATTCATCGGAACCACCCTTGTGGGTTTCCGTCCACTCTCGCCGGGTATCACCACCCTCTTACCGTCTCTACCTGCTACTACCATGGCCACCACCACCATCGTCGATCACCACCTTCATCCCTACTTGGTCAAGATCAAAACCCCAAACCCTAGTCGGGTTTTCAAACTAAAAGCGTAACGAATACGTGAAACGAGAGGAGTAACGATGATTACCTTGGTTTGGTGTGTAGCTTCCCGCTCGAAACCGTCATGAGAACACCCCTTCCGGTCACCCTTCTCCCTTCTCCCTGGTTCCCTGCCGTCGCGAGTTCTTCCTAGGCCGAATGGAGCCTAGGGTTTACTCCTAACTTGTTTTAAATGCTACAAGTTTACACTCGAGTCCCTATGTTTCCGCTAACGCGTGTTCCGATCTCAATTTCTCATTAAACGACTAACCGGTCCCCTAACGTTGATAATCCGAGCTTTACGTGAAACCACATAGTCCATGTTATTTGAAAGAGGCTCGGTTCAACCCATAACCAGATTCTTTTAGTTCACAAATTCCGGGATGTTACAAATGACGTGGACTTTGTCGATAGGGGCAAAGGCTTTAGGTCTTATGTGCGTGCATGTGTCTCAGGCGGCGTGTAATGTCGTGGACTTTTCCATTAGGGGCAAAGGCTTTAGGTCTTGTGAGCGCGCCTGTGTCTCAGGCGGTATGTAATGTCGTGGACTTTGCCGTTTGGGGCAAAGGATTTAGGCCTTATGCGCGCGCCTGTGTCTCAGGCAGCGTGTAATGCCGTGGACTTTTCCGTTTGGGGCAAAGGCTTTAGGTCTTATGCGCGTGCAAGTGTCTCAGGCGGCATGTAATGCCGTGGACTTATCCGTTAGGGGCAAAGGCTTTAGGTCTTATGCGCGCGCCTGTGTCTCATGCGGCGTGTAATGCCGTGGACTTTGCCGTTAGGGGCAAAGGCTTTAGGTCTTATACGCGCGCCTATGTCTCAGGCGGCGTGTAATGCCATGGACTTTGCCGTTATTGGCAAAGACTTTAGGTCTTATGCGCGCACCATTCTTTCAGGCGGCGAGTAATGCTATGACAAAAGTGACTCAAAAGTACGATTTTTCTTCATTAGAAACATGAGGTTGCGCTTTTACAATGAGGGGTCGTGTTACCGCTGCCCTTCTTTGCTTACATGTAACATTTTTGCAATTGGGCGGCGTTCCAAGTTCTGGACATCTCCTTCCCATCCAACTGTTGCAGCGCATACGCGCATTTTCCTAATACCTGGCGGATCATATACGGACCTTCCCATGTTAGGCCCAGTCTCCCTGTATTTTCTGCGCGGCTTGCTTAGTTACTTCTTAGAACGTATTCCCCTTCTCTGAAGATACATTCATTAACCCTTTTGTTGTACTTTTTTTTCTAGCCTACGCTTGTATCTCGCCTCACTGATAGCTGCCGTCTCCCGACGCATCTCCAAGACATCCAGATTGGATCTTAACTCGACCTCGTTCTCTTCTCTTTCTCCGTTCAGTCTTCGCGCTGCAGGTATGCCAACCTCCACTGGAATCATGGCCTCTGTACCATATGTCAAACTGAAAGGGGTTTCTCCATTGCTGCTTTTTGGCATTGTCCTATGTGCCCATAGTACGTGTGGGAGCTGTTCTAGCCACGACATTCCTTCTTCTTCTAAGCGTGTTTTTATTCCATCTACAATGCTTCTATTGACTCTTTCAACTTGCCCATTCCCCTGTGGATGTGCTACGGAGGTGAACACCTGTACGATTTGCAGTTTCGTGCACCATTCCTGTGTAGCCCCATCAGTGAATTGCTTCCCGTTATCACTGACTATGTAAAGCGGGAGGCCAAAACGGCAGATTATGTGCTCCCATATGAACTTCTTGATGTTGGTTGCGGTGATGGTTGCCAGGGGTTTCGCCTCAACCCACTTGGTGAAGTAGTCTATTGCTATTACCAAGAATTTTATGCGATTGGGCTCTTCTGGGAATGGTCCTACCAGATCGATGCCCCACTTCTAGAAAGGTCATGCTGCGGATACCGGGATGAGGTTGTTTTTTGGGCTATGCACCATTGGTGCATGTTTTTGGCAACATTGGCATTTGCATAGCTCCTCTGTAGCATCTATATGCATTCCTGGCCAGTAGTAACCGGCGTTCATTAGCTTGGCCACTACCGCTCGTGGACCTGCGTGGATTCCACATATTCCGAAGTGGATTTCCCTGATTAAGTTGTTGGCTTCTAAGCTATCTACGCAACATAATAACGAGCCTAAGAATGATCGTCGGTACAGTATCCCATCTTGAAATTGGTATTGCGTGGCTTTAGCCTGTAACTTGTGCGCTTTGGATCTTTCAGGTGGTAAGGTTCCCACGCCCAGGTATTCGCGGATTGGAGTCATCCAAGACTCACCTTGCTGTGTGGTGTTGACTTCCGCTACCTCGGTAGATGGGTTCTGAATTATCTCTAAATGGATAGCTTTCATTGGATCACTGAAATTGGAGGCTATTTTACTTCGTGCATCCGCTTTCTTGTTCTTGCTTCGTGGTATGTGAATTACCTCCCATGAGGTAAAGTATCTAAGTAAGTTCCTGCAAATGATGAGATACATGATCATTATCGGGCCTTTGGCTTGATAAATCTCATTTATCTGGTTTGCCACTAATAGAGAGTCAACATGTGCACGTACGTGCCTTGCCTCTTTCTCCATTGCCCAGCGGAGACCCGCTAAGAGCCCCTCATATTCTGTTTCATTGTTGGATGTTTGAAATGATAATTTTAAGGGGCGCGTAAATTATGTTCCTTCTGGACTGATGAGCAGTAATCCCACTCCTGATCCCTCGATGCACGCTACCCCGTCTGTAAATAACTCCCAGTGAGTTTCTGTTCCTATGGCATGCGCTACTATCTTCTCTTGCGCTTCCACTTCTATAGTTCCCTTGGGGACTTTCGTAAGAAAATTTGCTATGACTTGGCCTTTTATGGCGGATCGCGGCTTGAATGTTAGTTCAAACACCCCTAACTCAATTGCCCAGCTGGTCATCCGCCTAGAAAGTTCCAGGCGACACAAGATCTGTTGTAAAGGGAAATTTGTCAGGATGTCCACATTGTGTCCTTGGAAGTACCTGCGCAATCACCTAGAGGCATGCACTAGAGCTAGGACGAGCTTCTATGTCATGGAGTAATTGACTTTCGATCCCTTCATAACTCTACTGATATAGTAGATCGGGGTCTGTGTGCCTGCGCGCTCAACCATAAGAACTACGCTGACCGTCTGATGTGATGCGGAGAGATAAACTTTCAATCTCTCACCTTTCGTCGGCACAGCTAGGGTGGGTAAAGTTGTCAGGTAACTTTTCAACTCTTGGAATGCCTTTTCCGCTTCGGCGGACCACTTGAAATCGGACTTTGTTATGTAATTCTTCAAAGTGGCGATAAAAGGTAGAGACTTCTCCTAGTGTTTGGCCAAGAACCTGTTCATGGCCATTAGCCGGCCATTTAAAGTTTGAACCTCATTCAATGATCTTGGGGACGTCATACGCGTGATTGCAGTGACCTTCTCCGAGTTTATCCTTATGCCTTCTTTAGTGACGATTACGCCTAAGAATTTTCCTTCCTCCATTCCGAATGAGCACTTCACCGGATTCAGCTTAATACCTAATTTTTTCAGGCAAATGAACGTTTCTGATAGATCCACCAGCATGATCTTCTCATTCCTACTTTTTATTACTAGATCATCGACATATACCTCCAGATTTTTCCTAATTTGATCCTTGAACACCTTATCCATCAAGCGTTGGTACGTGGCGCCGGCGTTTTTCAACCCAAATGGCATCTTCGTGTAGCAAAAGATGTCGATGTCCGTATGGAAGGCGGTTTTGTCTTCATCTTCTTGGGCCATTTGCACTTGATGGTACCCCTTATAGGCGTCGAGGAAGCATTTATATGGGAAAGACGCCAAAGAGTCAACTTTTGATTCAATTTCTGGGAGCGGGTATGCGTCTTTTGGGCATGCCTTATTCAAGTCCTTGAAATCCACGCACATTCTCCACGACCCGTCTGATTTTTTTTACCATGACCGGATTAGCAATCCACGTCAGGTATCTTACTTCCCTCAGGATCCCCGCTGCCACCAATTTACCCACTTCTTTCACCACTGCTTCACGCCGCTCCGGCGCCATACTTCTTCTTTTTTGAGCTACTGGTTCAACTTATCTGTACGTGTGCAGCGCATGTTCATGCGCAGTAAGTCCTTCAAGTGTTGCCGGACACATGTAGATATAGTATGTCCCATAGTGATGGTCTGTTCCGGGAAGGCGGGATTGATCACCCACTTTTATGGTTCTGTGAGTGGAGGCAATGGTGGTGCTACTGTAGGCTCTATTACCTCACATTCCTGATCTGCCCAAATCTTGGCAACGCCTTTAGGAGTTGGGAACATGATTAAACCTATCGATGTGGATACCGTCGTGGCCAAAATTCCAAAAGATGTTTTCTCCAAAATGACGTTGTGTTGGGAATGCGCTGGTACTACCATAAATTGAAGCAGAACCGTGCGCACCTTGTTCCTATCCCCGACTATTACCGGGAAGGTTATCTGACCCAACGGTTTGATTGTTTCCCCGGAAAATTCCATGATGGGCGCGTGCACTTCCTCCAGTCTTTCTTGATCTTCCCTATCCATTTGTCTAAAACACTGTTCATATAGAATGTGTGAAGAACTGCCTGTGTCGATGAAGATGCGGCGCATTCTATAAGGGCCTACCAATGCCGTGATTATCAAAGGGCCAACGTGATAATCCCCTATCTGAGGTGGGAAAGATAGAGGCACCTCCATCCATGACGGTGTCGGTTTCGCGGCTCTTTTCTTCTACCCTCGCGGGGTATGTAGCCCTCCTCTGATCATGTACATGTCGCGAACCCGAGGTTGGAACTCTGTTTCTTTCCCCTTCCCATTTCCCGAACCAGCCTGCTTGTTGTCTTTAAGGAGGTGCGCCAATTTTCCTGCTTTTACCTATAATCGATCTGCTTCTTTAGATGATAACATGAATCTGTATCATGTCCCGTGGCCTTGTGATAGGAGCAATATTTCTTGTTATCTCGTAAGGTGATTTCCCGAATGGGGCGTGGCTATTCTAATTTCAAATTTTCTATTACCAATATTATACTCGGGGTTTTACTCAGCGCGGGGTATGATAAAGTCGGGTATGGTCTATGAGATACACCGGATGTCTCGCGCCTGAGCGAGTATGATATGCACGGGGAATACGAGTCCCTTGGTCTCTATAACCTTGGGTAAGTGCTAGGCGTCGAGAACCTTGGCTTGTACCCTGAACTTTGCATGTGCCTGTATGGTTTTTCCAAGTCTCTCCTGGTGTATGCCTCAGATCCCCTTTTTGTATCTCTTGGTTTCTCCCTCGCCCTATTTTGCGCCACAGATTTCTCAGCTTTGATGTATACTTTTGCTACTATCATTAATGACTCCATGGTTTGGGGCATGCCCTTTGGACCATGGAGACGTCGTATAAGGTGGTCTTCGCGTACTCCGTTGATGAATCCTGCTATCATGAGGTCCTCTGTGGCCTCTCCTATCTGTAGAGACTCGAGATTGTATCTGACCAAAAAATGCTCGACTGAGTCATTATCATGGCGCCGTATGTGTAGGATCTCAGTTTTGTCTTTCGTACGATGTTTCTGTTGGCTGAACTACTGCATGAATTGCTTGATCAGATCCTCAAAGTTTTCTATCCCCTCGGTAGGCAAGCTGTCAAACCATAGGCGAGCTGCCCCTACTAAGGTTTAAACAAACATGTGGCACCACACCGAGACTGACCACTGCTCCACTCCTTCGGCGCTGACAAAGATATTTATGTGGTCATCTGGATCACATGTTCCGTTATACTTACCCACCACGGATGGCATCCGTAGCTTGGAAGGGAATTCCGCCTGTGCGATTCATGTCGTGAACTTAGACTGCGCCACCAATGCTGCAGGTCGATATGGTTTTGAGAAGTCATATGTCGCAGTTATAATAGTGTTTGTGTTGTAGGGTTGCGACACCGGTCCAGCGGACGTGGCTGGGGTGAAAGTACTTGGGACTTGGTAAGACATGGGGTTACTTGCTCCTTGCAGCCCTTCTCCGTCGAACAGGCGCGCGCGCACACTTGCAAGTTGGGATTCGCGCACCCATTGTCGTATTGCTGCATCTTCCTTTGTTGTTCTATCCACCACGCCTGGGGCGGAAGGAGCATAGTGTTGTTTGTGAAGTTGGGTAGAGGTAATGGATGAGAGGTGAAAGTGGTTGAGTTTGTAGGCTGGTGTTATTTAGGTGTTGCGGGGTGGGGGTAAAGGGTATGTATGGGATGTTTGGAGTGAGTGGCGGGAAACCAAACTGTTCTTGTGGGGTTGGCAAGGGTGTTGCTTACATACCTGAGTAATTATCTCTAGGATATAACGTATATGTATGAGAGTCAGGTCCGTGTTGCTTACATACATGAGTAATGGTGTGCTATTTATAGTGAATGGGAATACCCTGGTATCACTTTCCTAGGGCTGACCTAGCGCGAGTGTTATTGGTGGAGAGGTCTCTATCGAGAATATCCTCTCTGTCCCCTAACTGATGACTGTTAGTGGAAACTTTGTCTTATATAACGGGACCACTGGAGCGCATGGTGGTGTCTTCTTCTGCGCGACATCTTCTGACTCTTCTGTGGGGTATCCTTTCTTGCGCGCAGATGTTCCTGTCCTTTTATGAAGTACTGTCAAGTATGTTCCTTCCACGGCAAGCTATGCTGCATGGGGTGAATATCCTTCCGTGAGGGACCTTACGTCTTCAGAGATAAAAGGATAAACTCTTGAGTATATTAACATACAAGAATGAAACAATATATAGCCGTATACAAGCAAATGAAAAGACAAAACATAAATACAAAATGAATATAAAAAATGAAGTATAATTGGTTATAAATGAGGAGAGTTAATATCCCCGTAAGCGAGACGATGAGGGAGACTTTTGGTAAAAATGTCGGCCACTTGGAGCGTGGTTGGTATGAACTTGGTGTGAAGTTTTCCTGAAGAGACTAGTTCACGAATGAAGTGAAAGTCTAACTCAATATGTTTCATTCTTTTGTGGGAGATTGGGTTTTGTGTGATAAAAAGAGCACTGTGATTGTCACATAAAAGTGTCTAACGAGCTGAAGGTAAGGCATGTAATTCCTGAAGGAGATGAGATATCCAAATTAGTTCAGCAGCCATGTTAGTCATAGCCCGATATTCAGATTCACAGCTTGAACGGACACTGTGGGTTATTTCTTAGCACTCCATGATACGAGGTTGCCACCAAAAAAATAGAATATCCATATGTTGAGCGTCTGGTTTCGAGACAGCGAGCCCAGTCGGCATCAGAGTAGCCAAGAAGAGATGTGTGTGTGGGTTTTGAAAAAGTGAGACCAAATGCTAAGGTGCCATTGATGTAACGGAGAATTCTCTTGACAGCTTGGAAGCAGGGGCGGATCTATGTAGTGTCGGGGGGTTCACTGGAACCCTGAGTTTTGAAATTGTAGTAGAAAGCTATAAAGAAAAAATTAGGTAAACCCCTTCAAAAAATATAGGGTGAACCCCTTTAAAAAGTTGAAAACCGATCAAGAACAGATTTTGAGATGTGTTGATAAAGACCCTGAAATTTAGAGTGATTATTTGTTATGGGGAAATGTCTTTGAAAGCTTGAAAGATTAATGGAGAATATTGGTTTGGTAGAGAAGATGAAGTTTAAAGAGAGAAAAGTGAAGAAAAGTTGATGTTGACAATTGATTTGTGTGAAGTAAATGTAGAAAGAGTATATTTGCCTCGGAAAACACATTTCTTCAATTTCAAAATTAACCTCATTAAATGACTTAAGTTACACCTTTAAAAAAATTAACTTAACTTACAAATTAAGTTTTATTTAAATTAAATAATCATAAAATTAACATCCTGTATTATTGTATTATGTGTTTTTTTTTAATTTTTAATAACAATGTTTTTTATTATTGTGTCGTATTTTTATTATATGATGAAAGTTACCCAACTCGAACAATCGAACCGAACCAAACCAAAAATTTTTATGTCTGGCCCTATGAAATTAGAGCAGCTAAAAAACAGTGAACGCCACGGAAAAAATTCCTGGATCCACCACTGCTTGGAAGTGATCAATAGTAGAAGCATGTAGAAATTGGCTAACTTGATTGACACCGTATGATATGTCCGGACGAGTGATGGTTAAGTATTTAAGAGCACCTACAATGAACCGATAGTGAGTAGGGTCCGAGTAGGGTTCACCCATGCTGGTAAAAGAGACAATTGTAGACAGCGGTGTGAATGCAGGTTTGGCATTAAGCATGCCTGCACGTTCCAAAATTTCTCGGGCATATTTCGATTGATTGAGGAATAATCCATTAGTGGTATATGTGACTTCAAGGCCTAAAAATTAATTTAGTTCCCCCAGATATTTAATTGCCATTTCCTTGTTGAGACGAGTGATGAAAGATCGAAGAACATTATCATTGTTACCTGTGAGGATGAGATCATCAACGTAGACTAGAAGATACATAATACAAGCATCCTTTTTAAAAACGAACAGAGACGTGTCCGTACGGCTGCAAGAGAATCCATTGTTAAGTAAAAATGTGCTCAGCCAGTGAAACCAAGCACGTAGGGCTTGCTTGAGACCGTATAAAGCTTTGTTTAGCCTGCAAACATAATTGGGGTGTTGAGGATTGATAAAGCCCGGGGTTTGTTCCATATATACACACTCGTTTAGATGTCCATGAAGGAAGGCATTGTTTACGTCAAGTTAGAGTAGTTTCCACTTGTTGAGGACGGTTAATGAAAGAATGATACGAACGGTGGCAGCCTTGACAACTGGGCTGAAGGTGTGGGAGTAGTCAAGCAAGGGAGTTTGAATAAATCCTTGAGCCGCAAGGCGAGCTTTGTAACGATCAATTGTGCCATCAGATAGGTATTTGGTACGAAAGAGCCACTTAGAGCCAACCACATCACAGTTAGCTGGGCGAGGTACCAAAGTCCAAGTATTATTTTTATGGAGTGCATGAAGTTCCTTATGCATAGCATCAACCCACTTCAATTCTTTAGCTACAGTGGTGAAACATATAGGGTCTGTGGAGGAGAAAAGTGCCTCATGAAGAGGTGTTTGAGTGTCTTGAGAGAAATCTACACAGTGACGTGGTATAAAAATACCTAACTTAGCTCAGGTAACCATAGGGTGAGTGGGTAGAGGGGGAGGTGGTGGCGGTGGTGCGATCGGACTAGTTTGAGGAGGGGGTTGGGCAGGTGTTTGCTCAAGGTGGGTAGGAGATGTAGGTGCAGAAGGTATGGGCAAGGTGTGTTCGGGAGCTTGTGTTGTGGGTAGGGTAGTAGAGGTGGTGATATTTGGATCTACGAAGGGTAAGGGTGATGAGGGTGCACCATCCATGCAAAGATGGCATGGATTGGTGTGGGTGACAGAAGGTGTGGTGGGTTTACAGGGAGGTGTAGGCGAAAATGGGATTGGATTTTTGTCTAGGAAAGTGGTGAGTTCAAGGTGAGATGTATTTTTGGTGTTGGTGGTGTCCTTAAATGGGAATACTTCTTCATCAAACCGGCATGTCGAGTGATGTAGACACGAGAGGTTGACGGGTCAAGGCAGCGGTAGCCTTTATACATGGGACTATAACCAGTAAATATGCACGGTAAGCTCCATGGGGCAAGTTTATGTTCCGAGTAGTCACGAAGATATGGGAATACACGGCATCCAAAAGCTCAAAAAGTGGTGTACGATGGTGTTTGTTGGTATACAATTTCAAACGGGGACTTACCATCAAGAACGGGAGTGGGTAAGCGGTTTATGATATACACTGCCGAAGAAAAAGCATCGACCAAAAAGGCGGATGGAAGGGAGGCATTAAATTACATAGCCAAACCCGTTTCGACGACATGTCGATGTTTTCTTTCAACCCTTCCGTTTTGTTGAGGGGTATATGGGCAAGACAATCGATGGAGAGTGCCATTTTCTTCAAACAAAGTCCTTACTTTATGGTTAACAAATCCGGTTCCTCCATCACTTTGAAAGGTTTTTATGTTGCGAGAGAATTGAGTTTGAACAAGTTTTAGAAACACCGTTAATACATTGTAGAAGTCAGATTTTAGTTTTAAAGGATAAAACCAACAAAAGCGGAATGATCATCAATGAATATGACATAGTAGTGATAGACGTCACCGGATATGACCGGGGATGGACCCCATAGGTCACAATGTATTAGGTCTAAGGGTTGAACAGATCGTTTAGTGTTAATGTCAAATGGTATACGATTACTTTTAGCAAGTTGGCATGGTGGGCAAATACCCGGTTTGGCTAATAAAGCTGAAATAGATAATTGAGCAAGTTTTTTTAATGTAATAGTAGTGTCAAAATGCACATGACCCAAACGATAGTGCCATATTTCAAAAGATGCTTTAGGACAAGAGGATGCAACAAAAGCTTGATGGTCCGATTGGAGAACGTAAAGCCCGTTCTCACACCTTCCTTGAGCTAGAACTTGTTTGGTTTGACGGTCCTGAATAAAAAATGAAGGATAAGATAGTAAAACATCAACAAGATTATCTTTTATAAGTTTGCTGATGGATAGTAATTGTTTGGTTAAATTTAGAACCACTAAAATGTCTTTAAGGTGAAGTTGATTATAAAGAACCGTGTCTCCTTTGTGTGAAACAGGGAGGGTATTACCATTCCCAAATATGACATGTTCGGTACCTGATGAAGATGCCGGATTAGAAACAGATTGGGTGGAGGGGGTCAGGTGATCCGTTGCTCCCAAGTCAACATACCAATCTGGTCCGGATGAGGAGACATGGCATTGAGAGAGAAAAGCATTGGCCAAGCTATCTTCAGATGGAGTAGGAACGGTTTGTGAGGCAAAGGGGTTTAGGCTTGGGCAAGCGGTAGCGTAGTGTCCCTCATGTCGACAAAGTTGGCAGTGAGGAACACGACGGCCACGCGCACAACCACCACGGTTACTGTTGTTGTGTGAACCACGAGGGAAACGGCCACCGCGACCCCTAGCAGATGAGGGATACCTGTGTGACTGTGTAGAAAGGCAACAGGTGGGGTAGGGCTGCCATGTATGGTATGGAGGAACAGCTCATGATTCTTAGCACGGGCCATAAGATCAGTGAAGGTCGGGTGAGGTCGAGTGGTTCGGATGGTAGTGGAGAACGTCTCAAAGGAGGATCCGAGACCAAAGAGAAACCAATGAAGTTGACCAGCGTCGTCAACCGGATATCCGATGGCCGATAATTGATCACAGAGGTGTTTAAATGAGCGACCAAATTCAGCGACGGAGCGAGAGCCTTTCCGGACAAGACGCAGTTGGTCCCGCAGGTTATGAACACGGTCAATGGATGAGTTGCCATAGGCTTGCTCTAACGCAACCCAGATCTGTCGGGTCGTGGGAAGGCCGACAACAGTGGAGATAGCTTCTTCAGATAGCGAAGAATGGAGAATGACGATGGTGCGTTGGTCTGTTATGAGCCATGAAGAGTAAGCTGAATTGACCATGGTTTTGTCACCGGTGGTAATGGTTGATGCAGGGCTGGGAGAAGAACCGTTGACATGAGGGAGAAGGTTTTGGTAAGTGAGTATAGGGATCATTTGATTTTTCCAAAGTAGGTAGTTGGAAGAGAAGAGCTTAATGGTTATCATGTGCATGAGGGTGTTGAGGGGAATGGTATCATTTGAGGAAGAAGCCATGAGAGGCACAGGGAGGAAGATGACAGGAGGTGGGGAAGAAGGAAAGGTTAGGCTCTATACCATGAAATAAAAAGATAAACTCTTGAGTATATTAACATACAAGAATGAAACAATATATAGCCGTATACAAGCAAATGAAAAGACAAAACATAAATACAAAATGAATATAAAAACTGAACTATAATTGGCTATAAATGAGGAGAGTTAAAAAGGTAGATACATGTGTGTGTGTGTGAGTGTAGAGAAATAGAATATACAAAAGGTAAGTATTACCGAGAATCTTGAACCCTAATGTGTGTGTGTCCATTTCGCTTTTCTCCTTCTTCCCTCCCTTGATTTTCATCATCAACTTGTACTTTCGATCTAAATCATCCTTCTCGGAAGTGTTGATCTTCATTGTCCACGTGTACTTCCGATCAGTCCTCGCCTTCCCTCGTTCCACCAGATCAAACCCTAGCTCGAGAGCAGACACACGATCGGAGAGTGATTGGAGGTACAATTCGGCGGTTGTTGATTGGCACCTGGTGATGAGCTTCCGAGCTAAAGAAATACCGAACGTCGTGGTACGCTCGACATGAATCAAATCAGGGATGGAGATAGGAGATTGAGTGAAGGATAAGTAGGATTTAAGAGATCAAGAGCTAGATCTAGCTTACTGGTGGATTCGAAGAGGAAAAATGGGGAATGGTGAGTAAGAATCAAGTATTCATCAAGGTCTTGTGAACGAAAAATTAGTTGGGGTGACGTGAAATTTTAGGAGGAAAGGACTCGGTGACGAGCTAAAATTTTTTTAATGGCAATTTGGATCACTGACGAGCCACTGACTCACTCGATTATCTCCACCACCCTCAGGATGAAACCCACTATAGGTGAGAAAAACCCCAGGCCCAACCTGGAACCCATTTTTTGTCACAAGTGGGACTTTAACCCAAGACCTACCCATTTTATTGAAGTCTTGGGTACCTCACCTCAACCATTTATACTGAAGATCATTGACAAGTTAAATGCCACTAGAAACTAGTAACAAGCAAATAAGGCATACATAAAATACCACTAAAAAACTAAATTAGTGACACAAAGGTTAAATATCATTAAAAGTGTGTGTCATTAAATGGCATTTTTATAGTGTTTGCGACTGAATCGTTTGCGACCAACGTTGCGACTGAACCTATTTGCGACTGTTTTTGCGACCAAAATCAATTACAAGCGATTTTGCAACTAGGTTTTTTGCAACCGATTTAGTAACCAAGTTTCCTTTTATACATACGACCACCTTTGTGACCGACATTTCAGTCCCATATATATGTAGAAAAAAATTTTGGTCTCACCATTTATAAATTCTAATGCCCAAAATCAAATAATTAAATTCACAAAATCATATCAATTTATAGAAATATCCAAATATTTAAAACTAAATATGACCAAAGTATCCAAAGTTATGTATAATAAGAAATATTCAAATATATGTACAAAAACAAATATCTAATTTAACCATGTTTACTAAAAAAAATACATGATTAACTAGTTGAGAAACTTTTTGGTATGTTCTTCAACGGGAATTGATATCTGCTCCTTCACTACGGTGTTTTCCTCTTTCATTTAGTGTTTGTAACCCTAATTTCCTCATTTTGCTCCATCATTATAAGTTTATTTGCTATTTCTTTTTCTACTCTTTCTGGTTCTTTCTCTTATGGCAGTTGCGCTATTTTCTCATTCAATAGATGTACCTATACTTAAAATAGCACCTTGAAACCAAAAAACGTGTTATGACTCTTTAGAATCAAATATATCTTAGTTATACCTATTATGACCCATTACAACAATAATCACCTAATATAGACAAAGGATCCCAAATACTACACATTACTACCCGTTATAATATAATACACTTTGTGCAGTAGGCTATTTCCCAATATTTACACTTTGTGTAGAAGGCTATTTCCCACAGCTTGAAACCATGACCTTAAGATTATAAATCAGCAATCTTACTAGTTGCTCCAAGTTCTGCCCTCAGAATCTTTCAAATTATAGTTATGACCCAACAAACTATACAAATTCCATAAATCTTTCATATTATTATGACAATTAATATCAAAATATCAGCATTTACAAAATAAATCAGTAGAATTCACAAAATCATGTCTAGTTTTTTTTTTAACGGCAAACACACACATTCCATAAAATCTACTAAAATTCACCTATTTCCATTTGTAGGACTTGAACCCGCATCAATTTAGTGGGGATAAACACCGTGCCACTGGGCCAAGAGACCATCGTCACAAAATTGTGTCTAGTATTCACATGTTTTAAGTTCTAATCCACACTTTGTTATATCTAGGCAATATCAACCCTTAGAGCTTGTTCATTATCTCTTAAGTGGATCTATTAGGAAACCAGCCACTTTAGTGGCCTATATAACCTGTAATATGACAAAAAAAAAAATAAACAAACGTACCCGATAATATACCATTTATAAAGTAAGGTTCCAGAAAGGGTGAGATAAAAACAAACATTATCTCTATATGAGGAGATACAGAGGTTACTCCTAGTGATACCACCGGCTCAAAACCTTATTTAATAAATTATATATATATATATATGTATATATATATAGGGAAATTATCATAAGAAAACTCATTGTTCATGAGAAAACCAAAAAACTATTTATTAAATATAAAAAAATAATAAAAAATCATAACTCAAAATATAAATCGAAAACTAAAAAACCGCTACGGAGACCTTGTTCCCCATGTCGTCCTCGTTCAAAAAAAAATTCAGCGTTTTGCTACATATGTGTAGCATAGTTAGCTTTTGAGGGTGGTTTTTTGGGTTTAGTTTAGCTTTTAAGTTAGGTTTTTTAGGGGTAGGTGGGGGGTTTAGGTTTTTTGGTGTACTACACATATGCAGCACCTTTAATGAGGAGTTTTTTTAGTTTTATCATAAAAATGGGTTTTCTAGTGAACTCACCCCTATATATATATATATATATATATATATGGAAAAGATTATAAGAAAACTCATTATTCATTAGAAAACCAAAAAACTATTTATTAAAGGTAAAAAAATAATAAAAAAATCATAACTCAAAATATAAATCAAAAACTAAAAAACCGCTTCGAAGACTTTGTTCCCCACGTCCTCCTCTTTCAAAAAAAAAATCAGCGCTCTACTACATATGTGTAGTAGGGTTAGCTTTTGGGTTTAGTTTTTTTAGTTAGTTTAACTTTTATGTTAGGTTTTTGGAGGGGTGGGGTGAGGGGTTTAGGTTTTTGGGTGGGGATGGGGTGAGGGGTACTACACATATGCAGCACCTTTAATAAGGAGTTTTTTGGTTTTCTCATAATAAGTTTTCTAGTGAACTCATCCCTATATATATATATATATACACACACATATAGGTAATTTCAATCATAAAGTTTTGTAACCAATACAAATAAAGGAACATTTAATATATTCTTGTTACTATACTTCCAAATTTGCACATTTATACTTGCTACATTTGTAAATAAATGGTGCAAAAAGATTGTGACTATATTATAAAGAGGAAAAGTACCTAGTCACAAGGTCCATATTTCATCCGGTTTCCAATATAAATATTTGTTGATCCTTATGTCTCTTTTTAGAAAATAATATCAGTGATCAAAAGAGCAAATAAAAGCATTGTTAGGATCGATCTTGACACTTGAATCTGTTCGAATATGAATTGAGATGCGGAATCTTTCAATTCGTTGTACGAAATTAACAAGAGCGCAAAGATCTAAATATTAATCCCTTCTTGTTTTGATTTGAAAGTATTACGTACAACTTAATCGTTCGCGCGCATGTTACCTTAGATGAATTATCGAAGAGGGGTATTAACATCAATACGTGCAACTGTGTAATGTGTGGGTTATCCATAGAATATTTAGAGCATCTCTTAACCTCCTGTGAAATCACAAAATTGGTGTAAATTCCATAGGTAAATTATATTTCGGTTGGTGAGTTACTTAAACTTCCTCAACAAATATATACTCCGGGTCTATATAGAACGATATATACACACACATATTGAAACGGAATTTAAACATGAATTGGAGCCTGTCCTGGTGGATCGCAAGTCGCACCCTCACCTGCCTAGTTCTTTGCCTCTTCCACGCCTGCCTGTTCTGTTTTTTTTTTGTATTATTTTAACGTTTATAACTAATTTTGAGCATATTTTTTTTTCTAAAATTAACTTTTAAAATATGATGTTTTATAAAATTACGAATGTACCATTGTAACGTGCTTATTTTTATCTACGTTCTGATACAGATTTTATTCAAAACCTTGTTTTGTGATAATGTACAAGTTATCAAAGCACAACAATCATACAAGCCGTCGAAGCTGCTTCAGAGTTTTGTTTTTTATAGTTTTTTTTTTTTGTTTTCTTATTACAACCTTTAAATATGATTATTATTTTTTAAAATTCCAGAGTTGCTGTTTCCACACGCTTATTTTGTTAGTATTTTGTAACACCTGACAAAATTTGATCCCAATTTGAGCAAAAAACAAAAGTAGAAGGACTAGAACTGCAATTAAGTTAAAGTTCAGGGGCTAAAAGTAAACAATAGTGAAAAGAAGGCGGTAGCAGACCACTACCATAGCCTTAACGGTCCACTACACAGCCCAAAGGCTTCAACTGGGAGATGACACGTGGCGGATGACTCATTGTAATCTCTAGGAAATTCTGACCTCCATTTGAACTTTTTCGACATTTATAATTTCATTATTTTGATGATGCATCTATCCATTTCAATAAATTATCTTATTTATCCATTTATTTTCATATGTGTTCATGTATGCATACGTTAAATACAATTATTACAAAATAATAGATGTTTACATAAGGAAATTATATAGGTGTTTGTTATCATTTTATTAAATAAATATATACATTCATATGCTAAACTATTTCTAAATTTATATAAATATATAAACACATATTTCAAATATTAAATTATAAATTCTTTAATTAGGGTTTATAAAATTGTATTATTTATTTAATATTTTCTTTTGGTAAATGAGTTTAATAGGAATAAAACCATTTTAACTTACAAAAAATTATATAAATATAATTATATAACATTTACATTTATTAAGTTATAAAATTTAATAATTTTCTCACTTTACAAAAGTCCACGGATTAAAATGTAAATTCTGAAACTTATTTCTAATTAAAAACAAGTTCTTACATAAAATAATAAAGCCTTAAAAACTCGGTGGCCTGTTTCGCCAAACTCTGAAACTTCAGGGACTTGGTTGCAACATCCGGGCGAAACCCCTCCTTCTCTGCTGATCACAAGTTCGAGACCCATGGTGCCCGTTTTTCGAACCACCATTAATGAACTCGTTCCTGAGGCATTCATACGTGGAAACAAAATCGGCAACACATTAAGATCAATTAAACGACCCACTAACTAGGTTTAATCGCTTTATTATGATTGTTTTGATGAGCATCTCGTAACCGAAGAATCCATGAATAACTCTATAATGGATCGGCTAAACCCGATGAAATTGGGTATAAATACCCACTCGCAATCATCAGCGACAACCATCCCAAGCTTCACAAACTCCCAATTCCATCGTAAAACGCCTCTGGCATCCTCAAATCCTTCGAAGAAGCCGTAACTGTTCTTGCGGTCGTTCTCCCTATATGTCTATTCATTTCAGGTAAAATTTGTGTCCCTAGGTTCGTCTTGTTACAGGGATCAAAAGCCCCGTGATTCCAGGCTCGATCGTCGGCTCAATCAAAGGAATTGGATGGGTTAGGGTTCACGGGATCATTTGGGGACGATGAGTGTTGGGCTTGCGTGTTTTAACCAAAATGAAACCAAACCAAGCATGGCTACGTTCCCTGGTCTGATGGTTTGTGTCTGTTGTGCGTGCAAACCGGCAGGGGGCGCGGGTTCGAGTCCCGGCCACCTCTTTTATTCCAAATTAAATTCTTTTATCGTTTTAAACCATCATTTCACACTTTAAAAATTCTAAATTAAATTTTTATAAAATCTACAAAAACATCCTCAACGTTTTATAAAGACTGAAATTCTAAAATAATGTGTACCTATCTTGTTTTAATTAAAAATATGTTATAAAATATTTTATATTCATAAATAAATAATAGAAGTGGTTTGTTTGAAACAAATTTATTATGTATTTATTTATAATGTGATTACACCAATTTTAAATTAGATGTTGAGGCATTTTTATATTCTTTCAAGTCTATAAATAATTGTTCTTGTAAGAATAATTATATTTTTCTTAAAAATATTCAAATAGATATGTTAAATAATTAATTTATCAAAATCCATTAATCTTATTTAATTTTGTCATAACTCATTTATAATGAACTTGATAATAAATTAATTAACCAAATTAATTTCACTAACTAATCATTTCATTTACATCTACTAATAATTAACCATTTTTACTTTAACTATTAACCATTTAATTACATAAATTAATTGATTTAACTCTTCATTCCACAAACTATTTATAAAATGGTTTTATAAATAAATCCTAAATGCACTATCTTTTTCTCAACCTTATTTAATATCCTTAGATTAATTATGTAAATCAAATGATTCACTAAACTAACAAACTATTTTATATTTCTACAAAACAACCAAGCAAGTCCATCGTCGACCCAAATCTTACTAAACCCTAAAACCCTAGAATTCCATCATCTTGTTCAACTTACTTTGAACTCAGAATACAAATTATCTCTGTAGGGTTGTTGTGAGAAACCCTCACAGTCCCTATTCATTCATTAAATCTTATCACTATCAGCTCCAATACAAGTGAGTTTATGTGACAATCCGGACTTTTCCAATTAAACTCAATAAAAATCTAGTTATAGTTAACCTATCTAATCCTATCTCAAACTTCAAGGACTATTTCAGTCGTTTCTTCAAACCCTAATGGTGTGATTAGCCAAACTCAATTTTAATTGATTTTGTAAAGTTAAAGTCAAAATTTAAGTTCCTGTTGACTTTGAAAGTCAAAAATCGCTTTCCTGTTGACTTTTCGATTGTCAAACCAACTAACTCTTAATTGGATTCTAACCCCAAGGACTATTTCTGCCAAACTGTTAAACCTAAATTCAATAAATTGCAGGGACTAAATCTGTCAATAGCCTAACTTCGAATTCGGTTGACTTCGAAAGTCAAAGTCACGTCGTTTGATCCAAGCTCGAACTCTCTGCCTGAAATTCGTTGCGATTAGTAACCGATATCCACATTTATAACATTAACGAACCTAATTAGAGTCTTAATCATAATCGTTTCACTCAATTAAAACCAATTATAATCATGATTTCCGTAATCGTCGACTTCATTTCCAAATACCATCAAATTACTCGTTTACGTATACCAATTCATGAATTGAGTCTCTAAACACGATTGACGTAACCCTCTGAAGCTTCTGCAACCGCTAATTAGATCGGAGAGGCATCCACACTCGCTGGAGACCAACCCGGCCTCGGTCGACGTCGGTTTTGATCGAGTTCTATCAATCCGAATCAAATTCTGGTAATTATCTACATTTACAATTTCGTTTCCATGTCTAGATCAATAACCCTATGCTAATTGGATCGTACAACACCGAGTTGAACTCAACCCGTAATCTAGGGTTCATACGTAAACGGATTTGGGGCTTTTGATTCTAGACTTGGTCTTAATCCAATTAATTCATATGGTTAGACTCGCGATCATCTACTCTTTCAAAGCCCCATATCAATTGAATCATTCATCATCGATTTGGACAAGAACCAGAATCTAGGGTTTACTCTAAATCGGATTTGGGGTTTTTGATCTTAAACTCAACCTTAATCCAATTAAACCATATGTATAGATTCGCAATACCTTACTCTGTGAAAGCCCCATGGTTTCACCAGTTTCTAACATCAAAATTGTTTAAATCGATTTGAGATTAAACCTAGGGTATTTCGGTTCTAATCTCTACTTTAAAACGATCATAGACATGATGATTTTACAATTAAAATACATATACAGACTCACAAACATCTGATTAACAAAACCCATATGCATTGATTCTAAATCGCGACCGATTTATGTAGAATTGAACTGGTTCTTGTTCGGCTCGATAGAGGGGGGATGAACACGGGATTGCTGCTTGATAAAATCATTTCAATCCCATCTCTATTGCGATTCCCTAGCGGGCACGATTGGTTAAGTCAGATTGCTTATACGCAGGAGACCCGGGTTCGAAACCGGTCTCCTGCAATTTTATTTTAGAGACTTTTTAATGGATTTTTTTCTTATAAAAACTAATTCCTATATTATTATAATAATATATTAAAGTGCTTTGAACTCGTAAAACATCTGTAGACTCGGGTTTGATTTTATAACCCATTTTTCATATTATTTTCCCCACCTTTTAAAATAATATATGTATATTATTTTCAAATCACGACTCCAAATAAATAATGTATGTATATTATTTTTGCCACGTTTATAAACCCTATGAAATATTTCAAATCCTTAAATAATGTAACCATGGTTATATTATTTACCCACGTTATTTACCCTCGATTAAAAATAATATATTTATTATTTTTGACACACAAATGATTACTTCATTAATACTACGAACTTAAAAATAATATATATAATTATATTATTTTCCTATTCATTTTAAAAGGCACAAACGTACGAATATGTTTATTAATTAATATTATTCGTAATTAGAAACGTTCGACGCAAAACATATTTATCTCAGTAAGTATATTAAGGAACCTTTATTCCCGTGGACACGTTCGTCTGCTACTTGATCATTAGAGCATTTCTTTTAGGACATTCAATCTTCCGTTTCGTCGTCACAAATCCCATTGTATCCCTAATTGTTATGTGTATAATTCTAGGGCACACGTAAGCCGTTGCAGGCTAACACTTGTGGTTTCAATCTCATTCTTGTGTGAATCTTCCTACGCAACTCAGGTGAGTTTCACGGCCCCTTTTTACCTGTTTTACTGTTGGGGGAGAAACATGCTTACACACAAACGTATTTTACTTGTTTTCCTGTTGAGGAAGAAACAAACATGAAACACCAACTATCATACTTTTACTTGTTTTCCCCGTGGGGGAGAAACAGGTACGCAAGCAAATATTGTTTTTCCCGCCAGGGGAGAAAACATGACGCAACTATTTGATTATGGTACTTTATATGATATCACTGTTGAGACTAAGCGTAACATGCTATCACAGAAAGTCCTCATCTTATTTCGAACCGTTAATATGGATCTTAGCGAGGTAATGTTTAGTAGTACTACTGGGTTTGACAAGCCCCACCCGTGTTAGTCGCGCTAACTCGATTGGATATCGAACGGGTGAAATGTTAGCCTACTCACATGTGCCAGAGTTGATAGACCTGGCAGGAGGCATACAAACACAGTCAGCTTCGGTTGCGAGCGCTTTAGTAAGACATGAACATAGGTTAGCTACCTATAGATATGCATATTGAATGTACATAATCTGGCAAACACACTCTTATTGTAAACTTGAAACCTGTGAACTCACCAACCTCGTGTTGACACTTTTTCTTACATGTTTCTCAGGTCGCTAAGGCACAGGTTGCACACATAGGGCATGCATGGAGTCCTACTGTCATATCATCCATTTCAAACATTTGAAACAGTTTACTTATTTACATATATGGACATCTATTGCGTGTAATTACTTTTGATTCCATATTAACGTTTACGCTTCCGCATTAACTCTGAACTTTTATGTTATGACATTTTAAGTCCCATATAGCGTCGTTTGATGTAACTAATGACTGAGATCCTGGTGTGTCACCTTCCAAACGGTAAAACTCCGTTAGTGGAAATTGGGGGTGTGACAGATTGGTATCAGAGCCATTGGTTATAGAGAACTAGGATTGCATACTAGACTATAACCTCACACATTAGTTACACGGCACAGACACTCATACCTGATACATATAGCACCTATACATACATTGCAGTGCAGGCATGTAACACCATCCGTATCACCCTCGGTTGGCAAGGGACACATCATTTGTAATGTATCATCATTCCCAGTGGCGACACTCGGGGAATCACCGGAACATCATCCACTCTCGTTCGAGGGCAGCGAGACGGAGCCTTCGGAGGAGTCACTTACATCACCATCACCTATTGGGTATGGTGGGGTTTCTCAGGTCCATGTAATGGATGACACTCAGCACTAACTCGTATCTCCTTGGGAATTGGGATCGTCGGAGGCGAGTCCCTACTGTACACATTAGCAACAATACGCCGACTGAAGGCAGACCGTTGCACGCATTTTTGCAGAATCCATTGACATGCAGATGTCATCACTTTCCCGAACCATGGGCTCGCATCTTTGGTCGATATTCTGTTGAGAATAGATTGACCACAAATCTGAGAACGCATTGCTCAATGCATACTCAAACCCTATTCTGACTCAGTTGAAAGGACGGCTACTATGCTGCTTCCTATAACTTGTATTCATGAATTAGTTTCATTTCTCAAAGTCGCACTTCATGTACATGTTTGTTACATGTTCTCATTTATAATCCGCTGGTCTGGACTCTTGTATTGTGTTTCACTCGAGTGAATACTCGGAGCAAACCATCCTCGACTACTCATCCCGATATGAGTTCTAATTGATCAACTTATGGTTGATGACTAAGCTTCTCAATGACTTATCATATCTGACAACACTCTGTACTCAACAATATAACCTAAGGGACATTATGACTCAGGACAGGGAGAACTAGGGTGAGCATGCAAAGCAAATTATCATTACGGGTGCACACGTAATAGTAATTTGAGGTGCATGTAAGTCCTGGTGAAACCTAGTGTGTGGATAAATGGTCCTAATCTGTGATCTACATACTTATATTTCCATTGACGGTAGAAATTCTCGTAACCCACTCGACAACTAGTTGGTATCGTTAAACCTGTTTAACAATTGATAGACGCGACTATCATGTTGAAGGCATTTACGAACACCCTGAACTTTCATCCATAGAATCCATCAGTTGATTTCACTCATGTAAGAGCCTTATTGAACTTAAGACTCTCATCCAGACTTTATCAATGAAACCATCTTTATTGAAACTCTAGTAGAACCTCATGGTAAACCCATCGACTCCAACTATGTAAGTGAAATTTGAGAAATTCTTTCTAAGCTAACACGTTATTCCTTACACTCCAATGATAAATCCCATTTGAACTTGTTACCTTATCCTGTGACTAATCCTTAGTCTAATTTTGAATTTTACCCCAGCATATTCAATCCTGTAAACGGATTTCTTTCTTCACGAAATGATCCTGTTGATCCAATGACATTAGGAAACGAAGATTTAACCTAACCAACCATCAGTTGAACGCAACTACTTAGACATACATCCTATATCTTATGCTACTGGAATCTATATCTCATTAGACTTTTCATTCTTACATGTGAACCTATTCCCTTAGCCTATGCATTGACTGACACTTGCTTTATAAGCACGGGTCTCACTAGAAGCCTCAGTATGACTTCACAAACCCCATATTAGTGTGTAGTGCTCCAACTCTGTTAAAAGCCAAGTATACTATTGAGATAGAAGACGCTCAGAAAATCGAAACAACTCGCATTCTTACAGATGTAAACTAGTATTGGTTAGTCATAAACTTGACATTGACCTTCTGCCAGTTACACTTGGCAGTTTCGACCTTATTGTCGGTATGAATTGGTTATCCAAGAATCAACCTGAGGCCAACTGTTGTGAAAAAAATATTTTCCTTCCTCTCCTTAGAGGGGAAATCCTTTTTGTCTAAGGCAAAAGGAGTGGTGCAGTCATAAGCATCATATCCTTCATGAAAGCGCAGAAATGTCTACTTAAAGGTCATACTGACATTCTGGCTCTCGTCGCCGAGCAGCCATATGAGGAGAAGAAGATTGACGACATACCGATCGTTCGTGATTATCCGGAATTATTTCCTGAAGATCTGCCTGGTCTTCCGCCGCATCGTCAAGTCGAATTCCAAATTGATCTAGCACCCGGAGCAACGCCTATTGCTCGGGCACCCTGTAGACTTGCACCTAGTGAGTTGCCAGAGCTATCCACACAACTGCAAGAGTTGTTGGATAAAGGTTCCATTAGACATAGCTCATCACCATGGGGAGCTCCGGTCCTATTTGTCAAGAAGAAGGACAGGACCTTCCGCATGTGCATCGACTACCGTGAATTTAATAAAGTAGCCAACAAGGATCGTTATCCTTTACCCCGCATCGATGATTTGTTTGATCAACTCTATGGATCAAACCTCTATTCCAAGATATATCTTAGATCCGGTTATCATCAACTGAGAGTCTGGGACGAGGGCATCTCAAGGACGGCATTCAGAACTAGGTAAGGTCACTACGAATTCATGGTCATGCCGTTCGGATTGACCAATGCACCCACGGCATTCATGGACCTCATAAATCGTGTATGTAAAACGTACCCAGATCAGTTCGTTATCGTCTTCATCGATGACATTCTCATCTACTCCAAGAATAGGGATGAACATGAGGAACACCTGCGTTTGATTTCAGAATTGCTAAAACAAGAGCAATTGTATGCCAAACTTTCCAAGTGCGAACTCTAGGATTCCAGAGGTACAATTCTTAGAACATGTGGTCAACAAGACGGGAATACATGTCAATCCAGCTAAAGTAGAAGCAATCAAGAATTGGGCAGCACCTACAACGCCGACGGAGGTGCGACAATTTATGGGATTGGCTGGCTACTACCATCGTCTCATTGAAGGATTCTCCAAGATTACCCAACCCTTCACAGCCTTAACTCAAAAAGGTAAACCCTATCTCTACAGTGCACCAAATCCTATCTCTTCCAGAGGGAACGGATGATTTTGTGGTGTATTGTGATGCATCCATTCAAGGTCTTGGTTGTGTGTTGATGCAACGCGAGAAAGTAATCGCATACGCTTCACGTCAGTTAAAGATTCACGAGAAAAACTACACCACTCATGATCTAGAGTTGGGAGCAGTAGTTTTTGCACTTAAGATATGGAGACATTACTTGTACGGTACCAAATGCACCATCTACACCGATCACAAAAGCCTCCAGCATATCTTCGAGCAGAAGGAGTTGAACATGAGACAACGTCGTTGGGTTGAACTTTTAAATGATTACGACTGTGCGATCCGGTATCATCCGGGTAAAGCTAACGTTGTGGTTGATGCACTAAGCCGAAAGGAAACGAAACCCAAACGAGTTCGAGCGTTACAACTTACTATTCACCCTGGATTGCCTGACAGAATCCGTAGTGCTCAACTTGAAGCCTTGAAAGAAGGTAACCTACCGTTAGAAGGTACACGCGGCATGGAAGCACAACTTGAAGTAAAATCTGACGGAATTCGTTACTTTTTCGAACGAATATGGATTCCAGTGTTCGGAAATTTAAGGGAACTAATCATGGATGAAGCTCATAAACCTCGTTACTCCATCCATCCGGGTTCCGACAAAATGTACCATGAACTAAAGATACTGTATTGGTGGCCAAAGATGAAGGCCGATATAGCCACTTATGTTAGTAAGTGTCTGACCTGCGCGAAGGTCAAAGTTGAATACCAAAAACCGTCCGGTCTCCTGCAACAACCTGAAATTCCCATGTGGAAATGGGAACAAATATTCATGGACTTCATTACCAAATTACCCCGAACCCCTACCGGATGTGATACTATATGGGTAATTGTGGATCGCCTAACAAAATCTGCTCACTTTCTAGCAATCAAAGAAACCGACAAAATGGATAAACTCACTCGAATATACTTGAAAGAAGTAGTCTCTCGGCACGGAGTGCCAATCTCTATTATTTCGGATCGTGATGCACGATTCACTTCCCGTTTCTGGCAGTCATTGCATAAAGCATTAGGCACGCGTCTAGATATGAGCACAGCTTACCATCCTCAAACCGATGGTCAAACAGAACGTACTATCCAAACTCTGGAGGACATGCTACGAGCTTGTGTGATCGATTTCGGTAACACTTGGGAATCTCACCTACCGTTGGTGGAGTTCTCCTACAACAACAGCTATCACACTAGCATCAAGGCAGCTCCATTTGAAGCACTTTATGGACGGAAATGCTGTTCTCCCATTTGTTGGACCGAGTTTGGGGATAGCCAACTCACAGGTCCTGAACTTGTATTTGAAACTTCCGAAAAGATCGTTCAAATTAGAAACCGTATGGCGGCAGCTCGTGATCGTAAAAAGAGCTATGCCGACAAGCGTCGTAAACCTTTGGAATTTCAAATAGGTGACATGGTCTTACTCAAAGTCTCACCTTGGAAAGGTGTCATTCGTTTTGGGAAACGAGGCAAACTTAATCCTCTTTATGTTGGATCGTTCAAAATAGTGAAAATAATCGGTCCAGCAGCGTATCAACTGGACCTACCTGAAGGACTTAGTGGTGTACACAACGTCTTTCACGTCTCAAATTTAAAGAAATGCCTAACAAACGAATCACTCGCAGTTCCTCTTGAGGAACACATGTTGATGAACAGTTACATTTCATTGAAGAACCTGTGGAAATTATGGATAGGGAAGTTAAAACGTTAAAGCACAATAAAATCCCTATTGTCAGAGTTCGTTGGAACTCGAAACGCGGACCGGAATTCACGTGTGAGCGCGAGGATCAGATGATGCACAAATATCCTAATCTGTTCAAGCACTCTGCGTCAAATTCGTAAGATACTATTTTAATTTTCGGGACGAAAATTCTTTCAACTAAGGGATGATGTGACACCTCAGAAAAAAAAATTTATTTATTTATTTTAATTTTCGGGACGAAAATTCTTTCAACTAAGAGATGATGTGACAATCCGGACTTTTCCAATTAAACTCAATAAAAATCTAGTTATAGTTAACCTATCTAATCCTATCTCAAACTTCAAGGACTATTTCAGTCGTTTCTTCAAACCCTAATGGTGTGATTAGCCAAACTCAATTTTAATTGATTTTGTAAAGTTAAAGTCAAAATTTAAGTTCCTGATGACTTTGAAAGTCAAAAATCGCTTTCCTGTTGACTTTTCGATTGTCAAACCAACTAACTCTTAATTGGATTCTAACCCCAAGGACTATTTCTGCCAAACTGTTAAACCTAAATTCAATAAATTGCAGGGACTAAATCTGTCAATAGCCTAACTTCGAATTCGGTTGACTTCGAAAGTCAAAGTCACGTCGTTTGATCCAAGCTCGAACTCTCTGCCTGAAATTCGTTGCGATTAGTAACCGATATCCACATTTATGACATTAACGAACCTAATTAGAGTCTTAATCATAATCGTTTCACTCAATTAAAACCAATTATAATCATGATTTCCGTAATCGTCGACTTCATTTCCAAATACCATCAAATTACTCGTTTCCGTATACCAATTCATTAATTGAGTCTCTGAACACGATTGACGTAACCCTCTGAAGCTTCTGCAACCGCTAATTAGATCGGAGAGGCATCCACACTCGCCGGAGACCAACCCGGCCTCGGTCGACGTCGGTTTTGATCGAGTTCTATCAATCCGAATCAAATTCTGGTAATTATCTACATTTACAATTTCGTTTCCATGTCTAGATCAATAACCCTATGCTAATTGGATCGTATAACACCGAGTTGAACTCAACCCGTAATCTAGGGTTCATACGTAAACGGATTTGGGGCTTTTGATTCTAGACTTGGTCTTAATCCAATTAATTCATATGGTTAGACTCGCGATCATCTACTCTTTCAAAGCCCCATATCAATTGAATCATTCATCATCGATTTGGACAAGAACCAGAATCTAGGGTTTACTCTAAATCGGATTTGGGGTTTTTGATCTTAAACTCAACCTTAATCCAAATAAACCATATGTATAGATTCGCAATACCTTACTCTGTGAAAGCCCCATGGTTTCACCAGTTTCTAACATCAAAATTGTTCAAATCGATTTGAGATTAAACCTAGGGTATTTCGGTTCTAATCTCTACTTTAAAAAGATCATAGACATGATGATTTTACAATTAAAATACATATACAGACTCACAAACATCTGATTATCAAAACCCATATGCATTGATTCTAAATCGCGACCGATTTATGTAGAATTGAACTGGTTCTTGTTCGGCTCGATAGAGGGGGGATGAACACGGGATTGCTGCTTGATAAAATCATTTCAATCCCATCTCTGTTGCGATTCCCTAGCGGGCACGATTGGTTAAGTCAGATTGCTTATACGCAGGAGACCCGGGTTCGAAACCGGTCTCCTGCAATTTTATTTTAGGGACTTTTTAATGGATTTTTTTCTTATAAAAACTAATTCCTATATTATTATAATAATATATTAAAGTGCTTTGAACTCGTAAAACATCCGTAGACTCGGGTTTGATTTTATAACCCATTTTTCATATTATTTTCCCCACCTTTTAAAATAATATATGTATATTATTTTCAAACCACGACTCTAAATAAATAATGTATGTATATTATTTTTGCCACGTTTATAAACCCTATGAAATATTTCAAATCCTTAAATAATGTAACCATGGTTATATTATTTACCCACGTTATTTACCCTCGATTAAAAATAATATATTTATTATTTTTGACACACAAATGATTACTTCATTAATACTACGAACTTAAAAATAATATATATAATTATATTATTTTCCTAATCATTTTAAAAGGCATAAACGTACGAATATGTTTATTAATTAATATTATTCGTAATTAGAAACGTTCGACGCAAAACATATTTATCTCAGTAAGTATATTAAGGAACCTTTATTCCCGTGGACACGTTCGTCTACTACTTGATCATTAGAGCGTTTCTTTTAGGACATTCAATCTTCCGTTTCGTCGTCACAAATCCCATTGTATCCCTAATTGTTATGTGTATAATTCTAGGGCACACGTAAGCCGTTGCAGGCTAACACTTGTGGTTTCAATCTCATTCTTGTGTGAATCTTCCTACGCAACTCAGGTGAGTTTCACGGCCCCTTTTTACCTGTTTTACTGTTGGGGGAGAAACATGCTTACACACAAACGTATTTTACTTGTTTTCCTGTTGAGGAAGAAACAAACATGAAACACCAACTATCATACTTTTACTTGTTTTCCCCGTGGGGGAGAAACAGGTACGCAAGCAAATATTGTTTTTCCCGCCAGGGGAGAAAACATGACGCAACTATTTGATTATGGTACTTTATATGATATCACTGTTGAGACTAAGCGTAACATGCTATCACAGAAAGTCCTCATCTTATTTCGAACCGTTAATATGGATCTTAGCGAGGTAATGTTTAGTAGTACTACTGGGTTTGACAAGCCCCACCCGCGTTAGTCGCGCTAACTCGATTGGATATCGAACGGGTGAAATGTTAGCCTACTCACATGTGCTAGAGTTGATAGACCTGGCAGGAGGCATACAAACACAGTCAGCTTCGGTTGCGAGCGCTTTAGTAAGACATGAACATAGGTTAGCTACCTATAGATATGCATATTGAATGTACATAATCTGGCAAACACACTCTTATTGTAAACTTGAAACCTGTGAACTCACCAACCTCGTGTTGACACTTTTTCTTACATGTTTCTCAGGTCGCTAAGGCACAGGTTGCACACATAGGGCATGCATGGAGTCCTACTGTCATATCATCCATTTCAAACATTTGAAACAGTTTACTTATTTACATATATGGACATCTATTGCGTGTAATTACTTTTGTTTCCATATTAACGTTTACGCTTCTGCATTAACTCTGAACTTTTATGTTATGACATTTTAAGTCCCATATAGCGTCGTTTGATGTAACTAATGACTGAGATCCTGGTGTGTCACCTTCCAAACGGTAAAACTCCGTTAGTGGAAATTGGGGGTGTGACAGTTTACATAGCCCTTTTTTACTATTTTTACTTTTGGGGTGAAACATGTTTACAAATTTTTTACTTACATGATTCAATATCTATGTTCTTATGCTTTGATCTTTATGCTTTATGTCTTGAACTACCTGGTGACCATTACATGTGTTCATGTTAGTACATTCATTAACTTGCAGCCCAAGCCTAAGGTAGTACCTAACATGATCATTTATACGGGAATCCGAAACTATAACTTACCACAAAACCTTGGCGGGTTTTTGTTGGGTATCAACTTACAACTTGGGTATGCTATTGCCCCTTTTTCAAAATGGAAATCAGTGGGATTGCGTATCTAGTTTTCCCTTACCAGGATTGAATTGTACGCTTGGAACCTTGTATGTTTTCACATTCATGCTTTAGACATGCTCTGAACATATTGAATTGTAAACTATACTTAGCTTTGTTAGTGTCAAAACCTATGTTTCTCACCAATTACTTGTAGTTGACATTTTCTCACGTGTTATAGGTGCACCTGTTTGAGGACTACTTGATCATATAGGACATGGACCTAGTTTTAATTTAATTTATGTTATATTTAAACTCTTTGCTTTCTACTTTCGATTGTAACGGATGCTTTAAAGATGGTTGAATAAATATTACTACATTTAATAGATGATCATGTCTTATGAACAACCGCGTCAGCCCCTGCGTATAATCTGCCGCCGGCCGGGGTGTAACACCTATTACTTAGTAGTCCGCTACGCCGCAAAATGAGGCGGCGCCCAAAGATGCTGGCGCGTGGCATTGCTGACTCGCTAGGGTTTGGGCAGTAGAGGACCGCTACCCCCTGCCTAGCGATCCGTTAACGATGCCAGATTTGCCTATAAATTAAAATCAAGAGCAATTCATTCTTCACAACTCAAGATCCTTATCACACTTTCAAATTACAAACCCACTCCCTAGTTTAACATACCGCACTAGTTATTAAGCACTTTCTGCTTAGAAGAAACTCATAGAAGCTCCGCCAAAATAACCCAAGGTTAGAAACCGATATCGAGGTGATTTCCAACTAAGAGACGGACATTAGGAATTCTCAAATCTCTTCAAAAGCCAAGATACTGAAAAGGTGAATATATGCTTTCAATACATTTAAAGGCTTTCAAAACCGTGAACTGATTTGATTTTATGGTTTAACTAAAATGAACTACTAAAACCATTTGGTTGCATAAGGTAGTTTACGTGATAACATCCAGGCCATAAGCTCACGTATGATTGGATCCAAGTTATACACTTGTTACAGATGAAACGAAGTAATGGGGCTAGTAACAGGCTCGGTTGTGGGCACACGTAAAACAAGATCATCCGAGTATAATACTAGTGCGATCAATGATTATACCTTTGGGTGAAACAGTCCCACTGAATTTGTAAATTACTAATCCAAATATGGGCAAATTGTTTAATTACCACAGTTTAGTCAGTATCAAACAGATATATATTTACCAGCTTTCGCTGATATGTTTTAAAAATATTTCAAGTAACTAAGGATAATTATTTTGATTGGAATTATGCTGACAGGACTACGACTCCTTGGCAGATGATAGAAAGATAAGATGTCGTAGGAATGACAACTCCCTAGGCATCCACTGCAACTGTTGACTCTGTATAAATGAAAATCCTTAGTTGACAATATGCAAATCATGTTTTGTGAACATTCAGGGTGAAATCCCCTGTTTTGAATTAAAAAGCATGTTTCGGGTTATTATAACTCTATAAACATTTTCCGCTCCACATTTCAAACTCTGAAAGTATGAAATCAGAAACCAGGTACCAATTGTTGGTCGCACGCCCGGGGTTCTGAAAACCAGGGTGTGACATCTTTCGACGAGAAATTTTTTTTAGGGGTTGAATACACAAGTCGTCTGTCACACCCCTGTCCCAGGCACCGGTTACTCGTAACAAATGGTACAGAAACACACAACGGAAACTAAAACCTCAAACTTTTATTTATATGAACACTGTTTTACAACCGGTAACCAAATATTACATCATATCCAGTACTTCCAAACAAGGAACATAAAACCACTCGACTTATTGTCTTCAAACATGCCTCCAAGATTTCTTCATTTATCTGGAATGCCATTGGCCATCTAATCTAATGATCACATGTGATGTGTGCTAAAAAACAATTAAAGAAAATGGGTCAACATAAGTTGGTGAGTCCATAAACAAAACATTTTCAAAACCGCCAATGTATCTTGAAACCCAAATGAAGTACAATGTAATTTCCCAATTCCCACTCATAGAACGCCTATGAGGTACTCATGGAACACCCATGAGTTAATACATATATAACCGGTGACCCTTCGGAGGTCCCATCCCACACGGAACATAATAAGCGCTTATAACGCGTTAAATACATATGGAACAGTCCATTACTTCCAATGGTGCAACAATGTTTCAAGATACCAAAATGTTTTACAAATCAATCATGCCCAATGGAGTACGTAGGAGCCATAATTGTTTTAAATGAAGTACACATCACTGTTTAGAGGAACTCACCTTGACAGCACCTCGGCTTAGTTTTAAGTGAGATTGTATAAACACCTGGCACAATATCCTAATTTATAATAACATTTCTTAATTTAAGCATGCCTAGCTTATTGGTAAGTAACCAGACCTTAAGCGTATAGTTAGAGCCTTACCTCAAGACTATCTACTGTGTTTGTTGTCAGACCTACGAAAAACCGGACTTGCTAACATGAATCGGGGCTTAAGGTTGGATCTCTTGATTTGTGTGTGTGTTAAAAGTGTGTTTGTGTGGTGAGAATGAGGTTGCCATCGACCATCTATTTACAGGGCAAAATTTCGAGTCGTGACGGACCGTTACGGGTGGTGACGGTCCGTCACCCAATTCCTTGGCGGCTATGTACTTCCAGACCACGTATCATACCGTTACGATCTCGTGACGGTCCGTCATGAAGCTGAGTCACCTGACACGCGTTAGAAATCTTAAACCGCCATCCGGTTTTGCGGCACGGACCGTTACACCGGGGTGACATTCTGTCATGGCTGTAACGGACCGTTATCCATGGTGACGATCCGTCACAGATGGATTTTTCAAATATTCAACTTTTAGCCCTTGAAGTTTGAATTGTTTACATCTTTGTACTTTTATTTTCTTGGGAACTTTTGAGGAGTTTCAAGCTTCAATCTAGCTTCTATTTTTTTTTCTACAATATTAAATAAGACGTTTTAGTTACCAATAATCATAATATACTAAAATTACGTAAGATAAGTAACATATATAACATTTTTTTGGTTAAACCTAAAATTTTACTTTGGTCTAAAACCGGTACAACGGCCTAACCAAGTATTACCGGTAATACCGAAGGTTCAAGTTACAAACCGTGCTTCCAATTTACAGGGCTCAAACTTACCGAGCTAGTGACCGGGATGCTGTTCAACCGGTATTACCGGCCGGTTTGAACCGATTTTTAAAACATAAGGTGTTACATCGTCAAAACATAGCCTTACAAATTTTAACCATCCCCGCCGCAACACACGAGTTTCATCTACCAGTTTATATTGTTATGTGAATGGGAGTCCTGTATAATAGTGTATATATAAAACTTTGAGGAGAGGGGGGGGGGGTAGGTGGGTTTGGGGCTCCTCATATGAACATGGGACATGCAACCAGCCCTAACAAAGCCCGAAAGACTTGATACCCTTCGTTGGTTGATGCCATTTTGGTGTTTGTCCCTAAAATCCATTAAAACCAAAACAAATATGTGATTCAGCCAAAAAGGGATGAAAAAAGAAGATCAAAGCATACTCTAAATTAAAAAAAAAACACAAACAAACAAAATTACTTAATAAAGGTTAACAACTATCAATTTCAGGTTTCAATCTAGCTTCTACTAGTTTCTGTCGTTTACCAGTTTGAAGGTCATCTGCCTTGTGCGAGTTACACTTTACCCAATCCTATTGGATAGCAAGAGTATTGGTGGGATATTTTTTTGATAACGGGTTCTCACAGTTAATAAAAAATAGAGTACAAACTGTCAATTATCAACCACCAAGAATTAAAATGTCAAAACAAGTGGAAGAAGCATTGACAATATTACAAATTAATTTTCTTTCCAAGGTTATACTAACATGATCAAGATCATACACCTTACTATTAATCAGAACCATCAGGAAACATATCAAATGCATCTTGCTTGCCATTGATATAGAACTCAACAACAGCTTTCATTCTCAGTAGTTTATCCGGATGATAATTAACATGAACAATCACAGGCTTTAATTTCTTCAAATCATCATCTTTTCTAACTTCCTTAAAAAGAATCTTACTGTTCATAAACAGATAACGGTTCATCGTTCTTTTAGAAGCATAAAGACCAATATAACCGGGTTAAGAAGGAAAAAACAGTTCCTCATTGAAAACCGCTTGATCCCAAGCATATGGCTCATGAGAAAGCCTATCGGCCACACGATCTAAAAGCCCGATTGCAGCTAAAGTAGGCCTTAAATAGAAAAACCCAGAATTATAAACCCAAATTCTCATTGTATGAGCATATCTAGCCCAACCCATTGCAGGATCATCAAAAACATCATTATATCCATAAGCAGTCATGCTATCATGTCCATCAGACATAGATTCCACATCTGAATCCCTGTATATATGATCGAACGGGTTCTTGTATGTATACAATATCCACATCTGATACCAGAACATTGTAACCCATTTGCAAAAACTCCTTCAAGATTCTGAATTTTAACCCTGAAACTTCATGATTACCACCTGTTTTGCCAACTGAATCAATATCCTCATCTGGGTCTCGCGTGTAAAATGGTACGCGATTTTCTTTGCAAAAATCTACAATTCCATCATCTAAAGCCACAACAAGATAATTGGGTATGCCTAATTTTTTTATGCTGGAAACCCATACCTCTAACATGGGTTTTACATTAGAATTTGCTAATGAAACTATAAGCTCATTTTTTATTGTAACTTTTTCCAAGATTTTGGTGAGTCTTGGGTTAACAGATTCATCTGGAATGACAGTAGGGTTGGTTCTCATACCCTTAACGGTCCCAAAAGGCCCGGCTTTTTGGGGCTCACCTACACCTTGTTGTACGGCTTGACCGTTTTTTTGTTCAACTGCCTGCAATTTTTCGTTTAAATCCTTAATTTGCTTCTTTAGTTCATCATTTGTGTTTGAAAAATCTTGAATGTGTAATTTTAACATGTTAACTATCTCTGTGGATTCACATGAAGTTGATCCAATCTGACAAACAGAAGAAGCTTAATGTAAGTGGTCATGCAGTTGACTTTAGAATTGATACCAATTTCATTCATGATATAATAAAGTCAATTAACTTTTTCAGCTAATAGCCAAAAAGGATTCCTAGAACACCTTAAACAACTGAAGTATATGATCAAATAAATAATGTAAACCAGATTAATGAAATAACAGCCAGGGAGACATATAGTGATATGAATTTTTTTTGAAATGGGGAGTTTAGTAGGAGAGAATTGAACTTCATTTGGTTTATGGGTGTTCCGTAAATGCCATTCACGGAACTGTCATACATAAACTTATACATCTAAGCTTTTCATGGGTGAAGCCAAACACTGTCTCGCCACATAGGACGGTTCCGTAAATGGCATTCACGGAACACCCATAAACCAAAAGAACACAAACACTCTCCTGCAAACTCTCATCAATCCTAAAAACTACTCATTTAAAAAAAATCATAGTGATATAGGGTTTAGGTGCTGGCGCAGTGATAAGCGTTTGAATCTGCTTTTAACATCTGCCTAACATAAGTTGTGTTTTAGCAGAGTATTGGTGGGTATGGTGAGTTTTCTCGTAACGTGTTCTCACAATTAAAAATAAATAAATAAAGAGGTAATGAGTCATTCAATTTGTAACACTTCTATAGTCTAAACTTGTAGAATCTTTAAGATCCAGATTAATTTTGCAGATGAATATCAAACATGTTAGACATCAAAGTCAATATTGTGTATATCTTTTAAGGTAGTGCAAGAAGCTCCTGACTTATTAAATAATTTTAAAAGGGATTTATTGTATCTACATCAAATGACATCATCAGAACATGGGATGATATCATCATGCAACTCGTATTGTAGGCGAAAAGGTAATGTGGCCCATATACTAGGCGGAAAAAGGTAATACGGCTCGTATTCAGGGGTGGCTCTACAGTACAGCAACTAAAGCAACCGTTTTAGGCCCTCAAATTTTAAAGGCCCCAAAAATTAAAGAAACTACTTAAATCTATATTTTAACGTAAAAATATATGTGATAATTTATCAACTTTTTGTGTTTTTAGAGAGAAATGACAATCTATAAACTTTTGTGTTAATATAATACGTTTTCACGCTCCATAAAATTACATTTTAATAATTTTTATATATTTAGAAAACTTTCACAAAAAGCCACAATTTTGATGTTCGCTTTAGGCCCTAAAATATGTTGAGCCGCCCTGCTCGTATTGTATATGTACGAGTGACTTTGAATTCGTTAAACTGAACCTGGAGATTCGATTTGGAAAGACGGCGACTCTGGAAATGAGAACCGGAATAGAAGAGATCGCGAGGGTATAAAACTGCCAAGATACATCCGAGCAGAATTCCGAAGAAAATTGCGACTACAATTCTAGATCCACGCAGAGGCAGCGGTTGTGATGCGTACGTCGATCTACGGCCTATAGGGGCCGCCATTGTTCACAGACTCGGATCTCCACTGACTTGTGCCTGCAATACGATTTGAAATTTATAGTTCATTCACAGAAATCTATCAAATTTGAAATTTATGGGTTTATGATTAGTGTTTGAGAGGTTTAGGTAAACATTTTTTGATGAACGGGTTATCAGGTTAATTCGAGGGGTTCATTTTATTTTTATAAATTTTTAGGTGGGTACTTTATGTAAAAATTTAAATTGATTGTTATTTTATATAAAAGTTTTGAAAGTTCAAACAGAAATTAATGCTAGATTATGTAATTTAAAAGCACTAAAATTATACAAGGTGCATGTTTCATTATATTGATGAATGAAAAGACATTAACGTTGCGTTTGGTTCACGAAATATTTTTGATGGAACTGAATTTGAAATTTGAGTTTATCAAAAGGATTTGTAATTTGAATGAATTGTATCTATCAAAAGAATTTGAATTTGTATTTAGATGACAAAACAATAAAAAAGAAATTGGAAATTATCATCCTCGCCACCTACCGGCAGTCAACCACTGCTACCGCTACCACCACTGCCGGTAGCGGGGGACGAGAAGGTTGGCAGCAAGGCGATGGCGACATCATTGGCATGGAGGTGATGACGGTATGGGTGGCGGCAGTGATGGCGACAACAGCGGCTGTGTTAGCGACGACAGCGGTGGGGAGGGAGTGGTGGGGTGGTGGTGACGTTTACCGATTCATTAAAAAGTTGGTTCACATGTGAAAAAACGTTTGCGTATTCAACTTAGACTTTTAATTTTTGCATGTGACTGAAAGTTAATGTTAAATTATAAATGGATTGTTATTTGTTTATCATCTTAATCAAAGTTGATTCACATGTGAACAAACGTTTGTGCATTCAACTTAGACTTTTCATTTTTGCATGCAACTGAAAGTTAATGTTAATTTATTGTTAAAATATTTGGTCAAAAATAGAGAACACAAATTATGGAGTGAATGGTGGATCTTCATTCCTTTTTCCTTTGTAATCAATTTATTAGTTTCCATGTATAGGGCTTTGGATTTTCCCTTATATGTTTGTGTTTGGTTCTCTTTGGAATATATCAAAAAGTTACAGAACCCATTTTGAGTGTGGTCTGCATACCAATTCAAGATGGTATCAGAGCGGGTTTAATCTTGGGATTTCTTACATACCTTCAAAATGGCCGAGACCTTAGCCAATACCAACCAAATTCCCGATGAGTTAACAATGCAAATCGCTGCACTCCTGCGGAATGGTCTCGGAGCACAACAAACAGCAACTAATTCCGAAAATCTGTCCATTGGGATTAAACTCGGTGGCGACAACTATGCCCTATGGGCAACCCTAATGAAGAAAGCTATTGGAGGTAGGGGAGGAGTGCTCACATTACAGGGGAACCCTCACCTCCCTCTAAAACTGATGACAAGTATGCAAGATGGGAACAAGATGACCAGTGTGTGTTTACTTGGATTATTCAAAACCTTGAATCCAATTTGGTGAACACTGTCTCACAGTATCCAACCACTAAGGCATTGTGGGACGGGCTAGCAACTACATATGGATCTGGAACGGACTCGTTGCAGGTTTTCGATCTTCATAAAAGGGCTAATTCAATCCGACAAGGTTCAAATTCACTGGAAGATCTGTGGAATAAACTACAAAGCATCTGGATGTCTATCGATCGGAGAGATCCGAACCCAATGAAAGATCCAGAAGACATTCAGATCTACAATAAGAAGACACAAGAACAAAGACTTTATCAGTTACTTACAGCAATTGATGAAAAGATGGAACCAATCAAGAGAGACATTTTAAAGAAGGATCCGCTTCCAACGGTAGAGACGGCGTACGCCACTATACGTAGGGAAGTTGCCCGAATAAATATACTGAAGTCGGGTATCTCTGACAGTGAGTCAACGGAACTCGGAACAGGTTTGGCGGCCAAAATGCAGAAAGCAAAATTCCGACCCAAGGAAAAAGAAGATAAATCCAAATTATTTTGCACCCATTGTCAGATGAAGCGACACACAAAAGAGCAATGTTTCAAACTCGTCGGCTACCCGGAGTGGTGGGATGACGTCCATAAACAAAAGAGCAACCAACGGGAAAAGGGTTCCTCGGGGGCTAGTGTGGAAGATGATCAAAGTCATAAAGGAAAAAAAGAAAGCAACACAGGTTTTGGGGGAATAGCCATAACCTCCGATGGTGATTCCATAGGTAAAGGGTTTGAGGATTATGTCTCAGACCCCTTCTCTACTCACAAATTTATATATGGTCCTAATGTTTCTTTCTGTGAACAAAGGGATCCAAATACACTAGATGAAAAAATCAAAGCCTATCATGTTCAAACCACCTCTCAATCCCAATCGATGACTTCTAAAAATTGGATCTTTGACTGTGGGGCTACGGATACCATGTCATATGATCCTAAAGATTTTTGCAACCTATCTTCTCCATCTAGGTCCCACATTGAAACTGCAAGTGGAGAGATTGTTAATGTCAAAGGGGGAGGGTCTATTATTTTTTCGGATAAAATGAAAATAAACAATTGTTTATATATCCCTTCCTTATCCTCAAAGTTATTATCTATTAGCCAAGTTACAAAGCAACTCAACTGTGTGGTACTTATGTATCCTACTTTTGTGTCTTGCAGGACATTCGTACGAAGGAGATAGTTGGGCGTGGTACTGAACGAGGAGGTCTCTACTATGTTGATGAGGTTGTTCACAGGGGACATGCCATGCTGGCTCATGGAACTACCGAGAGACAACTTTGGTTATGGCACCGACGTCTTGGTCATCCTTCCTTTAGCTATCTCAAAACTTTATTTCCGAGTCTTTTTGTTAACAATTCCATTCAAGAGAAATGTGAAACTTGCATTTTAGCAAAAAAATCATAGGGTTTTATTTAATCAAAGTAATACTAGAGTTGATTCTGTTTTTTCTTTAATGCATTCTGATGTGTGGGGTCCGCTCCTAACAGCACCAACAGCCGGTTAAAATACTTTATGTTATTTGTGGATGATTTTTCACGAATGAGTTGGATATACTTTATGAAACATAAATCAGAAGTTCCTAGAATCTTTTTTATGTTTTATAAAATGATTCAAACTCAATTCGAGAAAAACATCCAGATCCTCCGTTCTGACAATGGAACAGAATTTGTGAACAAAACAATGAAAACTTTCTTTCAAGAAAATGGCCTTATTCACCAAACTACATGTCCTAATACTCCTCAACAGAATGGTACCACTGAACGGAAAAATCGTACCCTTCTTGAAAAAACTCGTGCTATTATGATTGAATCTCGGGTTCCTCAGTCCTACTGGCCAGAAGCTCTTGCAACATCCACATACCTTATAAACCGCCTCCCAACTCAAATTCTTGGTAATAAAACCCCATTACAGGTCCTAGCCACTCAAGTCCGAGTTCCCTCTATTATGACCTTACCACCCCGTGTTTTCGGTTGCTCCGTATTTATTCATATACACAAGGCTAATCGGAACAAACTGAGTTCGTGTGCCGAAAAATGTGTTTTTGTTGGGTACGGTGTTAATCAAAAAGGCTATCGTTGCTACAACCCGGTCACCCGTCGAGTCCATGTCACCATGGACTGCGACTTCATTGAATCTAATTATTTCTTCGAACCCCAATCTCGTGCTCAGGGGGAGAATGTAAGTGATTCCCTCGATTGGTTGCTATATCAAAGTTGCTCTCAGGAGGTTCTAACAGAGTTGGTAGATGGCGCCACCGAACATGCCCCTACCAATATAGAAGAGGATGCCAAGTCAGTTCACACAACTGATGTATCTTCTGAGGACAATGTCCAACAAGAGGCAAACACCGACGTGGAATCAAATGATGATCAACCAGAGGAAAACAATGAGGTAAATGAGAATGAGGTAAATGAAGTAAACAATTCTGAGAGTCCATATCATAACAGTTCTATGCATGGTTCAAGTCATGACAGTTCAGGTACTCCAGATTTGGAACAAGAGGAACAATCAAGCACTCATCTACTCCCTCCAAGAAGAAATAGAGGGGTCCCACCTAATCGGTACTCCCCTGGACATGTCTCTTGTGCCTCTAAGTACCCATTACAAACTAGCAGAAACAAAGTTGCTAAAATTGCCAGGGCTTTCGCGGCTACTCTGTTTTTAGAAAAGATTCCAAATACAGCCCAGGAAGCGGAACAAACGGCTGAATGGAAAGAGGCTATGAACGCAGAAATGGAAGCTCTCAAGAAAAATGTCACGTGGGAAAGATGTATCTTACCACAAGGAAAAAAAACCGGTTGGTTGTAAATGGATATTCAATATCAAATATAAATCGGATGGCACGATTGAACGGCACAAAGCTAGATTAGTTGCCAAAGGATATACTCAAACATATGGTATTGACTACTCTGAAACTTTTTCCCCGGTTGCCAAGATTGACACTATTAGAGTTCTTTTTTCAATAGCCGCAAATAGAGACTGGCCTCTCCATCAATTTGATGTTAAAAACGCCTTCCTTCATGGGGACTTGAAAGAAGAGGTGTATATGGAACCCCCTCCTGGCTTCTCAGATGATTTTCAAGAAAATGAGGTATGTAGACTTAAAAGGGCTTTATACGGGCTCAAGCAATCTCCGCGTGCATGGTTTGGTAAGTTTACAATGGCAATGAAACGGTATGGATATAAACAAAGCAATGCAGATCACACCCTATTCTACAAAAGGAGAGGGGAACTGGTTACGTGCCTTATAATATATGTCGATGACATGATCATAACAGGAAGTGATAAAGAAGAAATCAACTCCCTTCGTGAAAACCTCTTCACAGAGTTCGAGATGAAAGATCTTGGGGGATTAAAATATTTCCTAGGGATCGAGGTGCTAAGGTCAAAAGAAGGAATCTTTATATCCCAACGGAAATATATCTTGGATTTGCTTGCGAAAGTTGGTATGCTGGATTGCAAACCCAATGATACTCCTATGGCCGTAAATCACAAACTAAGAATAGTTGACGGAGCCAAACCAGTAGATCGGGAGAGGTATCAACGGCTAGTGGGAAAATTAATTTACCTGGCTCACACTCGACCGGACATTGCCTATGCGGTAGGAGTTGTAAGCCAATTCATGCACAATCCTCAAGAAGATCATATGGATGCTTTGATGAGGATAGTCAAATACCTTAAAGGTACGTCAGGGAGAGGTATAGTTTTCAAGAAGAATGGCCACCTAGACGCTGAAGTGTTCACAGATGCTGATTGGGGTGGAAATCCTAATGACAAACGATCAACCGCCGGTTACTTTACTCTTCTTGGAGGAAACTTGGTAACGTGGAGGAGTAAGAAGCAGAAAGTTGTGTCATTATCGAGTGCAGAATCAGAATTCAGAGGTATTGTTAGAGGAATCACGGAGATCCTTTGGTTAAAGAAGATAATGAAAGAAATTGGGTTCCCTCTTAATCACCCAACTCAGCTAATGTGTGATAATAAAGCCGCAATTAAAATCTCAGAAAATCCGATACAACATGACAGGACCAAGCACGTTGAGATTGATCGCCATTTCATAAAAGAAAAAATTGAGGATGGTACCGTCGAACTCCCGTTTGTCAGGTCTGAAGACCAACTTGCAGATATTCTAACGAAAGCGGTTGCAGCAAGAGTTTTTGAATCAGTTTTATTCAAGTTGGGTATTGGAGACCCCACTAACCAACTTGAGGGGGAGTGTTAAAATATTTGGTCAAAAATAGAGAACACAAATTATGGAGTGAATGGTGGGTCTTTTATGGTCCTCCGTAAATGAGGATCTTCATTCCTTTTTCCTTTGTAATCAATTTATTAGTTTCCATGTATAGGGCTTTGGATTTTCCTTTATATGTTTGTGTTTGGTTCTCTTTGGAATATATCAAAAAGTTACAGAACCCATTTTGAGCGTGGTCTGCATACCAATTCAAGATTTATAAATGAATTGTTATTTGTTTATCATCAATCAAAGTTGATTCACATATAAACTTATACATTCGGTTAACATTCCAATGTTGGTTCACAAGTGAACGAGTATTGGTTCACAAGTGAACGAGTATTAGTTCATGCTTTCTTACTTACCATGTTGATAGCGGTAACAATCCGGTAAAACGCCACAACTTGAAATCATTAACAGTTAGAAATGGGGACAGGTGGATGGGTCGGAACCGGGTTATCTACGACGACCCATGGGTACAGTCTGCTCCAATGGATGACTTGAAGGCGTGAGCATGCATGAAAGCTCACCCCCACGTTCAAAGATGTAGTTATTTGAATTCCCATTTTAATGTTTATTTCCCTTTTCTTTAAATAGTTTTGTTTATTTACCTTTTTATTTTAATTCCCTAAGTGTAAGCAAACGTGGGTTGGTTTTTCTTTTCCAAACCTCTATATGTAATCATTTTCGATGGAATCAAAGGGGAGATGAGTTTATGAACAAAATTTTGTGTGTTGATTTTATCTCAAATGGATTTTTGAGTTAAGGTTGATTCGTCTATACTAGCTCAATTTTGGCACATTGGGTGGTGTTCTTAGACACGATTTCTTAGCCGAAGTGTTTGTTTTGATGGTGAATCTGTATCCGAAACGAACCGTAGACCTATCCGTTCTTTTGAATTTCCAATTTCTATCCGTTACCGTACTCTGATTGCCTATCACATGCTCTCTATCTTTCAGACATTTCATCAAACACTTAGAGTATAACAATGTCAAATATTATAAAATTTAATCATGTCAAAAATTTAAGGCCGTTAAAGAAACAGAAGGCTGGAGGTTTCTTCAAAACGATGATTCTTTCTTGAAATGGTTTTTAAAAGAAAAGAAACACTCTTTTAGAAATAGTAACCGTTTGAGACTATCACACTAAAAATATGGATCATATGAATGTTATGAGTTTTAACCATTTTGCAAAGTAGAAGTCATGTGAATCATCTAATCATACTATATTTAATTCTAAATGCATCTTTAATTCCATAACAATATTAACTCGATTTAAATGTGCAGTTGGGGAAAAAACATTATCTAATTGTTGATTCGAGTTAATTTAATGAATTGAACTTTTAGAACTAATGGCGTTGATTAATTAAGGAAGAACATGAAGATAATTCTGTTATTACACATATGTAATTTTGTATTAACTATATGTAATTCTATTATTACGTAATTCTATTAATAAGAAGAACACAAAGAACAAGAAGAGCGCGAAGATAGTTCTAATATTACACATATGTAATTCTGTTTTCACATATATATAAGTTTGTAATTACATATATGTAACTCTATTATTATTATTATTATTATTATATATATATATAACTCATTTATTACATGTGTTAATTCTGTTTTGTGTTATGTAATTCTATTATTACATATATGAAATTTCGTTTTCTGTTAGTAAAGTTCGTTGTTCTTCGTTTCTCTACAAACTCTTCCAGGAAATATTACTAGAATCAATTTTTTGGAATGCATTTTTGTGTTAGGAAAACTAAAAACCGATAGATTGGAGAGAATGAGTAATCATAGAATTTCTTTTGATAGTGGATAGTTTTCAAAATAAAAAAATGTTAATTTTCTAGCCTATCCTTAATTACTAAAATAACTCACCAAATTTTAACTACAATCATGTCATTTATTATTATATACCCTATACAAAACAAATTCAAGTGAACAATACTTTGTTTTGCATTGGTTGGGTCACGTGGCAGTTTGTGAGTGGCTAATTTTTTTTCAGCCCTAATAATATATAATATACGTTTTTAACCTATTTCATTTTCTAATAATTTCGTTTTTTGTGATAACCTTCGTTCATTACCTTTTAAAAAAATGTAATGAGTGGTTTTTTTTGTTTTTTTTATGAACGTTCCGGTGTAATTTTTTTAAAAACGGAGTTGTATTCAAAATTAAATATATTTTTTTATGTCGTACGCAATAGCGTGCGACTTTACCGTTGCGGTGTTGTGATATTATCGTATCCGGTATCGGTGTATTCAAAATCAAGTATATTTTTTTATGAGCCAACAACATCGTTAGCGGTGTTGTGGTATTATCGTATCCGGTATCAGTGGTCACTTTTATGGTTTTCGACTAGTCGAAGCGATGATGACCAAACTCCCGCCGCGTAATGCGGAGAAAAAACGGATGCGTTCCCCTCACGAAGCGCAGGGTAAAAATACTAGTTTAGAACCATTTATAAATCATGATCCTTGAGATTAATTTGTAAAATAACTCATCAAATTCCCAATTAATTAAACCATTTATACATATTAGGTTAGAAACTCGTGTTTTACACAGTTTAAATAAAGAAAATATTAAATAGCTGGTGATGAAGATTTATGAATTATAAAAAAAATATTAAATAATAATGAACATTTATGAATTAATAAAGGAAATATTAAATAGTTAGTAAAATAAATAATAAATAGAGTTAAATACGGTTTTAGTCCCTGTGGTTTGACACAAATAACCATTTTAGTCTAAAAGTTTAAATTTATGTTTTTTAATCCAATAGTTTATATTTTGTATCCATTACAGTCCCGTTCACTAACTCCTTTCATTTTTTTCTGTTAAATTTATGTTAAAAGACTATATTACCCTTATTATTAAATAAAAATAATAATAAATATAAAAGCAACCACCATCCCAATCTCTCTCTCTATATCCAGGTTCTTCAAAGAATCAAATTCATAATCAAATCCAGATTCTTCAAATTCATAAAAAAAAAAAAATTCAAAATCATTGCCCAAATTCAATATCACAACCAAAACCACCACTTCGATTCCAAAAAACCACCCAAATCCAGCAAGAGCACCACCAGAGGCTACCACCCATGTCCTATCCTCCGATTAGTCTCCGGCACCACCACCACCACCGAATGATCAAACTGTTCACCATCATCCTCAAGTAACACAAAGGAAACCACCACCGAATGATCAAACTTTACCCTATTCCGATAACGGCTGCTGCTCCTTTACTCATCTTCGTTTCGAAATCTTTCACTCGAATTGAAGCAACAAAATCAACAATGGAGTTTGGTGGCGAAAAACGATGGTGCGGGTGAGATTGGTACAGGCGAAAAACGATGGCGGGGTGGGTGTTTTTAATCAGATTATATTCCTGGGTAGCGTTGTGCCATGGCGGCGGCGACAGTGGTCTGGCCGGAGGTACCAGCCTTGGAGAGAGAGAGAGAGGGAGAGAGAGAGAGAGAGAGAGAGAGAGAGAGAGAGGAGACAAAGGTATGGATAGAGAGGGAGTGGAGAAGTGGGTTGGGGTTGCAGGTTTAACAAAGAAGAAAGGGGTTTTTGTGTCAGTAGAACGACGAGGTGGTTGTGGTGGTTTCTTACCGCGGGTGATCGGAACCGGAGGTGGCGGCCGAATACCTTCCGGTGGTGCAGGTGGCCGGCGGTGGTGGGATATGTGTGGAGACAGGTGAGGGTATAGAGAGGGAGAAGATAGGGTATAGTGTCATATTTTTAATAATAAATACATAGGGGTATTTTTGCCAATTAATAAAAACTTAACAGAAAAATTGAAGGGTGTTAAAAGCTTGGAGTTAAATTGAAACAAAAGTAAAACTAATGGATTAAAAAATTTAAATTTAAATTTTTGAACTAAAATGATTATTTGTGTTAAATCACGGGGACTAAAACCGTATTTAACTCTATTAAATAGTTAGTAATGAAACAAAATAAGAGGAAAAAAGAATCTTTAACTCACAGAATTATGGCACGTGTCGTAAGCACTTACTTATTTATTAGGGATGTGTATACAGGGTTGTGTTAAAAACTAGAAAACTCATCCCTCCAAATTCTTAAACATTAATAATTTTTTCATATGTTATTATTTTTTTTCAAATTGAGTGATATAGTAGAAAGTAGTGGGCAAACCTTAATCGTTAACCGAAATTAACCGATAACCGAAACTAACCGACGGCTATGGTTAAGGTTCTTTGATTAACCTATCAAATGGTTATGGTTATGGTTATGGTTAAATGTGTCCCATAACCGAACTTTAACCGAACCGAACAGATATCACCCTATGCATAAGATATATACACAAAATATAAATGATTTCCCTCATTCACAATGGCTACGGTTAAGGGTGCACAAAATATATATTCACAAATTTTTCTGTCCATTTTCAAAGAAATTTGTAGTTAACTAACGCATTAATTATGAACTTATGACTAGAAAAAAAATAATATTACTAACATAAGCCCAGGTTTTTTAATATAAAAAATGTGATTCATGATTACGAAACAAAAATGGTTAATTAACCAAAATTATCTGAAACCGATCCATAACCGACGGTTAACCGAAAATCGGTTAATGTTAACCGAAAATCGGTTAACGTTAACCGACCAATCGGTTATGGTTATGGTTATGAAAGAGGGCATAACCGACCAAGAGGTTATGATTATGGAAGAGGTTAAAACGACTCATAACCGACTTTGCACACCCTACTAGAAATGAGGAAAAGCTTAGAAAGTCTAGGAAGACACGTGAGAGCGACACGTGTCAAATGGGAAAAGGGCAAAGGCCATCCAAAAGATAGAAGTAACATGCACATACGAGTCACATGCACATTCTCTCTACACATGCCAATCACATGCAATCCCCCCCCCCCCTTTTTATAAACGTTTGTAACTTTTTATACGTCATTATTTTTTTAATTACACCATAAAATTAAACAAATTTTATCTTTAATATAAGAATGGTTTTGCTATTTTTTTTAGACGTTTTTTATTAAAAGCCATGAAATAGGCATTTTGTACATGGTGTTTTACAATTTTTGTGCATGGTGCTTTAACATCGTGATAAAATTAAACGTCCTAGTTGTAAAAAACAATGACAAACTAAACGACATGTTGAAATTTGACGTCGAAAGTGTAAACACGCACCGGTTGTAAAACACAATTACAAACTAAACGCCATGTTGAAATTCAAAATTTCAACATGGCGTTTAGTTTGACGCCAAATTTCAATATGGCGTTTAGTTTGTCATTCTGTTTTAAAACCGAAGCGTTTAATTTTACCAGATGCTAAAACATCATAATGAAATTTGACGTTTTAATTTGTCATTGTGTTTTTACCTTTTTAAAGAAAAAAATGCGCACTTTAAGGTTAAATTAAACGCCACAGTTGTATAACACAGTTACAAACAAAACGTCATGTTGAAATTTGACGTCAAAAGTGTAAAACATCATCACCAAATCTAAAACGCCATGTACAAATGATGTAAAAATACATTGTACAAAAAAATTTAAACATCATGTACAAAACGCCTAGTTTTATAGTTGCAACGAGCTCGGGCATTATGTGCATGAATGTTCGAAGTGGGAACAAAAGGAAGAAGCGGTTAATTTGATTACATAGGAGGAAGAAGAACCAACGTTGTTGTGAAGAATGTGTACAAATAAAGATTAAGGGTGATGTTAGACTAATCTTGATAAATTAAAAGGAAGGAATAAATAAAATTAAAAGATTTATCATATCTACGAAGATAAGGTTCGACAATTTGCAAAATCATTAGGAATTTTAGTCTAGTTGTCCACGTTGATCAAGTTGGTTAAATTTTTAGTATATCTAAAGAGCCTTGTCAAAATGTGCTTTCATTGATATATGATGCATGTTGTGTAGTATATATTTATTTTTAGGGTATTTAACACAAATTACGCTTTAAATTTATAAATGATTATTACTTTAACTAACTACACACAATAGGCAAATGTACATATCGCAGTGTAATATAGTTTAGGCAAGAACCAAGTATCGAACCAACAGACACAGTGGCTCTCAGTAATCAATTATTGCTATTGTCTGACTAAATTAAAAGGTGGATAAAAAGTGTTTAAACTAAAATAAACATAAAAGATAAATAGTAGTGCAGAAAACTAAAACTCTAAATAGGGTATCACTTAGATTTGAATTCGTTGGGTTTAATCATGATAACTAATTATGAATAATGGTGTGGCTAGTATAAAGGGGGTGAATAGCTCCTTGGTCAGGTTAATGTTCTTATAACCGTCTGGAAGGCTAACAAGCTCCCGCAAATGCTAACACTTCCTCAGGTCACTATTCGGGCTAGAATTATCCAGTTAATGTGGCTCCTGGTTAGGTTACCAAGCCGTATGACTCTTTAGACAGTTGGATGCACAAACAACTACCTCAATGCCACTCATGAAGACCGAAAAACTAACTGATTTATGTTTCTTTAGTAATAAAATGGAATGGCTCCCAATTAGGGTTATTGCAACCCTCAATCTATTGTAATGCTAGAATGATGAGACGCGCCAACTACCGCAAGACCAGAGTGAAGACATTTTGACTACAAAACACTTTAAATAAATACTTCTTCCGCCTCAAACCTAAAACCCATGGCTCTAGTCAAGATTCCTTTGCGAGCTAAGACAAGAGGATAGAAGAAATATATGTTAGGTATTAGATCAGAGGCGGTCCGGCGGAAGCAATCAAACAAACACACACACAATAGCAAAAAATAAATGACACGAGAGATTTAACGTGGTCCAGTCAAGGTGATCTACATCCACGGGTTGCAACTAGGGTTCATTCTTATTAGGTGCTCAAGAAATACAATTACATCATAGGGTATTTATAATACAAAGATTAGGGTTAATAAATTAGGCAAGTACTTAAGCTATAAGAAACAATAGAAACATAGCAGCCCTAGGGCCGGCTGCTCTATATTCCTATCGTAAACAAGCCAGCCAATTAGGCCCAGGCTCGAGCCCGGCCCAAACCAAAACCTTCATAATCCAACAATCTACCACTCGAAGGCTTTGTATAGTCCACAAAGTCTATCCAAGTAACCCCAGATCCAGTAACTCCAGTAATCTTCAAAATCCAAGTCTTCCAAGCCTCCAGTTCCCATAAACAAGCTAAGACTGCATCAAATCCCCCTAGTTGCAACGCCCCCCTTTCATCAAGTCCATGAAGGGCCAATTGAAGATCCCTCGAGCTTCAACCCAACAGTCATTACTGAATCATCCTTTGTCCCAACTGGTTTACACGTTCGACCAGTTCCAGAGATACATCGAGTGTAACATTTCTGATTTTATTATCTTTATTTCCAATTCAATGTAACACATTTTATTCCAAAATCTAGTACACTGATTTATTCTATTCGTACCAACAATTAAACCCTAGGTTACAATACAAATTCACGAGTTTTACACAGGTATACATTATTAGAATCATATATATATACGGATATATTTATGTAAATACCAAACAAATACATACATACATAGATGCATTTATTCAATTAACAAGAAATTACTCGTTTGCTTAAACCCCAAACCATTTGAACCCTAAATTCGAACCCCATACTCAATTTTGACTTCTAAAACGTCAATTTTGACTTTTTTTGGACTCAGTTGACTTTAAAAAGTCAAATCAGCCTAACCTTGTTAATCCAAGACTGTCATTCGACGATTTCCAGTTGGTTTGGACTCCTCATGATTTTCCAAACAAGAATCGACCCAATCTCGGCCCAAGTAACATCTCATTTCGACCGATTAAGCGGCATATTCAAATTTCAAATGAATTTGACTTTGGATAGTCAAAATCCGTATCAATCCACATTCAATTCAAGAAATTAACGCGTCCAAATCCCGCGATTCACTCGCCAGTCAACCTCGAGTGTACCTGGACCATTATCAGACCCAATCCATTCCCAAATCGATGGATTAACGCGTAATCAGTCACCCGTAATCATTGTGGACAAAATTGAAATCGAATCGGCTATTACACACAAAATTAATCAAATTAAACCGCTCTCTCACTCGCGTATACCTCCAAACAAACTCTCCCAGCCTCTGGTTAATTCTCATTTCATCTCTGGACGCCTGTCGATCACCAAGAACAGCCGTATAAAACTCGTAGCCGTCTGCATTCGTGCCCAAACCAATCAAGTAGGTTCTTACATCATTTGGTTCATTTTTCAGTGCTCGTCAAAAGCCCCTTATCAATTCACGTTCATATTACGCATCGAACTCAATTACGACTTGAGTTCGTGCCGTGTTCTTGCGTTTTCTGATTTAGGGATTTGATGAATTTAATTTTAGTATTTAAATTTTTGTGTTCCTGTTATGATCAGCGAACCACCCCGTCCGACTGGTTAAGACCACGCACCATCGGACCCGGTGGTGTGGGTTTGAAACCCATGGCCCGCATAACTGTCCGGCTTTTTGCACCTCGTTTAAAAACCCAAACCCGGACCCAACTCAGTCGCAGGTTAAAACATTTCGGAATCCAATTCAATCACCGGACCCGCCTCCTGGTCCAGTGGTTTGTTCGTCCGGCGCACCCAGCACAGACCCGGGTTCGAGTCCCTGTTGTCTGTTTAATTTTTAAAACCGTTTTTAAGGCTCCAAAAATTATAAAAAAATTATTTTTATAAACTTTACAATTATTAGAACAGAATGAAACCAGTTTTAAAATTTTCGAATAAAAATCTCTATTTTTATAAAATAATTTATTGAATACTCATTTTAAATTATGTATTTATTTTGAATAAATTATTTATAAAATTTGGTGACAATTTTTATAAACACTTTATACCAAGTTTTAAAAATTTTAATTATATTTTTTTTAACACAATGAAATCATATTTATAAATTTTCAATATAAATTCATTTTATTATGAAGTTATAACTAAAAAATTTGTACATTAAATATTTAATGCAAAAATCTAAATATTTAAATTAATTTCCAAATAAAAACAATTGATTTTATAAAATTTATAAAATATTAACTTTATTTAAAACGATCAAATATATTTATTTCTAAATGGTAAATAAATAAATAAAAGTTATTTATTATAAAGGTAAATGTATATTTAACTCTACACATAAATATTATTTACACAACTTCATTTTACACATCCTTATAAATGAATATTATTCTTACACATATTTATAAATAAATAAATAAAGCAAAATTATTTATTTAATTTATATTTAAGATAATTCACACACTAATTTTATAACTAAATTACTAAATAATAAATATTTAATTTAGTTATTCAAACCCTAATCTAATTATTCTAAGACTATTCATTTAAATTTCTCATTTTATAAATCACCTCATTCAAGTATTAACCACTAACACCTACAACTCCAACTCTTGATACACACATCCAATTCAATCTTAGACTTAGACAAAGACTATTGTACCCACTATTAATTCAATATACATTACACACTAGGTTAACGTGGTGAGTTGCAAGGATCATTTTACTACTAGTCTCACGTGCTAGCTACACCTTCGAATCATGTGAGTATTACATAGCCCCTTTTACTCTTTTACACTTTTTGGGGTGAAAGATGAACTCTATACAAACAATTGCTTACATTTACACAAACTTCACAAATATAAATCCTCTTTACATTCATGTGTATAAATTTGAGCTTTATGTTTGAGTGCTAGGTGTGTTAACTTTTGTGTGCAATTTATGTGCAATCATTAACTATTCAAGCCGACGGTTAACAATGATAGATCTATTGAGTCTGACAAACCCACCCAGATTGGGGTGATTGTTACCGACAACACAATTTGCATGCTAGTTACAAAGGTTTGATTGTACTTTGGTTACACAATAGCTGCTCCCCATAAATGCCTTATTTTATCATGTTATGTAAGGATTTGATTATTTACATCTACACACTATCTATGTATAAACATGTGTATGCTCACCACTTTTTAGTTGACTTTATTTTATTCATGTTTCAGGTGCTAATGTGTGAGTTTGATCAAGACATGCTACACATAGGCTTTGGACTTAGTTAAATTAAATAAAGAATATTATGTATTTCATTTATGTACTTGTTTAAAATTGGTTGTGTTGGATTTGTTTGAAATGAAATTTGATGATTAAAATATTGCAATTTAGTCAACCTTGTGCTCATGAACAGTCTACATGTCTCGCCCCGACGTATTCCGCTTTCGGTTGTGGTGTGACAGATTGGTATCAGAGTCTTGGTTATAGGGAACTAGGTTATTAGACACCCTCGACCTAGACTATAACTTTAGGACACCCACATATGCCATGCTTGATGATTATGTGATATGTGCGACATTTATGTGTTACATGCTTGATATGTTAATTATTTGATACCTTAATTGTTAAAACTCATGACTTATTAAACTATACTTAAATAATAAATTAAATAAATAATATCCCTACCCATACCCTAAGCCTCATAACCTTCTCACCTACTTCTCTGTCATTATCATCATAGCATGTGAAAACTTCATGGATTTACTTCTATAAAAATTTCTTTATTTCCTCGTTAAGGTTTTAAACTATGTTAATTATTAGAGGACATGTGCAATCTGGAAGGGTGACACCTGTATTCTGGGTTTTCTGTCTAGGAAAGCATTTCGTATAAATCCCAATCAACCGGGGACTCGTATGCTTTCCTGGGAATTCCCGGGGTAAGTGTTACTAATAGGCTAAAGCATGTATCCTTGAAAGTTATATGAGTTTAATTGACCTTAATGTGTCATAGTATTCAAGTGATTATGTCACTATTTGAGTACAATCCAAACTATGATTTACTATTTCATCTATTATTTTGTCCCCTTTAAATTCAATCAACTTTCATAAGTTCTTACATCTTTTCTTGTCTTGTGTAAATCTATAGAATGCCTCCCCGTCGTGCTACCATGACCAACAACAACACCGATATTGTTGCTGTCCTTGCACAACTTGTAAATCAACTCACTCAAGCTAATGGGGCCATAAATGGTAACCATGGAGCTAATGGTGGTGGTGGTGCCAACCCACCACAATGCACTTTCAAACACTTCAACTCATGTAATCCTCTTAAGTTCTATGGTACCGAGGGAGCCACGGGACTCCTTCAATGGTTCGAAAGTATTGAGGGCACCTTCCTCAATAGTGACTGCCCCGATAACCTTCGTGTTCGTCATGCCACAAGTGTCTTTCCAAAACGGGCACTCACGTGGTGGAATTGGGAAAAGAGAACTAGAGGTATGGAGGCAACCATGGCCTTACCATGGGATGAGGTTAAGAGACTAATGACCGAAGAGTTCTGTCCTCGGAATGAGGTGAAGAAACTGGAAGCCGAGTTTTGGGATCTTGCCCAAGATAGTGGTGAGAGTCTGGCTTATACAACTCGGTTCCATGAGTTGTCTCCTTGTGCCCCATATGGTCACACCTTTATCCCGCTGCATCGAGAAGTACATTGGTGGATTACCTAGGCAGATTCAGGATACTGTCTTAGGGAGAAATCCCGCAACACTCGAAGATGCTATCCGCCTAGCTGCTACTTTAACCGACAACCATGTGAAGCAGGGACTCTGACTAGAAAAGGCACCAAGAAAGTTCCCGACACCAAAACCCCTCCTGCACACTTCAAAGAAGCCAAAACTGAACCCTACCACAATAATAAGAAGAGAAAGGCTAGAAATTTTGCTGTAGTCACTCCTGCCATCCCTGTTAACCAAGTTGCTTCCATGGCTCAAGCACCAGTCAAGAAGCCATATGTGGGGATCTACCCACTCTGTGCCACATGTAATTATCACCATCTCCAAAATATTCTCTGTCGCCTTTGCACTCACTGTGGGAAATATGACCATACTGTCAATGTTTGTAGAGCCAAAGCACTTGCAGGCCAAGTTAACCCAACAACCGAACCAACCAACAAGTGACTAATCAAGGTGTTCCCGCTATTGCAAATGGGCGTGCTTGTTATGAATGTGGCAACCCAAATCATTTTCGTGACCAGTTCCCGAAGTTCATCAATGCTAGACAAGGCGGAGCTCGTGGGCGTGCTTTCAACATAAACGCCAATGAAGCTCAGGCCAACAATGATGTGGTCAACGGTACGTTCCTTGTTAATAGTCAATATGCCTCCATTTTATTTGATACCGGTACAGATAAAATTTTTGTGTCACTTATCTTTGAACCCTTACTTGCAAAAACACAATCCAAATTAGAGAAAACCTTCATCGTCGAAGTAGCAAATGGTGACTCTCTTGCAATTGACTCCGTTATTCATGACTGCTCTCTAGAACTTAATGATCATATATTTCCAATCAACCTTGTGTCAATGCCACTAGGAAGTTTTGATATCATCATAGGCATGGATTGGCTGTCAAATCACCATGACGAAGTCATCTGTTTTGATAAGTGCATCCGAATACCCCTTCCGTCGGGAGAAACGTTAAGAGTCTTTGGTGAAAAGCCTTGCAAAGGACTCAAGTTAATGTCATGCACTACAGCCCAAAAGTACCTACAAAAGAAGTACGTAGCCTTCCTAGTCCATATTGTTCAAAAGGATGTCAAAGAGAAGAGTATTCAAGACATCCCCATTATCCGGGACTTTCCCGAAGTATTCCCCGAAGACTTATCCGGTCTTCCACCGGTTCGACAAATAGAATTTCGCATTGACCTTCTACCTGGAGCTAACCCCGTAGCTAGAGCTCTATACCATCTTGCACCTTCTGAAATGCAAGAGCTTGCAAGCCAACTCCAGGAGCTCTCCGACAAAGGCTTCATCAGTCCAAGTCATTCACCGTGGGGTGCACCCGTCCTATTCGTCAAAAAGAAGGATGGATCATTCCGCATGTGTATTGACTACCGCGAACTCAACAAGCTTACCATCAAAAACCGTTATCCCTTGCCTAGAATTGATGACCTCTTTGATCAACTTCAAGGTTCTACTTGCTTCTCGAAGATTGACATTCGATCTGGTTATCACTAACTTCGTGTGCAAGAGAAAGATATTCCAAAAACTACGAGTTTATGGTCATGCCTTTTGGGCTAACCAATGCACCCGCGGTTTTTATGGACCTCATGAATCGTGTGTGCAAACCGTACCTTGATAAATTCGTGATCGTCTTCATTGATGATATTTTAATCTACTCCAAGACTAAATCCGATCATGAGCAACACCTTAGATTGGTTTTGGACTTCTTGAGGAAGGAACAACTATATGCCAAATTCTCCAAATGTGAATTTGGCTAAGGGAGGTGCAATTTCTGGGTCATATCGTCAATGAAAAGGGAATTCATGTTGACCCTGCTAAGATCAAAGCTGTTAAGAATTGGAATGCCTCGAAGACCCCCACCGAAGTTCGTTCATTTCTTGGTCTTGCGGAATATTATCGTCATTTCATTTCAAATTCTTCTAAGATTGCTGTTCCTCTCACCGCCTTGACCCACAAGGGTAAACCTTACGAATGGGGACCAAAGCAAGAAGAATCTTTCCAAACTCTTAAGCAAAATTTGTGCAATGCTCCTATTTTGACTCTCCCTGATGGGAATGATGATCTAATTGTCTACTTTGATGCCTCCAACCAAGGTCTCGGTTGTGTCCTCATGCAACGAGGCAAAGTAATCGCTTATGCATCAAGGCAACTTAAGATTCATGAGAAGAATTATACAACGCACGACCTCGAATTGGGTGCGGTTGTATTCGCATTGAAGATTTGGAGACATTACCTTTATGGCACAAAATGTGTGGTGTTCACCGACCATAAAAGTCTCCAACACATCTTCAACCAAAAAGAACTCAATATGAGGCAACGACGTTGGGTTGAACTCCTTAACGACAATGACTGCGAGATTCGTTACCATCCCAGCAAAGCGAATGTTGTAGCCGACGCTTTGATTCGAAAGGACCATGGCATGCTTCATTGTGTCCAAATTCAAACCGACATTCAAAATCGTATCCTAGAAGCTCAATACGTCTCGGTCACCGAGGGTAACATGTACGAGGAAATGTCGTGTGGTGTCGAACTTCAGCTCGAATCGAAACCTAATGGCTTACTTTATTACTTGAACCGTATTTGGGTTCCCGATCGCGATGATCTCCGTACGTTTCTCATGAACGAGGCCCACAAGACTCGTTATTGTATTCATCCTGGTGCGGATAAAATGTACCAAGATCTTCGCCAACAATATTGGTGGCCCGGTATGAAGAAAGACATTGCTCTCTATGTTGCCAAATGTCCAACTTGCTCCAAAGTCATAGCCGAACACCAACGTCCTTCCGAGTTACTTGAACAACCAGAAATTCCTGTGTGGAATGGGAGAACTTAGCTATGGATTTCATTACCAAACTCCCTCGCACCTCAAGTGGTTATGATAGCATCTGGGTGATCATTGACCGCCTCACCAAATCTGCTCATTTCTTGCCTATCCGTGAGGACTACCGGGTTGAGAAATTAGCCCGAATTTACATTGACGAAATTGTGAGCCGTCACAGTGTTCCCTTAAACATAATCTCCGATAGAGATGCTCAGTTCACCTCCCGTTTTTGGCAATCTCTCCAAACTGCTCTTGGTACACGATTGGATTTGAGCACGGCTTACCATCCCCAAACTGATGGTCAGACCGAGCGTACAATCCAAACCCTTGAGGACATGTTTAGAGCATGTGTAATTGATTTTGGTGGCAATTGGGATTCACATCTATCCTTAATTGAGTTCTCTTACAACAATAGCTACCACACAAGTATAAATATGGCTCCATTTGAAGCTCTCTATGGCCGTAAGTGTCGTTCTCCTATCTGTTGGAACGAGATTGGTGAAGCACAAATCACCGGTCCCGAGCTAATCCAAGAAACATCCGACAAGATCATTCAAATCCGTGACAACATTCGAGTGGCGAGGAGTCGGCGAAAGAGCTATGCCGACAAACGACGAAAACCCTTGGAATTCCAAGTTGGTGATCTTGTCCTTCTAAAGGTGTCTCCATGGAAAGGCGTGATCCGTTTTGGAAAGAAAGGCAAGCTAGCACCTCGCTATGTGGGTCCATTCAAGATCCTTGAAATGATTGGGGAAGTGGCTTACAAGCTCGAGTTACCTCCATCATTTGGCAATGTGCATCCTACATTTCATGTGTCCAACCTAAAGAAATGTATTGCTGATGAGAATCTCCATATACCTCTTGACGACGTACGCATTGACGAAATGATGCACTTCGTTGAGAGACCTGTAGAGATCATGGATCGCGAGATCATACAACTCAAGCGAAGTCGTATCCCTATTGTCAAAGTTCGATGGGAATCACAACGTGGTCCTGAGTTTACTTGGGAACGTGAGGACCAAATGAAGCTCAAGTACCCGCACCTCTTTGCTGATGCAGTCGCCCCAACTAGCTAAATTTCGGGACGAAATTCCCTCAACATGGGGATACTGTAACATTTCTAATTTTATTATCTTTATTTCCAATTCAATGTAACACATTTAATTCCAAAATCTAGTACACTGATTTATTCTATTCGTACCAACAATTAAACCCTAGGTTACAATACAAATTCACGAGTTTTACACGGGTATACATTATTAGAATCAATTTTGACTTTTCTTGGACTCAGTTGACTTTCAAAAGTCAAATCAGCCCAACCTTGTTAATCCAAGACTGTCATTCGACGATTTCCAGTTGGTTTGGACTCCTCATGATTTTCCAAACAAGAATCGACCCAATCTCGGCCCAAGTAACATCTCATTTCGACCGATTAAGCGGCATATTCAAATTTCAAACGGATTTGACTTTGGATAGTAAAAATCCGTATCAATCCACATTCACTTCAAGAAATTAACGCGTTCAAATCCCGCGATTCACTCGCCAGTCAACCTCGAGTGTACCTGGACCATTATCAGACCCAATCCATTCCCAAATCGATGGATTAACGCGTAATCAGTCACCCGTAATCATTGTGGACAAAATTGAAATCGAATCAGCTATTACACATAAAATTAATCAAATTAAACCGCTCTCTCACTCGCGTATACCTCCACACAAACTCTCCCAGCCTCTGGTTAATTCTCATTCATCTCTGGACGCATGTCGATCACCAAGAACAGCCGTATCAAACTCGTAGCCATCTGCATTCATGCCCAAACCAATCAAGTAGGTTCTTACATCATTCGGCTCGTTTTTCAGTGCTCGTCAAAAGTCCCTTATCAATTCGCGTTCATATTACGCATCGAACTCAATTGCGACATGAGTTCGCGCCGTGTTCTTGCGTTTTCTGATTTGGGGATTTGATGAATTTAATTTTAGTATTTAAATTTTTGTGTTCCTGTTATAATCAGCGAACCACCCGGTCCGACTGGTTAAGACCACGCACCATCGGACCCGGTGGTGTGGGTTCGAAACCCACGGCCCGTATGACTGTCCGGCTTTTTGCACCTCGTTTAAAAACCTAAACCCGGACCCAACTCAGTCGCAGGTTAAAACGTTTCGGAATTCAATTCAATCACCGGACCCGCCTCCTGGTCCAGTGGTTTGTTCGCCCGGCGCACCCAGCACAGACCCGGGATCGAGCCCCTGTTGTCTGTTTAATTTTTAAAACCGTTTTTAAGGCTCCAAAAATTATTAAAAAAATATTTTTATAAACTTTACAATTATTAGAACAGATTGAAACCAGTTTTAAAATTTTCGAATAAAAATCTCTATTTTTATAAAATAATTTATTGAATACTCATTTTAAATTATGTATTTATTTTGAATAAATTATTTATAAAATTTGGTGACAATTTTTATAAACACTTTATACAAAGTTTTAAAAATTTTAATTATATTTTTTTAACACAATGAATTCATATTTATAAATTTTCAATATAAATTCATTTTATTATGAAGTTATAACTAAAAAATTTGTACATTAAATATTTAATGCAAAAATCTAAATATTTAAATTAATTTCCAAATAAAAACAATTGATTTTATAAAATTTATAAAATATTAACTTTATTTAAAACGATCAAATATATTTATTTCTAAATGGTAAATAAATAAATAAAAGTTATTTATTATAAAGGTAAATGTATATTTAACTCTACACATAAATATTATTTACACAACTTCATTTTACACATCCTTATAAATGAATATTATTCTTACACATATTTATAAATAAATAAATAAAGCAAAATTATTTATTTAATTTATATTTAAGATAATTCACACACTAATTTTATAACTGAATTACTAAATAATAATTATTTAATTTAGTTATTCAAACCCTAATCTAATTATTCTAAGACTATTAATTTAAATTTCTCATTTTATAAAGCGCCTCATTCAAGTATGAACCACTAACACCTACAACTCCAACTCTTGATACACACATCCAATTCAATCCTAGACTCAGACATAGACTATTGTACCCACTATTAATTCAATATACATTACACACTAGATTAACGTGGTGAGTTGCAAGGATCATTTTACTACTTAGTCTCACGTGCTAGCTACACCTTCAAATCATGTGAGTATTACATAGCCCCTTTACTCTTTTACACTTTTTGGGGTGAAACATGAACTCTATACAAAAAATTGCTTACATTTACACAAACTACACAAATATAAATCCTCTTTACATTCATGTGTACAAATTTGAGCTTTATGTTTGAGTGTTAGATGTGTTAACTTTTGGGTGCAATTTATGTGCAATCATTAACTATTCAAGCCGACGGTTAACAATGATAGATCTATTGAGTCTGACAAACCCACCCAGATTGGGGTGATTGTTACCGACAACACAATTTGCATGCTAGTTACAAAAGTTTGATTGTACTTTGGTTACACAATAGCTGCTCCCCATAAATGCCTTATTTTATCATGTTATGTAAGGATTTGATTATTTACATCTACACACTATCTATGTATAAACCTGTGAATGCTCACCAACTTTTTAGTTGACTTTATTTTTTTCATGTTTCAGGTGCTAATGTGTGAGTTTGATCAAGACATGCTACACATAGGCTTTGGACTTAGTTAAATTAAATAAAGAATATTATGTATTTCATTTATGTACTTGTTTAAAATTGGTTGTGTTGGATTTGTTTGAAATGAAATTTGATGATTAAAATATTGCAATTTAGTCAACCTTGATGAACAGTCTACATGTCCCGCCCCGACGTATTCCGCCATCGGTTGGGGTGTGACAGATTGGTATCAGAGCCTTGGTTATAGGGAACTAGGTTATTAGACACCCTCGACCTAGACTATAACTTTAGGACACCCACATATTCCATGCTTGATGATTATGTGATATGTGCTACATGTTATGTGTTACATGCTTGATATGTTAATTATTTGATACCTTAATTGTTAAAACTCATGACTTATTAAACTATACTTAAATAATAAATTAAATAAATAATATCCCTACCCATACCTTAAGCCTCATAACCTTCTCACCTACTTCTCTGTCATTATCATCATAGCATGTGGAAACTTCATGGATTTACATCTATAAAAATTTCTTTATTTCCTCGTTAAGGTTTTAAACTTTTTAAATTATTAGAGGACACGTGCAATCTGGAAGAGTGACACATGTATTCTGGGTTTTCTATCTAGGAAAGCATTTCGTATAAATCCCAATCAACCGGGGACCCGTATGCTTTCCTGGGAATTCCCGGGGTAAGTGTTTACTTATAGGCTAAAGCATATCTCCTTGAAAGTTATATAAGTTTAATTGACCTTAATGTGTCATAGTATTCAAGTGATTATGTCACTATTTGAGTACAATCCAAACTATGATTTACTATTTCATCTATTATTTTGTCCCCTTTAAATTCAATCAACTTTCATAAGTTCTTACATCTTTTCTTGTCTTGTGCAAATCTATAGAATACCTCCCCGTCGTGCTACCATGACCAACAACAACACCGATATTGCTGCTGTCCTTGCACAACTTGTAAATCAACTCACTCAAGCTAATGGGGCCACAAATGGTAACCATGGAGCTAATGGTGGTGGTGGTGCCAACCCACCACAATGCACTTTCAAACACTTCAACTCATGTAATCCTCTTAAGTTCTATGGTACCGAGGGAGCCACGGGACTCCTTCAATGGTTCGAAAGTATTGAGGGCACCTTCCTCAATAGTGACTGCCCCGATAACCTTCGTGTTCGTCATGCCACAAGTGTCTTTCCAAAACGGGCACTCACGTGGTGGAATTGGGAAAAGAGAACTAGAGGTATGGAGGCAACCATGGCCTTACCATGGGATGAGGTTAAGAGACTAATGACCGAAGAGTTCTGTCCTCGGAATAAGGTGAAGAAACTGGAAGCTGAGTTTTGGGATCTTGCCCAAGATAGTGGTGAGAGTCTGGCTTATACAACTCGGTTCCATGAGTTGTCTCCTTGTGCCCCATATGGTCACACCTTTATCCCGCTGCATCGAGAAGTACATTGGTGGATTACCTAGGCAGATTCAGGATACTGTCTTAGGGAGAAATCCCGCAACACTCGAAGACACTATCCGCCTAGCTGCTATTTAACCGACAACCATGTGAAGGCAGGGACTCTGACTTGAAAAGGCACCAAGAAAGTTCCTGACACCACTGCTCATACTATTCTCCTTTCCTCTGACAATATAAAATAACTTGGAAGACGATCCCCCACTCATACCACTCGTGATTCTCTAGTGAATGTCTTCACCCAACACGATATCCCGGATCCTTTCAAACGTCAAACCACTGGTCTTGTAGAACTAGTTACAGTCATCACAAAACCGAACCAGCTATCAGGCAGTGAAGATAACAATTTCATAGCCTGAGTCTCATCATCAACCTTTGTGCCCACCGGTGATAACATGGACATAATATAGTTAAGATTATTAATGTGACTTATGATTGAGCTTCCCTCACTCAACATCGTCATTAGCAGTTCCTTCATCAGGAACACCTTATTTGTTGCGAATGGCTTTTCATATATGTTTGACCGAGCCATCATCATACCACACGTCATGGTTTCTTGCATAATATTAAATGCAACGTTCCTCATCAAAGCCAATGTGATCACCCCTCTAGCCTTTTTGTCTTTAGAATTCCAATCTGTTTCAGCAGCTTTATCCATTCCACCCGGTTTTTGTTCCAACACCATATCCAAAACTTTCTGATTAAGCAATGCTTCTAATTAGGGATGTTCATGGTTCAGTTTAAAACTGTGAAACCGTCCAAACCGGTCATCGGTTTGGTTTCACGGTAGGTTTTTTCCTTTAACTTTCGGGCGGTCGGTCTCAAAAATTTCAAACCGTAACGAACGGTTTGGTTTACGGTTTATACTAAAAACCGGTCTTAAGAAACCGAACCGGACCATAAGAACATTAGTATATATATTTTATTTTTTAGATATTTTATATAATGTATAATTAGTTAATTATTTTATGCATTTAGTATATAAAACTTCATAAAACAATTTAAACTTCTTCAAGTTCAACAGGGCCCATTTATTCATTTAGTATAATTAAGAGTTAATTACACAAATGGGTCCTATGGTTTGGACAAAATAACAAGATCAAGTCTTAAGTTTGAAAAGTTGCAAGTTTAGGGCTTATGGTTTCAATTTTGTAACAAGTCCGGGTCTTAAGACTAACTTCTGTTAACTTTTTTGTTAAATTAGGTTGAAATGACCAAAATACCCTTTTATAACTAAAGGGGCTATTTATGTAATTAACTCTGTTTTAACCCAGGGACCATTTATATAATTAACTCTATATTACCCACCCCTACGCCCACACAAACCCTAATTAGAGAGAGAGGGAGAGATCTGATGAGAGAGAGGGAGAGAACCGGTGGGCCGGCCACCTTCCACGGCAACGTTGTCGGTGGTGGCGACGGTGGTCAAAGGTTCAACTACACATGTTCGTTGTATGTACCTGAGACAGTACGGCGGTGTAAGGCCCCAAACCCGGGAGGCCTCACTTGTTGGATTTACTCATTCACACACAGTTCTTAAACTTGAATATCAAATAACGCAGCGGAAAATATTTCATTAAACATAACCATTACATTGTTCAACATGCGGAAGCGTAACATAGTCTATTACATAAACATAACATAAGTTAATCATAACGGGATGCCAGTCTTCATGATCAATCAGATAACTCTTCTCGCTTGCCACGCATCACCGTCCATCATCCATACATGCCTTAACCTGAATGTGCATACTAAAAAGTCAACTACGCTGGTGAGTTCTAGCTTTACATAAAACCTTAACATAAACATTTTGCCAAAAACATAACATACATTTGTTTAACAAAAACGTACGTAAAACATGCAATAACATAACATCATCTTAACATCGTAACATAACATCATAACATAAGTCAACATGAACCGAATCTGCGCCTTCTCGTAACCGTCAATTCCATACATCGCATACCAGCGGATGAACTTAAGGCTCGTTACCTCTAAGCCATCCGTCACACAGGTCCCCTAAGGCTCGTTACCTCTAGGTGGACCAAACATATGTCTCCTAAGGCTCGTTACCTCTAGGTAGACCAAACATACGTCTCCGAAGGCTCGTTACCTCTAGGTAGACCAAACATACGTCTCCTAAGGCTCGTTACCTCTAGGTAGACCAAACATACGTCTCCTAAGGCTTGTTACCTCTAGGTAGACAGAACATAACTTAGGCACTATTTCCCTTACCTTCCATCGGGATCCCGGTAATCCCATGGGTGACCGTCGTCACCCCATCATCAACCAGTTGTACAACCGTTAGCCAGCCACAAAGGCCCCCCGTAAGGTGAGGCCAATACATACATACATACCTTAGCTCCTGTAGGAACTCGTGGCAGATTCGTTCATTCGTGACTTTCAAAAAACCTTTACCTCTTTTTAGTTAATGCATTCGTACGTTTTATTAAACAAAACATAATCTCTTTCATAAATCTTTCATAAACTTCATTTGGCAAAACATTTCATAAACATCATCCCGTAAACATCATTTCGTAAACATCATATCGTAAACATCACATCGTAAACATCGTTTCGTAAACATCATTTCGAAAACCTCATTTCGTAAACCTCGTTTCGTAAACCTCGTTTCGTAAACCTCATTTCAAAACATCATTCTGTATGTATGCACACCAGCCCAAAAACATTTAATTAAAACATTTAAAGAAGGGCTTCTAGAACTCACCTTATAAGCTAGTCTCGGTTGTCCTAAACAAAGGCCCAACAACGTCACTTCCGATCTGAATTGATTAGTTAAATACACATCAGACCCAATCCCGAATCTAACGGTTAAACCATTCTAAACATGCTGACTTTACTTAACCAGTCTGATGCCTGCGCACTTAGCAAGTGCGCAGGGACTTATTCTTGCGTACTTAATCAGTGCGCAGACTTTGCTTCATGCGTACTTGATAAATACGCAGTACCTGCTTCATGCGTACTTGATAAGTACACATGACCTTTTTCATGTGTACTTGATAAGTACGCAAGATCCTCTTCTTGCGTACTTGGTAAGTACGCAGGATCATCTTCATGCGTACTTGATAAGTACGCACGAACTGCTTGTTCGCAAAAAAAAACCCTAACTTTCACCTTCGGGTCTGATCACGTCAAGAACCCGAACTTGTTTACTTCAAAACTTTTGCTTTCCATTAAGGAACTCAAATCTTATTTATCTTTCAGTTTTATCCGTGAAAACCTTACCTTTTCACCCAAAACCCGAAAAACCCAAAAACGAACAAAAACTCAGATTTAGGCTCGATTGTTACCTGAATCGAGTTTCTGATCCGGAGGTTCTTCTCACGAGCTATGGAGCAACACTTTGCTGAAATCTCGGGTCGATCCGCCAACTTTCTCTCTCTACAGTTTCTCTCTCTAGAACTTGCAAATGAGAGAAATGGGTGGTAACTCAATCTATTTATAGGGGAGGCTCCCCTTCAAGCCCGCCAGCCCATCCGGCCCGGCCCGTCATGCCTCGTTCGTTTAGTCCGTTATTATAATTGTCGTTTTATTTTTGGGATGTTACAAGTCTACCCCCCTTACAATTGGTTTCGTCCACGAAACCTATCATAAGTCAAATAGTTGAGGGTACGACTCCCTCATTTTCGTCTCCGTTTCCCAAGTGGCTTCCGATCCCCTTCGATGCTTCCATTGGACTTTAACCAATTGAATAATCTTATTACGCAAACGCTTCTCCTTTCTGTCTAAGATGGCCACGGGTTCTTCGATGTAGTTAAGGCTGTTGTCGACCTTGATGTCAGTAAGTGGTACGTGAGCCTATTCATCCGCCAAACACTTTCGCAATTGTGATACATGGAAGGTAGGATGAATCTCACTTAACTCATCTGGAAACTCTAACCGATAAGCGACTTCACCAACCCGCGCCATTATCCTGAATGGTCCGACAAACCTCGGACTTAACTTCCCTCTCTTCCTGAATCGTATGATCCCCTTCCAGGGTGACACTTTCAACATTACTCTGTCCCCAATATCAAACTCAATAGGCCTTCGTCGTTTATCCGCATAGGACTTCTGACGATCTTGTGCGGCTTTCATCCGTGCTTTGATTTGATCAAACCTTTTCGACGTTTCTCTTACAACTTCAAGACTTCCTAATTCCTTCTGTCCAATCTCACCCCAACAAACCGGGGCCTTGCATCTTCTTCTATACAACATTTCGTAAGGCGGCATGCCTATCGTCGTGTGATGACTATTGTTGTAGGAGAATTCGGCTAACGGCATATGACTGTCCCAACTGTCGCCGAATCGATAATACAAGCGCGAAGCATATCCTCCAATGTCTGAATGGTCCTTTCGGACTGACCATCTGTTTGTGGGTGGTATGCCGTGCTAACATTGAGCCTCGTGCCCATCGCCTCGTGAAATCTTCTCCAGAACCTCGATGTGAATCGTGTGTCCCGGTCAGATACGATCGTCAAAGGCATCCCATGCCGTGCTACTACTTTGTTAATAAATACTTTCGCTAACCTTTCCGATGAGAACGTCTCGCGAATAGGTAGGAAATGAGCATTCTTCGTTAAACGGTCCACAATTACCCAAATGGTATCATGACCTTTAGCTGTGCGAGGTAGCTTGGTTATGAAGTCCATGGTAATGTGTTCCCACTTCCATTCCGGTATATCAAGTGGTTGAATCTTTCCATACGGTTTCTGGTGTTCGGCCTTTACTTGCGAGCAAGTCATGCACTTGCTTACGTACTTTGTCACTTCATGCTTCATTCCAGGCCACCAGTATTCCTTCCTCAGATCTTGGTACATTTTATTTGTACCAGGATGGATAGAGTACCGAGACTTATGAGTCTCATCCAAGATTTTGGTTCTAAGCTCGCCACCCATAGGTATCCATACCCGTCCAAAACGTGTCCTAACACCAAGGGTGTTATATTCCAACTTGTCATGTTGGCCAACCATTATTTCCTTCTTTATGTTTTCTTCCTTCAGTGCTTCATCTTGTGCTCTTTCAATTTCTCTCATCACATCTGATGTTACTATCAACTGGCAAGCTTTCACTCTAATAGGAGTAGGCGCATCCTTTCGGCTTAGAGCGTCAGCCACCACGTTTGCCTTTCCAGGATGGTATATTATTTCACGGTCATAGTCTTTCAACAGTTCCAACCATCGCCTCTGTCTCATATTAAGTTCCTTTTGTTCGAAGAAGTGCTTCAAACTTTTGTGGTCGGAGTAAATAGTAAACTTCACCCCGTAAAGGTAGTGCCTCCAGATTTTTAATGCAAATACGACAGCAGCAAGTTCCAAATCATGAGTCGGATAACTAGCTTCGTGAATCTTCAACTGTCGTGACGCATACGCAATCACTCTTCCGCGTTGCATCAACACGCATCCCAATCCCTGACCCGAAGCGTCAGAGTATACCACTAAGTCTTCATTGCCCTCGGGAAGGGCCAAGACTGGAGCTTGGGTTAGCCTCTCCTTCAATTCTTTAAATACCTCATCTTGGCTCGAACCCCATTCATACTTTACCTCTTTCCGAGTCAACTTTGTCAACGGCGAAGCTATTTTCGAGAAATCCTGGATGAATCTCCGATAGTAGCCTGCCAATCCCAAGAAACTACGGATTTCAGTTGGCGTCTTAGAAATATTCCATTCCCATACCGTCATTATCTTTGCTGGGTCAACCATAATGCCGTTCGGATTAATGACGTGACCTAGGAATTGGACTTCCCTAATCCAGAACGCGCATTTGGAGAACTTAGCATACAACTTTTCCTTCTTTAGAGCTTCCAATACTTCCTTTAAGTGACATGCGTGATCACCCTCATTCTTGGAGTAGATGAGGATATCATCGATGAACACGATTACCGATCGGTCCAGCATCAGTCGACACACCCTATTCATCAAATCCATGAACGCTGCGGGTGCGTTCGTCAATCCGAAAGACATTACGCGGAACTCAAAATGTCCATAACGCGTGCGAAATGCAGTTTTAGGTATGTCTTCTTCACTCACCTTCAACTGATGGTACCCGGACCGAACGTCGATTTTTGAGAACCAACTTGCGCCTTGCAATTGATCGAACAGGTCGTCACTCCTTGGTAAAGGGTACTTGTTCTTCACCGTACGTTTATTCAACTCGCGATAATCAATACACATTCTCATCGAACCGTCTTTCTTCTTCACAAAAAACACCGGAGCACCCCACGGCGAGATGCTCGGTTGGATAAATCCCTTCTCAAGTAGCTCGTCTAGTTGTGCGATTAACTCTTTCATCTCCAATGGTGCTAGTCGATATGGAGCCTTAGCCACGGGCTGGGCATCTGGTACTAAGTCGATTCGGAACTCAATCTCTCTGTCGGGTGGTATCCCAAGCAAATCCTCTGGAAACACCTCCGGGTACTCGCGTACCACGGGCACGTCGTCTAGTTCCTTCACTTCCTTACACTTGTCAATCACATACACCAGATAAGCCTCGCATCCGCGCCTCAGGTAATTTGCTGCCTTGATCATTGAGATGAAGTTAGGCATCGGGGCGTCACGATCTCCAAAAATCTTGACTTTACTACCATCCGGAGCCTTGAGTCGGATTATCTTTTGTTTGCATATAATTTGCGCTTCATTGGCAGTTAGCCAATCCATACCTAACACGACATCGAACCCACCCAAAACCATGACAAACACCCTGACAGGGAACCTATGACCTTCTATTTTTATCGTGGAGCTGTCAACTACATCGGTCACTCTCGCAGTTCTACCCTCGGCGGTTTCTACGCTAAAGGCCCTTTCTAACTTACTCACAGTGTACTTCACTCGTTTACAAAAAGTCGCAGATATGAAACTCTTACTGGCACCCGAATCAAATAACACAGAAACAAAAGTGTTGTCAAGGATGAACGTACCTGACGCCACGTCGGGGTCTGCCCTGGCTTGTTCTTGCGTCAGTGCGTACGCACAAGTCTTTGCTCGGGGCCTCTCTTCTTTCTTCTCCTGGCCTTTCCCTTTCCCGGCTTCACCCATTCCGGGCTTAGTGCATTCCCGGCTCATATGACCGCTTTCATCACAATTATAACATTTAATGCCATGCCTGGATTCCCGGGAGTAGTGCCCAGTCTTGCCACATTTGTAGCACATATTTGTCCCTATCCGACATTCACCCGTATGTCTCACCCCACATCTTCCACAGACTGCTGTCTCGCCTACCCTGGCCTGTTTGTCTCGAGCCTCAAACAACTTCCCACCCGATCGCTTAGCGGGAAAACTCAGCTTCTTCTTGGGCTCTTCAATGGCAACGATATTCAGCGCCAGATCATCAAATACCACTCCGCTCAGTTCTACTACCGAATCGTAGGTAGTAGGGGCGTTTGTCTTAACATAGGTGCGGACCTGGTCCGGCAGTCCTTGAATGTAGCATGCAATCTTCCTTTCCTCAGTCGTGACAAGATGTGGCACCAGACGTGCCAGTTCATTGAATCGGGTTGTGTACGGCCGGTGCGTCATGCTCCCGGCCTTCAAACCCAGAAATTCCCTCTCTACCTTCTCAATCTCGTTCCTTGGGCAGAAATTCTTGATCACCAAAGTTTTCAAGTCAGCCCACATCATCGCATCCACAACCTCGCTCCCTTTTGCTTGACGTACACCTTCCCACCAATGGGATGCTTCCTCTCTCAAGGAGTTAGCAGCAAATTTCACAACTTGATACGTTCGACATTCGCTCAGACGAATGGCAGCCTCCATACGAATAACCCAATCAAACGTAGCTACCGCGTCTTTCTTCCCAGTCAAGACCGGTGGGTCACATGCCTTAAAGGACTTATAGTCGCAACCACGGTTAAGCGGTGCGTTGATTTCCTCAGTGTTCGGGGTATCAACCGCCGTGTTAGACCCACCTTCCCCATTAACCTTCTTCAATGCTTCAGCTAACAGACCTGGTAGAAAAGTCTTCATCAACTCTGTGAACTCTCGAGCTATAGCTGCTCTCACTTCTGGTTCAAAAGTGAAAGGTTGTTCTTCAACCAGTGTCTGCTCAGTTCCATGCACACTAACCGCCGATTCAGTGTGAACACTTACTTCTTCACTATACTCTTGGCGCGCAGGGGTCCTGCCACGCCCACCATTTCGACCGCCGGTACGGCCCCCACCACGTCTTCCGTTTCCTCTCCTTGCCATTTCGTTCTATAAGACAAGGAATCCAATGTCATCACGCTAGTTAACAAATAAAATTCAATAAGCACTGTAAGATGTTAATATACACTGGCCATCTGCAATTAACCATTACACTACTTTTCGATTTCTATTTGACCACATTTGTGATTCCATCAGAACACAAGTCCTTACCTAACCCTTTCTAAGGCATACTGTATATGTAAATATATACTACCTTCATACCTGATGCTGTGGCTCGAGTTACCCGTACTGACATCCGCTTTCGGTCCCATTCACAGTTTAAGTTCAGACACGGGGAGTGTCCGAATCTCTCAAACTATTGCTCTGATACCAACTTGTAAGGCCCCAAACCCGGGAGGCCTCAATTGTTGGATTTACTCATTCACACACAGTTCTTAAACTTGAATATCAAATAACGCAGCGGAAAATACTTCATTAAACATAACCATTACATTATTCAACATGCGGAAGCGTAACATAGTCTATTACATAAACATAACATAAGCTAATCATAACTGGATGCCAGTCTTCATGATCAATCGGATAACTCTTCTCGCTTGCCACGCATCACCGTCCATCATCCATACCTGTCTTAACCTGAATGAGCATATTAAAAAGTCAGCTACGCTGGTGAGTTCTAGCTTTACATAAAACCTTAACATAAACATTTTGCCAAAAACATAACATACATTTGTTTAACAAAAACGTACGTAAAACATTCAATAACATATCATCTTAACATCTAACATAACATCATAACATAAGTCAACATGAACCGAATCTGCGCCTTCTCGTAACCGTCAATTCCATACATCGCATACCAGCGGATGAACTTAAGGCTCGTTACCTCTAAGCCATTCGTCACACAGGTCCCCTAAGGCTCGTTACCTTTAGGTGGACCAAACATACGTCTCCTAAGGCTCGTTACCTCTAGGTAGACCAAACATACGTCTCCTAAGGCTCGTTACCTCTAGGTAGACCAAACATACGTCTCCTAAGGTTCGTTACCTCTAGGTAGACCAAACATACGTCTCCTAAGGCTCGTTACCTCTAGGTAGACAGAACATAACTTAGGCACTATTTCCCCGCAAGGAATAGTACCTTCCATCGGGATCCCAGTAATCCCATGGGTGACCGTCGTCACCCCATCATCAACCAGTTGTACAACCGTTAGCCAGCCACAAAGGCCCCCCGTAAGGTGAGGCCAATACATACATACATACATACCTTAGCTCCTGTAAGAACTCGTGGCAGATTCGTTCATTCGTGACTTTCATATAACCTTTACCTCTTTTTAGTTAAAGTATTCGTACGTTTTATTAAACAAAACATCATCTCTTTCGTAAACCTTTCGTAAACTTCATTTGGCAAAACATTTCATAAACATCATTTCGTAAACATCATCCTGTAAACATCATTTTGTAAACATCATAGCGTAAACATCACATCGTAAACATCGTTTCGTAAACATCGTTTCGTAAACCTCGTTTCGTAAACCTCATTTCAAAACATCATTCCGTATGTATGCACACCAGCCCAAAAATATTTAATTAAAACATTTAAAGAAGGGCTTCTAGAACTCACCTTATAAGCTAGTCTCGGTTGTCCTAAACAAAGGCCCAACAACGTCACTTCCGATCTGAATTGATTAGTTAAATACACATCAGACCCAATCCCAACTCTAACGGTTAAACCATTCTAAACATACTGACTTTACTTAACCAGTCTGATGCCTGCGCACTTAGCAAGTGCGCAGGGACTTATTCTTGCGTATTTAATAAGTGCGCAGACTTTGCTTCATGCGTACTTGATAAATACGCAGTACCTGCTTCATGCGTACTTGATAAGTACGCATGACCCTCTTCATGTGTACTTGATAAGTACGCATGATCCTCTTCTTGCATACTTGGTAAGTACGCAGGATCATCTTCATGCGTACTTGATAAGTACGCACGAACTGCTTGTTCGCAAAAAAAAACCCTAACTTTCGCCTTCGGGTCTGATCACGTCAAGATCCCGAACTTGTTTACTTCAAAACATTTGCTTTCCATTAAGGAAATCAAATCTATGTTTATCTTTTAGTTTTATTCGTGAAAACGTTACCTTTTCACCCAAAACCCGAAAAACCCAAAAACGAACAAAAACTCAGATTTAGGCCCGATCGTTACCTGAATCGAGTTTCTGATCCGGAGGTTCTTCTCACGAGCTATGGAGCAACACTTTGCTGAAATCTCGGGTCGATCCGCCAACTTTCTCTCTCTACGATTTCTCTCTCTAGAACTTGCAAATTAGAGAAATGGGTGGTGACTCAATCTATTTATAGGGGAGGCTCCCCTTCAAGCCCGCCAGCCCATCCGGCCCGGCCCATCATGCCTCGTTCGTTTAATCCGTTATTATAACTGTCGTTTTATTTTTGGGATGTTACAGGTGGAATAGATTTTCAACTACACCTTCCACGGCGGCGTTGCCGGTGGTGGCGACGGATCTGGTCGTGGAAAGTGAGAAGGGGCAACGATGGTGGCTAGTGTCGGAGATGCTAGAAGCCACAGACGGCGGCAGCGACGTCGGTCGTTCCCGTTTTTCCGGCTGAGATCTAGCGGCGGAGGTAGATGACGGTGAAGGAGGCGGGATTCGAAGGCTGAGACGGCGGCGACAAATGGGGTGAAGTTAGGCGATTCCGGCGAGAAAATTAGGGTTCCGGTGACCCCGGTTTTCCGGTGAACCCACAAACGAACCTCTGACCACCATCGCCACCACCGGCAACGCCGCCGTGGAAGGTGGCCGGCCCACCGGTTCTCTCCATCTCTCTCATCAGATCTCTCCCTCTCTCTCTCTAATTAGGGTTTGTGTGGGGGTAGGGTGGGTAATATAGAGTTAATTATATAAATGGTCCCGAGGTTAAAATAGAGTTAATTACATAAATAGCTCCTTTAGTTATAAAAGGGTATTTTGGTCATTTCAACCTAATTTAACAAAAAAGTTAACAGAAGTTAGTCTTAAGACCCGGATTTGTTACAAAATTGAAACCATAAGCCCTAAACTTGCAACTTTTCAAAGTTAGGACCTGATCTTGTTATTTTGCCCAAACCATAGGACCCATTGTGTAATTAACTCTATAATTAATTAATCAATTTTAAAGTAAATTAACAAAACCCATGAGTAAAACATTCGAATTTGAACAGGTTCATTTTGGTTCTTCCAAATAACAAAATCCCTAAGAACATATTAGTAAACCAATACCCATTACCCATTATGTTTCTGGCATAAATACACAAAAATTCATAAAAATATAAAAAAAATTGCAAACATAAACAAAACTCACGACAAATTGACCAAAACACAATAAAGATTAAGAATTTGTGTGACCTGATAATTAGGATTGGTACCACGGAATAGAGTTAGAAACTGATGTTTCTTAATTGTAGGTCACTCGTTAACTTTGGCGAAATTCAAGACTAAAAGGATAGTGCATTTAGTAAAGAATTTTGGTGAATTTTCTACCATCATCTAAATCACCATTATAACCTTGAAACCAAACCTTATTTTAATTATGTATTTCATGTGTTATTTTGGACAAATTGTAGAAAGGCTCCCGAAACCGTGAAACCAAACCGCAACCAAACCGTTAGTAACGGTTCGGTTGGTTTGGTTTTAAATTTCAACGGTTCGGTCTCGGTTTTCAATAATAAAAAACCGTTACTAACGGTTTGACTCACGGTTTAACCTAAAAACCGGACCGTGAACACCCCTACTTCTAATTGCATCCTCCACCAAGCAATATTGGTCCCATCGAATTTATCAATCTAAACCTTCCTGCTTTCAGCCATGAATAACAGTAAAAAAAAAAAAAGATTAAGCCTTGACAAAAACCGAAAGAACTAGAGTACCCAACACCCTAAAACTCGAAGTACCCGAAACCGGCGACTTCACCTGCCAGCCTGTGCAATCAGCAACTTCAAGGGATCCAAGACACGAACCCTAATCGCAAATAGAGGTGAACAAACCGGATTTTTTTCGGATCCGGATCCAGTTCGGATCCGGACCGTATCCGTCAACGTTGGTCAACGACCGGATACGAGGGAACCGGTTCCGGATCGGATCCGGTTTTGGGAGTGGAGAGATGGAACCTATTTGGAACCGGATCTGACTAAATATCCGATTTTATCCGGTTTTATCCGATTGGATCCGGATTTTTTCCGGATTTTTTGTGTCCGATTTTGTCCGGTTCCATTTTGTCCGATTTGTGTCCGATTTTTATCCGGTCCGCATAAATCCTTGGAACCGGTTCTGGATCCGGCGGATCCAAAAAAATCCGGTCAGATTTTTTTTTATCCAGTTAGGGTCGGATCCGGTTTCGGATTATCTTTCGGATCGGATCCGGATCCGGTTTTTTTGTACACCTCTAATCGCAAATACCACCAAAAAAATCCTCTTAAACAGCCCTGCTCTTCCACCCTATTTGCGGCAATACCTAAGGCAAAAAACTCTACTTGTGGCAGCAATCAGCAGCCAAAAGGCAGGCTCCGATCAGCACCTGTAAAAGAGCAGCAACAAAAAAAAAAAAAAAACATTGGCCTGTAATCAACCCTTTTCAGCCGAACGGCAGTCCTCCCTCTCCTACGATTGAACCGGTGTAGAACCGTGTGTTTTACCGAGCCAAAGCTCCGATACCAGTTGTTAGGTATTAGATCAGAGACGGTCCAACGGAAGCAATCAAACACACACACGCAATGGCAGAAAATAAAGGACACGAGAGATTTAACATGGTTCAGTCAAGGAAACTTACATCCACGGGTTGCAACTATGGTTTATTCTTGGTGCTTAAGAAATACAATTACATCATAGGGGTATTTATAATACCAAGATTAGGGTTAATAAATTAGGCAACTACTTAAGCTACAAGAAACAATAGGAACACAGCAGCCCTAGGGCCGACTGCCCTATATTCATGTCGCAACCAAGCCAGCCGATTAGGCCCAGACCCGAGCCCAGCCCGGCCCGACCCAAAGCCTTCATAACCCAACAATACCGACACAAAACACTAGGTTCGGTCAAGACTTAAAATGTCTTGCTTGAATACCCAACCCAACCAACCAACCAACCAAAGTTCAAATCTTATAACAACCACGCCCAATATAGTATCAAATACTTGTATAAAGACGTACAACTTTGAGTGAATGCTCAAACAACTTGTATTGCATAAGACACTCACAAGATTCAAGACTTTAGCGACTGAAAATTAAGTACTCATGTCCATGAAGGAAGATTATAGTAAAAAATAACCAAGAAACATAAATACACTATTTTCATAACTAGAAATTAAATTAAACCAAGGTTCATCAAAACTCAAGTGATATAAGAAGACTATCCAAGAATGACCATAAACATAACAACATTAACTCTTGGTGATATAATCATGGAACGATCCCAGGATCAAACCAAAGCCAAGTGAAAGTGAGTAAAAAATGTTTATTGATCATTGGATACAATTGAACTACTTGGTACACTAATATTTACAGATTTTAGGGCTAGAAGAGGTCACACATTCTAGAATTACTCCCACCCAACCACGTTTCACTACAAAATTCTCTTCTCGTCAACAACTAATGCGCCCAAAACGTGTTGGTAGTATTTGAGATCAAACATTTCTCATGAGCTCAACATCTCCCATATCCCCAATTGATGTGATATTTGTCTATGGTTTCACAAATAAAATTTATGTAATCTACTTTTTTACAACTTCTAACAACTTTAGTTTTCATAGTTTTAAAAGGTTAAAGGCCAAATTATGAAATGTTCATTGATGAGATTACCAGCACTAAAGCTGAAGCAGTGATACAATTAAAGAGTAGACCAGCACCAAATGTGATCTATGTAACTCATCTCTTTTGATTCTTAAAACTGAACCATCTATATAAAATCAAAGAAAACTAGACCTTCTACTCTAAATCAACTATCTAATCTTTGCCCTCCCCCAATGCATCCCCAAGAACGAAAAAAACAGAAATCTGACCCTAAACATGAACCTGAGCCTGAGACCAAGCGTTGAAGCGTGAGCGTGAGCCTGAAGGGGCATTCATGGACAATGTCGGATTTTCTTGAAGGACACCATGGGAGGATTTATGAGGTTGGTCCATTGTGTGGGGATGAGCATCTTGACACATCCTTGCTACTTTGTACAAGTACATCATGATTGATAGACGCCAGCTGCGATAGGTTCTGCGTACAAATAAAAATGATCATATTCCCTCATTCCATGAAATTGGCAAGATTTGACTTCATAAATTGATTAAAGCAAATTATTTGATGATCTATCTCATACACCCTTCATGAAGACAAAACAGAACTTCAATTTTAACCCATTTACTTATGAAGTGGTTGATTCGGGTCATGTAAAGTCAAAATAAGTAGCTTAATAGGAAACATGTCGAAATTCTAACAGAGAGTATTTCTAATGCACAAAACCTCATAAATCATTTAATTCAAAAAGTAACATTATTATTTAAATAACATAAGTTTTGTAACCATATTTGACACGCTAATTAGTAATAAAAGATCTATAATTATTGGAGAGAAAGAGTCTTACCAGAACCATACCAAAATACTATCTGTTTTGACTTGGTACCAAGCCTGACTTGCTTATTTTGCAACCTCTAAGATTTCCTCATTCCATGACGGTTGCAATATTTGACTTAACATGTTGATTAGCAAAATCATTTACCTGTCTATCAAATATCTAACACCCTAAAAACTTGCATAATATTATATTTACCCAACCAAAAATTTAAATCAATTATACCCGTTCGGAATACATAAAAAATTCATATTTATCTATTTCAAATACAAGACGACTATACCCTTTTCTTTCTGATGGCACAGGCCCAAAAATCACAGGAAAAACCTCACTAACTTTTTTTTAATAATAATGCACGTCCAATACAATATTCGTATCCTCTATTTATAATAAAACCCAAGACTCAATCACCAAGATACCTAATGACTCTATTAGGAAACATTAAAATAAACCTTACTAAATACTAAACAATACCAAATAAAAACAATTACAAAAAACTAATAACCCTAAATAATTAACCAAATAACCAGATTTATTAACCGACTCAAACACCTTTTGAACCGATCGAAAATTGACCACACTTGGACCGACCCAAACATTGACCCGTGACCCATTTGACCTGTGAACAAACCCGATTAATTCCAACACTTTCTCCTTACACTCTAAACTCTCATATCCTAATGCAAAATGTCACAAATTTGAAAATGGGTATATTTGATATTATGAATTTTTTGTGGGGGTAAATATGATATTATACTAAGTTTTGAGGGGGATATATGAAATTATCCCTTCTCCTTACACTCCAGAAAAAGATGTAGACTAAACATGGAAACTTCTCAAAAAAAGAATGTTGCAAATTTCATAGGATGGAAGGAACATGTACAATCTTCAACTAACATGCAATTTCAAGTTCTTTTTTCTTTTTTTTTGGATATTGCAGTTTAAGAAATGCAGTATGGAGACATAGCAACGACATTCTTATCTTTAGTGTGGGTACCTTGAAAGAGAAATTAATCCAAGAAAGATCATCACACGCAGACGCTTTAAACTCTGAAAGATCTCCACATTCGTCCATCTTCTAGAAAAGGAAAAGGAGACACGAGATGAGTGCCAAACAAATCTACACGGGTCACTAATAAATAAATAAATGAACGAATTCTAGTGTGACCAACAAATAGAGTGAGCCCAAAACACACTTCTGATTAACAAAGGTGTACCTCTTTTGTGTCTGAGAAGAATTCAGAAGTGTCAGAAGCTGCATCACTGCAGTCTTGATCATCAAATGTTCCACTTGAACTATGACTATGTCTTGAAACAAAATAACTGGTATCATCTATGCCATTCGGGTGTGGTACAAACGCCACCTGTATGAACATATGCAACAATTTCAACCCATTTACTTATGAAGGTGGTTGATTCGGGTTAAATTTTCTCTAATGGGTCAAATTGGTAAGAGAAATAAGCTTAAAAGAAAGCAGGTCAAATAGATTGAAAGTTACCCAAATTATATTTTTATGAAGGCATAAAACCTCCTAAATCATTTTATTCAAAAAGTAACATTATTATTGGAATAATATAACTTTTGTAGTTATATATTTAGTTTTATATGACCTACTATTTACTAATGAAAAAAATGACTTTTGGGCAAGAAGTGTTTCAGTCAAACCCGGTCCGACTCATTACCCGGCACGCCTGACTCGCTACCTCTAGTATGTAAATATGACCTACCTTTTGCATGGAAAGGGTATCCCAATTTACACCGTTGAAAAACGGATGTGCTTTTACCTGTTAAAACAGGCAGTTTAAGATTCAGTTTACAATAAACCAACTATAACGAATAGAGTTCTAGACTAAAAATCCAACCTCTGATGATCCATGTGCTCCTAGACGCTGATTAGGATCATGAATAAGAAACCTAAATAAAAACCCTCTTTTTAATCACGTACTTGTAATGTCTAGAATCTAAGAAAAATATATTTTCCCAGTATGGCACCTGTTAATCATGTCTTGAGCCTCATAGGACATCTCATTTGGAATAGAAGGCCATGGAATTTTCGCGTTAAGAATGTTATAGAATATTCTCTGTAAATTATTTTAGCAGATAATTAATATATAAAAAAGGTATACATAGAAATTTTCCCAAGAAATATATATATACACACACACACACATATATACATATGTATATATATATATATAAACTGAAATTAATACCTCGGGATGGTCGGAGTTAAAAGGTGGAGTTCCAGTAATTAATTCGAACAGAATGACTCCAACTGACCACCAATCAGCAGCATAACCTGCAGCAATGCTTATGACACGTCAATTTTTCTGTTATAAAATCATTTTCAGTAAAATACAATATTTCTATATTATGTGTTCTAACCATGTTCAGTTCCAAGAAGTATTTCGGGGGCCAAATAATCTGGTGTACCAACAGCTGAACGCTCTCTTTTATCTACACCCAATTCATTTTCAAGGTGATGACCGTTTGAAACTAAAACCTCGTTTGACTCGGGTCTAGTTAAATCACTTGTACTGTTCATTAGACCAATTTTAGACAGCCCGAAATCTGTAAGCTGATTAAATAGAAGATAATTAGGAATTACTCTTTTATATGGTGAATTAGTCAACGACTTCTCTCACCAATTATCTGAATGGTTTGAGGTACTCCTTCATTCACATGAAAATTGCAAAAAAAAGGCTTCATTTTGTGGTGACACATGAATAAATGAAACATTCTGATTTTTATAAAGTCATCAAACAAATCATATGTTTGTCGTCACTAAATTAATGGAAAACTTCAATATATATTATACACCTTGATATGCCCATCATGTGCTATGAGTATGTTATCGGGTTTAAGATCTCGATGGACAATTCCTAAAGAATGAAGATATTCAAGAGCAAGAACCTGTAAATGCAAAAAACTAGGATAGTAAAATATCTAAAAATTTTAAATAAAACTCATAAATAAACTTATTGGCACACCAGTTCTGCAATGTAAACACGCGCTACATCCTCCTCAAGGCAACCAACATTTCTTAGCAAAGAAAACAGATCACCTCCATTGAGATACTCCATCACTAAATAAAGGTTGTCTCTACTAGTAAATGAATAGAAAAACCGAACCTACACCAAAAAAAGATCATCAAAGAATATTCATGGACTTATAAAAATATATAACAAAAGAAATAGTAAATTACCACAAATGGGTTTCTGACTGTGATCAGTATGTTACGTTCAGCAACTATCCTCTCAATATCATTTTTTCTAAGTATATCCATTTTCTTAAGCATCTGTATAAGCAATTAACTAATCATCTATATAATTTCAACAATTCATAAGGCTTTATATATTTCAAGAATATACCTTTATGGCAAATAAATCCCCAGTAGTACGTTTGCGTGCAAGAAATACTTTACCATAAGCACCTTTGCTTATTGGTTTAATTATCTCAAAATCATCAATACTTGTTCTCTCTTTATGTGAAGGAGTCGAGACAGAACTGCTTTGAGATGCAGTATCCAATAAAGAAGGATACCCAACATCACTTATTCTTTTATTTGCATCCTCTAGATCACATGCACTTATATATTTATCTCTGCATAAATATAATAAAATGTAAAAATGAAAGCATGGTCCTAAAAATATGGATCAATGTATACTTTCTCAAGATTACCGAACGAGTTTTTCTATTCGGTGCCCAAAGGTATCTATAACAAGAGCTTTGAGCTTGCTACGCTGTAAAACATCCTGCAAGTCTTCCATGCAATTAAGCAAGATTTCACTTGACTTTTCTACCATAAGATCAGTTTCAGCTGCCACACGAGCAATATCCCTAAGATCAGTCATCTGCATGAAATTGAAATTGGAATTGGAAAAACACTTATGACCCTTTTATGCACTCATATGATAAAAATTTACACAAAAAGGAGCTGTTAAAATAGCAAACAAAGTGGACAGTGTACCTGTTGCACATCTTCTAACTCAGAAGAGTGGTTATGTTCTAACCAGAAAAGGTCAAAATTGGCAGCTCTTGGAGTGGAAGATGCTGATGTCATGCTTCCTGTTGATGATGGAGGACCATATTGACCTTTTACCCCAGGGAAGCCCTTAATATTTACAAAGGAAACAGGGGTTGAGTCTTCTATACATGCAGTATCCATTTCATGAATATTCTCAAACATTCCTTCAACCCCTTTATTTCTCCATTCACTTATTTTGGGAGAGCAATTATCCAAAGAAATTTGCATTTGTGAATTTTGAAGGCTGTCGTTATCAACATGTACACTTGCAGTGCAGGAATCAATGATTTGTTCAAGTATTTCTGATAATCCCAAAAGGCTGTCATTTATATCTATACCTTTCATATCACACTTTTCTGCATGAGCACATATATAAGAATGAGATTCTAAATGAGAAGTGGGGACGTATTCCTCACATATTCTACAAATTACTAAATCATCATCTCCCGGGTTCATTTCTAGCTCATAATTTTGATGTGAATCCGGAATTACTTGTTCAGCATCAAACTTGTTTATAATATTGTCTGAATTGGACTCGATAATCCCTAAACTAAGAAGCCAGCTCATTTCATAAGAAGGAATCTTTTCCAAACATTCTTTAAGCTTAAGAAGGGAGGTCTCATCAATGTGCTCACCGTGCTTCTCAAAATGCAGTAACCTGGTGCAACGCGTTAATATAAAAAGCATCCTTGTAAAAAGCCATTTTAATGGGCCCGTTTGGCAATCCTGCCTTTTTCTCGTTAAATCTTGAACAATGGTCTCACATTTGGTGCGGAAATCAAGGGATGACATTTCTATACATTCTTTAGAAAGAATTAGAAGCTCATTAATTGATCTTTGGTCTTCTAAAGATAACGCATCTGACTTTTGTGATACTTCAATAACCTCCCCTTTGAAATAAGCTAGCTCTGTGTTGACCAACTCTTTTGCAGCATTGAAGTTTGACCGCATTGACCTCAAAAGTTCCTGAATGCTGACTCATCAGTATACAAACTATTACACCAAAAAATGGTTCACAGCATAAAAACACTAAAACTTAGTTTAAGTTGTTATTTTGTTATTAAATCTAATAACATTTATTAGCTAAGTTATACCTTTAAATCACTAAAGCTATGAGGACGAGTATATGAAGGTCTAATGCCACCTTTAGGCCCAAGTTCATGTGAGAAGCTTTTCAGCACTTCTGGCATTTTCTCAGTTTGCTTTCCGAATGTTGTTCTTCCTACCTTTTGTTGTTTGCCTGAAAGAGCTTCCTTGTCAAACGCATCCACTTCAGCATTTCTTTTCTGTCGCATTTTAGATTAGTTATTTGACAACTGAAATCTAAAAGATAGAAGCTATTGTATGTATCATTTAAACGAAAAAAGACTCATCTGAACATGTTATATGAAATCTCACCTCAGTTTCATGAGGCTTATCTCTGATAGCTTTATCAGAACCCTTGGAAAGATGAGATGTGAACCATCGGGCTACCTTTTTCCCTTTACGGGTTCCTGGTACATACAGCAATCCAGAAGATGCTCAGAATTTTTAAAAATATTAATCATAGAAATAACCAAGGATTTTTTGGAATAAGCCCCTTTCATATTTTGAATTTGAGCTCAAGTGCTGAAACCTATAACCTTTGATCATGATGGTTAGTGGTGGCAAAATGGATAGGTCAGATAACATGTCAAAGAGGTAACTCTGGTGCTCGTGGGTTTAGGTTGGGTTGACTTGAAAAAAAATTTGTCCAAACTTTTTTGACATGTTTCCTTTTAAGTTATTTTACCAATTTGAACCATGAAAGATGAAATATTACCCTAATTCGACACATTCCATAAGAAAGCGGGTCAAAATTGCCACCTCTAAATTAATGGCCCAAGACCTGATAATTTTTATCTTTCTACTTTCTTTCTTTTATTTCCCCTTCCAATATATTATCGAGTAACGAATGCTATTTTTACATGGTTTTCAATCAGACCAGCATAATTATCTGTTTTGTCTATCAATAGTTCTATCCTTCTAGTTTACGTTAGCTTAATAGTTGGACCATCACTCAATCCATGTCAGATACAAAAAATACAAGTCACAAGGAATAACTATATGAACAAAAATAGTAAGATTAACCCCTTAATAAACATCCTAGGTCTATCACTACTTACCATACAAATACATACATCTTTCACCGCAAGTCGCCCCATAGCAATACCTAGTTGAGAATGAACTTCACTAACTGCTGGCTGTTGCAATAAGCAATGATGATCAGGATTCCCATGGCACCCAAATGCTTCAACAATCAAGGCATGAAGCAAAAATACTTTTCAGAGAATCAACAACTACTTCTATTCTTACTGATCACTCATATTTCAGGCATCTGAACACACGGGGATAGTCCCCATGTGTCTGATCAAAAAACGCTTCGTTAACGATTTACCGTATCTCACTCAACTTTGTTTTAGGTAAGCATTTAACGCACTTCACAATCCTTACATTCATTAACACACATAATTAACCATAATTTTGAAGCTAAACAGCTGATTATTGTTAAATTAAACAGAAACTGATCAATTAACCAAGTATACCGATAAATTATTCCACATATTTAGAGGTACACAATAATAACTCAACTAATTCCACAACGAATTAAACAAATCAACCAATAAACTACCAGAAAACCTACCATAACTTCAACCAATCATAATAACAAATTAATCAATAAATAAATCCAACAGCATCACCAACCACAACAAAAGTCAATAATTATACCTTCTCTAGACGAATGAAGCTTCACGAATCCCATGCTAACCGACCTCTGATGATTCTGCTTGAACCGACTGGTAATAGACTTCGTATGGAAACTATTCGAGCTGAGATGACGATTATCGTCGGAACTAGACGTGACACGAGTCCTAATTCGATTCAAACCGGTCGGAATCCCCACCGCCTCCGACGATGTGGACGATTCGCCGTCGTTTCGAGTAGGTCCGGCCATCTGTATCGTGTAGTTCCAGTGGTGAGAGTGAAATACCTAACTACCATATGAAATCAGACCTAAAAAGTAGGGTGAGAAAGAGAGAGATAACGGTGTGTGTGTGTGTGTACGTTCGAATTTCATGGCTGTTGTGCTGAACGAGTCCGTCACGAAAGAAGTATGCAAGAGAGAATATGTCAAAAAAAATCTTCAACATTTATTTTAGAATATTGAAAAACATGGTAAAATAAGTAAATGCTACACGGATTGTTTGCCTTGCACGTCCGTTTTGAAATTGGTATTTGTAAAGTTATTAGTTAGATAAACCAATACATGCTTAGATGTGATTTTAACTTTTTTTTTCTAACAGCAAAGGCCGGACATCTGGGATCACCCTGACAAAAGGATCACCCTTTCGTCCTAAGAACAGAAGCGTGGTGACCCGGCTTCACACCACCTAGGAGAAAACCCACAACTAGGAAAACCCTCTGGTTCAACCTGAAAAATTTTATCCCAGGCGAGACTCGAACGCATGACTTCTCATTTGGAAAGTCATGGGGCTAATATATTTTATATAGATGATGTATTTACTTAATTTTTGTGTATGAGAGTGTGTGGTACTTTAAAACTGATAAAAACTAGGTGATACATAGTATTTATTTCGTGTATCAGCTTTATTTTGCTTGTTTATTTTATCTGTTATATTTCTTTCTTGCACGGAGAACTATGTGAAGCGATTTCGTGTGTTCTTCAAAGTTTCGTGTATGTTTTATAAATTTTGGGGTAACGTTCTGAAATTTAGGTATAAGATTCGGAAAAAATTGTGTTGTCATATCAAATACATAAAGAAAGCGAAATAAGTTTGTGTTTCATGGTTGTATGCTGGTAATAAATGTTTGATGATACATGCTTATACATGAAATAATTCACGTATTTTATGGCTTTTGTCAATTTTAAATGGTGTTATGTTCACACACGGATATAAATATAAAGTAATTATTAATATATGTATTGATTTACGTATATAAAGGCTACAAAAATATAATTTAGCATGACATGTTTAATGAAATCGTGATTTTACTTTTGTAATTTTTTGGATTAAAATACCTATATTTCAAAGGTAGTTATTAAAGCAAAATATTATATATATATATATATATATATATAGGGGAGAGTATCAAATAACAAGTAGTTTTTCGTTAATAAATCTAAGAAATGACAAAAACCTTAAGAAACGATATCAAACGAACTCCGATTGAGCTCATTTCAGTGGCGTTGAAACCGTCTCGTCGAACTCTACCATCTTAGCTTTTAGGGTTTAGTTTTTAAGGTTTAGATTTTATGTTTGAATTTTAGGGTTTTAGCCTTATGGTTTAGCCTTAGGGTTTAGGTTTTTTTTTGGGGTGGAGGGTTTAGGTTTTTGGGGGGTGGGGTGAGGGTTTAGGTTTTTGGGGGGTGGGGTGAGGGTTTAGGTTTTTGGGGGGTGGGGTGGGGGTTTAGGTTTTTGGGGTTGGGGCGGTGGTTTTAGGCTTTTCGGGGTGGGGTTGGAGGGGGGTTTAGGTTTTTGAGGGTGCGGTGGAGGGGGGTTTAGGTTTTTAGGTCCGGGTTAGGGTTCGATGAGACGGTTCCAACGCCGCTGGAATGAGCTCAATCGGAGTTCGTTTGACCCACTTCTTATGATTTCTTGGCGAAAAACCACTTCTTAGTGGAACCGTTCTCTATATATATATATATGGTTAAGTTCAAATGCTAACCACTAATTTATGTAATAACCATGCTAAGCACCATCCAACCAATCAAATAATTGACATTAAATATAATTATTTTTAATTTAAAAGGGTGTTTTGGTAATTGACTATCCATTTTATATTAGGTACTATTTAGATCTCGTGTATATACACGGGGTGAAAAGTATCAATATATAAATTTTTTAAGTCTTTATGTATATATTTTATAGTTGTAAAAATATATTACAAATACTAACGATAGAAAACAAGTTCAAAATATGTAAAAAGTAATATATAATTGGGTTTCGAAAATACGTTAATTACTATTTAATATAATTTAATTTTCATTTAATATTTGATTGAAAAAAAAAGTTACATAATTAAATTTCAAAGTTTCTTATAATAAGTGATAATTTAAAATAAATGTGTTTTATTAGTATACTTAGTATTTTTTTTAAACATGTATTATTATTAAAAGATGGAAGTCATTAAATAAGAGAGAGGCGGGAAAAAAATTGTAAGAATGAATATGGAGGCGACACGTGGCATAAAAAACATTTATTTGTTATATAGTATAGATTTATTTGTATTAACAAACAATCCCTAAATTACCTCCCTCATTCAACATTAAAGTCAAAATATATTTTTAACCTTCATTCATAATTAGTTTGATCATTTTTCCATTGTCATTCTTAAACTGATCCTCGAACACATCTAGTGTTTCAAGGTATTCATCTCAGCAGAAATCTCCCTATTGACAATTTATATTTTATTTTAGTTTTTTATTATTTTTTTGAGAATTGATATAAAAATCTCCCTATTTTTCCAGTTATTTTTTCGATCGATGTAGATCTGGATGTCGGGAATATCGTCGGTAGCTAGCGGTGATCCTGCAACAACGGTGGTAGTCGGAAGCATCGGTCAAAGTAGAGACGAGCAATTGTACTTTCGTTTCTTTTTGGACGGAGGTGGTTTGGGTTCGCCGGAAAATTTTGAACTTCAGAGAAATTAATGGAGGCCAAGAAAGCGAGTTGTTTGAGATGGTGTAACAGAAACAAGTCAAGAACACGATTAATATGCTGATTTCGGTAGATTGAGATGTTAATTATTTGTGGTCTCAATGAAAAAGTAGGGAATTCTGAAGGTGAGGTCGGTTTCACGGTGATGGAGTAAGGTTTACAAAGGCAAGTTTACTTTTCTTTCTTTCCACCAATCATATTTCAAGCAGGCTTTATTTCTATTTTTTTATATTTATTTATTTTTTGGTATTTCACGTTTGGTACGTATATGTAAACACATTTAGTACCTATATGTAACACGAGTGATACGTATATGTAACACATGTCTGATCAAGTTGTGGTCTGATATGTATATGTAAACACATTTAGTACATATATGTAACACAGTTGGTACGTATATGTAACACATGTCTGATCAAGTTGTGGTCTGATACGTATATGTAACTCAGTAATTTACATCAATTTTTAAGTTAGGTTGTTTGTGTATGATTGTTACACTTCTTGTTAAGTATCCTTATACATATATGTATCAAATTGAGGACTGTTGTTTTTTTTTGGATGGAATAGCACTAGTTTTTATTTGTCTATGATTAAGATTTTTTTTTTGCTTTTTATTCTTGTTTTAATTCAAAGTTGTTAAAACATAAATTTTAAATATTGGAAAGATATGAAAGAGAATGAAGAAAAAGAAAATGAGAGAATGAGAGATTTGTGGGATTTCTAAAAACAAAAAATGGTAATCTACCCGATATATCCCTAGACATAATAAATTAACACATAATCTTTATTATTTTACCAAAAATATTAATAATAAATCTCAATCATAGATCAAAAATCAATCAATAGTGGATCATGTGGTTATCATGGTTATCTTATAAAATGTGGTTAACATTTGAACCCTATCATATATATATATATATATGGGAAAAGTGAATATGAGGCTGTTGAGCACCTAACTTAGATGCGAAAACCATCAAAACGACGTCGTTTTGGTTAAAATCAATCAAAAAATAATCTAAAATCTTTTTAAATTAGAAAGTTAACACCGATGTCCAAGAAATTCGTCAAAAGTCGTTCTGTTCTCTCTGAAACAGAAACTAGCCTGCCTATCAATTGATCGATCCCATCCCAAAGCCATTTTGTCCTACTTCATTTCAAACCCTTTACTTTTGATTTCCCCATATGATTTGTGGTCATGGAGTTATTTGCTTGAATGTGCTCAAGTGTTGATCTTATTTAAATTGCTCACGAGTGGCGGTTCCTGGAATTTCCGCTAGGGGTGGTAAAAAATGGGTCGGGTAAAATAAAATAAGAAACTATACAAGTGAATAGACCGCATAAATTAACACTGGGAAATAAACTAAATAAGAAATATTAATTTTTCAACTAAATATTTAATCAATGTTTTATGTAAAAAAATTCAAAATAATGGAAATATGTAGCAGTTTTTCTTATTTCTAGTGAATGAATTCAAAACAACGTTTTGATATTTCGTTTGTTTTGTGAGTGTGTCCACCCCCTCCCAATAAGCTGTATTCGCCCATGTAACATAGCACATCAGATTCATGAAAATGCATTGCACTTGCAGACAGTCCAACACCAGCAGCCAAATGAAGACAATCAACATAAATACTAGAGTAAACTGCCATTTTCGTCCCTGTGGTTTGGTCAAAATTGCCACTTTCATCCAATAGTTTGTTTTTTTGTATCTGGGTCCTCGTGGTTTTAAAATATTGCCATTTTCATCCTTGTGGTTTTAAAATATTGCCACTTTCATCCAGTCAGCTAACACCGTCCGTTTTTCTCAATTAAATGAGGGGTATTTCAGTCCTTTTACATATTTGTTTTATTTCTTCATCTTTTTTACTCTCACTTTTTAATCATAGAAACAAGTGACGGAGGTGTTCCAGTGGTGCTCGTCGGAAACTGGTCAGGAAAAGAGGAAGAAGGCCAGCAGGTGGATGATTAAATTAGAGGTTAAATTGGGGATGATTAAAAAGTGAGAGTAAAAAAGATGAAAAAATAAAACAAATAAGTAAAAGGACTGAAATACCCCTCATTTAACTGAGAAAAACGGACGGTGTTAGCTGACTGGATGAAAGTGGCAATATTTTAAAACCACGAGGATGAAAATGGCAATATTTTAAAACCATGAGGACCCAGATACAAAAAAACAAACTATTGGATGAAAGTGGCAATTTTGACCAAACCACAAGGACGAAAATGACAGTTTACTCTAAATACTATAACTTCTGTCCATCATATATAGCAGCAAGATGAAGGGCATTGACTACAATGATTGGATCTAATAAAAATAAAATAAAAGCCAAGGCACATCCCTTTACAAATTACCAAAAATTTCTAGGCATTACGACTGCATGCTGCAAATTTTTGTAATGACATCTCTGAACCAAACAAATCCGTATGTGTTAACTTTAGCAACCATAAACCTATAATGGATTCTAAGTTTCATTTGTTGTAACTCATTATCATTTGTATTGAATTCGAAAGGTGAATTCGAAATGCAAATGATAACAAACAACATTATCCCAATCGATTTGAATGTATGCATTTGGTTCGAATAATTAGAACATCGATTTGAATCTTTTACTCTTGTTGAAGATGTGATTTTATCTGATGCATAGTAATCTCATCATGACAAATGCATTTTAATTTTGACTGAATCGATTTTATGAAGGTCGTATGATCAATTTGTGATGTAGGCTTGGCAGAACACATATTCGATTTTGAAATCGAATCGAACAACTTGGGAGGGACATTTGTACCAGTGAAAGAAAGCAGATGAGTTGAAAACGTGAGAGTGGGAGAGCAGACCATTGATTTAATCGATCGATTTTAGATTATTTCTTTGATTGATTTTAACCAAAACTAAGCCGTTTTGATGGTTTTCACATCTAAGTTAGGTGCTCAACAACCCCATATTCATTTTTTCATATATATATATATATATATATATATATATATATATATATATATATATATATATATAGAGGTGAGTTCACTAGAAAACTTATTTTCATGAGAAAACCAAAAAACTCTTCATTAAAGGAGCTGTATATGTGTAGTACACCCAAAAGCCTAACCCCCACCCAAAAACCTAAACCCACCTCACCCACTCTTCATTAAAGGAGCTGGTGGTATTTTGGATTGTGTGGTGGGTCTATAGTTAGAATTTTTATTGTTAGTTACATTCAAGAAACCTTAGTTGATGTCTTAGATTTGGGATTCCTTATCATCATGGGTTTACATTGACCATGTTCTTGATTGGAACCACCAGTTATCGGTTTGACCTTGAAATCTATCCTTGAAATTGAAACGGGACAATTGGAAAACATCTCTATTTCAATGAGGTTAGGTATGGATCAAATTGAAGAACACGAGTGACCAATTAGGGTTAGGTAGAAGTAGAGAGACCATAGGAGAGAGAGAGTACAGTAAAGTTAATATTAGGGACGGAAAGTGAGATTCAGATGTGTTGTACCTGAAAGGACAAAAATGCCTCTCACATGACGGGCATGTGGGAATGAGTTAACAGAAAAGTTACCGCGCCATTACTTTTAGGGACGGATAATGAGAAAAAATGAAATGTATGTGACACAATGTGTTAAAGCTTTAGAAATTAGACAAAACCTATATTTTGACCAAACCATGTGGACGAAAACTACATCTTACTCAAGTTTAAAATCTTTTGAGAGATAATACACGTCTAAAGTGTCTCATCGAATAGTATTTTGGGATGTCGGTTTCTACAGTAAATTTGTTATTAAAAAATTATTAGTTTTTTAGTAGTTAAATACACTAGGAATGAATTGTTAACCTAAAACTGGTCATTGTTGAGTGGTTTGCCATTTGCTATGCAAGTACCTAGTAGGGGGTGAGCAAACTTTAACCGTTAATCGAAATTAATCAATAATCGAACCGTCATCGAACCGAATTAACCGACGGTTATGGTTCAGGTTCTTTGGTTAACCGATCAATCGGCTATAATTATAGTTAAAGGTGTCCCATAACCGAACGTTATACAACCCTATGCATAAGATATATGTACAAATAAATAAGTAAAACTAGAAACATATTATAAATAAGTAAACTAATGCATTAGTTATGAATTTAATACTAGAAAAAAATAATATTACTAGCATAATCTCATGTGTTTTGCCAAAATATTTCGAAGGTTTTATAATAAAAATAGATTTGTGATGACTTTATTCACTACATGTAGTTTTTTTATGTTATATATTTATTAAATGTGATTAGTGATTATGGAACGAAAGTGGTTAATTAACCGAAATTAACCAAAACCGACCCATAACCGACGGTTAACCGACCAAGCGGTTATGGTTATGGTTATGGTTATGGAAGATGGCATAACCGACCAAGCGGTTATGGTTATGGAAGAGGCCAAAACCGACCCATAACCGACTTTGCACACCACTAGTACCTACGTTCGAAACTTGCTGTCTCCTTTTTTTTCCAATCGGTTTATTCGACTAATTATAGAGCTTTAACTTCAAGCAATGAGATCGCTATCAGTGGAGACACAAAATGATGTGTTCTATTCGAGGAAATAAGTGGTTTTCGGGTGTTGTTTCGTGGTCACAAGAAAACGGCTTGCGCCGGAATCAATGGTGGTAGTGAACAAAGAAAGCAGTCGAATTTATCTCGTTTTTTTATGGTTAAAGGAAGCAACGGAGTCATTGATGGTGCTTTAAATCACGAAGAAACGAACGGCGATGATAACTATTAATTACGGTAAATGTGAGTGATAACTATTATAATATTTGCCATTGGGGTTGGTGTCCCATGGTAGAGACAAACCTATAGAGACACTTAAAGGGTTTAGAGATCATGATTTCAAGTTGTACTAATGATAGGATTAAAAGAAATTCGTCTTTCTAAAAAAACTTTTATAATATTTAAAACGAATTAATAAATTAAGTTCCAACAAAGAAGATGTAACTTACGTAAACGGTTGAAAAAAAGACATTTATGACTTTTTAAAATAATAAAATAGAAAAGTCAACTTTGCCCACCATGTTACATTGCATGCTTCTTTAGTAAAATATTAACAAATTTTAGTCAAATATTAAAAAATTATAACAATAATTTATTTATTTATATTTTTTAACGGCTAACTTTATTCTACTCTACTCCAACTTAAATTTTTATTCCATTTATCAAATGAGACTAAAACCCAACACCACTTGGATGAAATGCATACACCTTTGCCACTAGTACAAGCCAGTGGTTGTATAACAATCATTTATTAGTGCCTAATATTGTCACAAATGTTTGATATTACTTATGAGTTTATAAGGTCATCCGTAGTGGTTTCACGCCCAAGTGATTCATGTCACGTTACTGTCACAGCACATGGGCAATCAATGTCCAAAATCACTAAGGTGCGTAGTGGTTTCACGCGCCAACATTAATAAGTGAATTTTTTTTATTTCATTTTGTTAATTTTTATAAACAATTGATACTTTTTTTAAACAATTATTTATTAGTTGAAATGTCGATCCAAAAACGTTAAAAAACCACTTACGTGACGAAAAATAGATTTTTTTTTAAAACAACTCCGTTTTCGTTAAAAATTATACCTTGATGTATTTTTTTTTAATAATTACCGAGCATTCGTTATTTGAGAAAAAAACCAAATTAAATCATAAACTAAATATTTAATTAAAAAAAGAAATAATGAGGTGGAAGCATTTGATTGGATGGGTTAATTGTGAAGAACTTCCCCTTGCCCGTGAATCCCCTCACGCTCCCCCCTCACACCCACAATCACGCCTCAGGAGGGCGGTTTTCCACGCCAATGAAAGGGTCAGGTGGCTCAGATCCCCCGGTTCACGCCTCCACTACACATGACCTAAGATTCATGTGCTCTTTGTTTACCAAAAAGAGTTTAATATCATCTTAATTTTTCTTATTTACACTCCTAAAAACCCGTTTGTATTTAAAAAATAAAGATTATCATCTTGTAAGACACGATTTATTGTGTGGCTCTTATAATCATTTATCTTATTATTAAATGATCAAATTATTTATTTATTTATTATTTACCTATGGCTATTAATTAGTTGATGGGCCTAATTACTCTTAATGGACTATTAATGGGTTTTCCCTTGGATATACATATAAATAGAGAGATAATTAGAGGGAATTGACAAATAATCATTCAATTACCATCACCACTAAATCGTCCCTCTCTCTCTTCAATACCGTGAGCTCTCAACAATCTCACCTAAGCCATCCTAATCGTACACCCTAAAGGGGAACCCGATCCAGATCAGAGATCATGACGTCTTCTCTATCATCGGTGAACTCAGCAGGTATGATTTACTTTATTGTTTTCCCTTATCATGTTACAAGAACTGATCAACATGTGGTATCAGAGCAGATGTTGATAAATCAGTTCTTGTTTAATTCCCTAAACTGGAATTAAAATCGGAAAACATGTTTTGATTAAAACCGTATGAAAAATCGTGCTTACAGCTTCACGGTTTTTGTTTTTTTTTTTAATTAATATAACACGTTTTTTGATCTCCTAAATATCGAGATCCTTAATGATCAAGAACATTTTCTTATGTTCTTTAAACCGTTCTTGATAGTTTCATCCTAAAAACTGATGAAAAATCCTTTATTTTGGATAAATTGATTGTGTTTCCTAAAAATCTTGTAACTTTATCTCCAAGATTTTGAATTAAAATATTATTTTATTATTTTAAATAAAGAAACTTGGATATACTTAACAATAAGAGATTTTCGAAATCAAAATACAATCAAATCCCTTTATTTTCACACTGCCTTATCAAGATCAATCTTCACGGTTTTGTTTCACGTTTTTTTGGTCTTCACGGCCTATGTTTCACGGGTAAGGTTTACGGATTATAAGTTTACAGTTCATAGTTCACGGGTCTCTATGTTCACGGGTGTTCAAGTTCACAGTTTGAGTTTACGGTTTAAGTTCACGTGTTATTTTACAGTTCACGGTTTGTGATAATGAACCGTGAACCTTCCATGAGCCGTGAACCTTTTGTTGAACCGTGAACCCTTAATGAACCGTGAACCCTCACCTAAGTCGTGAACCCCTCACCTGAGCCGTGAACCCTTATGGAACCGTTAACGTAGCTTTACTTATGTGCCTAAGAATTTTTCCCCGCATCCGCGCTAACAGGGGATTTGCTATTAATGAATGCTTTAGTTTTAGTTTTGTTAAACCTTAAAATTAAATGTTTTTAAAACCTTAAGACTTACTTGAATAACACCTAAAGCTTCACTTCTGCCCAAAAGTGATGTGATGCATGTGTAAATATATTCAAGCTTAATTAAGCATTATAACTTAGTGCATGTCATGATATTAAAACATGATTAACTTAAATAACACCTAAAGTTTCACTTCTGCCCAAAGGTGATGTGTCACGCTCGTAAAGTTGTTTAAGTCTAATTAAGCACTAGTTCGCCTGAAATACATGAATGTTTCTTCTTCTGCCCAAAGGTGATGTGTTACATTTGTGTTCTGCGAACCTAATTATGTGCATTCTAAACAAATGTTTCACTTCTGCCCAAAGGTGATGTGTTACATTCTTACTGCGCATACTCACTATTAAATTGTTCCTAATACTAAACAAATGTTTCACTTCTACCCAAAAGTGATGTGTTACATTTTTTAAGTAGAACCTAATTAAATCTATTAGTTTGGTGTTATAATAGATTTTTATCACATCTTCATAAAATAATTGTTCATTAGTAGAACCTTATTTAATTTATTTTTCTGTCTGCCTTAGATTATTACCCCATAGATCACTCTAAGTTCTTTTTTAGCTATTTGTACCTTATTTTCACTCTAGTTTCTAAGATGAGTTTTGCTTAATTAAGAGTTTCCATAAATATTTGCACTTGTTGAATCTTGATTATCCCTTAAGACATGACATTCCTACTGCTCTTTCTGATAAAAATATTATAGAAGAAAACCAGAGCATAATAAATAGGATAAGTCAAACACAATGTCTCTTATGGTAATCAAGAACTCTTTTCATGATTGCTATCAGGGGAGCTATTCCAGATTCTGAATTTCCTAAGACTAATATATTCTCTATGAAAATGGAAGAATCAAAATAATTCCTAAGACGTATACAAACTTTCTAATTCTAAATAAAAGGTTTAGTGGCATATGTGAACACATCATCATATACATTGACATGACCCATAAACTAAGGGCTTATACATGGAAATCAGTGGAGTTTTTCATTGCGTACATAATAATTTTATTTTTCACTAGTACGATTAGTTGCCTTAAAAATCAACTATAACACTCAGAAGTACTAAAGAAAAATGAGTGTATTGATAGCAACATACACACAGGAAAAGGAACGCCTAAAACTGGAAAACTGGATGTTACCACTACACCTAAAAAGAGGATAGTTCTAAGGTCATGAAACAAAATACAAGTACTGCTTCCAGCTCTTACATTCTCCCAGGAGAAATCTCACTACAAAACTATGTCATTATATTAGGCATAAGCAATGAGACCATCCATAAGCCAAGGGACTAGCTGGCTAAGATAAGGTAGTTACTAATTAATGATTTTTGAGTCCGCTAATATTAATATTCCTATCAACACATGATGCGTTGAGTCTAGTTCTATACGTTTCCTTACCATAATTCAACTAATAATTAAGATGAGAAGTTAGTGGTGGATTTAAATGTTAAGGCTACATATAACCATTAAATAATTGTTTTTGTATTAAGCTTTATGATACCTTACATATTCTGGAGAATACTCGGAATTTAGTATCAATAATAAAGCTACACTTTGACAGTTATGAGGTTTGCATGGCCAAAACAAAGTCATCATTAACTTAAACTCTCATATTATTGGTTATCATTATCTGGATAGAAACCTTTATTGTGACACCCCAGAAATTTTTTTTATTTTAATTTTTGGGACGAAAATTCTTTCAACTAGGGGATAATATGACATCCGGCTATTTAGGGTTAACTCCGTTATCAAATTCAGTTAAATCCTAACCTATCTAACCCAACCTCAACTCCAGGGACTATTTATGTCATTTCTCAAACCCTACTTCACACTAATTACATGGATTAGTTATGTAATTAGCCTCAACTCGATTCTATTTGACTTTATAAAGTCAAAATCCAAGACTTAAGTCCTATTGACTTTTGATAGTCAAACTAACCATGTAGATAACCACATTCAAACTACAAGGATCAATTCTGCCTCTTTTCAAACTCAAATGCATGAAACCAGAAGGACTAAACTTGTAATTAGCTTAATCTTGATTTCTGTTGACTTTCTAAAGTCAACCCATATGATCTTGAGTCTAATTTGCATACCACAATCAATTTTAGTTGGAGTTGTAACCGAAATTACTCGAATATGGTCATTAACGACCATCATTAATCCATAAACACGGTATTGATTCGTAATTAACACCACTTATGAGTAGTTAAGTCCTAAACGTCGACCCTCGCGTCTAAGACCATCAATTCGATCAATCGGTTTGTTATTTCCCACAATCAGGCATCTGCGCACCTCTATCACACCCCTCAGAAGCAATCCCCCACACCAACTCAATAAGAATCAAAGCCAGAACCGTCGGAGACCAAACCGTGCGGAGCCGGAACCCCAATTTGTCGTTCCCTAACAGTCCGATATCGTTTCAGGTAATCAAATACACCCTTAGTTTCGTTTTCTGGTCTACAACTAAAGCCCTAACCTAATTTGGACACACAACATCGAATTAAGCATAAACCCGTACCTAGGGTTCATCTGATTTCGGTTTAGTCGAACTCTAATCCGGACATCACCTCAATATAATTAAACTACATGTTTAGATTCTCAATCCTTCATAGATTGAAAGCCCTAACCATTTGAGAGCTTATAACATCGAATTAAACGTAACCTGAATCTAGGGTTCTTCGCGAACCCAGTTTAATCGAGCTTCACCCTAAACTCAGTTTAAATCCAATTAAACCATATGGATAGATTCGTAACCCATCACTCATCAAAAGCCCTATAATTTCAACAATTAATTTCATAATATTTAATCAATTTGAATTCGTGTTCTTAAATTAGGGTTTCGGTTCTTAAACGAGTAATTAAACAATCCTAGACTTGATGATTTTGCAATTAAACTCTTGCTTAGACTCGCAATACACCAGTTATCAAAACCCCTATACTTTTATGATCAATATTGGTCGAAATCAGAGGAAATTGGAGCGGGGTTTGGCCGGAATCGCGATTGGGTGGGGTGGGGGGAGAGATGTAACAGCCCGAGTTTTAGAGCGCGAAAGAATTCACGAGAATTAAAAACTTAAATAAGAAAAGAAGGGAAGCGGGCTTGGGCCGAGGTGTATCGGCCGAAAGGGGCAAGGGTCGTGCCCTTATAAGCCTCAAAATCAGCCCAAAACCCTCACTCCCAACCTCATTTATGGATTTCTAGATAGAGAAAGTGAGAGAGGGTCTAGAGAGAGAAAGTCCCGGTTTTTGAATCTGAGCTCATAGGACCGTAGGCATACATATTTGGAACGATTAGCTGTGAAGAAGAAGCGTTTACAGGTAACCGATTCTTCTAGATCTGAGTTTTTGTTCGTTTTTGGGTTTTTCAGGTTTTAGAGGAAAAGGTAACGTTTTTACGGATTAAACTGGAGGAAAAACATAGATTTAAGTTCCTTAATGAAAAGCAAACGTTTTGAATGTAAACAAGTCCGGGATCTTGACGTGATCAGACCCGAACACGAAAGTTAGGGTTTTTGCGGGGAAGCAGATCCTGCGTACTTACCAAGTACTCATGAAGAGGATCCTGCGTACTTATCAAGTACGCATGAAGCAAAGCCTGCGTACTTATCAAGTACGCAAGAAGCAAAGTCTGCATACTTATCAAGTACGCAAAAACAAGGCTCTGCGCACTTGCCAAGTGCGCAAGCATCAGGTCTATGGGTATATATATATAGCTGGATTAGTGAAGTCGGTATGTTCGCCTAGCCAGGAATAGTGAAAACATTTAGCGTCGAGTTAAGTCTGATACGTGTCTATTGTTATGATTGTTCAGATTGTGTTAGATCCAGTAGACCATTGCAGCTAAGATACCAGGTGAGTTCTTATCCCTTTTTGCCTTCTTTAGGGGTGGTGTGCATACTTAGTGTAAAGCGTTTATTATATTTTATATATTATAAACCGAAGGGAAAAGCTATGTTTTAGTGAAAAGTTTAAAAGAGACAAAAGTACATTTTAGAAAAGTATGATTATATTATTGGCAAGCGTTTATTATATTTTTATATACATAAACAAAGGCATAATATAAGTGCTAGTATGTTTTCAGTAAAGCAAGATATATTATTTGGCAAGCGTTTAATATATTTATTATACATAAACAAAGGCATAATATAAGTGCTAGTATGTTTTCAGTAAAGCAAGATATATTATTTGGCAAGCGTTTACTATATCTACTATACATAAACAAAGGCATAATATATGTGTTAGTATTTTCAAGTAAGCAAGATATAACATTTGACAAGCGTTTACTATATTTATTATACATAAACAAAGGCATGATATATGTGTTAAGATATATTTCAGTAAAAGCAAAGGTATTTATGGCAAGCGTTTACTATATTTTTATATACATAAACAAAGGCATAATACATGTTAAGTTATGAACAAGATTTACAGAAAGTTTTATGAACAGTAAAGTGAACAGTTTTTCTTCGGGAATATGTACCAGCAATAAAGGTCCTTGGGACAGATGTTACTTGTACAAGATGTCAGATATGGGTTCTACCCATTAGTAAGAACCTTTGGGTTCGCTAACGGTTGTACAACTGGGATGAGTGACGGCGGTTGCTCTGGAGGTCCACACAACCTCCCCGTAGTGTTAAGCGGTATTGTCGGTTCATGGTCGTTGATCATGGGGGCATTGACCAGGGTATTGTCGGTTCATGGTCGTTGATCATGGGGGCATTGACCAGGTACTCGTCGGTTCATGGTCGTTGACCATGGGGGCGGTACAGTAGTGACAAGGAATTGACGGATAAGCGGTATTGTCGGTTCATGGTCGTTGATCATGGGGGCATTGACCAGGTACTTGTCGGTTCATGGATGTAATTCATGAGGGCAGTACAGTAAAGAGGAATTGACGGTTTATTATACGTTTTAAAGTGTTTGAAAAGCAAAGTGTGTTAAGTTTAGCCTTATTGGCAATATATATGTTTTAGTAAATCTTTTGTATAATTGATTTAAAGTAAACGTTAGAACTCACTCAGCATTGCTGATTTTTAGTATGCACATCAGTTAAGTGTAGGTGGCAGTAGATGGAAGTGGATGCTTGGCTTGGCGAGAAGAGTTACCCGAAGATCAACATCTGGCATCCTGTTTATGTTTCTTTTGATAATGTTGATTAAGACAAGTTTCAATTGTATTTGACAAGTTTCAGTTGTTTAGACATGTTATGTTTCCGCTGCATATGTTGAGATTTTAAATCGTTTCCAATGTGATAATGTATGTCTTATGTTTAAGTGCTATGTGTTGATGAGTAAATCCAATAAGTGAGGCCTCCCGGGTTTGGGGCCTTACAAGTTGGTATCAGAGCCATAGTTTGAGAGATTTGGACATCCCCGATGTCTAGACTTAAACTGAGAATGGGACCAAGTAGCGGATGCCAGTACGGGTAACTCAAGCCAAAGCATCAGAAGCGTATAGTAAGTAAAGTTTACCTTTTTTAGTGTCAAGATAAGAATAGAGGCTTTAGTGGAACCTTGAAAGCGAATAAATAGAAAACAAGATGTGATGTAATGGTTAATTGCAGATGGCCAATGTATATTAACATCTTACCTTACTTATTGTGTTCTACATATTCCCTAGCATGATGAAATTAAATCCTTTTGTTCTATATCTTTCAGTTAGAAATGGCTAGACGTGGAGGAACTAGAGGGGGTGGGGGAGGAAGACGTGGTGGACGTACAGACCGCCACAGTGGAGCTAGAACCAACCAAGTGATTGAGGGGAGTGTTCACACTACCCATACTGATACGGTAGTCAGTCAGCACAATGTTGAACATGCGGTAGGAGATGATCAGACATTCGAGTTCGAGCCGGCCGTGCAAGCAACTATTGGCCGTGAGTTTACCCGACTGCTAAAGGAAACCTTACCGGCCATACTAGACGAAGCCTTGAGGAAGGCCAAAGAGAGCCCTAACACAACTGAAGAGCCTGTGGTGCTTCCAACAATGGGAGGACCAAATCCGGTAGAGAATGTTGCACCGCCTGCTCGCGGCTGCGACTACAAGGCGTTTCGGGGTTGTGATCCACCCGTGATTACTGGGGAGAAGGAAGCATCAGATACCTTGGATTGGATTAACGGCATGGAGTCGACCATTCGTCTTAGTGAATGTCGACCGGAACAAGCAGTCATGTTCGCTGCGAAGTCATTGAAAGGAGAAGCAACACACTGGTGGGAAATTGTGAAACAGGCTAAGGGTGACCAAGCGGTCGGATTGATGAGGTGGAGCGACCTGAAAGCGTTGGTAACTGAAAAGTTTTGTCCTAAGAACAAGGTCCATAAGGTGGAAAGGGAATTCTTGACTCTCCAAGCCGGACTCATGACTCACCGGCAATATACTTCAAAGTACAACGAGTTGGCATGCCTGGTGCCTTATCTTGTAACGACAGAGGAGAGGAGGATTCATTATTATGTTCAGGGGTTGCCTCCAAAGATACGTACCTTTGTAAAGGCCAACACACCGAGTACCTTTGAGTCGGTGGTTGTCCTGAGCGGAGTTGTGTACGATGACATCGCCTCTGAAGTCATTGCTGAAGCACCCAAAAAACAAGCAGCTAAGCGCACTGTTGAGGAACTCCAGAGTCCTAACGATAAGAGGGCAAGGGTAGAAGCTGAGGGTCTATGCGGGAAATGTGGAAGGAGACATGGAGGTGAGTGTAAGGCGGGTCAGGTGGGATGTTTCAGGTGTGGCAAGTTTGGACACCAATCGCGGGACTGCCCGGAAAGGCCAAGATGCCACAATTGTGGGGAATAGGGACACGTGAGCCGAGATTGTAGGAAACCCAAGGAAACTGAAGCGGGGGGATCTAGAAAAGGAAAGGGTGCAGAGAAGGAACCCTACATGAACAGAGCCAAGGCGAGGGTATACCAGATGACTCAGTAAGGTACGTTGCAAGCTCTTATTTGTGTTATGGCAAGTTTATATTATAATTTCCTTACCAAATTAGTTAACCCCATTAGTCTAGATGCCTTAGAATTTGAGATCGCCCAAGGCTAAGCTCCCAGTGGTAGTTAATCACAATGGCCTTCATGACCAAGCTGCCTTGCATAGCTACGATTTATGCCACCCATTCTGTGATTTGCTATCAGTATAGCTTATGACAGGTTTCGAGGACGAAACCTATTGTAAGGAGGGTAGACTTGTAACAGCCCGAGTTTTAGAACGCGAAAGAATTCACGAGAATTAAAAACTTAAATACGAAAAGAAGGGAAGCGGGCTTGGGCCGGGGTGTATGGGCCGAAAGGGGCAAGGGTCGGGCCCTTATAAGCCTCAAAATCAGCCCAAAACCCTCACTCCCAACCTCATTTTCGGATTTCTAGGGAGAGAAAGTGAGAGAGAGTCTAGAGAGAGAAAGTCCCAGTTTTCGAATCTGAGCTCTTAGGACCGTAGGCATACGTATTTGGAACGATTAGCTGTGAAGAAGAAGCGTTTACAGGTAACCGATTCTTCTAGATCTGAGTTTTTGTTCGTTTTTGGGTTTTTCGGGTTTTGGAGGAAAAGGTAACGTTTTTACGGATTAAACTGGAGGAAAAACATAGATTTAAGTTCCTTAATAAAAAGCAAACGTTTTGAATGTAAACAAGTCCGGGATCTTGACGTGATCAGACCCGAACACGAAAGTTAGGGTTTTTGCGGGGAAGCAGATCCTGCGTACTTACCAAGTACGCATGAAGCAAAGCCTGCATACTTATCAAGTACGCACGAAGCAAAGCATGCGTACTTATCAAGTATGCAAGAAGCAAAGTCTGCGTACTTATCAAGTACCCAAGAACAAGGCTCTGCGCACTTGCCAAGTGCGCAAGCATCAGATCTATGGGTATATATATATAGCTGGATTAGTGAAGTCGGTATGTTCGCCTAGCCAGGAATAGTGAAAACATTTAGCGTCGAATTAAGTCTGATACGTGTCTATTGTTATGATTATTCAGATTGTGTTAGATCCAGTAGACCATTGCAGCTAAGATACCAGGTGAGTTCTAATCCCCTTTTTACCTTCTTTAGGGTGGTGTGCATACTTAGTGTAAATCGTTTATTATATTTTATATATTATAAACCGAAGGGAAAAGCTATGTTTTAGTGAAAAGTTTAAAAGAGACAAAAGTACATTTTAGAAAAGTATGATTATATTATTGGCAAGCGTTTATTATATTTTTATATACATAAACAAAGGCATAATATAAGTGCTAGTATGTTTTCAGTAAAGCAAGATATATTATTTGGCAAGCGTTTACTATATTTATTATACATAAACAAAGGCATAATATAAGTGCTAGTATGTTTTCAGTAAAGCAAGATATATTATTTGGCAAGCGTTTACTATATCTATTATACATAAACAAAGGCATAATATATGTGTTAGTATTTTCAAGTAAGCAAGATATAACATTTGACAAGCGTTTACTATATTTATTATACATAAACAAAGGCATGATATATGTGTTAAGATATATTTCAGTAAAAGCAAAGGTATTTATGGCAAGCGTTTACTATATTTTTATATACATAAACAAAGGCATAATACATGTTAAGTTATGAACAAGATTTACAGAAAGTTTTATGAACAGTAAAGTGAACAGTTTTCCTTCGGGAATATGTACCAGCAATAAAGGTCCTTGGGACAGATGTTACTTGTACAAGATGTCAGATATGGGTTCTACCCATTAGTAAGAACCTTTGGGTTCGCTAACGGTTGTACAACTGGGATGAGTGACGGCGGTTGCTCTGGAGGTCCACACAACCTCCCCGTAGTGTTAAGCGGTATTATCGGTTCATGGTCGTTGATCATGGGGGCATTGACCAGGGTATTGTCCGTTCATGGTCGTTGATCATGGGGGCATTGACCAGGTACTCGTCGGTTCATGGTCGTTGACCATGGGGGCGGTACAGTAGTGACAAGGAATTGACGGATAAGCGGTATTGTCGGTTCATGGTCGTTGATCATGGGGGCATTGACCAGGTACTTGTCGGTTCATGGATGTAAGCCATGAGGGCAATACAGTAAAGAGGAATTGACGGTTTATTATACGTTTTAAACTGTTTGAAAAGCAAAGTGTGTTAAGTTTAGCCTTATTGGCAATATATATGTTTTAGTAAATCTTTTGTATAATTGATTTAAAGTAAACGTTAGAACTCACTCAGCGTTGCTGATTTTTAGTATGCACATCAGTTAAGTGTAGGTGGCAGTAGATGGAAGTGGATGCTTGGCTTGGCGAGAAGAGTTACCCGAAGATCAACATCTGGCATCCTGTTTATGTTTCTTTTGATTATGTTGATTTAGACAAGTTTCAATTGTATTTGACAAGTTTCAGTTGTTTAGACATGTTATGTTTCCGCTGCATATGTTGAGATTTTAAATCGTTTCCGCTGTGATAATGTATGTCTTATGTTTAAGTGTTATGCGTTGATGAGTAAATCCAATAAGTGAGGCCTCCGGTTTTGGGGCCTTACAAGAGAACGTAGTGTTTGAATGTTAAAACCAATTCGATCGAAGCTTTGTTGCGATTGCCATAGTAGGCGGGTTGGTTAAGTCTTGGGGCTGTTGGGGAGGAGACCCGGGTTCGAGTCCCACAACCCCATTTGTTTTTCTGAGCAGTTTTTATTGTTATTTTGAATTATAAAATCACTCCCTATATATTATATTAGTATATTAACAGGTTTTGAAACCGGAAGCCACCCGTAGGCTTAGGTTTGGTTTTATAACCCATTTTTAATATTATTTCATACTTTTAAAATAATATATCTATATTATTTTCAAACCGCGACTCCAGATAAAATAATATTTATATTATTTTCGTCTCTATTACTCCAATTAAAAATAATATATTATTTATTATTTTCACCTTGTTTATAAACTTCGTAAAACGTTCAACTAAAAATAATATATGTATTTATATTATTATTCACGTGATTATGATCCGGATAAAAATGATAGTTTTATTAATTGTGTCACACATTTTAAATAATCATGTTATTCCTATAAAAATAATATATTAGTTATATTATTTTCCTAACCATTAGTTTAATGGTGCAAACGCACGAATATATATTTATTACATATTATTATTGTAATTAGAATCATTCGACACGAAACGTGTTTATCTCAATAAGTATATTAAGCAACCTTTATTCCCGTGGACACGTTCGTCTACTACTTGATCATTAGAGCGTTTCTTTTTAGAACGTTCAATCTTCCGTGTCATCGTCACAAATACCATTGTATCCCTAATTGTTATGTGTATAATTCTAGGGCACACGTAAGCCGTTGCAGGCTAAAACTTGTGGTTTCAATCTCATTCTTGTGTGAATCTTCCTACGCAACTCAGGTGAGTTTCACGGCCCCTTTTTACTTTTTTTTCTATTGGGGGAGAAACATGCTTACACACAAACATATTTTACTTGTTTTCCTATTGAGGAGAAACATGCATATACACAAACATCATTTACTTGTTTTCCTGTTGAGGAGAAACATGCATATACACAAACATCATTTTACTCGTTTTACTATTGAGGAGAAACATGCATACACACAAACATCATTTTACTTGTTTTCCCATTGGGGAGAAACATGCATACGAACAGGCATCCGTTACTTATCTCCCAGCCAGGGAGAGACATACACACGGACATGGATCACATAGTATTTCATTACCACTTGTGTACCTAAGTGCAAACATAACATGCAAAGTCCTTACACACTCGAACCGTTAATATATGGAGTATAGCGAGGAAATTTGAGTAGTATTACTGAGTTTGACAAACCCCACCCGGGTTAGTCACGCTAACTTGATTGAAGGTCTAACGGGTGTAAATTGTCCTAAACACTTGCCATTGTTGATGTTAGCAATGGCGGAAGGCACCCAAACACAAACAGTCAGCTTCGGTTGCGAACGCTTAAAGTAATTTGTACATTGTCTAGCTAGCAACAGGTGTGACTTACGTATGTGGATCCAGCAATACTCAAACAGTTTATTTACATACAAACCTGTGAACTCACCAACCTTGTGTTGACACTTTTTCTTACATGTTTCTCAGGTCGCTTTGGCACAGGTTGCACACTTAGGACCTGCATGGAGTCCTACTGTCATATCATTCATTTCAAACATTTTAAACAGTGTTACTTATTTACATTAATTGACACTTGTTGCGTGTAATTACTTTTGATTTCATTCTAACGTTTACGCTTTCGCATTTAACTCTGAACTTTTATGTTTTGACATTTTAAGTCTCATATAGAGTCGTTTGATGTAACTAATGACTGAGATCCTAGTTTGTCACACGCCAAACGGTAAAACACCGTTAGTGGAATTTGGGGGTGTGGCTTTTATGACATAGAACTAGCTGATACAATAAACTTTCACAACTTTTGTTATCATGAAAATGAAAATTTAATAAAAGATAAATAAGACCTACGCACTTCATCCATTAAGACCAAATTTTATGAGAAATCATGATGAGGTTGATGCATGATGAATTGTTACCAAATCTCGTTCTCAGTGACTTTAAATCATGTGTTAAACTCCCTAAATATCAAATGGCTAAGGGAATAAATGAGGGTCCACCAGAAGTTATCCCAAATGGAATATTCGGACACAATTCATTTATCATTTAGAAGAATATTTACTTGTATCTAATATGTTTCCTACGACCCAAAGCTTTAAAAATATCAATTCATATATACTTAATGGAATTCCTTCTAAATTTGTCTATAAAATTTCTTATGAAATTTTGGACGATAAAGAATTCAAGTCTAAGATATATGAAAGGTTCCCACGTCATGCGCATCATTGAAACTTTTCATGTGTAGTTCCTAAAGACCTCAAAGACCAGTGGGAGTACCAAGTGTCCTAATTATACCTTATGAAAGTTACAAGAGGTGGGGGAGTGACAAATTGGTCTTACCTCAAATTACACCTCTTGCACACGACACTGCTCCATCACAACTTGTCTCCTTAGAATCTAATACTTCTTCTAACAAAGTCTCATAGATGCTACTAAGTGGGCAAACCTATATTTCTTACCAAAACTAAAGTAATCCTCAACAAGAGAAACTAACATAAACACCATTAAGTTGTTTCTCTATAAGAATCTATTGGTCTTCAAATGTTAGATACAATGTTAACCCTAAGCATGTTGAATTACTTAAAATTTCTAAGCTCAGTGGGAGCAGTAAAAGTCCTTATCATGACTTGCCATGAGTACAAGAGGCGGGGGGAGAGACTCGTTAAATTCAACTCCGATTACACCCTTTGCACACCATACTGCATCAACTCCTACACACTTAGAAACTAATGTTGCTCCTAATATACTTGAAAATGAAAGCCCCTAACCAAGAGCTAATATATAAACTTGAAACTCCTAATAAACCCAATAATCAACTCAGGAGGTCATCTAGGTCCAAAAGGCCTACTAACGTTGATGATTATATATCCTACCTGACTGAATTTGAAATGGATGCTGGAAAGTTTACCGATCCTACTTCTTCTAATTAAGCCATTAGCATCAATCAATCTTCTAAATGGAATATAGCTATTATTAGCAAGCTTGACTCCATGAATTAGAATAACATTTGCCATTTGGTTGAATTACCTAAAGGGTATTCATAACTAAACCAAATGCAAATGGAAACACACGATTGATTGCTAAAGGTTATACTTAAGAAGGAATAAATTATCAAAGAACCTTCTTACCTGTTTTACAAAGATTTCTTTGAGGATCATTACTGTTCTAGTAGCTTACAATAACTTAAAGCTACATTAGATGGACATTAAAATAACTTTCCCTAACATTGACCTACATGTTCATAAAATAACCTGAAAGTTTTAAACTGAAGGTTAAGAACACTTATTCCGTAAATCAATAAATCCATGTATGGGTTGATTGAAATCATAATGCAACTCTCTTCATCAAGAACTAAGTGAATTTGTACACCTACCTCAAGATGAGTGGAAGCAACTAATACAAACTTGTCCTTATATAGATGACATTCTTTTGACAAGTATATGTTACATAAGTCAAAGCATTGATTACTCATATTTTGACATGATGGATCTCGGAGATACTTCTTATGTGAAAAGTTTCAAAATACACCGAGATAGATCCAATGGGACATTAGTTTCGTCCCATAAGCTTTACACAAAGCTGATCCTTACACGTGTAACATTTAAATTGTTCTCCTTTAGAGACTAATATGATAAATGAAAATTATTTCTTTATGCTTCATTAATTAGAAGCCTTATGAAGGATAAAGTTTATACTCGTTTAGATATTGCTCACATTGCTGAACACTAGACTAGTCTAGATTATTGTGAGGCATCTAATGGAATATTACAATATCTTTAACAAACGAGATACTATAATTTAAAGAAGAAGTGAAAAAGGTTGACTACTCTTATTCTTACTTTGTTGTATTCAAAGGTAACAAAATGTCAATTTGTGGGTATACCCTTATGTCAATAGGCAGACCGACCTCATGGAAGAGTCATAAGAAACTGTTAACAACAACCTAAGTTTCAATGACATAATTGTCACTAAATGTTGTTGGAAAATTTATCAGTGGACTCATAATTAAGTAACTCCACATAAATATCATATCGAAGACTTATTGTGATAAGTTAGCTACCCTTACTTCTCGAACAGTAACAGTTCGACCGGAGCTGCATTAAATTTCGATACGAAATTATTATTTGCTTATGAATTATGAACAAGTTGAGGAAACTAAATCTTTGTATCGAATACATTCATGATATGCTAATGGATCCATATAACTAAAGATCTATCACCCATAAGTCTTATGTAAGCGCTTATAATAAAGACGTGTTTTACTAATGACCATGTATAATCGTATATCGTACTATGAATGACTTATTATTAATGAAATTTCCTCACTTATTTGAATTTTTTTGTCTCTAAATACGTTCATGCATGCCAAAAGACGTATAGACAAGTAACTATACAAATTAACATTAAAGGGCTTATTTATCAATTTGATCCTAAATTTACTTAAGTCTTAAATTGGGATTGTAGTATGATTAATGGGGGTCTTGAGTTGAATATTGATTCAATGACTGTATTTCTTTGCTACAGTTTTGGTTTAAATCTAAAATGAGTATTAAATCTGCGCAGACTTAGTAATGCTCATAATAAATAATTACTCAGCCAAGTGGGAGAATGTAAGACACGATTTATTGTGTAGCTCTTATAATCATTTATCTTATTATTAAATGATCAAAGTATTTATTTATTTATTATTAACCTATGGCTAGTAATTGGTTGATGGGCCTAATTACTCTTAATGAGCTATTAATGGGTTTCCCCTTGGGTGTACATATAAATAGAGAGATAATTAGAGGGAATTGACTAATGATCATTTAATTACCATCACCACTAAATCGTCCCTCTCTCTCCAAAACCGTGAGCTCTCAACGATCTCACCTAAGCCATCCTAATCGTACACCCTAAACGGGAACCCGATCCAAATCAGAGATCATGGCGTCTTCTCTATCATCGGTGAACTCAGCAGGTATGATTTACTTTATTGTTTTCTTTTATCATGTTACAAGAACTGATCAACATGTCACTACTAAAAAAAGTTGGAGTATCACTTACCGATAATTGCCGACAAACACAACCTTTATAAATACACCCAAGGAATCCATCTAAACCTAGTTTTTTAATTATTTTCTTTGGATTTTTGATGTGTGGACTTTATTTGCAATGGTTCGATTGAGTGTTTGAACTTTTAAGATAGTCCAAACAAAATTGTAACCATATCTAATCATGTTTGTCACATCCAAGATGTTAATGATTATCAATTTACAAATTATATATTTGTCCTAATCCTAAGAGGGGTATACCGGGCATGGAAGAGTCCACTCACGCCTCTCACACAAGAGGGGGGGGTCACGCCCTCACCCCCACTCACAACCAATCAAATGCCAAAACTTACACCAAAATCTCATATTGGGCCTTTCTCCCTTGAGTAAACTCACGCCAAAATCTTCCCCCCCCCCATGTCATTGAGGGGGCGGTGTGTCACGCCCTTCAAGCCTTTTCACGCCCTTTTCACGGGGTATACCTGATACCCTAAGAAGTGATCTAAATTTGATATTTGAATCATATAAGTCCTTAATTCAAAGAAAATTATCTTTGACGTAAGTTTGATATTTGAATCATGTATGTTAGTTAATTTAAAGAAGCTCATGCTTTTTATATGTCTATGGAAGTGTTTGTTTACATTTAAAAAAAAATTAAAGCTTTGACAAATTCTCAATTTTGTGTAGCGCATCTAGATGCATAAAATGAAAATGTGAACTTGTTGACATTTTTCAGTCTATAATACTTCAAAAGTTTAATAAACATTTCAATGAAGATATATAATTATATATTTTATAAACTTATTAACTTGTATGATTCCAATATCATTTTTTGGTTAGTTATTAGTTTATTACCATATCAATATTTGAATTATTATTAAACCCTCCCGTACACCATGTATCATAATTCTTCGTTCTATATTATTTTTTTTTGGAATGGCAACGAAATTTTATAAAAACTAAAAACCAACTAGTTAGATGCTAGAAGGCGAACAACAACCAACATTACATCAAATTCAGAAGATTTTGTAACCACTCTATTGAAGAAATTAAATCCTATATTTACTTTTCCTATTACCAAACTAAAAAAACCTAAAATATCACCACTTCGTTCTATATTCTTTTGATATAATCATAATTATTCATCACATGATAAAAAAAAAACCAATAATGTTTCTTAATAAAGAAAGTATAAAACACAAATAAAATAACAAAATATCATAAAAAAAAGTATTTATTTGCTAAAGTATACATACTCTTTTTGTCAAGATTCACCGCAATAAAGTGGTTTTTTTAACCCATGCTTGTATGTCACCTAGTGAATTATATATGTGCTTCATTCTATTATAATTCTCAACCAGATGTTATGCCCGCGCTTCGCGGCGGGTGCCAGGTCATCGTTAATAAAATTTAAATGAAAACATAGCCGCAACGGTAAAAATATTGTTAATAAAAGAGAAACAAAAGGCTAAATGATAAAAAAGAAAAAAAACAAAATAAAAAAATTACCGGTTCGTGTCATCGAAAACCATAAAAGCGAACACCGATATGGGTTCCATAATACCAATACCGAAAATGATGTTGTTCGCTCATAATAGGTTCGGCTTGTCACAATACCACAACGGTAACAGCACTCGCTATAGGTAACGATAAAAAAAACTTGATTTTGAATACAACTCCGTTTTAAAAAAAATTATATCAGAACGTTGACACAAAAAAAACAAAAAGCAGCCGCGCTCTCCGTATTTTAAAAAAAGCTAACGAACCAAAGTTATTAAAGAAAAACAAAATTAATTGAAAATGAAACGGACTAAAAGCATATATTATATATAGTATAAGGGTTTAAAATGAAAATGTAAAAAAAGTCAATTCACTGTTCATACGCCTTCTAACACTTCTCGCCAAGTCAAATAAAATACAGACTCTCTATGACACAAAACCCCCAACACTGGCGGGATCCCGGTTTAAAACCGTTAACTTGTACAAACTGCTTGCGCTTACTAAATCTGATTTATCTATTTACTTATTTAATTTAATTAGCGCGCTTCGCGGCGGATGTTATGTTGCCTAATTCTCTCATAATAGGTTCGGTTCGTCACAGTACCACAACGGTAAATGTACCCGATATGCGCTACAATACGAAAAAAACTCCATTTTTAATAAAACTCCGTTTTTAATTAAATTTATTCAGAACATTTAAAAAAAGTCATTGATTTGGTCCCATTATCAGTTTAAGTTTAGACATTAGGGCTCTGCCGCGTGCGTCGGGTTGATCGTTAATAAAATTTAAACGAAAGTGTAGGCGCAACGTTACAAATAATGTTAATAAAAAAGAAACCTAAAACTAAATAATAAAAAGGGGGAAAAAGTACGGGTTGTCGAAAACCATAAAAACGAAGACCGAGATTGGTTCTGATAATACCAATACCGGTAATCATGTTGTTCGCTCATAACAGGTTCGTTTGGGCACGTTACCACAACGGTAACGGCACGCGCTATAGTCCACGATTGCAAAAAAAACTTGATTTTGAATACAAGTCTGTTTCCGAAAAAAAAAATTATATCGGAAGGTTGATAAAAAAAAATAAAAACAGTCGCGCGCTCGCTTTTTTGAAAAACATTAACGAACGAAAGTTATTAAAGAAAAACGAAATTATTAGATTATTAAACGGGTTAAAAACGTATTTTATATATAGTAGAAGGGTGAAAATGAAAAACCAAAAAAAATAAAAAAATAAAAAATAAAACTCACACGTGTCACAGGTTGGATGATTTAAGCACTATTCAAGTGACTTGTCTTTTAATCTTTCTTATAATAAAAAAGAAACCTAAAACTAAATAATAAAAAAGGGGAAAAAGTCCGGGTTGTCGAAAACCATAAAAATGAAGACCGAGATTGGTTATGATAATACCAATACCAGTAATCATGTTGTTCGCTCATAATAGGTTCGTTTGGGCACGTTACCACAATGGTAACGACACGCGCTATAGTCCACGATTGCAAAAAAAACTTGATTTTGAATACGAGTCTGTTTCCGAAAAAAATTATATTGGAAGGTTGATAAAAAAAACTAAAAACAGTCACGCTCGCTTTTTTGAAAAACGTTAACGAACAAAAGTTATTAAAGAAAAACGAAATTATTAGCTTATTAAACGGGTTAAAAACGTATTTTATATATAGTAGACGGGTAAAAATGAAAAAACAAAAAAAAATTAAAAAATAAAAATAAAACTTACACGTGTCACAGGTCCAATGGTTTAAGTACTATTCAAGTGACTTTATCTTTTAATCTTTCTTATTATTATAATGTCATAAAAAATAACTTCTGCTCTCCATCATATTTATCTTTTACATGATGGCATTAAAGAAGGCTTTTAGTGGAAAACTTATGAGGCTTTCTTTTTATCATGTTTAGAAAAAGTGATGTCCACATAATGATGAACTATGAATATGTTTGTGACTGAAAATATGCATATATTTGATTCCAATTAATAACTCAATTTAAACAAGAAATGAATTATTAGAAAAAAATATAGCAACAAATCAAAATAAGTAAGTTTGGTGGAGTGGAAATCGCCTATGTCAGGCAAATAGATTATTTTTCATTTTAACGAAGATTTAGGATTCCTTTGGAAACAAATCATAGGAAAGTAAATTAAACAAGAGATGAGAAATAGAAAGATACCATAAATACTTCACTGCAAGTTCACTTCTTGATCCTTGATCAAGAGTTTTCTTCACTGTCAATTTCTCACTAAAACTCGGTAGAGATTACTGTTACAACGTCGCACACAAAGGGTAGTGATCACCGGTGGCGGAGCTTGAAGAAAAACGCAGGGGGTCGGGATTTTTTTTCCTATTAGGGGGGCCGGAACTATAAAATTTTTGGCCTAATACGTATAAATTAACACTACTGAGCGAAAAATCGGCCGAATACGTATAAATTAACACTAATGAGCGAAAAATCGGAGGGGGGGCTCACTATCCTTCACCAATGGTGATCACCACAAACTTCTCTATGAGGGCAAAGATGTCTATGTTTCTCCATTGTTAATACTTGTAAGGGGTCATCAATACATGTGAATTAAAAATGATGAGATGGTTTAGATTGCTTGAGGGCTATTGATCTTCTCTTGTTTTAAGAATCTCGAGGTTAAGAATGGATTGATACAATCATTCAAGAGTATGAAAAAATTATGTGGATTTAAGTTTACAAGAAGTGAGTCATAATGTTTGAAGAAGTGTTAGGAGAGAAAGTGAGAAATGAGCCAGGTTACCGGAGGTCGATGACACGGTCGAATCGTGCATTGACCGTGGTTCCTCCGTTTCACCTTTTCTCTCAAAAATAAATATGATGCAATGAGTCTAAAACTGACTTGAAGCTTTGGCACATATCTTAAGCACTATGTAAATTAGGTATAATTAAGATGGGTTAATCTTAACTAAAGAGGAGAGGGACAATGCTTGTTTTCCTAAGCATCTTTGTTTCTACTTTGATTGATTGCTTCCTTATTTGTGTAATACACTTATTTTGACTTGATTTGATTTTGAAAATTATCCCCTTAGGGACGATTCTTTCAGATTTTTCTTTAACTCAAAATTTTTTTAAGAACAAACTTGTTTTTAATAAAAATATAGTGTTTTTATAAAAATTTAAGTGATTGGGAAACTAAATTTGCCTTGTGTAAATATACCCATGAGAGATTATCATATCCATTTTGGCTCAAGATTAGGGAATGGCAAAAACCCCAAACCTGATAGGGAATACTTGAAACATCCTAGAATCGGTATTCGGGTATGGTACTGAGTATGAGATTTATAAAAAAAACTCACGAGTTTGGGTACGGGCATGATATTAGGTGATCCCTGACCGATTACTCGAAACCATATACCCATTTACCTTAATCATATACGTGATTTTTTTTTTAATTTTTAATTTTATTTACCTCGCCTCTTGTCTAGTATTGTTTCATTCTAGTAGCTTCATTTGTGAAAAATGAAATTTTCTTTTAGGATATGTATTTGATTATATTATTTATATCATGTATGTTATGACGTATAAACTTATCTTTTAGTTAAAAATATATAAACACCAGTTATGATGAATATGCCGTCTTTCAAGAGAATGATGTGAAGAAATAGTCCTTATTCGAGTCTATTGTTCACTTTTCTTACATGTGGTGTATCAATAGGAATAGCAATGTTAAGTTGAGTTGGTCGAGTATATGAAAAATCCCTTTTTATTCATGTAACTCGTTTTTGTTTGATATTGTTTAGCCTTTTCTAACCAATTTTATATATATAAAAATTCCCTTCTTGTTAAAAAAAAATTAATAATTTAATATTATATACAGAATTTATTTTAATTTAAGTTTCTAGAGACAGACTCCTTTTTTCTAGAATGAGCGCAAAGCGAGCTTCAACAAAAGTTCACATGATAAATGCACATTTTTTAAGGTTGTATCAATCAACAAGTTCACATACTTGTAATAAAAAAAAAGTTAATTTTAAACACTAAACTAGGCCTTAAGGAGCCGAGCCGAGCCGAGTAATATTTCAACTTGGACTTCAGCTCGAAGTTAAATGAAAAAGCTCGGTCGGCTCGTTTATTCTTAACGAGCACAAATTTAAGTTTGAGTTCGGCTCGTAAAATGCTCGAGCCAACTCATTTATTTTAATTTTAATAAAAGGTAATACTTTTTACATGCTTGCAAAATATATAAACAAATTCAATACGAGTCAAACGAGCAAGCCAACAAACTTAAATTGATGTAAAACTTGCGTTGAAAAAGATTAAGATTTGACTACTATTTGGGTTATAACCTATAAACATTAAAATTTGATCTTAATTTAAATGAGTTAAATTTGCGAGCGAGCGAGCTTGCTTTCCTTGGCTTGAGCTCCGCTCGCTTACAAACCGAGCCAGCTCAACTCAGCTCGCAAGCTTCAAGCCACAAGCTTTTTAATCATTTATAAGTAGGGGTGTTCAAAGTCGGATATCCGAATTTCGGATATCCGAAATTTTCGGATAGTGGATTTCACTATCCGAATCCGAAATTTCGGATATCCGGAAATTCGGATACGGATTCGGATAGTGAAACGGATATCCGAAAATAAAAAAATATATAAAAATAATATTTTTAAATTACAAAAACAATTAAAAACCTTAAAAAACATTAGAAAATATACATATAAAAATATATAAATATAATATATCAGGTTTTGATTCAAATTTTCTTATTTTTAAATAATAAAAACAATTAAAAAAATATATAAATATAACATTTCGGATATCCGAATTTTCGGATAATTCGGATTCGGATTTTCTGATAATTCGGGTTCGGTTTCGGATTCGGATTTTTTTGAACACCCCTATTTATAAGTAAATAGGTCAAAATTATCACCAAACAACGGAAACAGACCCGTGAATTTTGGCAATGTATGCTTTATAACTTGTGATTATTACTTTCTTCCTGAAATATGGATCAAATACATAGTAAAACCATCATATGCATTCTTAAACAACTTACAATCACCAAAAACTAACCACTTAACTGCCATGATCATCCACAACTTGACTGTTTACAAACAAACCCTCTCTTCTTTTACCAAAACCGCTAGATTCGATACCCGACCCTCTATACTTCAACTCCGAACCTATAAAATCCGGGTCCACAGAACCAGCCCGCGGGTTTGGGTCAATAGCAGTTGGTCTAAACGAATTGGCACCAGAACCAGTATAACGCGTTGGCGAACCATACCTTCTTGGCAGCCCTCTCATACCACCACCGACACCACTGCCATTGGTACCGCCACCTCCACCGCCACTTCTCATATCCATGATAGGCTCACCAAAAGACCTCTCCCCGGGACCCATCGGAGGCCCATTTGCAAACGGGTCATCAGGGCCCCACGAAGTCAAAGCTTCCTTCTTGTTTGCAAAGAAATGCCACGCGACAAACAGAAAGAGTACGAAAAACAAAACCGGAGTACTCCACAACATCGTGTTGAACTCGCCTTTTGTAACGGGAAGATTCGAATGATACATCCCGACATACCCGTTTCCTAAACTTAAAACCACTAACTTCTCATGGTCACTAGCAATCAACGGTTTAACTTCCGCTTTTCTCGAATCTAACCGCCCCATCGTGCGATAATTCAAGAAAGACGCCACAATCTCATCAAGCCCAGCTGAAAACACAAGCCGAGGCAAACCCGCCCGCACATAAAGCTGAGAAGAAACATTATAAAGAAACACCTTTTCTTGACCAACAACAATAAAATAACCTTTAATGGCCTCAAACGCTAAAGGCCCGTGATCTACATCAAACTTCTTCTTCGATCTCACCCAACACTTAAAGTTCATCGGGTCACCATAAATCAGCAAATGCACCAACTCACCTCCCGAAGTAAACCCATACGCTTTCCCTCTATCCGATGCATCAAAAACATAATTCAAAGCATATGACCCATTATACCCTTCACAAGCAGCTTCTCTAACCTTCATAGACCTCAAATCTAACGACCCGGCCCCAGTTTCCGTTAAAAACAAGAGCTTTTGCTTCAAGAACACGATAGGACGATTACTAGGAACAATCGTACCAATCACCGAACCTTCCTCTTTCAAAACCCTAATTGTACCACTAACATCAATTGACACAATGTACCTTGTTCTACCAACATGATGAATCTCCAAAATACTAATCGCAGACGCAATTTTCTGATCGAATTTGTAAACAGTTTCCCTCTGGACCGAATTCGATTCATCCCCAATCGGAACTTCCCAAACTTTATGAACCAAAATGACACCATTTTCATGCCCTGTAACCACTACACTCTCATTCCTAACAACTGAGAGGTAAGACAGCATTGCTGTGATCGGTGAACTTGTGCGAGTGTCGAATCGAAGCACGACTTCACCAAATCGAGTGAATATATACAAGTTTCCTAAATCATCACCAACAGCAATGTATTTGCTAAGTTTTTCAACATCTTTAAATGGCAAAACATTTAAAGAAGTTGGATTAGTATCCAGTTTCACAGCAGAAACGAATTGAAATCTTTCAGACCAGAACAAGCTATGTTTGGTAACAGACACAGCGCCCAATTTTTCAACCCTAATTTCATCAACGACGCCGTTTTGATCGAGATTTCCCGAATCGGAGAACGGTTTGTCGTTATGAATAGATTTATGATTCAAATTTAAGATTTCAGTTGGTGATTGTGATTCCGATACACGCGATTCTAATCTAGCTACCAATTCGGTTAGGTTTTTTACTAGGTCGTCCAGTTTACCTAATTGAGATATGTGCTGATTCAATAAGTTTACGATTTGTGTTGGATCGGAGAGTTGATCGGAATCCGTGGAAGTGGTGATGGAAATGAAGTGGAAGAGTAAGAGTAAATAGATGAAGGAAAACTTGCCTGTGACGTCCATGGAAGAAGAAGAAGAAGATGAAGTAGGTCAGGTTCGATTGATTGGAAGCATTAACGCATGGGGTTACTGTGATTGAATCTAGAGAGAAGGCATGTGGAAGATGGAGATTATTATATTTTGAAGAGTGAATTTAGGATTTAGGGCATAAATCAGATTTTTCAGGGGAGGAGAGAGGGTGATTCGGCGGTGGCCGCCCGTGGGGCAGTTTCCTGTACAAACTACGAAGGTGGAACATTTTTTTAATAATTTGATTATGCCTCATTTTATGATATTTTACTCGAACACGACTGGTATAACTTGTTTATTTAAATGAGTCGAGTTAAAACATGTTGACCACTATTAGAAAAGTTGACGGGTTGTAGTTATAAGTGATATATTTAGTATTTTTTTTTATTTGGGAATAAACGAGTCGTGAGCTATTCGAGGTCGGCTCGGTAAAAATTCGAATCGAGTCGAGCCTAAAAATAAGCGTGTTTAATAAACAAGCCCAAGTTTCACTTATTGAGTTGGCTTGCAAGCCTAAACGAGCCTATTATTTATAAATTTACTACCTTAGAACCCGTGTCTACATACGGTGTGAAAAATATCAATACATAAAATTCTTAAATCTTTATGTATATATTTTACAGGTGTAAAAATGTATTATATATACTAATGATAAAAAATAAAAATCAAAATATGTAAAAATTAATATATAATTAGGTTTCGAAAATACGTTAATTACTATTTAATGTAATTTGACTTTCATTTACTATTTAATTAAAAATAAAACTTACATAATTAGATTTCAAAATTTCTTATAATAAGTGATAATTTAAAATAAATATGTTTTATTAGTATAATTAGTATTTTCTTTAAAAATATATTATTATTAAAAGATAGAGGTGGATTTAATAAGAAAGAAATGCGGGAAAAAATTGATGAGAATGAATATGGTGCGACACGTGGCATGAAAAAACTTTTATTTATTATATAGTATAGATTATTTAATATATTAAATATATATTTATATAATAATAAGAGTAAATTACCGTTTGCGTCCCTGTGGTTTACATGATTTAACACAATGCGTCTCTAACACAAATTTTTAACTCTTTGAGTGTCTGTGGTATACAATCTGTAATACTCTGAGCCCCTGGGCCTAACTTCGTTAATATATTTCCGTTAATTTTAGTTTCGACATGCTGCGGATAGTTAAGTTTTGATGCTGATCTAGTTTCGGCAGGGGCATCTGCGGATAGCCTTAACTAGATCAGCAGCAAAACTTAACTATCCGCAGCATGTCGAAACTAAACTTAACGGAAAGAATTTAACGAAGTTAGGCCCAGGGGCTCAGAATGTTACAGATTGTATACCATAGATACTCAAAGCGTTAAAAATTGGTGTTAGGGACACATTGTGTTAAATCGTGTAAACCACAGTGACGCAAACAGTAATTTACTCTAATAATAATGAGTATATATAACATTACCATAAAAATAACTAAATAATATATATTATGTTGTATATAAAAATAATAATAAAAAATACATAAAGTAATTAAAACTAAATAAATATATATATATATATATATAAATTAATTAATAAATAATAAACGAGCCGTGCCCGAGTCAAGTGAGCTTAAAAACTATTTACGGGTCAAGCTCGAGCTTTAGAAATTGAGCTCGAAACGAGCCGATCTCGAGCCTAATCGAACTCGGGCTCGACTCGTTTACCTCTTAACCATTAAGAGGCTTTGAACCATTAAGAGGTAGCCTCTTAATTACCATGAAGAGGCTACCAAACAGCTCCTGTCGTGTTTGAAGTGATGTTAAAATTTGCCAACATGGGGTGACTCCTTAAATGAACCCTAAAATGAGCAAGAAAAATGTATTCAAGTAAAGCTAACCATCCTCACTAGTGTTTCTTGCATCAGTGGGCTTAGTAACCACGCTTCTAGTTAAAACTTAAAACTAACGTTTACTTTATTTTTGAGATCCATTAAAGGTATAAAGATTGAATGTGAGGGAATATTTCTTATTTAATAGGACTAATATATTTCTACAACACAAAAATATAGACATAATTTGAGAGATCAAAATGTTGAAAAATTAGTTAGAAATTGATTAATTTCCAATGACTTTGTACATAAACTACATTTATAAACAAAATATGCAACTAAAAATTTGTGGGTTGCTTCTTTACGGTGATTTATTCATCATAAGCTAACATGTGTCTAAAATGAAATCAAGGTAAATAACACATCGATATTCAAAGTAGTGTTTCAGATAGAACTTGAAAAGAGATTACAAGAGGTTTCAAATAGATATCAATTTTCAAAGTTGTCTCACATATATAAGGTTTTCAAATAGATATCGACTTTCAAAGTTGTCACGCTCCCAATAATGCACAAATAGGTGCGAAAATTTGGCACGAATGACTTAAAACCGAACTTGGGCACGTCCACAACGTGCGGACACAAATGAGAGAACAAAACGCTCAAGCTCGCTCGAGCAATCCTAGTTTGCTCCGGCTTCTATTCCGTTACCTAGTCAACACTTTATTTTTTGGTTTGTTATTCTTAAAGTGTGAACTAGAACAACCAAGATTTGGAAATATTCCAAACCAAGAACATGTTTAAAGTTGCTACATCCAAAAACCAAACCAAATACATACATCAGTTCGTACATGTTCACTTCGATTTGTCGGTCTATACATATTTTTACACACAACAAATAAAATATATACTAAAAAAAATCATCAATTAACCAATTTTAAAAAATAAAACAAAATACTTAAACTTCATCCTCCTCTTCTCCGACTCACCGGAACAAGAGCTCCCAAATTTCCGTAAACGCGGCAACAATATCGGTGTGATGATTTCTGGAATTCAGCGTTAGAAAGCACTGCAAAAGCTGCTCCAAATCCTTAGCTTCAAACATTTGTTTCTCCAATATCATCTCCAACATCGACCTTTTGAAATCGGCGTGCGGGTGGTCCGACCATTGTACCACCGTCAGGGTCTCCTTCATCATCTTCTTGTATACACCACCGTCAGTCAAAGATAACATAAAAACCTCCTTCCCGGAGGAGTCAACGCTGCAGCTTCTGCTGTCAGGTTCTCCTGTTAAAAAAAATGAAAACTCTGAAAGATATCGTGTATTATGACTATTTATAAGAATCATGACGATAATTGTAAAAAAAAGTTTAATCCAATCATATTTGTTGATTATGATAAAGATAAAAATTGTTGAAAGAACAAAAATCTTGTAAAATATTGTGTATTATTGATCTACTATTTATAACAATCAATGAGATTGATTATAAACGAAACATCTAATCATAACTTATAATTATGATAAAGATAATTACAATAAATATTATCAAACCGAACATATTCGTAACTTTTAATTTTGATAAATATAATTAAAATAAATCTTATAATTAAAATAAATCTTATCTACTTAACAAATTGTAACCAATATACCTTCACTATTGCTGAACCAACCACTTTCATCAGAAAACCCCATATTGTTTTCATCCTTCTTTTTCGTATCGGGGACGCCGGAGCATTTAACGTCAAAGGAAACCGGAGAGTTATAAAACTCCGGGGTGGTGGTGAGGGGTGCGGAGAGGTTTGGATGGTAGATAGGGGTTGTGGGAGGTGGCGAGGGGATGGTGGGGTAAGCGATCTCGAAGGCTTTGGGGTTAAAGGGGGAGAAGAAATGGGTGGTTGCCGCAGAATCAGTTTTGCGGCGACATAGTCGGAAAGAAGAGAGGGAGATCTTAAAATTATCGAACATGGTTTGATTGTGTTGTGTTATAGTTAACGATTATTAAGCGTGTGTATTTAAACATCGAGTGACAGAATGAAACCGGCCGGCTAGGAAAGAGGTGGCCTGAGTTGACGAAATCTAAGAGGTGACATCACACGGAATGGTTCACAACGGCACCAAGATGGCTTTTAACAAACTAAATTCTTCCTTTGATGTTATCCGTGTAATATTTTATGATTACTATAATATGATCTTAGTTTTAAATATATTATATTTTAAGAGTTGAATATGATTATATATATATATATATATATATATAGAGGAAGTATCAAATAAAAAGTGGATTTTGCTTAATTAGTCTAGAAAGGATTTTTAAAAGCTCGATATCCGGCTCATACGAACTCCGATTGAAATCATTGCAGCGGAATTCGAACCGACTCGTCGAGCTTTGCTATCTTAGCTTTTAGGGTTTATCTTTTGGGTTTTAGCATTTAGGGTTTATTTTTTAAGTTTTAGCTTTAAGATTTAGCTTTTGAGTTTAGTTTTAGGGTTTAGGTTTATGAGTTTAGCTTTTACGATTTAGGTTTTAGCGTTTTTAGGTTTAGCTTTTGGGATTTAGCTTTTAGGTTTTAGCCTTGGGGTATAGCTTTAGGGTTTAGTGTTAAGGTTTAGTGATTTGTGTTTAGAGTTCGACGAGCCGGTTCTAACGCCGCTGGAATAAGTTCAATCGGAGTTCGTTAGAGTCGGGTATTTAATTTTTTAAAATCTTTTTTAGGCTACTTAGACAAAATCTCCTTTTTAGGGGATCATGCCTATATATATATATATACTATATAATAAATAAAGGTTTCTCATGCCATGTGTTGGCTTCACATTCATTCTCATCATTCTTTTTCCCGCATCTCTTTCTTATTAAATGCACCTCTATAATAATATATTTTTAAAGAAATTATTAACTATACTAATAAAACACATTTATTTTAAATTATCTATTATTATAAGAAACTTTAAAATCTAATTATCTAGCTTATGTTTTCAATCAAATAATAAATGAAAGTCAAATTACATTGAATAGTAATTGGTGTATTTTCAAAACCCTATTATATATATTAATTTTTACATATTTTTGGATTTTGTTTTCTATTGTTAGTATATGTAATACATTTTTCCACCTATAAGACACACATAAAGTTTTAAGAATTTTATATATTGATATTTTTTCACTCTGTGTAGTACACAGGTCCTAAACTAGTATATATATATATATATATATATATATATATATATATATATATATATATATATATATATATATATATATACACAAGGTTGGGTTCATGAGAAAACTCATTTTATTCCTGATTATCCATAGTCTTAAATTGACTTGTCCCAATCTTCTATGCCAAAGCATGAATTCTGAGTCTGAAGCCTTTGAGAGAAGACATGACATTTGTTCAATTGAAGCAGTATCATTCATATCCACCACATATGTATTGTTCTTTCGTGGTGTGCGAATCAGTGTCATATCTTCTGGAATGATTACCTCTGGTTTCAAAAACAGACATTCATCATCATTAAAATGAATAGCAAGTTTCTTGCCACAAATATGAGATACACTCAACAACTTATAATATAATTCAGAAACAAAATTTACTATCTCCAGCTTTAGTGTACCATTTGACACTTGTCCCTGACCAGTAATCTTACCACCCTTTTCATCCCCTACAAATGCAACTTAGCCACCGTTGAAGTTCTTGAAGTCATAAAGTAGATCATTTTGTCCAGTCATGTGACGAGAGCAACCACTATCATCATATCAATTGTTGTTGATACTTGATAATCCTTCTTGGTTAACTCTGCACAGTGAAAGGAATTAATGAGAAACTGGTACCCAAGCCTCTTTCAACATGGGTTTATAAACATACTTGCCACAACTATTTTCACTTGTTGATTTCACTCTCTAAAAACATTTTGAAATAACAAAATTTTTAAGACTTTTCTATAAAATATTAATTGATTTTGTTCACAAGATATGTAACAAACACATATTCCTTCATACTTGTATTGACTAATTGCCGAATCACGACAATTTTCTTTAAAAGAATGGATTCTCATACATATTAGACAATGCCTCATCGGGTGATATTTAGCCTTTTCAGCTGTGTGCCTACCCAACATATCAAAATCATCATGCTTTATCCTATGTGGTTTTACCTATGTTTCTTTTGGTACAAGTAATCCTTGGTCTACATCTTTAAGAATCAAAATCATGGCAATCGAACTTGTCGATATTCACTTTATTGTCCTCTGCAAGAAAATTCAAGAACTAAAACACTCTAATACTAATTTGTAGGGGAAATGAGCGACCCAAGCAACATCAACTGTTGGGATATGGTCCGGAAAGAAAACCGGACATATCCCAGAACACAAGTCCTGACAAACACTTACAAAGATATAGTAACCTAAGGCCGGGCCTATAAACCCAAAAGCCGGGCAAACACTTACAAAGATATAGTAACCAGATGGGCGAAACCCGGACATGTTCAGGAGAAAGAGACAAAAGGCTAACTGTAATAAGGAGACAAGAATCCACATATCAGAGTACGAACCAATAAATAGAGAAGACCCGACAGTACAAAAACCATTACTAACAACCTTAAACAATGGCTCAGACATTACATATCCAGGCCAATAAGACAAAGATACGCTACATGCTAAAGACAAATAATCACCAGGTATAAATACCCCATCAAACCCAAGGTAATGCTCATGCTCTCATTCATTCCTCACCCTTACTCCATATTCGTATTTCTCATTCACACCCGATACTTACTCTCATGCCGGAGGCTGGTCACAGCGACATCCCTCGAGGTCCTCACTGTGACGAGACTAACGGTGTTCTTATTTTGCTAAGTCAAGCTCAGTATAAACCTTCTGGAGACTCTAGGAGAATCCGACGATCCGAAGATCTTGGAGTTACAGTGGTGCCATCCAAATTGGATCAACCCTAAAACCAACTCAGCAAGAAAAACAACGTGAAACCCTAATCCCACACAGTCACCATGTCAAACCAGCAGCAAAATCCCTCTCCAGCACCCACTCCTGATGTATCATTGAAAGGAACGTTGTCCGTTGAAGGAGGGGAAGGTAGAGAGAAAGAAAACCAGACGACGGAACCCTTAGAAAATTATGTTTTGATGGAAGATACATTGAACGACTCTGATCAAGAAGCATCCGGTGTAACAGCTCAAATCACCCCAGAGTTCGTCCGGAGCAACCGGGATGAACTCCGGGTGGAGCTAGCAGCTATGGACAGAGCAGACAAGCTCGTTGAAGTCTGAACAAAATTGGTATTTGATACAACTAAGAAAGCAACGGACAAAAACAAACATCTGGAAGGACCGACCGATGCTGGAGTAACCCGGCGGGGCAAGCAAAAAGAAGACAACATATACGCGCCAACTGAAGATGCACCCAGCCTACTGAACCAATTTTTGACAATGCTCACACCACATTTGACGGCCGGTAAGATGGCGGGAGCGGACAACACAAGCAACAAACCCGACGACGGCCCGAAGGGGAAAAGAGCAGAGGATGACTTAACCAAACCTTACAGACCGGACCACCTGGCGAAACAATCCAAGTTTACTACCCGGCTGACAGAGGCACCACTCCCGGCTAAGCTCAAAATGCCAACATGTATCAGTAAGTACGATGGCAGCCAAGACCCGGAAGACCACTTGCACACCTTTAATGGCGCGGCCCACGTCGAGCAATGGTCTCTCCCGGTCTGGTGCCACATGTTTGCTCAGACATTGACAAGTCCGGCAAAGGTATGGTTCGACTCCTTACCCTCACAAAGCATAGATAGCTTCATCCAGTTGAAAGAAAAGTTCCTCCGCAATTTCGGCCAACAAAAGAAAAGGTTTAAGAACGCCAACGAGATCATGCACATTCGAAGAAAGGAAAACGAAAGTGTAGAGCAGTACATGGAACGGTTCATTAGTGAGAGCTTGTTGATAGAAGACATACCGGAACAAATGAAGGTGAGCAGTTTCATCAATGGAGTATGGCACACACAGCTACAAGAAAAACTGGGGGAAGATTATCCAAAAGGCTTTGATATGTTGATGGATAGGGTACGAGCATTCATCCGGGGCAAAGACATGTCGGACATAGCCAGAGAATGGGACAGCCGAAACTCCCGACAGACAAGCAAGCAACCAGACAGCAGGGGAGGCAGATATACTCCAACAAGCAATTCCCTTCATAGATACCGCTCACCGATGCCGGAAAGGTCCAGGTACTCATCCCACCCCACTACACCATTCAACCCATATTCAAAACAAGTGTACAATAGTGAACCAAGGAGGCAAGGGAGTGAAAAGTAGGACCGACCATTTGACTTTACAACCCTCACAAAAACACCAAGCCAAGTCCTGGAAACAGAACGAGTAAGCCAAAGCTTCCAACCACCTAGACCCGTTAGACCACGGCCATACATGCAAGACTCAGGCAAATTCTGTGAATTCCGTAAGATAGGAGGTCATACCACGGATAATTGTGAACATTTGAAAAGGGAGATAGAGAAGGCGGTAAAGACAGGCAAGCTGTCTCACTTGGTTAAAGAAATAGGCCAGTAGAGGAACAGAGATAGAAAACCCGAGGGAGACAGGCAGAGACCACCCCCGGAAGACAGAGGAAGAGTGGAGATGATCCACACAAGAGGAAGTTCAAAACGAGAAGAGTCCGGTCACAAAAGGAAACCCCCATCACTAGAATCGTGGATGATGCAATCCATCTCCTTTGAGTCACTAACGGACACAGACATCCAGGAAGGCCCGCTGGTCATCTCTGCAAATGTAGCTGGTCATCGTATTGGAAGAATACATGTGGATGGGGGCAGTGGAGCAGAAATCATGTTCGGACATTGCTTTGAGCGTCTAGATGAAGACTTAAAAGCTAGATTAGTCCCGGACCATCTACCGTTGGTAAACTTTTCGGGGGAAAGAGTGCTGCAAGTAGGCAAAGTAACCCTGCCTGTCACTTTGGGGGAAGGAGACAGGTTCCATACTGTCAACCTAACTTTTTCCATAGTACGAGCCAATTTCAAAAACAACATCATCATGGGCAGGCCGGGAATAAAGGCCTTCAGGGGAGTAGTTTCCATCAATCACGGAATCATGAAATTCCCCACCCCAAAAGGTATTGCATCAGTTAGCACGGCTGTGGAAATAGTTGCTGCATTGGATAGAACTAAGGAAAGCCGAGACAAGGAAGAGGAAGTTTGGATGATGAATGGTGATTTCACAGAGCAAACTATCAAAGTGGGGGCACGGCTATCCAACAAAGTAAAGACATATTTGAAGGGGTTGCTCATCCGCAACATAGATGTGTTTGCTTGGGAGAAGGCAGATATGGAAGGCATCCCAAGGTATCTGGTAGAACACAATCTTAATATACATCCCACGGCAACTCCAATCCGACAGAAGCGGCGAAGTATGGACCCAAAACGCCGTAAAGCTGCATGCACGAAAACCAAAAAGCTACTACAAGCAAGAATAGTAAGGGAGGTCATGTACCCAACTTGGATAGCAAACCATATGATGGTAGCAAAGGGAGACGGATCGTGGAGGATGTGCATAGACTTTAAAGACCTCAATAAAGCAACTCCGAAAGATTGTTACCCCTTGTGAGAAATAGAAATGAAGGTAGAAGCCCTGGCAGACTTCCCAATAAGGTGTTTTCTGGATGAATACAAGGGGTACTATCAGATACAGATGGCCCGGGAAGATGAATAAAAAACAGCTTTCTACATGGACGAAGGAATGCTTTGTTACACCAAAATGCCCTTCGGCCTGAAGAATGCAGGGGCCACATACCAGAGGTTCATGGATCAAACTTTTGCAAAACAGATTGGTAAGAATCTTGAAGTCTACGTAGATACCTGGTAATCAAAAGCACAACAGAAGAGGGAATGATCAAAGATGTAGAGGAAACTTTTAAAACACTCCGGGAGGCCGGCATGAAGCTCAATCCAAAGAAATGTTCATTCGGGGTGGCAGAAGGCAAATTCCTAGGGGTAATGGTGACTAGAGAAGGAATTCGTCCAAACCCGGTAAAGGTGGAAGCTATAGCCAAGATGCCCTCCACAAAAACGCTAAAAGAGGTGCAAAGGCTGAATGGGCGGCTAGTGGCGCTGAACAGATTTCTATCCCAAATGGCTAACATGTCACTCCCATTTATGGAAACGCTAAAAAATTGCCTCAAAAAGAACAATTTTGCATGGACGACAGAAGCAGAAGCGTCATTCCAAGAAATGAAGGCTCGCCTATGCAACCTACCGGCGTTAACAACACCTAAGCCGGGGGAGACATCGATTATGTACCTAGCTGCATCCGCAAGTGCTGTCAGTGCAGTGCTCATGACAGAGAGAGAAGAAACCCAGACCCCAATCTATTTTGTTAGCAGAACACTTAAAGATCTGGAAACTCGATACCCGGATATGGAAAAGTTAACTCTTGCACTAGTTTACGCATCAAGACCTCTCCGACGATACTTCCAGGCTCATCCAATCAGGGTACTAACCGATCAGCCCCTCTAAAGAATCTTAAAGAAACCCGAATATTTGGGAAGGCTATTGAGTTAGGAGATCATCAAATCACTTACTGCCCACGAACATCATTCAAAGGGCAAGTAATTGCAGACTTCCTGGCAGAACTGCCAAAAACCCAAGAAGACAAGATGGAGGTATCAGAAGAAAGAGATGAGAAAGCTGATGAACAGGAACCATGGAAGCTCTTTACAGACGGAGCTTCCAACGATGAAGGATGTGGAGCAGGGTTGATACTGATTAGCCCGGAAGGCATAGAACTCACCTATGCACTCCGACTAGACTTCAAAAGCACTAACAACGAAGCAGAATACGAAGTCCTTCTTACGGGACTACGTATAGCACAGGAAATGAAAATAGCCCGGATAGAAGCACACGTAGATTCCATGTTAGTGGCAAACCAAGTCAACAATATCTATGAAGTCAAGGGCGAAACAATAAAGCAATACACAGCCAAAATAGACTAGGGGGACTTGTTGGGATATGGTCCGGAAAGAAAACCGGACATATCCCAAAACCCAAGTCCGGACAAACACTTACAAAGATATAGTAACCTAAGGTCGGGCCTATAAGCCAAAAAGCCGGGCAAACACTTACAAAGATATAGTAACCAGATGGGCGAAACCCGAACATGTTCAGGAGAAAGAGACAAAAGGCTAACGGTAAGAAGGAGACAAGAATCCACATATCAGAGTACGAACCAATAAATAGAGGAGACCCAACAGTACAAAAACCATTACTAATAACCTTAAACAATGGATCAGTCATTACATATCCAGGCCAATAAGACAAAGATACGCTCCAGGCTAAAGACAAATAATCACCAGGTATAAATACCCCATCAAACCCAAGGTAATGCTCATGCTCTCATTCATTCCTCACACTTACTCCATATTCGTATTTCTCTATCACACCCGATACTTACTCTCACGCCGGAGGCTGGTCACAGCGACACCCCCCGGGGTCCTCACTGTGATGAGACTAACGGTGTTCTTGTTTTGCTAGGTCAAGCTCAGTATAACCCTTCTGAAAACTCTAGGAGAATCCGACGATCCGGAGATCTTGAAATTTACATCAACTATTAACAATTGTAAGATGAATATATGTAAGATGAACACTGTTAATATGTGCCAAAGCTAACTTTAACTTCAACTAGAACAAAGACTCCATAACCAAAGTATGTTGATGACTAAGAAATACAAGTTGATAACTATGAAACTAGGAACAAATAGCGATAGATATGAAGAGGACTAGGGCACATCTATAAAATGAATCCTTCAAGAAGATGACTAAGGAGAGAAAGTGAAGGTTTTTTAGATACGTTCTAACTAGGGGTGTAAACGAGCCAATGCGGCTCGCGAGCTACTCGAGATCGGCTCGCTAAAAGCTCGAATCGAGCCGAGCTTAAACGAGCTCAGGCTCCTAAAAATAAGTTTGTTTAATAAACGAGCCCAAGTTTGAGCTTCACTTATCGAGCTCGAGCCGGCTCGCGAGCCTAAACGAGCCCATTATTTATATATATTTTTAATTAATATATATATGAAAAAAATAACTAAATAATATAAATTATGTTATATATAAATATTATAATAAAAAATATATATATAAATTAATTAATAAATAATAAACGAGACGAGCCCGAAACGAGCTCGAGCTTTAAAAATTACTCACGAGCCGAGTCCGAGCTTTAGAAATAGAAGTTGAATCAACCCGAGCTCAAGCTCTCAGTGAGTTAAACGAGCCGAGCTCAAGCCTCGTCGAGCTCGGGCGCGGCTCGTTTACACCCCTAGTTCTACCCTAAGACCAAGTGTAGTAGAGGAGTTCATATGCTTATTATATGTTTGCTTCGAGATATATTATGCTCCATTGTGAAACTTGGGCATACACCTAAGAAATCTATTATGCTTATTATATTTTTGCACCAAACAAATAATGCTCTTTTTAATGTTTCTAAGTTCATTTCGTTCGTTATGCTTTACGTTAGCTATAAATACACTTGTTCTTAAAATTCAAACCCAATAACGGCTCAACAGTAACACCAGTTTTGGATAGTTTTGGGTAGTGGTGCACAAATCGGTTTTTTAACCCAAACCGGTTCAACCCGACCCGAACCGGTTTGGTCAACGAAAAGTCAAAACCGGTTTGGGCCCAAACCGGTTCGGGTTAAACCGGTTTTGGTAATGGAAATATGTAAACCGGTCAAACCGGTTCGGGTAGGTTTTAAACCGGTTTGTCCTTTAAACCGGTTTGTCCTTTAAACCGGTTTAAACCGGTTTTTATAAAATAAAAAAAAACCAAATAAATTTTATATTTTTAATATAAAATCCATAATAAAATATAACAAAATTAAAACATAAAGTTCAACGTTTATTATTATTTGGAAAGTTCGGAAATTAAAAAACATGACAAGATAAAATTGTAAAAAATTACAAAAAATATAACAAATATAAAACATTAAGTTCAACGTTTTATTTTTTGGAAAGTTGATTGATTATTCTTGTGCGTTGTCTTCGGAACTAGAGCTTCATAGCCTTGCATCTTCGGCAAGTTCTTCATCTGTGACGGGTTCGGATATTCCAAGATCAACCTCGTTGTTGTGTATGACTTCTTCGGCTTGAATTTCATCTTCGAGAGAAGTTTGGTCTTGTATCCTATCCATCGCATCCAAATGGTCCTTCAAGCAAATGCACATTTACATCGCTAGGGGTGTGAGTCAAGTCCTTCGTATCGATAATACCCTGCCACTAAAAGAAAACGCAGATTCCGAAGCTACCGTGGAAGCTTGGACGGTTAGTACATCACGGGCCATGGAGGAAAGAATCGGAAACGAAGCTTCGTTTGTTTTCCACCATGCCAAAATATCAAACTCCTCAAAAACGGTAGGAGGCATAAACGCTAAAAAGTTTGTGCCAATATACCTTCCGAGTTCGCTACTCGGGGTGGTACCTCGAGCCCGTTTACTAAATTCATTTAACATTTCGTTATATAAATTCAAATTAACATCTCTCGAGGTACCACTTGATGATGTACCCATTGTATCATGTGGAGTCGGAGTTGTACCATATTTATGTAAATAAACATCAAATAAATCTTGTAAACATTTGTTAAAATATGTTTTTGTGCCTTGTGCAAAATGAATATCTTCACTATCTAAATTCAAAGCGTAAGTAATTCTATCAATTAAGGTTTCAACCCCGTAAACATTTATGGTAGGGTTTAACGCAGCGGCGCAAGTTATAACGGAAGGCATTTCTTTAAAATATTTCACTAATTTTTCTTTCATCGGTTCTATCATTTTTGTAAAAAGATCGCTTTTATTTTCAAGCTCAGACAACTTGTTAGCCATTAAATATATTTGTTTTAGTGTTAATGGACTTGTGGGATAATAAACACCGGATAAAAAAGTGGTGGCGGTTTTAAAAACTTCAAGCAATTCGGTTACGTCTTTTAAAATATCCCAATTTGGAGACGGAAACTTTAGAATTTTACGACGAGGTTTTGACGCAAGCATTTCATGAAATAGTTCTAAAGTTTCTCTTTGTCGTAAAGCGCTATAAAACATAATATAAGTCGAGTTCCATCTTGTCTCGACGTCCCAATTCGGGCCTAAGCAAAGATTATTCGTATCACGAAAAAATTTAATATAATCATAGTATCTTTTTCTGTTACTAAAAATATCTTTAAGCATTTGTCGAAAAGTATATGTTAGGTTTGAAACCTCTTCAATTGCAAGCCCGGCTTGCACCGCCAAGTTAATGATGTGTGCGACACATCGACTATGGAAAAAAACGTCGTTGCAAACGGGTTTATATTTAATTTTTAGTTTTTGAACCGCATTTGTATTATTAGATGCATTATCAAAAGACATTGAAAAAAGTTTATTCTGTAATTTAAATTCGTTAATAACACCATCCAATATATAAAATAAATTTTCGCCGGTGTGTGGATATTCAAACAAGTCAAAAGCGATTGTACGTTTCATCATTTGCCACGTATTGGGATCAACCCAATGCGCGGTAACGCAAAGGTACGAATCGGGTATACCATGTGGAGCCGACCAAACATCGGTGGTTAAGTTTACACCGGTTTGCAAATTTTCAAAACCCAAAATTAATTCTTTTTTTGCTTTTTTCCACATTTTTATACAATCTCGTCTAAGGGTTGTGCGACTTACTTCGTGATAACGAGGTTGGAGTGTCTCTTGAATCATCCTTGTCAAGCGCGGATTGTCAAAGTGGTTGAACGACAATCCTTCTTGAATCACTAACCTCGCCATTCGATCTCGAACAATATTTGGATCAAAGTTCCAAATTCCTCCTTCGCTTGTCATCGAGGCTTGACCTTCACTTGGAATTCCCTTCAATGACGGGCAAGATTTTTCCATATGCATTTTCAAACTAGTGTTTGAATCTTTCCCCAAAAACGCACCACACATCTTGCACCGAGCACGTTCCTTCCCGTTTGACAACAAATATAGATCGTAATTGCACCAAATTGCCGGATTTCTCGTTGTTGCTCGAATTTCCACAACGGTAACTTCGTTTGAGGAACCACCAACACCAAAACTTGCCATGTTTTTTTTTTGAGTTTAGAGAGAGTTTAGAGAGCGTTTTTGAGCGGTTAAAGAGCGGTTTTAGAGATTAGAGAGTGTAAAGAGAGGTGTGATCAACCCTAAACACCCCCCACCTATTTATAGTGTTTTAAGGGTGCAAAAAACTCCAAAAAAACGGCCAAAATCGACCCCAACGGCTATTTTTTGCCCAGCTTGAAAACCGGTTTAAACCGGTTTGGTTGAACCGGTCCCTAAACCGATCGCCTCCTGAAATCTCCAAATCGGTTTCAAACCGGCGGTTTTTGGGCAACCCGAACCGGTTTGGACCGGGTTAAAAAAAAACCGGTTTTTTTGTGCACCACTAGTTTTGGGCATGTCACCTGTGCATTTTATAACCCAACTCAGTTTTAATTAAATATTTTATTACTAGATTATACACTCATGTATTACACGGGGTTGAATACTAAAAATGATGTAATAAAAAAATCTGTAAATATTTTTTGTAATAAATAATTACATGTAATAATGAGAAATGATAATTGTTACGATTAGAATTTACAAATCCATTAAAATTTCAAAAAAACAAAAGCAATAATACAGCAACTAAAATATCAACAGATGAGTGAGACCGTTGTGTTGCGACATGCTTCTATATTTGGGTTCAATCCGAAGCTTCTTAATCCCCGCACACTGTGTTATGTCTGTTTTGTTTTCTGAACAAAATAAAAATTATTTTAACGATTTATCGCCATCCAAAAAACACAAGATGAGTAAGTTCTAGTACAAACTTATGTGTTCGCCAACAACATTCAAAACAGGCACAAAACTGACATGAATTAAGCAAAAGTTTCCGACACCTAAAAATATAAAATAAATTATAAACTTTTGTTTTTGAATTTCTATTCATACATTATCAGTTAAAAAATATGCAAATATCTGACTTTCTCTGAATTGTCAAAAAGTACGAATTAAAATTAAAAATTATCAAAAAAAAAAGAGGAAATATAAAGTTTTAAAGTATCTCCACTAAAATAAAGATTGAATCCTGAACCACAATGTTAATCATCAAAATAATATACGTCAATTCTTACAATTCTTATGTCCATGCCAATCATTTTCATCATCCGCAATGCATTCGCGGTGCTTTAATTTAGTTCCCGTCCAGCCATGCATCATCTCCTCAACTTTTTATTACTCAAAAATATCAACCTCTATGAAATATTAGATAATACCAACAAAAGCTGCAAAGAGAAGCCGCTTAGAAGAATAAAGAAAGGTTACCTTTTCACATGTCACTGTTGTATTGTTTTGGTGTTCTTTGGAATCTAAGCAGTCATGACTCCATCAACAATCTCCAATCCGAGAAACAATGGAGTGACATCCATTTTCATGAGCACTCGATATAACAGCTATAAACCGAATTCCTCCAACCTTCTGGTTTTTCATCAACTGAAACATGGATAGCATCTGACCCATTTTCATGCTACTTTAACCTTAACAACCATGAATTAAATCACTATTTGTTTGAAATTTTGATGACCAGTTCTATGAAGCAGTTTTGATAAACTCTCCATTTATAGTTAACCTTATTAAGAATATAAGCTAGAACATAGAATACGGACATCATCATGGAATTCTTTCCATTTTCATCAATCTGATCAACACTAAATGTTGCAACATTTAACATTTAAATGACAATGCATCAACAGGCAACAACTTCACACTTTCCTCTTCAACCTACTAATTTATTTCATTGTGTCATTTAGTTGAACATGTAGCATGTATAATCAATACAATCAGTTTCAGCATACGGTTTCATTGCGTCATTTAACTGGAACATGTAGCATGTATAATTTATTTCATTGTGTCATTTAACTATTTATGTAGATGTGAAAAAAATCTGTTTTACAACACGTGTTAATCTTCAAGATTATACAAAATTATCTCTTTGATACCATTGATTTCGAACTACACGATTTCCTTGTTTTAATAGTGAAACACTCTAGTTATATGGGGAGATATGAGACGATGTACACGACAATGTTATAACAAATTAAAATTCACATAGGAACTTACCAAATGGGAGCATATGGAGATGATAAATCAAGAAAGGAATATGGCCACCTGGAGTATCAAGAACCATGTAAATATATTTTAGTAAGCATACAAAGGGATCTACAATATTAGGATTTGGACAAAGTAAGATCTCTACTTACCACATTGATACACATGCATGGATGATCCTCTGGAAAATGACAAATGTACATGTCCATAGACCAAAATAAGCCAAACGAAAGAAAGGGAACTGCTGATTAGAAATAAGTTGAGTTAGTCAAGTCTGCAGGTAAAAAACTTGATTGGTCTCAAAAAGTTCATGCACAACATACAATTGGATAAAATAATTGAGCCGGTGTGCAACTTACCAGGTGATTCAGAACTATATCAACAAGGAGCAGAACAGCATTGACAGATAACATCCAACTGCATTTGAAAGGACAAAAGTACCCCTCAAATATATTTAAAAAGAAATGAGAGAATTGAAATATGAACTCAAAGAAGCTGAATTTATTTAGTTTAACATGTAAATGTATAGAAGAACGAAAAAAGACATACGAAGTATAAATTGTACTCTGCAGGAGTAAGAAATGGATAAACTATGAACCAAAACACACTGTCAGTGAGTCTAACAGCACTGCCCTACTTTACAGATCAATACCATGGTAAGTTGTCAGAAATCTGAATCTTGAATTTAATCATTTTTATGTATAAAATGGGAAAAGATTCAGTTGCTACATATATCAAAAACAGTATAAATACATAGGAAGATATTACTTAGTGAGTTATGATAAGCTTCACAGAAATCTCTTCGCTTGGAAACTTTTGACGCAGTCATCAAACATTTTCTCAAGTGTTTTCAGTGGAGGTAATCCCAGTTGTAATATCTTACTGCTATCCATGCCATGTGGGTTGTTATCTCCTTTTCGGCTGCTACACCTAACGGTTTTCACATGTATTTGGTAAGTAACATTCAACATCTGATATTTGATTTCATGAATAATTGGAGATACGTGTATGTTTACTTGTCTACATAAGGATAAGATGGATATTTTGATTTAAGCATCTGAATGACCTGAGACCAGTGAGCCACTGTGCTTGAACATATATGAGTCTGCCTGCAGCTTCTTTTTTCTCCATTGCTAAAATATGTGCCACCACGTCATCTATGTAGAACAGATGAGTTTTAAGGATAAGAAGATGTTTGAAAGTTTATAGATATAATTAGCAACATTTCATACCCCAAAATAGAAGGTGACCAAAGCAAATGTCTACCTGCGCATCACAAAATGAAAAAAAAGTTTAATAAATTCAACATAAAAGGGCTTAAAACTACTTAGTGAGTGTAAAAGATTTGAGATGCAAAACTCACATAATAAAATGGTACATAATACAAATCAGAACACCAACTATAGTTACCCTGACCATTTCTTTGAAAGATTTGAGATGCATAACTCACAATTCAAAAAGTGAAACACGAATGACGCATTAATATTACCTAATCTGTTGACTGTTCTAATAAATTTTAGCTCACAATCAAATACTATGATAAAATCAAACGAAATTAGATCCACACACATGGTAATTTTGAAACCCGAATTCAAACGGAATCAAGTGAAATCAGGGAATTGATTTGTGTCGAACACACTTGTTTTGTGCAATCTTCGATTTTGAAGCGATCTAATAGCGAATCTGGAAAAAAATTGAGAGCAGCGAGATATCGAGAAGGAAATCAAAGAGTGTCAGGGGTATAAATCGATCATCATCGTCCTCATTACTTTGTAAAACAAAGAACGCCGATGATACAAATACAAACATTAATACGATTTAGGGCAAAATCAAACAAAAATAATCGACAAAACATGTGAAATGTAAGAGATTTAGGGCATTGAAAAATGAATAAGATTTGATATACCATACCTATTAGAAGAGAAGTATGAAGAAAGAAGATTGAAGACCAAATCCGTCGATCAGAGCGAGAAGGAGGATTAGGGGAAGGAGGTGCGTTAGAAAAATTAGGGTTATGACTGAATGAAGGAACGGGTTTTTCGAATTAAATTGGATCCGATAGTCGGGTAAGTGGTCGGGTTATAACCCGCGCTTCTTACTAAATTGGGTTAAAATAAAATGGGCGGGAAAAGATTAGTGAAAGTGAATATAGTGTTTATTGTAAGCATTTATTAGGTTAAGAATTTTATTTTATTTATAGAGTTACAGATTTTATGCGAGTTGGAATTTGTTTAGATGGAGTTTGATTTGTAAGAACCTGCGGGAAATGGCTCGGCGGTTGTTTGATTTTAAATAAATTTTATACAAAAATGTAGATAAAAATAATCAACGCATAAAGGTAATAAAAAGCTTAAAATGAAAAAAATCAAACAAAAGAATAGATGACATAAAACAAACAAATTAAATTTAAAAAAAAAAACAAATAGAAAGTAAAAAAAAATATAAAAGAATTAAAAAAAAGAAAACTTAAAATTATATTATAATCTAACTTAATCTTAAGTGTCGGTTAGATTTTTGAAAATACAATTCTCACCCTAGACTATTTAGAATAACATAACTCATTCTTACTTTATAAAATGTTACTTTGGCACCCTCAACTTTAATAAAAATAAAAATATATAAAAATATAAAAAGTTTAAATATATAAAAATATTTAATGAACGAACGTAAACGAACGAATGTTGAAAAATTAAAACCCAAAGAAATAAAAATGTATAAGTTTAGCATAAAGATAAAAATAAGAGTTAAATACGGTTTTCGCCACTTTGGTTTGGTTAAAATAAACCTTTTAGTTCAGTAATTTTAATTTGTCTTTTTCAGTCTAATAGTTTTATTTTTGTTTCAATTATAGCTAGACGTCTAACACCATTAGAATAGAGTTGTTAGCTTTTTTATAAATTGACTAAATTACCCTTCATTAATAAATAAAAAATTAAAAATGTAGCGTTTGATATACAGGAATAAGAGGTGGAATGGAATGGACGACTACGAGTGAATGAAAAAAATAATATTTGGTTGTACGATGGAATGGAATCACCTATTCCATAAAAATGACATTCCCTCTAAATCCCTCAAATTTATTCCATCCACCCCCCTTGTTTTTTTTTCCATTTTATCCCCTCTTTCAGCATTCATCACAACCACATCCTCCTACCACCCCCACCGCCTCCACCACCCACCACCGCCTCCACCACCCACCACCACCGCCACCCGCCGCCTCCACCACCCACCACCACCGCCACCGCCGCCTCCACCACCCACCGCCATCTCTCGCCGCCACCACCGCCACCCACAACCACACCACCGCCACCCACCCCCACATCCCACCGTCGCCACCACCGCCGCCGCCACCAACCACCGCCACCTCCCACCACTACTGTCGTCATCACCACCCACCGCCACCTCCCACCACCGCCATCGTCACCACAACCTACCGCCACCTCCCACCACCACCACCACCACTGTCGCCTCCTCCACCACCCACCATCACCTTCTACCACCGCCACCCCCACCCACCACTGCCTACCGCCGCCGCCATCACCCACCGTCACCCACCACCACCCAATACCGCCACCCACCACCACCGCCGCCACTCACCACCGATTTTATTCCTTCGTCTTTTCTAGCCTACCAAACAACATAAAGTAATGATTTATTCTATTCCCTCATGGTAACCAAACAAGACAATGGAAAATGGTACATTTCATTCCTTTATCCATTCCATTACCTCGTTCATTCCATTCCCTCGTCCATTCCATTCACTCGTCCATTCCATTCATTCGTCCATTCCATTACCCCATACCAAACAGACCCTAAAGGTACCCCTCTCCTCTCTATCTCAACTATGAACACCCCTCCTCTCTAGCCATGGAAGAACAAAAATCAAATCTGGATTTTAATGAAATCGATGTCTCTCCCTCTCTACTCTTTATACTCTCTCTAATATGTCATCAACATCTTTGTTCTTTAGCATTTGGTGCTAAACACATTCACAATGAAAAGAGCATATTCAAGATCATGGTGGATGGAAGTAGGGCTGTAAACGAGCCGAGCCAGGCTTGGCTCGAGCTCGAGCTCGAAATTAAACGAGCCAGCTCGGCTCGGCTCGATTTTTTTTCCGAGCTGAAAAGTTGAGCTCGAGCTCGGCTCGTAAAAAGCTCGAGCCAGCTCGTGGCTCGTCGAGCTAGCTCGTTTTTTTTTTTTTTTTTTTTAATTTTTTTTTACATATTAATATATATAAAAACAAAAAAAAAAATATTTTATTCTCGGTTTGAAGTTGATTGTCTTCAAAAAACTAAATAGATGGAAGGGACAATATATAAAATACAAAAAAAAAACATAGATAACCCAAAACTTACAAAGTAGAGAGTAAATACAATTGTAGATAAAGTAAAATTTTAGTCCAAAACTCAGAGTTCTTGAAAACAAATTAACTTAAAAAATCAAAACATCATATTTCAAATATAACACATATATAACATATATATATATATATATATATGTATATATATATATATATATATATATATATATATATATATATATATATATATTAGTTATTTAGACGAGCCGAGCCACGAGCCGAGCCCACGAGCCGAGCCACGAGCCGAGCCCGAGCCGAGCCAACCCTAGCTCGAGCTCGGCTCGTTTAGAATTCGAGCCAGCTCGGCTCGGCTCGTTTAAAACCGAGCTTTTCCCGAGCCGAGCTTTTTCCGAGCTTTTTTCGAGCGAACTTCGAGCGAGCCACGAGCCACGGGCTTTTTGAACAGCCCTAGATGGAAGGTGGGTTTTGGAATTTTGTGCTTTTACACGTTATGTGAAACTGAACGTTAAATATGAGACCACAATAAATAGGAGACCACCATAAAAGATCCAACCCCACCGCTTTCTTCCCCACCCACTAAAATTCCGGTTACCCCCACCCCTTGAACATAACTCACACCATTGGGTTAGAAAACCGCTCAAATTGAAGACGGACACCATGAGGCTTAGAGGGTTTTATGTGCTTTAAGTTTAGTGGTAGTGGAACGGAGGAGAGAGAGGAGACCATGGCTTTCTGGTAGACGGTGGTCATCGGAGGTGAGGAAGATGTTCTGAGGTGGAGAAGATGATGGGAGGTTCAACAACCTTGATCTGAGGTGGAGAGACAAAGGGGGGAGAGTGAGTGGGCGGATCTACCTTAGGCCGAGGGGTACCTGTACCCCTCCACTTTTGACGCACGGTGGAAAATTAGTGGAATTTTTTTTTTTACCATTTTATGTTTCCCGATACCACTGAACGAAATTTTTGAATTTTTTGATATCCCTGAATTTTTTTCCTAGATCCGCCACGAAAATCAGGCTGTGTTTCGAGCCCATTTCAAGTGTTTATGTATACGATTTCATAGTTCTATACATTTTCAGGCTAGCGATGTAATCTTGAAGCATATCTGCAACTTCCTTAAACCTTATGAGATGGAGAAGGGACGTAGCTTTCAACTCCATATCAATCTCAAACCTCGATGACAAAGCACATAAAACATCAAGTAGGTTAATGGGGACGTAATGTTGCTCTCCAGTTGAGAAGCAATCAATCATCTCCCATCCTTCAGATACATATCAACAATCTAAAATTGCATAAACAAAATACATGAATCAATACATATGGATCAATATCATGAAGAAATACAAAGTTGTAGATACTTTAATTTATATAAATATTTTAGTATTTGTTTTCATAAAAAGATATAAATTTTTATAATAATTCACTTTAGTACTAAAAAACAATTTGTTTATGAAAAATAAATGTAAAATTAGTGATAATGTGGAAATGTAAGTTTTTGTAAAGATGTTTGCAAGGTTATATAGAAAATAAGTATTTTTTAAGGATGAGTGAAAATATAATGTGAAACCTGACTAAGCACGTCTATGGGTGTTTTTAGACTCACTGAATTAAAGATGATATAAGACCTTCTCCAATGCAGAAAAAAGAGGCTCCCTATGTTTCAATGTGTAAGAAAGAGAAACAAGCTAGGAGGACGTAAAAGAGAGACGCAAGGAAAAGTCCATAGGAAAGGACGGGTAAGAGCGGGGA